>OW240912.1:206551893-207178731 GCA_933207985.1 Pelobates cultripes | reverse complement strand
TATGTATATGTATATATCTATATAATTTTTTAAAAATATTTTTATTTATATATAGGTATATATATAGTGATATATACGTATATATTTATGTATATAGATATATATATTATTTCGTTCTACATGTATTTTGATATATATATATATATATATTAATTTCACAAAACAGTTAGAACGAAATAACACACATCTATATATTTTTTAATTATTTATTTTTAATTATTTTTTTAATTTTATTTTTTAACGTATTTACATATTTTTTTTAATATTATATATAAATATATATATAACAATAATTATATACATATTTAATCATTATTAGTCAGTTGTTTTTATTTAGTCAGTTGTTTTTTTTTTTACACTTTTAACATTATTTTATTTTATTTGCAGCCAGCAGGGGGACCACCTGTCATTACAGGCAGCCCCCCTGCTGGCACTACAGAAGCCAGCTATCCCGGCCATGTGATTGTGAGGTCCTCTCAAGGACCTCACTCTCACATGGCCGGGGGGGCTTCAGGACGTCGGATGTGCCGCGGGGGGCTCCCTGGGAGTCCCCCCAACCGCGATCGCTGGCGTGGGATTGCCGGCGACCGGGTAAGTACAAAAAAAACGGTGGGCGTACTATTACGCCCGGCGGCATTTAGAGCCGCTTAAAATAGGACGTAATAATACGCCCTCCGGCGTTAAGGGGTTAATAAAGGAAAGCAGACAAGACCTCCCAAAGGAAGTCCTTCTGCGCTCCACCTATAGCAACAACCATGCATGTGCTTTTATTGCTATGGTAACTCCCAAGCTGGCACTGCTAGCCCTGGCTGTAACAGAGTGACTGACATCAGCATAATGACAACAAAGGTTTACCTTCCTTGGGGAAGCATCCCCAAGCAGGAAAAATCAGTGAAGAGACCGGGCATACTAGGTGAGAACCGAAGGTGGCTGTTACAGAAGTCCAAAACCCACATTGTGATGAGATTCCGGTAGGAGGACCTGAGTGTGAGGTAAATGGTGAAGGATTCTCTTTAAAAACAGCCTATACCATGCTCCAGGAAGGAGGGTGACTGCATACATTATGTGAAGCATCTTGTTACTAGTTTCCCTTCAAGTCTATTCTCCCTATGTCAAAAAGAATTCAAGGCTGTGGAATTGCAGTTATTCAGGTAAAAGCCCCATCATTACTTGCAGTCAGTGCGGCTGGAAGGGCACAGGTGTACACCCAAGAGAACAACACCTTGTGAAATATGCATTCACAAAAAAAAAAAAATCTAAATTCAACTATACTGACACTAACCCCGACCGGTGTGAGACTATTTTGCACCGTAGGCAAAACCATCTGCTTGCTCCTTCTTGTATCTCTTACACACAGCTTATTTTTTTCTCTCCCCCAGCCTCTTTGTGTATATCTGTTCTTCCCCAGCCCCTCTATGTGTCTCTTCGTCCCCTTCAAATCTTCTGTGCCCTTAAACCCTTCAGCCCTCTGTGTTCCTCTTTGACCCCTCAGCCCTCTGTGTACCTCACCCCTCAGCCTTTTGTGTGCCTTTGCCCCTCCCCTTGGCTCTCTGTATTCCTCTTCCCCCTCAATCCTCTGTGTGCCTCTCCTCCCCCCTCTGTGTGCCACTTCCCCACTCCTCGGCCCTCTGTATGCCTCTTCCTCCTCAATCCTCTGTGTGCCTCTCCTCCCCCCTCCGCCCTTTGTGTGCCACTTCCCTAGCCCTCTGTGTGCTTTTTTTCTCCCCCCCTCAGCCCTTGGCATGCCTCTCCCCCCATGTGCATCTTCTACCCCCTCAGCACTCTGTTTTCCTCTCCTTCTTAAATCAGCCCTCTGTGCATCTCCTGCCTCAGCCTCCTGTGTGCCTTTCCTTCTCCAATTAGCCCTTTGTGTGTCTCCCGCCTCAGCCCCCTGTGTGTGTGCCTCTCCTTCCCCAACCCCTCTGTGATCCTTTTCACCCCCACTCAGCCCTCTGTGTGCCTCCCACACCCTTGTGGTCTCCTCCCCCTCCCATGCTTGCTCACCTCTCTCCTCCTTGTAGCGTGGCATGGCAAACCACAGTGGAGGATCTTCTGTTTCCTCCACCTGATCTGACAGGAAGTTGTTTGGCGTACTCAGTGAGCACTTCTTGTTAGATCAGGTAGAGCCATGGAAAAACTACTGCATTGGGCCACCTGATGGGTTCCCTGGCCTTAACAGTCCAACTCAGCCACCTGGTCTTTGAGAGACCACAGTACTGGGAGAAAGTAAACACAAGTACAGGAGAGAGAGAAACAGCTGAGGTCCAGAGTGGAGGGAGTCTGAAAGCCAAGACCAGAAAAGGGAAAACCTGATTCAGATTCCCATCACACTGAGTCAGATGCCACTGGACTCCAGGGAAGCCACCCTCATCCACAATAAATGTATGGAAGCAGAGGGTGGCTGAAAATATGTTATGTAATCTTTTCTGGAATCAATCATCATCTTTGATAGTACCTATGAGATCAAGCATGCTTCTAATTGCATCCAGAGCTTCACTATTTATAAAAAAGTCTACCTGATATGCTTGAACAGTCCGACTGAGCCACCTGGTCTTTGAGAGACCACAGTACTGGGAGAAAGTGAACACAAGTACAGGAAAGAGAGAAACAGCTGAGGTCCAGAGTGGAGGGAGTCTGAGAGCCAGGACCAGAAGAGGGAAAACCTGGTTCAGATTCCCATCACACTGAGTCAGATGCCACTGGACCCCAGGGAAGCAACCCTCCTCCACAATAAATGTATGGAAGCAGAGGGTGGCTAAAAATAAGTTATGTAATCTTTGAATGTATGTGTGTGTGCATTTGTGTGTGTGTGTGTAATCTGTGTATGTGTTGTGTTTGTGTATGTGTTATCAGTGTATGTATGTGTGTGTGTATGTGTTATCTGTGTAATCTGTGTGTATGTGTTGTGTTGTGTGTGTCTTAACAGTGTGCATGTATTTTCTGTGTATATACGTGTGTAATCTGTGTGTAAGTGTATGTGTTATCTGTGTATGTATTAACTGTGCACATGTGTTATCTATAATTATCTGTGTGTGTATCAGTGTTTATATGTGTTTGAGTGTAATTTTTTGTGTCTTTATATCTGCATGTTTGTCAGTGTATGTCTTTGTTTTTGTATGTGTATTAGTGTGTCTATGAATGTGCATGTGTATTACTGTGTGTGTCTGTGTATTTGTATGTGTGCTACTGTGTGTCTGCGTGTGTATCTGTGTGTGTAAGGGTTTGTCTGTATCTGCATGCCTGTACCTGTGTATCTGTCAGTTTGTGCATCTGTGTATCTACAAGTGTGTCTGTGTGTGTATATTATTTATTTTATTATTTTTGGCATTTATATAGTGCCAAAATATTCCGCAGTGTGTGTATCTGTGTAAAATATAATGAAAAATCAGTAGGTGTCTAGGCGCTTCAAATTTAGTAATATTGGGTGTGTATCAAGAGTTTTAGGTATTTCCCCAATCACCTTAATGCATACAATAAAAGTCATGTCAAACACTACCAAACATATACAAGTCCCAGTGTTATGAATTAGAAGGTAAAATATACAGATATATATACTTCCCAATAGACATCCACTGTAGGTAAGTAGTAGTACCACTCTTGGGATCTAAAAAAAAAAAAAAAATACAACCACACATAGTGTAATCTGTACAATTATAAAAAAAAAAAAATGAGTAATAATAAAAGTTACATTTACAAGTGTAGAGCCGTGCCGGGCGCTATATAAGAAGTATTAGGGTGCCAATGTTTGGCTTTGATCGTATCTCTGCAAGCAGACTCAGGGTATCACTATGTGTGTGTAGCAGTGCATATGTGTATACATGTCAGCATTCAAACTCCAACACGAGACACAAATACACCCCTGCATTCAAACTTCAATACTACATATACCCTTACATTCAAAGTCAAACACTACACACAAGTAAACCACTGATTACAAATGGCAACAGTACATAAAAACACACAACACCAGGCCCGGACTGGCCGTCGGGCATACCGGGCAAATGCCCAGTGGGCCGTGATGGCCGTGGGGCCGAGGCCGGCAAGGGAGATCACATGATCTCCCCTGCCAGCCCCTGCAGGGCCAACGCTACCCGAGCGCCAGCCCTGCCAATTACCTCCATGGGCTGGTGGGGAGATCAAAGATCTCCCTCACAGGCCCACAGGCACTGTTACAGGCGGTCGCAGGCTGGGGAGGCAGGGAGGCAGGAGAGGACCCAGGGAGCTCTAACCAGCAGCTCTGCTGGGACCTCTCGTGGGATTCTGAGCGTTGCCGTGGTCTCGCGAGAGTGAACTCTAGCCTGCAGGCTAGAGTTGACTCTCACCACTAGGACCACCAGGGAAGGCAGCACAGCTCCCCTCCATGGCAGTATGGCTCCTCCCCTCCATGGAAACCCGGCTCCCCCCCCCCCCTCCCAGGCTAAAGGTAAGAAGGGGGGGGATATAACTTAAATTATATAACTTATAACTTTAAATTATTAATAAAAAATATATTTAAATTAAATAAAAAATAAATTCACACTCACACTAACAGCCCCCTCACATACACAGCACCCCCAGACACACACAGCACCCTCAGACACACACAGCACCCCCAGACACAGCACCCAGACACACACAGCACCCTCAGACACACACAGGAACCTCAGACACACACAGCACCCAGATACACACAGCACCCCCCGACACACGCAGCACCAAGACACACACAGCACCCCCAGACACACACAGCACCCCAGACACCCACAGCACCCAGACACACACAGCACCCCCAGACACACACAGCACCCAAACACACAGCACCAGGGCCGGCCTTAGGTGATCAGACGCCCTGTGCGAGCCCAACATATGGCGCCCCCCCCCCTTCAGCAAAACCTCTGCCCCTTCTACAATAGCCCTGTTCCGCCTTCTACAAAACCCTTCCACAAACCCCAGCCCCCCTTTCTACAAAAACCCTGCCCCCCTTTTTACAAAACCCCTGCCCCCTCTACAAAACCCCTGCTCCCCCTTTAATAAAACCCCTGCCCACCCTTCTATAATTTTTTTTCTCCCCCTTTAACAAAACACATGCTATCATTATATATATCAACTATACAGCAATGTTCACATAATATCACTAAAAACCTTCCCCCTCCACCAAAACCACTGCCACCCTCTACAAAAGTCCTGCACTCATTCTACATAAACCTCTGCTCCCCTTCTACAAAACCCATGCTCCCCTTATACTAAGCCCCTGCTCCCCTTCAACTAAACCCCTGCTCCCTTATACTAAACCCCTGCCCCCCTTATACTAAACCCCTGCTCCCCTTATACTAAACCCCTGCCCCCTTATACTAAGCCCCTGCTCCCCTTATACTAAACTCCTGCCCCCCTTATACTAAAGTCCTGCCCTGTTATACTAAACCCCTGCCCCCCTTATATTAAAGTCCTGCCTCCCCTTATACTAAACCCCTGCTCCCCTTATACTAAACCCCTGCCCCCTTATACTAAACTCCTGCCCCCTTATACTAAACCCCTGCCCCCTTCTACTAAACCCCTGCTCCCCTTCTACTAAACCCCTGCTCCCCTTATACAAAACCCCTGCTCCCCTTATACTAAACTCCTGCCCCCTTTACAAACCCCCTGGTCCCCCTTCAACAAAACCCATGCCCCCTCCACAAAATCCTTTCCCCTGCCACTTCACCAGAAATGCCTGCCCCCTCTTCTACAAAACCTCTCCTCTACACCAAAACCCCTACCCCCTTTTTTACAAAACCTCTAACCCCTTCTATAAAACCTCTGCTCCTCCCTAAACCAACCCCCTTCTACAAAACCCCTTCCCCAAAATCCCAGCGAGAAAACCTCTGCTCCCCCTTCTGCAAACCCCCACACACACACACACAAAAACAACAATCTATTTAATTTAAAAAAAAAAAAAGCAATAGTTACAACAAGAATAAACAGACTCACATTAAAGCTTGCTGCTCCCTGGAACCTCCTGACAGTGTCCCAGTCTGCCGACCTTGATACCAGCACTGACCTCCTCCCTCACACTCACTGTGCGGATCCTTCCGGGGATGACTGTGGAGACGGAGCATGCTCTTCCTCCGTGCTCCTGACCTCCTCTCTCTCCCGGCCGCTGCTCTCTTCATAATTTGCAAGTCAAGTGCGCAGCATAATGCACTTGACTTGCTCTGCACATGACTCGGGCCGGCATGTGAGTGACTGAGTGCGAGCTGTGCTGGCCGCCCGGCGCCCCTGTTGCCATGGCGCCCTGTGCGGCCGCACAGCTCGCACACCCCTAAGGCCGGCCCTGCACAGCACCCAGCCACACACAGCACCCCCAGACACACACAGCACCCAGATACACACAGCACCCCCAGACACACACAGCACCCAAACACACAGCACCCAGACACACACAGCACCCCGAGACACACACAGCACACAGACACGCACAGCACACAGACACACACAGCACCCAAACACACAGCACCCAGACACACACAGCACCCCCAGACACACACAGTGCACTCAGACACACACAGCTTGCGTCAGACACACACAGCACCCCAGACACACACGGCACCCCAAACACACAGCACCCTCAAACACACACAGCACCCAGACACACACAGCACCCCCAGAAACACACAGCACCCAGATACACACAGAACCGCCAGACACACACAGCACCCAAACACACAGCACCCAGACACACACAGCACCCCCAGACACACACAGCACCCTCAGACACACACAGCACCCAGATACACACAGCACCCTCAGACACATCACCCTAACACATACACAGCACCCCAAACACACAGCACCCCGACACACACAGCACCCCGACACACACACAGCACCCCAACACACACAGCACCCCAACACACACAGCACCCTAACACACAGCACCCTCACTCACACATCACCCTCACACACACAGCACCCTCACTCACACAGCACCCTCAAACACACAGCAGACACACGGCACACTGAGCACACAGCACCTCAAACACACACAGCACCCCAGACACACACAGCACCCCAAACACACAGCACCCAGATACACACAGAACTGCCAGACACACACAGCACCCAAACACACAGCACCCAGACACACACAGCACCCTCAGACACACACAGCACCCAGATACACACAGCACCCTCAGACATACACATCACCCAGACACACACAGCACTCTCAGACACACACAGCACCCCCAGACACACACGGCACCCAAACACACAGCACCCTCAAACACACACAGCACCCAGACACACACAGCACCCCCAGGCAGACACGGCACCCCAGACACACACACAGCACTCTTAAACACACACAGCACCCCCAGACACACACAACGCACTCAGACACACACAGCGCACCCTCAGACACACACAGCACACTCCCACACATATACAGCACACACACACATATATATATATAATATATAAAATAACCCTCAGTGAGTTAACAGACAAAGAAAATTAGAAACCTAGAATGTGACGGCAGATAAAAACACCCTCACACACAGCACCCCTCTTGCATACACACACACTGCGCCCCTCACACATACAATACGTCCAAATAAATACATATATATATATATATATATACATACAGGGAGTGCAGAATTATTAGGCAAATGAGTATTTTGACCACATCATCCTCTTTATGCATGTTGTCTTACTCCAAGCTGTATAGGCTCGAAGCCTACTACCAATTAAGCATATTAGGTGATGTGCATCTCTGTAATGAGAAGGGGTGTGGTCTAATGACATCAACACCCTATATCAGGTGTGCATAATTATTAGGCAACTTCCTTTCCTTTGGCAAAATGGGTCAAAAGAAGGACTTGACAGGCTCAGAAAAGTCAAAATAGTGAGATATCTTGCAGAGGGATGCAGCACTCTTAAAATTGCAAAGCTTCTGAAGCGTGATCATCGAACAATCAAGCGTTTCATTCAAAATAGTCAACAGGGTCGCAAGAAGCGTGTGGAAAAACCAAGGCGCAAAATAACTGCCCATGAACTGAGAAAAGTCAAGCGTGCAGCTGCCACGATGCCACTTGCCACCAGTTTGGCCATATTTCAGAGCTGCAACATCACTGGAGTGCCCAAAAGCACAAGGTGTGCAATACTCAGAGACATGGCCAAGGTAAGAAAGGCTGAAAGACGACCACCACTGAACAAGACACACAAGCTGAAACGTCAAGACTGGGCCAAGAAATATCTCAAGACTGATTTTTCTAGGTTTTATGGACTGATGAAATGAGAGTGAGTCTTGATGGGCCAGATGGATGGGCCCGTGGCTGGATTGATAAAGGGCAGAGAGCTCCAGTCCGACTCAGACGCCAGCAAGGTGGAGGTGGAGTACTGGTTTGGGCTGGTATCATCAAAGATGAGCTTGTGGGGCCTTTTGGGTTGAGGATGGAGTCAAGCTCAACTCCCAGTCCTACTGCCAGTTCCTGGAAGACACCTTCTTCAAGCAGTGGTACAGGAAGAAGTCTGCATCCTTCAAGAAAAACATGATTTTCATGCAGGACAATGCTCCATCACACGCGTCCAAGTACTCCACAGCGTGGCTGGCAAGAAAGGGTATAAAAGAAGAAAATCTAATGACATGGCCTCCTTGTTCACCTGATCTGAACCCCATTGAGAACCTGTGGTCCATCATCAAATGTGAGATTTACAAGGAGGGAAAACAGTACACCTCTCTGAACAGTGTCTGGGAGGCTGTGGTTGCTGCTGCACGCAATGTTGATGGTGAACAGATCAAAACACTGACAGAATCCATGGATGGCAGGCTTTTGAGTGTCCTTGCAAAGAAAGGTGGCTATATTGGTCACTGATTTGTTTTTGTTTTGTTTTTGAATGTCAGAAATGTATATTTGTGAATATTGAGATGTTATATTGGTTTCACTGGTAATAATAAATAATTGAAATGGGTATATATTTGTTTTTTGTTAAGTTGCCTAATAATTATGCACAGTAATAGTCACCTGCACACACAGATATCCCCCTAACATAGCTATAACTAAAAACAAACTAAAAACTACTTCCAAAAATATTCAGCTTTGATATTAATGAGTTTTTTGGGTTCATTGAGAACATGGTTGTTGTTCAATAATAAAATTAATCCTCAAAAATACAACTTGCCTAATAATTCTGCACTCCCTGTATATACACACACTACAGCACCCCTGACACTGCACCACTACACACATTACGCTCCAGATACACGCTAGATCCCTTACCCTATATGCACTCTTAATCCTCTACATACACACACACAATCTCCTATACACACTCTGGGTCCTTTACACACTAGATCTCCTACACACACACACTGCACCACCTACACACACACACTACAGCCCGTATGCACACACTCGCTACATCCCCTATAACACTATGCCCCCTATACACACACTCTCTACAGCCCCTAGCCACACATATTACACCACAAACACAAATTAAATTGACCTGTTTACACAATACCACACCACACTCTACACACACGCAATCCCACAAGCAGGCTCCATACACTTTCCTGGCCCTTTTGTCCTCTGGTATCCCACTTGTGGAGACACCAGAGACAATTTAAAAGCAAACACAGAGCAAGTATTTTATTAAATTTGCTTGCGCTGCGCAGAACAAATTCAGGGCCTTTTTCTAATGCCAGAGCTCTTCAGCAGGGCTCTGCGCATTGAACCAACATGCTCACTTTGAGATGGGGCGTGCTTGTCATTAGTGATGACAAAACACACCCTCTCTGGCCACTCTGACTGAAAAATGCCCGGGCCTAATTTGTTTCCCAGTCCGGCCCTGCACAACACTACACACAAATACACCCCTACATTCACACACACATACGCCATACAATATTACGCTTACATTCAAAAATGCAAACACTGCTCAGTGCTAACTACAACCCTGCAAGGATGATTGTAGATCCCCAGCTTGCAAAGCATTGTGTGAGACAGGGATCTAACTTTTTTCCCATCCTTGCGATAGGGGATGCCCAAAACAAATTCTTGCACCAGGGCCCTCTCTACTTTAGTTCCACCACTGGGGTAGAGAAGAGAGAAGCTCCTCTACCACAGTCAGCGCACTGCACTGACATCAAAACTGTTGGCGTACAGCCAAGGTACACTATAGATAGGGGGATAACCCCTAGTGGAAATAGGTAACCAAGAAAGAGGAGAGTGTACCTGGGAAATGAAGGGAAGGCTATTACTAGACAGCTAGAAATGAAGATGTAACTTAAAGCGAGAGCCACTGGGTTATGAGGCAAAATAAATATAAAAATAATAAATAGCTTTACTGAGTATACTGGGATAAAAATAAAGAACACACAATAATAGTAGAGATGGATCCTACAATATATGGTTAAAACCAACCAAGAGATGCGTCATGATAAATATAGAATAAATACTGATGTCTAAAGGATATATCAATGCTGCACATCACACGTCTGTACTGTGTGGAAAGAAAAGCAGGGGGGAGACAGGATCAAGGTGTAAGATAACTAATAGAGACCTAAAATGTTGTATGAGCTGAAGAATAGCTAACTAGTAAGTAGAGTAATGCACATAGTAGCCAGACTAATATAATATGGATAGGCACCACGTGTGTGTTCGTTGACACTGCTGCATAGATACTGGATACTATGTTAAGAAAATGTGGCACTGTCAACATGGGAGAGATACTAGCTATAGTGTGACAAAAAATGGAAATCTGCATGTCAGCGTCTGCAGCAAATACTCCAGACCTAGTGTGATAGAGGACGGAAAACTTAAGTAGCTAATTCTAAATAGTTCATCTAGATACTGGAATAATGTAGGTAAAAACAGAGAAAGGGTACTGTTCCTAAATATAGAATCTCCCCATGTGCCTTCATGGGCACCTAAAGTAAACTCCACTCAAAAATAACTAAAGAACATCAGTGAAAAGAAAAAGTAAATAAATCAATTTGATAAATGAATAACGGCTGGATAACAGCAGAGTCCCCTGACGCGCGCGTTTCGCCCATGCTCGTCAGAGGGGACTGCACTGCACTGGCATTGTGCGTCCCAGGCTGGGGTATCCTAGGCGACCGTGACACTAACAAGCTTATTCACTTAAAGGACCACTATAGTGCCAGGAAAACATACTCGTTTTCCTGGCACTATAGTGCCCTGAGGGTGCCCCCACCCTCAGGGACCCCCTCCTGCCCGGCTCTGGGGAGAGGAAAGAGGTTAAAACTTACCTTTCTCCAGCGCCGGGCGGGGAGCTCTCTGCCTCCGATCCTCCTCCTCTCCTCCTCTTCAGCTGAATGCGCACGTGCGGCAAGACCTGCGAGTGCATTCAGCCGGTTGCATAGGAAAGCATTTACAGTGCTTTCCTATGGACGCTTGCGTCTTCTCACTGTGATTTTCACAGTGAGAATCACGCAAGCGCCTCTAGCGGCTGTCAATGAGACAGCCACTAGAGGATTTAGAGGCTGGATTAACCCTATTATAAAAATAGCAGTTTCTCTGAAACTGCCATGTTTATAAAAAAATGGGTTAACCCTAGCTGGACCTGGACCTGGCACTTCATTAAGCTGAGTGCCTGGGTGCCTAGAGTAGTCTAAGAATTCAAACTGAATTTCAAATATAAAGCCAAAGTAGCTGAACTGGAAGCATAGCTGACATATATTTTTTCCAGGTTGGCTTTTTTGGCTTAAATTTCAA
Source organism: Pelobates cultripes (assembly GCA_933207985.1). Taxonomy (NCBI): domain Eukaryota; kingdom Metazoa; phylum Chordata; class Amphibia; order Anura; family Pelobatidae; genus Pelobates; species Pelobates cultripes. The sequence goes on along the minus strand of OW240912.1, from coordinate 207,167,032 downwards.
TTTCACTGTCAGCTAATTTTGAATTCTCATTTTAGTGAATAACCCTGCTTACCTTAAAAGCATGAGTAGCATACCCTTAAAATACCTTCTTAAAACAAACAGTTATAATAGTCTGCAAAAGTACTCTATTAAATTTTTAATTAATATTAATATTTAAACATTGATGGTTTTACAAATGCGCTCCATAACCCCTGAAACACCCAAGGCTGTAAAAATGTCTGCATTATGATAAGCATAAAGCAAACTGCCTATTTTATGAAAACACTGGAAAAGAGAATTATTCAAGGGTATGATTATTTTCTTTAATAGTGTATTATAATTTTTGAAATGCATCTTTTAATGTATAGTTTATATAACGCAATCCAATTATTGATAAATCTACATTAGAAAGTTCCCTTATAATATGTTTCCATATCGAAGAGTTTCATTCTGAAGAGGTGTTTAAACCTGACATTGCTCATCCTGCTGTTTTAGGGGCTGCAAAACAGAATCTTAATCAACTTCCTAGAGACTTGCAGTATGTTGTAACCTTTCTTAATGTAGCTTTGGCATTTGTAGTGCAATTTGTAAGGACTGAAAAATAGCTATGGTGTTTTTTTACAATATAATATTCCCACCGCAATATGTCACATGGACACTGACACACTGCAGTGGTAACATTCACATGAAAATATATATACTGCATTAGAAAAATATCACAGTAGCTTATCAATTACCAATCTTCCTCATTGCACACACTGATAACAGTGTATATTTTCACTCATACGCTTAATTTTATGATACACTCCATGAAGGCAGAATGAAGAAAACATGTCTTTTTTTATTTATACATATAAGCTGTGTGTATTCAGTGGGATCCCTCAGTTTATAACGTTATTCAGAGCTAGAATTATAGCTTTTGCAGCTGTAAGTACAAGATATAAAAATAACATTGGCAGGTTTTACCAGGAAGGATACATTGAAATTTTCAAGTATATTCCACAATATGGATGTTATTTTTACCCAATGTAGCAGAGCAGTTATTGACCTTGGAGGAACATTGGGTGGAATTTATGCTGTTGAGAATGGAACCATGAAGTTTGAAAAGCGTCTTAAGGGGTGCGTAAACCTGATGAGCCATCTCATCATATTCAAGTGGAATATTCGCTGATGAAGATGAACATTCTTAAAGTAACTTGTTACAATTTCTGATTTTATTCTTCTCTTTGTTTACCTTTAGAAGCTGCATCTTTATAATTTAGATTTTTTTATGACATTTGTTTTGGAACTATTAAATTAATTACTTACTTTAGATTTTACCATAACATAAGGTATTATCATGTAAACTTAATTTTTAGATAATACTGAAAAAAATAACAAATTATATACACCAAATGTTTTAAAGTCATTCAAACATTTCTAAACATTTTAAAAGATAAAATTGGAGAGAAATTGTTCCTTTTTTTTTTTTTTTTTTTTTTTTTTTTTTTTTTTTTTTTTTTTTTTTTTTTTAATAGATGATACATTTTAGCAACATCATAAGGTCAAAGTCTAAGTGACTACATGGGAAGAATAATTTAACAAAACATTAGATTTGCTTAAATGTGTATAATGACAATTTTACATAGAATGGTTGTTGTAGCATGTTACATACTCACTCCTCTGCAGAGAGGTACAAAAATGTAAAAAAAAAATCTCGTTACTTTTAATAAAAATAATCCTTTATTAATTCTCTTTGGGTTTTTTAAACTCACAATAAAAATGCACCAACTAAAACCCCACTTCACAGCAGATATGGCAAAGCAGCAATCAAAATCAATCTACGTATTTCTTATCTTGTACTGAGTCTTTACCCTTCGAAGATTTGTTGGTAGGGCACAATACTGATTTATCTGCTCACCACTCATATTGGGAGATATGAGTGAACCGCTTTTTATTGTATATTTTTAATAAATATTATTTGTCATATATTTCTACCTCGCTGGAGTCTCTATTTGAAGTAAATGTAGACAAGAATCCAGGCACTCCAAGGTATTCCAACAGATAGGCAATTTTATTGGACCCAAGCACCAACAAACAACGTTTCAACCCATTAGGGCCTTTGTCAAGCTACTGAAACACATAACTTGTATACAATATATAAGTATATACACCAATTAACAAGTGAAAAAATATGTGAAATGTTACAATTAGTTAATTACATAATCACTCAATAATCATGAAAATAGTGTCAAAACATAATCATCTCTCCAATAAGAGTCTTACATATTAGGGGTGTCACACCATGCAATGGAATTCCACCAATCAAATAAAGAAGTTCATTAATTATTTAACTAGATACTAATTAAAAAAGATTTATTTCAATAAAATTAAGCAATTTAAATCAATTAGAAACACCAAAGCATGATTACATTTGACATGACACGCACTTCCCGTTACACCGATCACATGATGGCGCTAGACTAAAGTAATTAATGTGCATGCGCGATTCAGCTCATGAGCCAAACAAATAAACCTCCATCAAGATTAAGTTGACACGGAGACGGGGGCACAAAGCCAATGCGAATGCGTAAAATAGTGCATGCGCAAAATGCACCTTAATGCAATTGAAAGATAAATAACAGCGAAAAAACTAACAATTATGTTTTTTATTGTATCAATAGAGGAGTTAGACTTGAATGCCATTGCAGTGTGACCACCTCACTAATGGATAAAATGTACAAACTGAAATTACCTAAAATTTAATTATAGATCATAATACATCTGTAACTTGTTACATTGATCTAACAGTACAATAGATAACATGTCTTGTATTATCACAAATGACAATATATTAATCTTTTCACTAATCTTTTTAATCAGTTTAATCACTTCAGACTTAATGTGAAAAATCGGAGGTTTAATTGTTTGACGCATGCACTGAATCGCGCATACACATTAATAACTTTAGTCTAGCGCGATCATGTGATCGGCGTAACTGGACGTGCGTGTCACGTCAAATGTAACTTATTTCACACAGCAATCATGTGACTTATTTCACACAGCTGGTCAGGAAATGTAAGTACTTTGGCGTTTCTAATTGATTTAAATTGCTTAATTTTATTGAAATAAATCTTTTTAATTAGTATCTAGTTAAATAATGAATGGACTTCTTTATTTGATTAGTGGAGTTCCATTGCATGGTGTGACACCCCTAATATGTAAGACTCTTATTGGAGAGATGATTATGTTTTGACACTGCTTTCATGATTATTGAGTGATTATGTAATTAACTAATTAACTAACATATTTTTTAACTTGTTAATTGTTATATATACTTATATATTGTATACAAGTTATGTGTTTCAGTAGCTTGACAAAGGCCCTAAGGGGTCGAAACGTTGTTTGTTGGTGCTTGGGTCCAATAAAATTGCCTATCTGTTGGAATACCTTGGAGTGCCTGGATTCTTTTCTACATCTATATTTGATATTCGGCCCCTTTGGTACTGGGGCTTATCCACCCTATTGCACCCAGGATTCCAGGACAAGGGATAGTGTACATTTCCATCACCTATACATGGATATCTATTTGAAGTAGAGCATAGAGCTCTGGATGCGTAATTGGCACCTACATTGGTAAAGCAACTTTTTTTTTTAGATTACAACTGTATCCCCTATTGGCTTTCTATTTAATTGTTTGGAAGGAGACTTACTGAGAATGTCTCCTGGGGGAACTGCCACCTATTTCCTAACATCAGGATAGATTACAACCTTATCATATCAACTATTTTATACCAAAATTGGAAAAAAAGAAAACTAAAAATTATATATTAATACGCAAACACATGCATGTACAATATACATAAGGTTAATATATATACACACACACTAATGAAATATGACAGATGATCCTCCCCCTCTTTTCGACCTGCTTCTACTGTTGTACCACACTTTTGGGTGTGCCTACAAAATAAGTCCCTAGGTTACTTAAAGCGGCACGGACAAGTCTCTGGACTTTGTGGAATTCGCAATGTTCCCTGATGGTGACATTGCCACTGATGGTCCAGTGGGCAGGTAAAGGTGAGATTACTTACCTAAACCTGTCCCTCACAGGCACTGCCCTCTTTCTCGCACTGCTCCTTTTTCAACTCTAGGCGCTTCAGCACCAGGAACCAATGTCATTGCTGTTTTCTAGCACATGCGCAGTAGTAGAGCATTAAAGGTCTATGGGGGATACTCCATAGACACAGCCAATTCCCTGCAGCTGTTACTGGTGACAGCTATCGGTATTGTCTCTGAGACTCTTTCTTGTCTGTGTATATCTCTACTTTGTCTTTGTATATCTCTTGACTTGGTTGGAATTTAAGTGAAATTCTATCTTAATGAAATACTCATTTTTTGAGGGGTGGGGAGGAAGGGTAACAGTGCCACTTTAATACAGCTAAGGCATTGACCCATTGTTTTGGAGACAGAGATCCCTACCACCTTTATCATTTGAATGGAAGAAGCTAAAGAGAGTAATAACTTTGGTGTTCCAAGGCTGAAAAGATACCTATTAGCAAGATGGTTGTATTGATATTCCAATATCATATTGTAGACTAATTTGATGTTAAAAGGCTCCTATTAAACAAATGAATTAGTAAATCATTTAAAAATTATTTAGCTAGAGACATACAAATAATATATGAATTATTGTCAGAATTAACATTTTGACAATGGAAAACATCAAATGGAAACACTGGTCTAACTTATGATGTCATCAAATTTACAGTTCTAGAATGACAAACTAGATCCCAAACCTAACATATAATAATACTATATATTTAAACACATATGGGATTTGCTACAAATTATTCTTCCATTTGATTGCTATTTCTCTGAAGTACAGTTGGTGGTCAAAATCTTTGATCTATCTCTGGGAGCTATGATTTGGTATTACTCACATAGGACACTTTTAAGTTTTAATAACTCTCAAAGAGAAAAAGGAACAGGCGCTGTCTATCTAATGTCATGCCAAGTAATTAACCCAGTTATAAAAATTGAGTTCAGTGCTTTCACATTTTTTTTCCACAGACCTTTTAAATTCAGAATTAATTTAAAGAAACACTATAGCGTTAGGAATACAAATGTGTATTCCTAACACAATCATGTCCTAGTTCACATTTAGGTGAGCACTGCCAGGGTTAAAAAAGATATCCTACCTAGCTTTTCTCCCTCGCAGTTCCTGTCTCACCGGGAAGATCCGCTTCTATGGCTGAGATTATCCCATATGAAAGTATTGGGAGGCCAGTGCACATGCGCAGCAAAAGGCTGCACTTATCAGATGGTCTCTGCTAATACAGAGTGTAAGAATTCTTCTGCAAAGAATGCAAGCTAGGGTATGGTCTATTATTATTCCTGAGACTTAATTACATCAGAAAACTATCTAGCCTGCCATACATTGCGTATACCTGAATCAGAAAAGGTCCTATTGATACTGGGGACTATCTAAAGTGAATGCCAGTCTACACAGGGCTGGTGAGAAATACACAGGTGGCTTGGCTTGTATAGAATCAGACCAGTAAGATTAATCTGAATAACGGCCAATGCTAATTATTACATATCATAAGCTACTAATAGAAACTATAGCAAGGTAGTACTTGGTAGTAGAACTAAACAGTCTAATGTTTAATAGGAAGGTTAGCTTCAATCAGAGTCTAAGTAGCTTAAAAATCCTTATGATAAAGGCTATCTGTTAATCAAAAAGCATAAGTATATCTTAGTATTACCCCTTTGGTATGCAGAGTTATTAGATAGGTCTCAGCATCTCAATAATTAATATATGAATGAGGCGTCTAGACAGTCATTGCTGCATAGTAAACTGACACTTCAAAAAATAATAATAAATGCCCATCTACACTGGACTGGTAAGAAATACAAAGGCGGCTTTACATGTATAGAGCCAGACCAGTGAGATGAATTTAAATGACGGCCAATATTTCTCATTAGATAACAATAGCTGCTAAATAGAAGCTAAGACAAGGTTATACTAGGTGGTAGAACTAGCTGGTCTGATGATTAATAGGAGGGTTAGCTACTGTCAGAATCTAAATAGCTTTAAAATCCTATAGTCTCGATCTATGAGAACTAAATCAAAAAGCATAAGTGTCTCTTAGTATTACCCCTTGGTATGCATCGTTATTCAATAGGTTTCAGCATTTCTATATGTGATAAATGAACTAGACAGTTGTTGCTGCAAAGTAAACTGACACTTTCCTAGTGCTGAAGCTAAGATCCCCCAGTGCCTTCGAGGGCTCCTGTCGCTAGTCCCACTGAGCTAGTGAACGCTAGTATTAGAGTGTTGACAGAAATGAAATGAAAAAGTAGATAGATAAATCAATAAACGAAGTAGCACGGTAGCAGGTCCATGTGCTAGTCTCTAGGTCATGGGAATAGCATGCTAAGAACCCCTAAAACGCGTGTTTCGCCCGACCTGGCTCATCAGAGGGGAACCGGTCGGAACACAGCACTTGGTTTAAATATGGGAAAAGATCTTACTATTGGTGTGATGTGGCCATTTCTAATTGGAGAGTTTAAAGAAACGTACATGATGACACAATAGTAACTCCATCAGAGGGGGAATCACCTCAATGAATTCAGTTAACCCTTTCCTGAATGTCTGGAATCAATCACGATCTTACTTAGTGTGTGTTAAGTTAAACTTTAGAGTTTAATGGTTAGAGTAACCCCTTCAGTCAGAAACAATTTTGATGTCTATGACTAATCTTTATGGCTATTTTTTAATGCAGGTAGAATTAATAAATATAACAACATAACCCTTAATGTAAGAAACTTCTGTTTACTTTATAGCAAATGTGGCATGCAGGTATTCTGCTATTACCTTTTTTCTGTATACCTTTCCGTATATATTTTAGTCAAATTTATTTTGAAACTGACTAAATAGTTCCTTATCAAGGTTATATACCTTGGAAATAGTTGATGTAGACACCCTGAGTCATATTAAACAGGGGTATCACAAGTTCTATCCATTTGGAAAGAGTTAATTTAACCACAAGACCTCAAGCTAACATAAAATAAAATCGGCATTAACTTTATACTTTCTGGAAGGTGTGAATTCAGCTAAGAAACACCCATACACATACAGCACATACAGCACCCACACACATACAGCACCCTCACACACACAGCACCCTCACACACACACACACACACACACACAGCACCCTCACACACACAGAATCCTCACACACACTGTACACTAACAGCACTCTCACAAACACACAGCACCCTCACACACAGCACACTAACAGCACCCTCACAAACACACACAGCACCCTCACACATACATTACACAAACAGCACACTCACACACAAACAGCACACACATACAGCACACAAACAGCACACACACACACAACACCCACACACATACAGCACCCTCACACACACAGCCCCCTCACACACACAGCACCCTCACACACAGCACCCTCACACACAGCACCCTCACACACAGCACCCTCACACACACACATAGAGCATCCTCACACACACAGTACACTAACAGCACCCTCACAAACACACAGCAGCCTCACACACAGCACACTAACAGCACCCTCACACACACACATCACACAAACAGCACACTCACACACAAACAGCACCCTCACACACAGCACACTAACAGTATGCTCACAAACACACAACACCCACGCACAGCACATAATCAGCACCCTCACACACAAACAGCACCCTCACACACAGTACACTAACAGCACCATCACAAACACACACACAAACACCCTCGCCCACTAATAGCACACTAACAGGACCCTAACAAACACATACACAGCACACTACCAGTACCCTCACACACAGCACACAAACAGCACCCTCACACACAAACAGCACCCTCACACACAGTACACTAACAGCACCCTCACAAACACACACACAAACACCCTCACCCACATAGCACACTACCAGCACCCTCACACACACATCACACTAACAGCACCCTCACACCACCCTCACACAGCATTCACACATCAGTGCATGTATGTGTGTGTGTATATATATATGTGTACATACATACATACATATATACATACATACATATACACGCGGCGTGTGCTTGTACTTTAAGGTGCACACCCTAATGCAATAGGCTACGCACGCCTATGAGCACCACCTTGCTATAGTTTCTACTTAGTAGCTAACTATCTAATAATTAGCATTGGCCATTATTCAGATTAATCTTACTGGTCTGATTCTATACAAGCCAAGCCACCTGTGTATTTCTCACCAGCTCTGAGTAGACTGGCATTCACTTTAGATCGTCCCCAGTATTAATATGACCTTTTCTGATCCAGGTATACGCAATGTATGGCAGGCTACATAATTTTATGATGTAAGTAAGTGTAAGGAATAATAATAGATGATACCCTAGCTTGCATTATTTGCAGAAGAACACTTACAATCTCTATAAGCAGATTGGAGATCGGAGTGATTTTCTCTTATTTGTTTCAGTACCAATAGGTTACTTTTTAACAGAGTACTAATTTTGAGTACCTATTGTTTGTTCACTGTTTGTACATAAGCACGTTCAATATATATTTTTTGTCACATGAGATTATAATAACATGTATTTATTTTTAAATTTTATCTACTTGGTACTCTGTCTGATAGCTATTCTTCTGGCATTTTTACATTTATTTACGAATTTTCAGTTTCTATCCCAGGCTACTTTCTATTTGGGGTTACTCCCCACCCCTGTAGTGTACCTAGCATTTTGCTCTACCCTTTTCCTTTCTCTTATAATCACTTTATAATGTTTCTAGAATAGGCCTAAGATGTTTCGTATGCTTTATTTTCAGTCTGAATTGTCATCAATCGCATTGTGCTCAAGCAGCCAAATGTGAGTGAGACTCTGTTTGAGATGTCAAGGATTAGACAAAGATCACTGACAAACTAAAGTGATAAGTAAGTGCTGGCTTTAAAGACTAATACTTACACTTATGGTCAAAAAGTTGAAACATGCATTTATTTTATCATGATGACAAAAACAAATGGCCCAAATTCACATCATGTGTCCAGGTAAAACAACAGTCAATACAAAAAAGGAGTTTAGAAGTGATCAGAAGTGATAAACCTTTTAGAAATGATAAGATGGCATTGCTAATTTCTTAATAAGCCACATGTTAGAATACTGCTCTGTACACTATCCCAGCCCACAAAACACACTCATTAGATGTTGACATTGTAAGGATGCCAGCACTCTGGGTAGACAGTAGCCTGAGTTAATATGGCACTCTAAATACCAAGAGCAACAAGCACAAGAATACATAGAACAAGATATTTTCCTTTTCATATAAGGGTTGATGAATTTTGTATAGAATATCTATCAGAGATGTTGAGAGGTTAAAAAGATTCATGGGATTGAACCGTTCATAGAAATTAGTTAAATATTAAAATACCTTAATTTATCTCTACAAGTAAAGCAAACAATTGACCTATGTTCTTCCAAGAATGGATAGTGAAGTGAATGTCTAACACTTATTTTCATTCAAAATACACTATAGATAGAACTTTGCATTTTTATCTACAAATAATTTTATCTGACATTGAGCTATTCAAAAAGTTTTTTCAAGATAGATGGTTCCATTATTGGAAGTACATTAGGACCCACCGAGTCTCTAGGTACACTTACTCCTTACCCTACCTTATTTCATATTTTATCAAATTTCACCACATTTCACATTTTTCATTAAAATATCCAATGACAAATTACTTTAAATTTTTATAGAAATAAAAGGAAACTCAACTATTCACCTGTACAATAAAATGTAACTTAAAAAAAACAAACAAGAATGTACCCAAAACTATACCAATAGTGATAAACAGCAAAATGCAAAACTAAAGGCAAGTTTTAATGAATTTTATATCCAACCAGTCCCGTCCCCCCGTCCCTCTGTGTGTCTCTTCCCAACAATCACCAGTCACTTTGTTTGTCTCTTTCTCACCAAGCTCCTTTGTGTTCAGTTTCTCCCCCAGCCCCTTTTTGTGTCTCACCCCAGCCCCTTTTTGTATTTCAACCCAGTCCCTTTGTGTTTCTTTTTCCCCTCCCTTGCCCCATTTGTGTGTCTTATCCCTTCAGCCCATTTGTGTCTCTCCCTCCAGCACCTTTGTGTGTCTTTCTCCCCCCCAGCTCTTTTCCCCCCTTCCCCAGATCCTCTGTGAGTTCCATTGTCCCCTTCTCCAGCCCCTCTGTATGTGTTATTGGCCCTTTCCCTAGCTCCTCCATGTGTGTCACTGTCCCCCTTCCCCAGTCCCTCTGAGTGTCTCTGTGTCCCCTTCTCCAACCCCTCTGTGTGTGTCATTGTCCTATTATTAAGCTCCTTTGTGTGTATCTTTATCTCTTCCCCCCTTGCGCTTCTGCTTACCATCGTGTGTACCATGACCGAGTGGACCTGTCTGACAGAAAACATTTTGTTGCTTACAGCGAGCACTTCCTGTCAGACTGGGTAGAGGATACAGAAGATCCTCTACCTGCAGTTTTCGCTGCCATACTGGGAGAGTGTTGTGCACAGACATTGTGCCCCATGGGCTGGTGCGCGTCCCCCGTTGTGGTGCAGGTCACATATTATTATTTAACATTAAGTTATATGAGGGGGGAAAAAAACATTTGTAAAGGAAAAAAATCCATAAATCACTAATAAACTACTAACAAACTGTGTACTTTTGCATGTAGCATTGTATAAGTGTAACAGTGTGTGCATACTGTCTGAATTAGTGTGTGTATAGTAGTGAGTACAAATCATTGTGCCATTGCTTAAATGAGTGTATAACAGTATGTGCCTACTGTTGTCTGAGTGTGTGGGTCACTGTGTGTATACTTTGTCTAAGTGTATGTATAATAATGCGTAAATACTGTCTCTGAGTGTGTGTCAGTGTCTTTGTACTATGAATGTGTGTCTACTCAACTGTATATGACAATCTATGTATGTCTTTAATAATAAAGGTAGATATTCTGGCTCTTTCTCTCACCACTGTCCCACAGTCACATCACAGAAAAATACTGGCCTTTGTATTTTTGCAATAGTGGCATCTGCCAGATAGCATTAAATACCGACCAGGTGACAACCCTAATATATAGTAATGCATGTAAAGTTCACTTTTAATATTACAAGATAATAGTGAAATCCTTAGGAGGTGAGAAACCCTGGCTGTGCAAAGACATCTGCAAAATTTCCTCCTTTACAACTGGGACAGCAGTTTTCAAGAAATTCTGAAAGTCTTTTCATATAGAAAATTTTCCGTAACTCATCCTAGATCTGATCATTTACTAACAGATGTTTCACAGACATACCAACATCATGTTTGTCTAAGATTGGCATTGATAGACAATTTATTTAAAGATTGCAGTAGACAGAAAAGCCACAAGCTACAGAACCCTGAGGAATAATAAAGCGGAAGGCATCAGTATAGAAGAAGGAAATACATTAGGTAGTCAATACAGAAAGGGGATGAAAGGATAGAAAAGAGAAAAAGGAAAGGAAATGAAGAAAAGAGAGAATACAATTTCATTATAATCGTAATCCAAAAATGTCATAAAGGAATTAAAAGGGCTGAATACGGAACATAATTATTGGCAAAAGGGAACTGATGCACCCAAGTTAATGAAGGTGTATGACGAGCAAATCTTGAGTGAAGTTAATCAAGCCAACCAGTCAATGAGAACACTCTATTGAGAATTCAAAGTTTTATCCCATCTTGAAGCCCCATTCTGCGCAAAGCTTTTTTACTGCGAACATGAATTGCTGAATGCTTTTTTTTTTGCTTTGTGGTTTTGATTTTTTTCTGTGAGATTATTTTTTATTTTATTTATAACAGTTGCATCACTTATTACAAATTTTAGTTTGTACTTTTTGGGGGCTGCAGATAATTTTATTTTTTATTAGCCCTCCTACTATTAGATAGACGGGGCAGATATGATTACTTTAACTTAATGGGGGTGGCAAGGGACTTGGGGACACCTAGCCAACCAAGCGGCGGACCATGCAACTAATTTTATTATTGTCATTATTATATTATTATTAGAGCCCCAACCCACCACCAATAGGTTTAAGACTGGGGTGCGGATACTAAGTCCAGCTCCATGGTTATCTAGTATAAGCCTCCACCCACTGCCAATGGGTGATGGAAGTGGTGGAATCATTGTGTGTGGGGGGAAGAGGAGTAGACAGCAATCTGTTCACCCCCAATTATTAAATGTAAAGACCCCCAATTTATGCCCCTGGGTAAGGGAAGCTTCTGGAGGAGTCTGCAAGCTATCCCTCCTGTCCAAGGAATATGTGCCGTACCTAAAGACCCTGTTCAGGAGTTCACCTGCCCGGCCTCCCCAAGCAGCTTTGCCTTGGTGCCCCTGGTTTGGTATTTACCTTCTTTGGAACTAAACTGAATACTAGCTCCCTGGTGTCCGTTCGCATTAAGCGGTACTTAGCTGCGACCTTTATGGAACTAATTTCGGCATGAGGTGACCTTGCGGTTCCCAGCCAACTTGGTCCAGGGTTTTGAACAACTTTGCAACCTGCCAGGAGAGCGCTTTTTTGAGGGAAGGCTTGTGTTGTATTGTTTGGAGACCCCATGCTGGGGGTCCTGTATATAAGTTTCTTTTCACCCTTCACTCAGTCTCGACAAGTGTTTAGGTGGACCAGATAGGCTCTCATGAATGGATCCGGCCCACTGCTGCATATCCAGTCAGACAAAAATGCATTAAAAAGTTATAATTAAATTAAGATTTAATAATCAAAATGTTTGAGACACTAACTAACAATAGACCATTGCTAGTTTATCTAATCTGCAATTGCTTATAGTTCATTTGTACCATTATGTTAGAGAACTACCCAAGAGCCACATCAGAATTGTCCCATCCCCACAGACGATCAAGAACTGAAATGGCAGGCAGATCAGTTTTGCATAAAAGATACAGAAAAGAAAAAACTGTAATTTCAACCTGTCCAATATTTCAAAAAGGTTATGCTTAATACCCATAGAAGCAGAGTAAGCAATGGATCTAAAGACAAGTCTTGCTTTTAGACAGTATGAATAAGCCCCCAAAAATTGTGCTAGAAGCACTCACCAAGAAATTATAAATGTTAAAATGCTTGTCCAATGCATAGGTCCTAATGGTCACGTGTGATATAAATATACTCCATTACAGAGAAAGCCTTATACACAAACACAACATAATACACTTTCTTAGAATCTACTGAATGTAATGCATGGATGACGCCTATCTAGCAAGATTCAGTCATATCAAAAAAGTCCAAATATAAAAGGGATTCCCCATAAAGAATCAACCTTAAAGCTCAAAGGGGTTTTATCACCTGTTTTTAATGTTTACTAAAAACATTTAAAGGACCATTTATAACTAACTCCAGATAGGAAATTAAAACATGCAGAGAACACGAGGACATGTTTTCCCTACATTTAACTAATAACTGATCATGTCTTCAGCAGAGATAATTAGTTTCTGTGCTGGCCAAGCACTACCTTCATACAATTTGTACCCTACACTATACTACCTCTTAGTAATAGCACGTAGTCACAAACCATATTGAACTCATTAAAGGGTTATGGGAAAAAAATTCAATTATATCTGAAACAACCCACTTGTTTTCTGAGATATTTACCTATTTGTGAGTTATTGAGGTCATAACATGCTAATTATTTTATAAAATAATTATATAAACCTCTTACTGGAGTGCAATTTGTGCCACTATAAGACATACACCAATGATAGCATTCCCAACAAAGCATTCCTAACACAAAAAAACATATTTTCTGAAAAACAAGACAAATTCTTTTAATTTTACCAATTATTTATTTCATTATTTATTTTAAATATGCAGTGTACAATAAACATAAAAACAACTGAATAAAACAATCATACACAAAAGATATCAATAGGAAAAGGTTGATAAGTACATCACTCACAGAAATGCTCTTTTTAAGAGTGTAATTACTAACCTTTGGAAAATGTTTTACTTTGAAATATATATAACAGTACTAAGAATAAAAAAAAACAAGAAATTTAGCAGAAAAAGGGGAAGAAGGAAGTCAATAGATTTTCCTCAATTTTCAGAGTAACCTCTTGTATCAGTAGAGGGTTAGTCTTAAACCATCCAGCCGCATCGAGCTGCTAAATTTATCAGTTTCAGAATTTTTTTACTGTGATTGGGTAAGCCATTGGTAGGCCAGGAGAATAGGAACACCAAAGGTTAGAGGTCTATAGCCCTCTGAAGAACAGAAGCTGCAAGATCCCTCACACATTTCCAAATGCCATGCAACATGGGCCAATCCCATCAAATATGAAAATATGTGCCTTTGTGACCACACTGTCTCCAACAAAGATAAGTTAGATTCTTCCCTATTCTATATAACAGCACAGGGGTGACATGCTATTGGAAAAGAATTTTAAACATCTGCTGCTGGGACAGGACACAAACTGAAATCATGGAACCTGCCTCAAAGATATCCTCCCATTCTCCACCCTCATGCTCCTCATCCAAGTCCGACTTCCAGTTTGCTATATATTTTAAAGGACCCTACACGGAAGGTTCCTCACATAAGTGTGTTTACAAAAGAGAGATTAAATCTTTCCTGCATTCCCTCACATTGCATATTTGTTCGATGAATGTGAAAGGGTCTGTCTCCCTAACACCTGCAGTGTGGGCGCAACTTTCCAAGCTTTGCGCTCCTATCCACTGCCGGGCACAAGACTGCATTAAAGTCTCCTATTAGCACACAATTCTCCATTAGAGGACCCAGCATCATTGTAATCCTGTCCCAGAAATCTGCCTCAGGAACATTGGGGGCATATAAATTAAGCAAACTCGCCTTATGAGAACAAATAACAACCCTCTGAGAGTATTCAATACCTGAAATTGAGAATACTTATGGAAAAGGAATGCAACCCCGTTATGTTTATGGAGCACATCAGAGGTATATACCCTATTAAACATTTTTTCTGTAAGCTTGAGTGAATGGGATCTATTTAAATAACTTTCCTAAAGAAAGGCAACATCTGCCTTGAGTCACTTCATTTCTCACAATATTAACTTTCGTTTCTGAGGAGTATTAATGTATCAATGATACAATTATCTGGTCATGATAAAAAACAAAAAATTAGAGGCCGTAGGATAAAAAATAAAACAGAAACCCACAGGTCATCAAGACGCAATAGCCATTGGGGTGACATGCATGCGTCTTGTGATTAGGATTACATTATAGAAAAATGCTGATTTAGTATAAAAAATGAAATTTCAAAGACAAGAGTCAATACTAGAGACTACTAGATCAGTGTAAAAGTAAGTCAGACATATGTAAAAGCAACTTTCAATCAGAGCACTCTAATTGGATGGCTTACAATCAGAGTTTAACCCTAAAGTCTTGAATCCAGTGCCATGTAGCTCTTCTCCAAAACTTCTGCTTCTCTCTCTCTAATTCTTGAAACAGAAATCCTCAGATTGCCTCGGATGGGGGAGTCGCTGATTGAGTTCAGAGTGTCAGCTTACACTCTAAGCCAGTGGTACCCAAACTTTTTAGGTTCAAGGTGCCCTTAATATTTCAATATTTTTCCAAGGCACCCCAAGTAAAAAACCCAAAAACAAAATAAAAAAAAACAAAAACCCAAAATATGCGCTGCGGCATATACTGGGCCCCTAATCTTGGGAGTGGCACTGGTAGATTATGTAAAGAAAAAATCTAGGCCCTCCCAGGGTAAGTAGTCAAACTATTTAAGAACAGTTTGACAACTTACTTGGGGTCTGCCGGGAGAGGGGCTGTAGTGTGTGTGTGTGAGGGGTGCAATATGTGTGTGAGAGTTGCAGTGTGCGTGTGTGTGTACAGGGGTGCAGTGTGCATGTGTGTGTGTGTGAGGGGTGCAGTGTGTATACAGGGGTGCAATATGTGGGGCAGTTTGTGCATGAAGGATACAGTGTGTGTGGGGGGGCAGGTGTGTGAGGGGTACAGTGTGTGTGTGGGAGAATGCAGTGTGTGTGGGAGAGTGCAGTGTGTTTGGGAGGGTGCAGTGTGTGAGTATGCGGGTATTGTGTGTGTATGGGGGTAGTGTGTGTATGGGGAGAGGGCAGTGTGTGTATGGGGTATTGTGTGTGTGTGTGTTTTTATGGGGGGCAGTGTGTGAGTATGGGGGGTAGTTGTGTTTTGGGGGCAATTGCGTGTATAGGGGGTAATGTGTGTGTATAAGGGATAGTGTGTGTGTGTGGGGGGGAGCTATTGTGTGGTGTTGGGTCTGTGGAGATAGGAGGGCAAATTAATAAATATATACTTTATTTTTATTTATTTTAATTAATGCTTACCTTTGCCTTGGAGGGGGGACATTTCCTGCAATCCCTGGTTGTCCTGGTGGGGAAGCCCTGGTGGTGACAGTGAACTCTAGTAGCCTCTGGAGCTGCTAGAGTTAACATAGTAACCGTGGCAACACTCCGAGCTCACGAGAGGAGAACCCAGCGGAGCTGCAGGTTTGAACTACCCCGGGTCCTCTCTCTCCCTCCCTGCCAGCTGCCAGCAAAGTGCTAGCAGGCCAGAGAGGGAGATCTCTGAACTGCCCTCTGGTACTGCAGAGCCAGCAGGGGAGAGCACAGTTCCCAGTACTATGATCATAGCACCGGGAAAATAACTTGCGGCTTCACTGTGTGCACCTCACACAGTTTGGGAACCACTTCTCTAAGCCAATCAATAGCACTCCATTCACAAAACACCTTGAGAAACAAATGTATGTTTCTCACGCCGTTTCTCACCTTGTTCTTTAAATTGACGCCCCCATTACATGCATGGGAGTTTGCACATAAATAGCGAGTGTTGCTAGTCTTTTATAACAGTCACTGACTGCTTCCTGTTTAGCAGGAATGCCCCCACTTAGCATTGCTACTGAGGACATAGGGGAGGTATAAAACCTCTCTTGTACTAATTTGGGGGTGATGGTGAAGTCTATTCAATTAAATAATTTTTAATGGTATTGACTGCACTGTTATTTGGTATTGACTGCAAATAAGTGAGCAAAGTGGCTCTCCAGAACCTAAACGGATAACCTGTTGAGAGATAGAATTATTATTTATTTATTTTTTTTCTTTGGAGGGGTGGTGTCACATACAAGATAGAAAAGTCTGACAAAACAGGCATACTTACTGTTTTGCTGTTTTGACTTTAGATGACAATTTCTATACATTGAGGGAATGGAGAGACTTTGGCAGATGTATTACCTTTTCACCAAGGGAAAAGATTCCTAGTTTAACATTAACCCTCACAGTCCTAAGGACCCAGGAATCATCATCAAGCCTCCATTAAATACACTTTGAGCAGGCAATGCAGCTCAGACAGTCTGCCTGTCTTGCACCCCCATCCCCCTCCCCCCATTCTCCCCTTGACACCAGTGAAATAGCAGCTCCTACCCTCTACAACACCATACACATCACTTCTACAAAGTCCTTTTTGGACAGCCTCGCTTTTTAGAACTTTGCTTTTTCCATCAACTATGAAATGCCATTCACCTCCAGCTAAGAAAGACTCTATGTAGTTGCATACCTAAAACACGGATGCTGAAGAAGAAACTCAAACAGAGCAACATGATTATCACTGTAAAACAGATTGGTAACAAAATAAGGGCAGACACATAACCATTTAAGCAACATGTCTATGAAGACGGGACCAATTTATTCAGTCCTGTTGAACTGCACTCAAAGAATAACATATTACTGGTGAACCTAATCTTTGTATCACATTAAGACAGGTAACCAGTAGGTAGTAGCAAAGATAGTTTTATGGTGTTGTGGTCTACCAAATCAACCTGACAGTCTCTAAAGAGTTCTTATATCAGTACAGAAAATAAATAAAAGATAAATAAAAAATGTAAATAAAAGATTAGTACTTTATTCCAGACCCTTTAGAAAATCTGTATGAAGCCTGAATATTCAAAGCAGAAAAGAACATATATCAAAATATGTAAAATCTAAGTAAAAACGCCTACTGTCAGGAAAAAAGAAAATATTACCCGTCTGGAGAAGTATCCAAATTGTGAGTTTTGATTTGGGACAAAAGGCATTGGAGGTCTTTGCTGAAACATAGAAAAGACAATAATAATTTAGATAACAATGATACTGTATAACATTCCAGTTGAAATAACATAGATATACTGCACACAGAGAGACAGACAGATATAAATATCAATTAGATTCAGAGTTTGGATAATCTCACATTAAATAATTTCTACAATTGTACACCTAAGTAACCTGCTTAAAGTCCTTTTCTACTTCAGCTTTCCCCAGCACCCATCTCTGATAGATGGCGTGATTATCAGTGTACTAACTATTTTGAATTTCCTTGCATGAAAGCACCTTTTACTTTCATGCGCATACTCGAGTTTGCCATTGAAGCTCCTTCAGATTAAAAGATTTATATTCCTTTTGTTGTGACATTGTTATTCTGATTGTATAATTCCAACAAAGAAGACATACTGGTCATCCATTTCTCCTTAACCATACAGAAAGTATCCATGAACCATCCATTGTCTTTTCTGCCTATTTGTAAGGCCAAAATATGGCTATAACCTAATAATGTCTTCTGTTTTGGAAGTTTGAGAAATAAATCTGGCAAGTTTTTGTAACTGAAACACAGAAACAGGGAAACATGGAAAGATAACACATTTATTTTAGAGTAGTCAATAAAACATAATACTTTCTAATAACATTGTTCATTAGTTTAACATATTGTTAAAGGAATGTTCCAAGCACCATAATAGCTTACTGGCACCCCACATTGCAAGTAGTGAAGCCATTTCTGAATGACTTGACTTCTTACCCGGGGTCCACAGGTGCCACTCTATGTCTCTATTACTAACAACAGAGAACTAGATGTTCCTAAGCAAGGGCTTCCATTAGATCTCAGCTAAGCCATGCAGAGTAGGGCTTACCTATTGGCTAAGAGCCACAGTTGATTGTTCTATGACAGTTAGCCTAGATCCAACAGAGTGGAGAGTGGTGGAAGTGGGAATTGGCTTCCGACAGACCCCAGGTAAGAAGTCAAAACATTCTAAAATGGTTTGACTACTTACAATGAATAAGTACCAGGACAATCCAGGTACAATAACAAGTACAGCAACCTGTAGTAGTTTTGGTGATTGGAGTGGTCCTTTAAAAGAGCGATTGCACTAACTAAGCGTTAAGTGTAGGACATATTTTCAAGCCATTTTGAATGTATTCAAATCAGGGCCAGCCCGGCCCAAAGGGTGCCTGAATGAAATGCTGTCCCCCCTCACCAAACCACACCCACCAAAAGAAGCCTACATCCATTAGGTAATGCAGTGTCTGTGCATAGTGGATACAGTGTGTGTAGTGAATGTATTGTGTGTGTGTGTGTGTGTGTGTACAGTGTGTGTATAATTCCTCTCTCTGACCACCACTTTCTGACCTTTGAAATTGGCATACCCCATACCCAAATTACAGCTCCCTCACCATGTCAGTCTCACAGAAACCTACACTGTCTTGCCCTACAGCGATTCTCCACCACCCTCCAAAGTCTCTTTTTACCCATCTCAAACCTGCTCTAACACTGCAACCTCCTTCTACAACTACACTTTCCCCTCTCAACTAGACATCATTGCACCTCCTACATTTAAACGCAACAAATACCCCCAATTACAACCCTGGCACACCAAGCTGACCTAATACCTCCAAAAATGTTCCTGAACTGCTAAATGCTGCTGGAGAAAGTCTCACTCTCCAAAATAAATTTATGCTGCGCTCCTACAGTCTGTCTCTTTCTTCTTCAAAAGAAAACTACTTCCCCTATACCCCTAAACCAGGCCATGAAAGTAGCCACCCAAGCCCACATAGATAACACACTTGCATACTTGCATACTGTGAAACACGCCACATGTCACCCATCCAAACCAGGACCCAAATTAGAATAACATTCGCGATGTAAACATCAAAACCTCCACAACCAAAGGCACTGTCAAAACAAGCACCAAAGCCATCTAAAGGAACCTAGCCCAAGACACATGTCCACATAACTCCACATACAAAAGTCAAAGAGGACAAATGTCTACACAACGGACAAACGAAAACCCCCTCCAACATCACCCCACTCCACAAAATACACACACACAAAACCGATAACCAAATAACCACTCGACACCGAAGTACACACAACTCAGCTGACAACAACACCAAGAGAGACACCACAACCCCAATCACTAGAACACGGAACACCACACCCACGTAACCCTCACAAAATGAGACGACAAGATTAGAAAGACAGACCACTCAGGACTGTGCACCACAAAACTTGCTGTTATAACTTTACACTACATTGTGTTATGATGTTGCATGATTGTTACCCCACCCCTTATCTCCATTCTGTACCCCAACCGTCTTGCAAAAGACTTAAACTACTAAAATAAAGAATTTACAAAAAAAAAAACTACTTCAATACGCTCATAGCCACACTCTCCCATGAACCCAAACACCTTTTTAATGCTTTTAACCCAGTTATTCGCCCTTTTGATCCTCCTACTCCTACCAACTTGACCGCCACAAACGTTGCAACCCACTTCACTGAGAATATTTCTACAATCAGGAAAGAGATTTCTCTTCTTTCTCCATGTCCTGCTAACTTTCCCCCAACCCCACTCCCTCCACTGTCCTATGCTCATTCGCACCCACTACTGCAGATTTCCCTCATATCTCATACGATCTTTGTTTCTTTCTCTTGCTCTGCCTCTCACTATAATTTTCAGTCTCTCCCTCTCCTCTGGCATATTTCCTCTACTCTTGCAACCATAACCCTGATTCTGAAAAAAAAAAGCCCAGCATTGACCCTAACTCCCTATCCAACTACCTCCCTATTTCGCTACTGCCTTTTGTGTCAAAGATCCTTGAGAGAGTTGTGTATGCGAGATTGACAGACTTCCTTGAATCCAACTCTCTGATTTACCCGCTTCAATCTAGATTCCGTGCTCGTCACTCTGTTGAAACAGCTGTGACCAAAGTATCCATTGCTCTTATCACTGCAAAATCCCTTGGCCACTACTCTATCCCAATTCTCCTTGACCCTTCTGCTGCTTTTCACACTGTTGATCATCAACATCTTCTTCTCATCCTCCATAAGCTTGGTCTATGAGATACCACTCTCTCCTGGTGCTCTTACTACCTATCCCAGCGCTCTTTCAGTTTTTCTTTCTATGGCTCTGCCTCTTCTCCCCAATACCTCTGTGTTGGTGTTCCCCAAGGGTCTGTCCTTGGTCTCTTATTGTTCTCAATCTAAATTGCCTACATTGGTAAACTCACCAGCTCCTTTAGGTTTCAATATTATTTCTATGTGGATGACATGCAAATCTACATGTCCTCCCCTGTTTTCTCACCGTCCCTCTTGACTTGTGTCTCTGACTGCCTCTCTGCCCTTTCCAAATGGATGGCTGCTTATTTCCTTAGACGTAACCTGTCCAAAACAAGGCTTCTGGTCTTCTATCCCTCAAGTGTTGCTTGTCTGTTTCCCTCCTCGTCAATGACCCTACCACAAGCTCTACATCGCAGGCTCGCTACCTAGGTGTTCTCTTTGACTTTGACCTCTCCTTCACCCCTCATATCCATTCAATCGTCAAATCCTACTGCTTCCAGCTAAAAAACATAGCACGCATCTGCTCCTATTTAAGGCCTGATATGGCTACAGTGCTTGTCCATGCTGCTGTCCTCTCTCGCCTTGACTACTGCAATCTGCTTCCCAGTGGTATTACATGTTCCCAACTTGCCCTATTACAGTCTATAATGAAATGCAGCTGCGAAATTAATTTCCTGTCCGCCTGCACCTCCCACGCCCCCACCTCTGTCAGTCCCTAAATTATCATCCCATAAGAGATATAGGGCCCAAATTAAGATCTTGGTACTTGCTTACAAATCGCTGCACATCTATATGCTGCTCCAACCTATCTATCCTCACTAAGACACAAATATGTCCCATCTAGGCCCCTACGCTCTGCCAAAAACCTACGTCTATCCTCTGTCTGTACTCCTACCTTGATGCTCGCCTTAAAGGCTTGACAGTTCCTGTGGAACTCTCTTTTAGACTTTCATCCAGTCTTTACTCTTTTGAAAACTCTCTTCTTCAGGAAAACTTATCAATTACACTGTCAACAGCTTTCAGCTGTCATCAAAACAAAACACTGAGCCCTCACTGAATACTATCCTAGAAACCTACTTTTCTACCCTACCCTTAGCTTTTGTGTGATTCCCTCTAGCATGTAAGCTCATTGAGCAGGGCCCTCAATCCCTCTGTTTCTGTGTGTCTAACTCCTCTGGTTATAGAAACATAGAATGTGATGGCAGATAACCATTCGGCCCATCTAGTCTGCCCAATTTTCTAAATACTTTCATTAGTCCGTGGCCTTATTTTATAGGTAGGATAGAATTATGCCCACTTCTGAAATGGAGTGGCAAGTACTTGGCAGTTAATAACACTCAGAACTTATGGAAATAAATGTGTTACTTTTCCATAGCGTGTATGTAATGAGATGGTCACTTGCACATAATCTATGTATGTACAGAATTTTTGCTATTGAAGCTCATTGTTCCTCCTAATTGTATTCCTGCTTTGTCTTGTTTGAGTTTCTGTGTGTTGAACATACAAACTGAGAAATAATATATATTCAATATATTGTGTGTACTTACCTCCAACAAGCCACACAAACTTGCTCCTGCAGAGCTGTGTGACTGCGTGGCAAACTGAGGGGGACTCACCTCCCTCGAGCCCTGCAGCCCTCCTCCTTCCATGCGGTCTGGCCAAACTATGTGGCCACATGGCAGGACGTCTATATATAGATGTGGACGTGGTGTGACGCCCACTCTTAATGTGACCATGTCATCATTGCAATTCGAATCTGTTTTTGATCATAGTGATGATGTGGACCTATCAGAAATTGGGTAAGCCTGTTTAAGGCTTGTTGTAGCCCCCATTCATTGCCCTATCGTGGTTTCTGTTAGAACCTGGTAAAGCGCTCCTAGTGATTCCTTTGTGATTTCCTGTGTTTGTCCTTGGCTTCGTATTTGACTTGTGATTTCTGGTATCCTGACCCCGGCTTCGTATTTGACTTGTGATTTCTGGTATCCTGACCCCGGCTTAGTATTTGACTCATGATTTCTGGTATTCTGACCCTGGCTTCGCATTTGACCCGTGATTTCTGGTATCCTGACCCCGGCTTCGCATTTGACTTGTGATTTCTAGTATCTTGACCCCAGCTTCATATTTGACTCGTGATTTCTGGTATCCTGACCCCGGCTTCTTATTTGACTTGTGATTTCTAGTATCTTGACCCCGACTTAGTATTTGACTCGTGATTACTGGTATCCTGACCCCGGCTTCGTATTTGACTCATGAGTTTTGGTATCCTGACCCAGCTTTGTCTAGACTCTGAATATTTCTGTAATACTGACCATGATTTATCTTGACCCTGTTTCTTGTTGTATTAATACATTAAGTCCGGCCATTCTAAGGCTCGGTAATATGTCTTTCGGATCCACCTTTTCTGGGTTTCCTCTTTTCTGCGTGTTGGGGTACGACTCTTGTGACATGCGTGGCACTCCACATACAAAGCTTTTAAAAAATCCACTTGCCTGAGTGCAAACCCACATTGAATGTATAGTAAACAAAAATAAAGGGTGCACTCCAAGGTCTTACATCCAAAAATCTGTATTTGATAAAGTTGTAATTCAAATCAAAATCATCTGTGCAAAAAATAATCGATGTTTCGACCCATTCAGGCCTTTATGAAAATGTATAAATATATATGCAAATAGGCGGCCCGGACCACATATTGCAGGCTTGCTAAAGGGCACAGGTGTGGCAAAATGCCACCCCTGTCAAAGTGCTACCTGGCCCTTATTCAAATCTTAATAACTTGCATGAAAAATCAAGTGAGTGGTACAGAATAGTAGATGGTTCCAATTTAGTTTCCATATCCATATAGATGATACACAAGTTTTCAGTTATGATTCACTTGTGTAGCTCAACAATCTACTTCCTCCTCTATCCTTGTCTCCTTCTCATGTGGCAATGAAGCAATGGACTAGAGGAGGTCTTGACAAATCGATTTTATTTTAAAATTCCATTATCTTTAATCAACAAGGAAAATTGCCTACAGTCAGGAAAATAAAACATAACATATCTTAAGATGCTTTTCTGGCTAACTTTGAGTTTATTATTTATATTGTCTAAGTAAAATTGGGTTTAAGCTCATTGCTTGGCTGTTAGGATTGCATCTGGTGAATAAATATCTTATGCAAACCTTCATGATTGAATGCAATTTTACAGGATCCCCGGTGTCTAAGCCACTTTATATACATTATAAATTCTTAATTATTTTTGTTTTATTCGATAGTGTTCCTAATTGTTGATAATGCCATGACTACATGTTTACCTTTAAATGAATGCAATAGGCAAGACTGCAATTTGGAAACAAATTAATACGTGTAGTTAGTAAATGTTTATGCATCACAAACCAACCTGTTCTTGCAGACTATGAGAGATCCTTTACCTTAGATATGTCCAAGTATGGTCCTCATTCATCAAATTCATAGTGTGCATAACAAATTCCCATAATTTATTTAAAAATCCTAAAGTGTTATTAGTGGTATCTCTCTTCTTCTTATAATGTGTAATGCAACATAGAAATGTTCTAATTATCAACAAATCAAAACCTCACAGTATGCAGGAAACAAACCAGAATTCAAAGAACTCAAATTTCTAAAGTTTTGAATAAGCCACAGGCAATGAAAAAAGGCTCAGCTAATCAAAATATACTGAAAATTTACTTGTATTGATTTTCATATTAATACCACTCATGCTAGTCTTCTGGTGTGCCTGTAGCTTTTAATATAAAATCAATGCACATAGATTTTAAGCTCACTTTGATTGGTGGCCTTAGGCTAGTCTGTATGTTAGACTTCATAAGGATTTGACTTGTACTTCGAAAGAGGGATTAGGATTTGAAGTGGAGAGAATTCCAGAAGCGCAATGACTACTGTGTATTGGGAGAAAGTATACTAACATATGCCTTGCTTTGAGTGAAAATAGGGAAAGACTGACTATAATAAAACATTTTCTATACATTCTTTAGAAATACATGATATAAAAGCACAGAACTGTCCTCTTTGCAGTTTAAATCACTAGGGAATCAACCTGTGATTTTTTTTTTATCTCTAACTAGCATTTCAGTGAATTAATGTTGTATCAATCATTTTTGCAGATGATGCAAAGCACTAGACTTAGAGATAATGAGCAACTTACATCCAAATTTTGTAATATTGCATAAAATCTCCGTATTTGAAGGGAATGTTACACAAAACAAAAATAACAAGGACATAATAAAGATATTAATGTATATAAATATATATATATATTAAAAATATATGATGGCGGTGTGTAGGGAAGGCTTACCCCAGTGTGTTCTAGTGACATGAGGGTGCCTCTACTGTTAGTATTCGGCAATCTACACCCGGTTACTAGGGTTGCCATACTCCTTCAGTCCGGCACAGTCTACCATGGGTATCATGGACAAGTCCCACCCTGTATATCCTTTAACTCTATTATTTTACTCTTCTGGTAGGCCCTCTTTATTTACAGGCCTAGCCTGATCAACTGTTCTGGCACACTTCAACTTTGCCAAATATGCATTGCAATATCTTTTTAAATATTAAACAAAAATGTCCTTGTGCATATTGAGGCATTTTTGCTGTCCGTTAGTGCCAAAGCGGACATCTTATAAAATGCTCTTTCCAATAAAGCATTGTCTAAATTTTCAGTAATGGGTATGATGATTTGCAATGCAATGGTCCATTGGACAGGTAACAATCTTTTTTTCGAGGTAAGTAAAAGACAGCTTAAACAGTCTGACATCTGCTGTTGCTTGAGTTTAAATTGCAGATGCTGAATACATGACCCAATGTGATACTCTGTTTGCCAGTTATTGTTTTTTCATTTATTTTTTAACAACACAATTGATTAAGATTGGCAAAAATGCAGCAATACGCATAAGGACATTTTTGTTTAATATTTAAAAAAGATATTGCAATGCATATTTTAATAAAGAAAAAAAATCAACATTGTTTTAATTTTTAGATTTTTGCAGAACTTCTGCTCTGTGATGTATATTTAGGAAAGTGACTCCCAACATCCCAAAGCAAGTTTTAAATGTTACTATGTATTCATCATTGGTTTTACACTGTTACGGTCAAATGTGTGTGCGTGTCATTTATTAAGCTCTGAGTTGTAATGTCAATTACAATATATTATATTACATTATTATAATAAATACCACATCTCCACAGATTGGCTCCTCAGCTGACTGAGAAACTAATATATTAACAGGTGTCCTCAGCCTCAGGCAGAGGAACTGCATATGATATTACATCTTCTCATATTGTAAAGTAATCTGTATGGGTCTATATGAATAGGGTTCGTAAACAACCTCCATAGAGACAAAGGAGTTAGAAGCAATACGTACACAATTTAGCATTTTTTTATGAAACAAAAAATTCTACACGTGCATGTTTTGGTTAAGTATACCTTCTAGAAGTTTCAGTAGTTAGATTAGAAGATAAGATACTGTAGAAAATGTGTGCAGATTCATTTGAATTCCCTGTTAGAAAGGACCATCATTTTTCCAAACTGTATATACACATGCACAACTAGTGGATGGAAAACATTAGATGAAATTAAATAAGATCTGGTGAGACATATGGTCCTTGCAACCTCCGTTGTGTTTGTTTTTGTATTAAGTTGCTTTGATATCCCTCTATACTGCATTACTTTTTTTGTAGCAATAACAGAAAAGATTACGTCTAGTGTTTTGTGACACAGATAGCTGTGAGCATGTTCTGTCATTGTTCTCCTAGTTGTTGTATGAATTCCCTTGATATACTGGAACCATGACAACCCAACTCAACTTACTCCCCAATTCAACAGTCATTCATATGAGCATGCATGCCCTTTTAACTCGTGATGAACCCAAAATAGTATATAAGTCTTCCACCTATGCTGAAATGAATGACCCGTGATATGGTGCAGATTTTGTTAAGCTGGACAATAATATTGTTTATCGCATCATTTCTTTCACTTTGGTTATTTATTTAGAAAGAGTTATTCCAGGTCAAATACATTGAGATTTCGCTTGTTTTCAAGTACAGCCCCAAGAATTATGAATCTGAGCAACGGTTTTATTCACAATAGTTATCTCTGAATGTATCAGATGCTGGGCTAGTAAAAGTGTAAACAAAATATGTCTTATAGTTAAAGCCAAGATACTGTTTATTTTTTCCTCTCATTTTTCCTGCTATTGGTACTTTTCCTCGCTTGATCTGTGAACCAAATGGAAGGAAAGTGTACTGCAAAATGTATACATAATATTTATTTTATTTATATATTTTACAAGACACCGCTGATTGACCGCTTTTGTGCTCTTTTTGTTTGTCTGATTCATTTTCCTGAATAGTTTTAGTGGACAACTGCCACATCAAACCTGGACCCCGGGCCCAGTTATTTCTGTTATTTCTGTAGGGCCCAAAGCAGCTGCCCTGTGGGCCCTGCTGCCCGCAAATTTATTTTTTGTTTTGTGGGGCCACCAGTGCAGCTGGGGCCCTTACACTAAGGAGGCCCACTGGGTGGCCCATGCACTCAGGGCCACCCAGTGGGCATTTGTCAGCAGGGGCCCAGTCATGTGCTCTGGCACTTTAACCACGCTGCTTTTTGGCAGAATGGGAGGACGTGACTTCTGTGAGTCACTTCCTCCAAGAGAAAACAGCTGCGCAGGAGGGACGACCAGGGACTGAGGAGGGGGCTGAAAAGCTAGATCCCAATTCCCTTCATCCTCAGGCACCACACTGGACACAAGGGAACCCACCCTCCAGCAAAAGGTAGGATACTAGAGTGTGAGTTTACAAATATAAATATTGCATGTGTCAGTATGTATGTAAGTGTCTATGTGTGTATCAGCATGTCTGTCTGTGTGTGTATGTGTCTGCGTGTGTCAGTTTGTCCATCTGTGTGTGTCAGCATCTGTCAGTGTATGTGTCTTTGTCAGTATGTCTGTCTGTGTATTTGTCAGTATGTCTATGTGTGCGCGTCAGCATGTCTGTCAGTGTATGTGTATGTGTGTGTCAGCGTATGTGTCTCTGTGTGTCACCATATCTGTCAGTGTATCTGTCAGTCAGTGTGTATGTCAGTGTATGTGTCTCTGTGTGGCTTTCAGTGTGTGTGTCTGCCAGTGTATTTATTAGCATGTCTATCGGTGTATATATCTGTGTGTGTGTGTCAGTATGTCTGTCAGTGTGTATGCTGTGTGTGTTTCAGTATGTCTGTCAGTGTATGTGTCTGTGTGTGTGCCAGTAAGTCTGTCAGTGTGTGTGTGTCAGTATGTGTGTGTGTGTTTGTGTGTGTGTCAGTATGTCTGTCAATGTGTACCTGTGTGTGTATCAGTATGTCTGCCAGTGTATGTGTCTGTGTGCCAGTATGTCTGTCAGTGTATGCATGTGTCAGTGTGTCTGTCAGTGTATGTATGTGTGTCAGTGTGTCTGACAGTATATGTGTCTGTGTATCTGTATGTTGCCATTGTGTGTCTGTGTATCTGTATGTTGTCCTTATGTGTATCTGTTTGTCTCAACATTAAAACGCCAACACTACACACAAATACACCCCTGCATTCAAGCTTCAACACTACATATAAATACACTCCTACATTGAAGCGTCAATACAACATACAAACACACCTTTGTGTTAATCACCAAAATTAAATATAAACACACCACCGCGGTCAAAACCAACACTACACATACACGTATGCTTGCATCCAAATGCTAACACTACTTACAAACACACATCCTACAGTCACACAAACATACTCCATACAAATACATGTTTACATTCAAACACACAAACACTGCTCAGTACTAAACAAAGCCCTACAAGCATGGGAAAATGGTAGAGCCCCAGCTGTCAAAGCATTGTTGTAGTTGCACGACAGATAGGGATTTACCTTTTGCCCACCCTTGCAATAATAGGGGGGCCCAAAACAATTCTCGCACCAGACCCTTTGTACTTTAGTTCTGCCACTGCCTTGGGGTGGATGGTGTGATTGCATGCCAGGGATGGGGCAGAGTCCAGGGGGCCCAAGCAAATGGTTGCCCAGGGTCCAATCAATATTAAAGACGGCCCTGCATCAAACCCAAAACATGGACAGTGCTTAATTAAATGAGTATATGTGTAAACAATTATATGTATAAACCAACCAGCAGCATTCACCCCACAAAGTTATAAACAATACAAAACCAAAAACAAAGAGATGAGCTTGTAGTAATACTTAACAATAATAATGTATTTTCAGTAGAAACCTATACAAAATAACATACAAAATACTAGTGCAGACAGTCTGGCACAGCAAACTATATAGATGTATTAACATATATGGGGGTTAAACTCACATGTACCAGAGCGTAATCAACCCTTGTTCTGTGTGAGAAAAGCTACTCTGGAGAGGGAATGGATACCACAACCATGTAATTTTATAGGCTTCAACAGAAGAAATAGTATTATTGTTATATATTACTACAAGCAAGTCATTTTATTTTGGGATTTGTATTTATAAAAAACAGCCATATGCACAAAATACTGCCATCCTGAACTTTGTTATTGTCAGACGAAGTGCTTCAGTCGAAATTAATTTTTTCTCAGTGCAAGCCTAGAAAACAGAGACCAACTATAGATATATTAAGTTACAAAAGTCGCCCTGAGGTTCAAGAAACATTCATAATCCACTTGACCTTCCCAAGTCCCAAGGTTTCTTATTTCCAGAACCCCTAGATGTCTTCCCTCCTCATGATACATATCCCGTATTGTGTTGCTCTCCCTGTAAGTTGATGGCACAGACATCATGCCGTTCTTCCAATTCGCTGTTTTGTTGTCATCTTTTATTGTGGCCTCACCTACATGCTTTATATGCAGTCTGTTGCCAAATTATGCCAATTCCATCTTAACAAACATTGCCCATATTTCTCTTATTTGCTGTTAAAATAATCTTAATAATGTAAAGCATCGAATCTGTTAGAACTATATAAATAATAATAATTATAATAATTTAATTGTCTTCTCAATACTTAGTTCAGATAATCTATTAACCCAGCACTACATACACACTCTCTTATCATTTGACATCACTAAATCACTGAATCGTCTGTCTGCAAGAAGAGAAACCGCACCAAAGTACATGAGCACACTAACCATGCCAAAGTCTGAAAAAGGTCCATTCCAAATAACCATGTCAGGCCACCAAGAATGCAATTTTAAGTAATAGGCATTGTAACTAGACTTGGAGTTTATTTTGTTACAAACTGCAATTCATCTGACTTTGGGCCAGATAGGTGATTGTTTGAATTCCTGAACTATGAGCTAAAATGTAGTTGAATCACAAACCAAACAAATTCTGCAATGTACAAATATATTAGTTTTGATTTGTGATTCAGAACTCCACCTATGGTACCAAAAAAGAGATGACTCATGAGAAAAAAGGTGATTTTTAGGAAACAGACACTAAATCTTGACTTTATTCATAGATCAAGTGAGAAGTAATCAATAGATGGAAATGGGAGGAGCAGTAAGAAAAAATAAATCTATATTCATATGCTATATATTTAACCCTTTTGATTTGTCTGATTTGTTTTCTCAATTGTTTAGTAGTTAGTGAAATTCATCCAAGTCGCACAGCTACATGGCCAAAATTCATTCATAAAAAAAAATACATATTTTTTATCAGGCGAAATGGTTCAGCCAAAACAATTTTTTTTTTTCACTGTGCGCAAGTCTAATTGTGGCAGTTTATCTTAGAGCCCCAAATAACATGCACATGAATTTAATACATGCTTTGATTCTTGCACCCAGAGAAAATAGTTTTAATAAGGTGTCAATAATGTTTTGTACACTCAGTGTTTATGTTAATTTATATTAAACTATTTTTTCAAGAAAAATGTGTTAGACAAAAGTTTATCTTTCTATATGTAGAAATGTGAGAGCAAACACATTATTTCAAAACATGCTCATCATTAAAAGGCTTCAGCCTAGTGAACGTGAATGTTAAGGTCACCTGCAGATACTGTCACTGAGTCATTACTGCAGACAATCACCTCTGAGTCAGGTAGAGAAAAATAACTAAAGAGGATAATGCGGCTGTCACTGTAAATATTATTAATTAGTGTTAGAAGATTTTAGCATTCAGGCTGGTAACGTGGCTAGCTTGTGTAGTGTGTGCACAGGCGGCAATTGTATGATAATTAACAGGCAGTCTCTGGGATATGGATATCTTGTTATACCTGCAATCAGTTCTCATACATGGACCAATGATGCGTATTAAAAATGACAGATGGAAGTGGAAAGGCACAATCAAGCAAGCAATATTTCTGTTGAATTTACCACAAAGAAAATTCTAAGCAGTTTTGAATTATTTATTTTCTCATTTTTTTTTAAATTCATTTTTTTTGTTAGTGCATGAAACAAGAACAATTAGGTCTGCTACGCCACAGTAGCTGCAGGAGACCGTTCAACAATAGGTAGTAACATGGTGTAAGAATTGCTATGCACCTTTTTTTTTTTTGAAGTAAAATACAGGTTATGTCATTAGATAAACATGCTAATCAACTTGGTGACAACACAATATATCATAAGCTGCAGGTAAGCATTCATTATGTAAGTCAACATAAGTAATATCAGGCTCTTTGGTTATGGTATAGTGGGTCTGGGCTAGTTATATCCGAGCAGATGAATACATGCAAGGTTTAGCTTTTATTTAAAAATGGGGAGTAACGGTTACTTAACCTGGTATATGGTAAGGGAAACTTGTCTGGCTTTGTCAGGAGGCACGGCAAATGCCTAAAGGCATATGAGTATACTGTGCACTCAGGGTATGAGCTATGTAGGAGTGACAGGTTAACTTTTTGGACATAGGTAGCAGGCTTGACTAAGCTTTTACATTGTCAGACTGGCAGTTAAGTAAGAGATGAACAAGCAGGTTAGGCACACTATTTAGTTATACAGTCGTGATGTGGGTAGTAGGTGATGTATTTGGTAGAGCATCTCTTACACTAACTATATGAAATTATGGCTAAGATATCTGTATGGTTAGCCCTACTAAGTTCTATGCTTTAAGACGTTATAGTGGTAAATAAGGGAACCAGCCGCGGTTACACCAGCGACACAAAATTCCATATAGCTGGCAGTATCCTCACATACTCCTCATGCAGCAGGGTGAGACAAACCACCAAATTCACAGTCCACAGGATGCAGCACCTCTACTGCAGACCTTGAACCTAACCTGGGACTCACTCCCCCAAGAGGGCCTCCTAGCCACACCCACACCAGCCCACAGCTGCGACCCAGTGAACAGTGCCCCATTCATAGTGGATATGACAGGATAGTGGTGGATATGACAGGATAGTGTTCGCTAGACTTTGTCGTCATCCTGTCTATTTGCTGATAGTGATCTGTGCTGTATGTGCTTGTGGCAAGTTGTTGAGCCAAGGGGGAGGGTATAACAGCAGCACTGTACCCATCAGGCTATTTAAACTGCATGACAGTAGAGAGTAAGGTTTGCTGTGTGTCCTGTGTAGCCTGTGTGAGAGTGAGTTAGGCTATAGGAAGGAATGCTTATCTCATGTTAAGTGGTACGTTATGTTTTTGGGTGCAGTGCTGGATAGCATTAGGTTAAAATAGTAACGTAAGAGACAATAAAATTCTACAACTTTTGCGAGAGTCCAGGTGTTGCCACTGGTCATCCACTCTGGCTGAGTGACAGTATCGGAAGACGGAAATGAGCGTGGCTGGTAACTGACCACGGAGGAGTGGGGCCACGTGGCAAACAATGCCCAACAGACAGCCAGTGCCTTTCATACAGCCAGCTCTGCCCCTGTAGCAGCATAGGCATCAGGAGGGGGCAATAGCTCGTTTTGGGTTTAGATTTCGTTTGGGTCCGGGATGGTACAGGGCTCCCGTAGAGGGCAGGTGCCGTATTCCGAGATAGTTGAGCAGCGGCGCCACCGGGGCTGGAGCATGGGCACCTCAGTTCCTCTCAGGTGGTGACCGAGGCGCAGGTGACCGGTGTGGTGTTTCTTGGTATGAATGGGGCACTGTTCACTGGGTCGCAGCTGTGGGCTGGTGTGGGTGTGGCTAGGAGGCCCTCTTGGGGGAGTGAGTCCCAGGTTAGGTTCAAGGTCTGCAGTAGAGGTGCTGCATCCTGTGGACTGTGAATTTGGTGGTTTGTCTCACCCTGCTGCATGAGGAGTATGTGAGGATACTGCCAGCGATATGGAATTTTGTGTCGCTGGTGTAACCGCGGCTGGTTCCCTTATTTACCACTATAACGTCTTAAAGCATAGAACTTAGTAGGGCTAACCATACAGATATCTTAGCCATAATTTCATATAGTTAGTGTAAGAGATGCTCTATTTAAAATATATAAATAATTGAGAATACAATATAAAATAAGGATTGTCTTGGAAGCAATAATATTTTGTCTTTTTGGTATTTATTATATAAAAATATAAATATAGACATATAAAATCCATTATAATAATTTATAGCAGGGTTTATAAGATTAAACTAAATGCTTGCAAATATTAATAGGTTAACATACCCTCCTGAACATGTCATCATGTCAGCCTCTCTGTCATTTTAAGATGGAGCAGCATCTGTCTCCAAGTCTCTCCTCTGTGTCTTAACATTTAAAAGCACACCTATTTATACTTTAGGTGTCTCCATTTTAGGGTCACTGTAGTTCATATATGAAAAAATAAGACTTCTTTTACTTTATTCATTTTAGGACCTCCCTTAACTTGGCAAAAATACAAGACCATAACTAAAGTTTGCATACGTCATGGAAATTTTCCTGACTTAGTTCAAGATGGCATCTTAAAGTCTGAACATCCTTATCTACTAAGGTTACCACAGTATATTACATACTGAAAGAGTCATAGCATAACCTTGAATCTTGTTATGCATTATTGTTATTGTATTTCATCTGGGACAAAATGGCGCAAACATATTATGCACTGAGGATATTGCTTAAAGAAACATCTATGAAAAACAATGTGTTCCATTTCTAACACCTTGTCAGTTTGCAATATCTCTAAAAAACAAAGTACACAGTTTAAGAAACATTTCATTCTAAAACTTGCAATATTTGCATTTGCCCATAGCACTGGAGTGTGGCGGTGAGGAGTCGGAGCGTTCGACACCATGCCAAGGTACCGTTTGACAGGTCACTGTAAAAGGTTAGTTTCGCTTTTTCGAATTGTATGGGGGGTTTTCCCTGGAGGGCAGTGAGGACTGTAGTTTTTTCTAGTCCACTTTTAAAGGAAAGTATAGTGTCTCTCGTGGCTGTGGCTGGGGCTCTGGTGGGTTTCGGGATCCGGAAGAGGTCTATTGGTGCGATTGGAATAGCCCGTCCCGGGGGCAGTATGTTAGTCAGAAGGCGTTTAATGGTGTGCGGTAGATCTGCCTCCGGCAGCCCCTCCGGTATCCCCCTGACCTTTATGTTGTGTCTCCTCCTCATGTCCTCCTGGGCATCTAAGCGCTGTTCAAGCATTGTGTTTTTACGGCTCAGATCCTGCATATCTTTCTGCAGTGTGGCAATAGTGCGCTGGTGGTCTTGAGAGATTTCCTCCCGCACAGTCATTTGGCCCATTAGGCCCTGTAGCTTTCCCCGTAGTGAGGTGACATCAGCTAGAATGTTTTTTTGCAAGTCTGCTAGTAGGGTTTTTAGTACCCCGGTGGTTACTAGGTCGGCATCAGGGTCAGTCCTTGTTTTGCTTGGCTTTGCCTTTGGCTTCGGACCTGGGGTTTGGAGGTATTCCTCGTCGGCTCCCTCTGAATAGTCGTCAGAGAAATCTGTGAAGCCTCCATGGAGTGCAGCCATATTGGCTGCACTCGGGCCACATGCTTCCCGCCACAGTTCCCCAATTGTGAGCCCTGGGGCTGAGTTATCTGGCATCTTTTTTTTTATTTTTGCGTCCCATTGAACTTGGGCGGTTCCTGTGTGCGGTTAGCGTTTGGTGGGAGTAATTTTTTTGATGATTAGGCTTGATTTCTCCGATTTTAGTACAGAGCTCCAAAGTTGTGCGTCCGTTTGCCTCGGATGTTAGGCTCCGCCCCTTCTTTTCTCATTTTTACCATGATCATCTGCATTTGACAATAAACTTTTTTTTTTTTTCAAAACAAAAAAGCTTACAATAGATATGCCAACCTATGCTTAATCTCTGATGCTCAAATGGGCAACATTTCTTCTGAGTCAAAGGGTTGTTAAACAAAGTTCTTAATTAGTAGCTTTTTTATGTTTTAGGGACTAAAATATTAAAGGATTTAAATGTCAGACTTTCCATAACATATTGTACAATACAGCATATAAGAACTCCAAGATCCAAAGGCAAGTGAGTCTGTACATGAGCAAGACTCAAATGGGGAATTGAAACAATACCAGAGACTCAAAACACCAGATGATGGTAGACCAAGCAGTCACATGGGATTCTAAGACCAAACAGACGTGTGCCCAGCCTTGATTGACTTTAAGAAAACCTATGACACAATGCCACAGACAAGACAATAGGAGTCAAGACAATATGAGTCTTCATCAAGAACATGATGGGCAAGTGGAAAAAAACTCTTGTTCCACGACAATAACACAAGTGAACGTCAAATGTGGCATATACCAAGGTGATGCACTATCCCCAAGGCGGTTCTGCATAGGCCTCAACTACCCTTAGCAAGATCATCAAAGGAGTGCATATGGATAGAGGTTCAAGATGTGTGCTACCATCAGCAATTTACTCTACATGGACGACATCAAGCTGACCACATCAGTGAGCAGGATATTGACTCATTGATACAATTAGCTAGGATATATAGCAAGGACATCCTAATGTCGTTTGGGCTAGATAAGTGTGAGCAGATAATAACAAAAAGAAGGAAGATGATCAGGACAGAAGGGGTTTATGTACCAGAAGGTCAAATTGGAGATTACAGAACAGCTACAATATCTGAGGGGGAGAGGTTACCATAAATACAACCATGAGGAAGACAACAGTTACAAACTCTTATTAAACTCTTATTAAACGACAACAGTTACAAACTCTTACTTTATGAGTAGTGGGTTATGCTAGCATAGCTACCCACATAAAAGCATGTAAACAGCAGATAGAAACTCTAATTAAACGACAACAGTTACAAACTCTTACTTTATGAGTAGTGGGTTATGCTAGCATAGCTACCCACATAAAAGCATGTAAACAGCAGATAGAAAGTCACTTTCTGGTTTTGTCCGTCCCGATCACGTGATCACTTCCAGGTCCGCCTCTCTCGTGGCGTGTACGTGACGCGTTTCGCCCGCCTCCACAGGCTTCATCTGACAACGTCATTGCCATCCAGCCCTTTCTTTTAAGTGTATCACTCCTCCCCCTCTGTTATTTCATTGGTCCGGGGTCGTGGTTTCCTCATAAAGGCTTGTTTTCATTCTTCTTTTTGTAAAAATCTCATCTACCTCTATATATATATATATTTTTATAATCGGGAAACCAATATTTAATTAAGGGCTAGTGTCCAACCTACTATTGCACATAGTTACTAAATTAAACACGTCTTATATCCGTTTACCCTTATATTAAAGCTCAACTGGTACATAGATATTGAAGAATTATGGCCTAAAATTCAGGATTAATTCAATATATAACTTATATAAGCAGAAACTCCACTTAGAGATCCAAGTATAGACAACCAATTATTAATTATCAAGGATATCTCTGTATTGTAATTAAAAAGTAAAAAATAAGTGTGACTGAATCCAAAAACAGAATTTAAAGAAATATTCACCTCTCTAATATCACACCTTATATTACATATAGTGTAGCGACCTAATATGAAATGGAGGTCTATATTTGTCCTAAAAGAATAATAGATCTAAACTTTAATTGCTTCAGATCAATAAGGGAAATTCTGCTCAAATGTAAATAATTGAAAGAACAGTAGATAGTAGTGTAGGTAGTGTTCTCACTAGAGCCAAAATATAAAAGAATACTTTTAAGTATATTTAAATAAAATACATCATATTTGAAACCCAATTTCTGAATGACAAAACACTATGTATTCACATAACTATGCTGTAAAAAGGAGAGGATGTACTAACAACTCTTCTTCTAGAGAAAAAGGAAGAAAGGAAGAAAGAATGTTAGACATCATGATAAGGAGACATAGCAAACTTCAAAAGCAAATCGTCAATTATAAAAAATGGCAAATCTCAAAATCCCCGTTTAAACCTTTAGGGAATAGCGACTTCAACTTAAACACCCATCTCACCTCTTGTTTTGCCAGTTTATTATCTAAATCCTCCCCTCTCCAGTATCTAATAACTCCTTCAATCTCAATAAACTGGAGTTTTGTAACATCTCCTTGATGTTTATGTATAAAATGCGAGGATAAAGGGTGCTCCTTGAAGCCCCTTTTAATATTACGTAAATGTTCCTCAATGCGGATATGTATCTGTCTAGTGGTTTTCCCCACATAATGCATGTTACATGGACAAGTGAGGACATAGACGCAATTGGTGGTGTGGCAAGTTATTAACTGTTTAACTTGATATGTCTGTTTTGTATCCCCCCCTATTAATTCTCTTTTCACACATTTAGAGGCTCCTATAGTCCTACACGCTAGACAATATCCACATTGAAATTGAAAATAAACACTATCTCAATATTTTCCGACAGTAAAACTACAGCAAAAAACACTACCTCAACATTTCACAAATATTTCACCCATCAATATAAACAAACTTCCTTCCTTATTGAAGTTAAAGGAGTACTCCAAGCACTATATCCGCTTCACTGATTTGAATTGGTCATGGTGCTTGTAGTCTGTATGTGAAGCATTTTAGATGAGTTTTAACTTTTTTGGGTGTCAGGATAGGAAGGTTACTAAAATAACAGTGTTTTGTTAAAACCATTTAATGTATTCCTTTGATAAATGGAACTCTTAGCACTGTATTAACACAGATGAAAACAATACCAATATCATAAATTATATGAATTACTACCTGGTAATGTGTTCCAAAAGGGACTAAAGGAGCAGGATAAGGCAGCGAGCTGAAGTGGAATGAAGGTATCACAGCATTGGCAGCCATATATGATGAATACGAGGTGAAATAATGGCTGCCGTAATATGCATTGCTTCTGAAAGTTGCTCTAAATGCCACAGTAGAAGATGTTGATGTTTTAGCTGTAAAGGACAAGTAAACTTTCTTAAAACAATGATAGAACTGAGCAAAATACAGCAAATATGGAAATTTTGGCAAGTATTAAGTTGAAGCAAGAGTCAATGGGCAAGGGGCATAGCCAACGTGTGATGTGTGAGTGACACAAATTGTGCTAAAGGCATGCCTCCGTAATACCTTGTCTCATTCCATCTCAGATGCAGTATCAATAGTATCTGTCTCAAATGAAATTGGAGGGTTGCTTTCAGAAGATCGGGACAGGTTCTGGGAACCAGGACCAGTGATCAAAATGTCTGCCTTTCCTGGCAAAAATTAGACCGAAACTATTCCTTAGCCAGCCGACTTCCCTAGGTATAGTTTATGCATATTAGTAGATTTTCTGACCTTTATCATTTTCTAGTCTCTGGTTTAAACCCTTGAAATATAATTTCATCCACAAATTGCATGTTTGAATATATCATTAGATTCATTAAAAGGACACACCAGGCTTCTAAGGTACAAGATTTTGCAGGAGGTTACTATATACAGTATGTGAATGTTTTCTCATAGATTGCTGTAAAAGAGCTGAACAGCAGCAGCACACATTATATGTCAGCTCAGTAAGAAATTAGCTTAATTAATGAAAAGCATGATTTATGTTCACACAGATTAGTATAATGCATACTTTTCATAGTAGATCAATAATCATTTGCACTTCTAGATATTTTATATAAGGTCTATTGTTTGTATGTAAGACATTGTGGTTGTATATACTATATATTTTGTCTCTAAAGATACATTAAAGAAATATGAATAAAACGTAAATCAGAAAACATGATAATCGAAAGAAGTCTATATACTGTAAGTATATATAAATATATATATAGCTGCTAGTCAAAACTAGCTTTTGTATTTATATGATATGCTTGAACAGATATGGGAAGATAGATATAATTAACTCATGAATTTGGTACATAGTACAAATCTAAGTAATAATTGTTCAGTGAAAGGTATTTACTGTCAACATCTCAGTCCCTCCTGACACTTGTATCAAGATGATGAAATCCCAGCTGGGACCTAAACATTGGCAATGCTTGATGTTTTTTTTTTTCTAGTAATGGAAATAAACTTCAACATTGTATTCCTCTATAAGACCATCTCTAACTTTTATTTATATATAGTGGGCAAAGACTGCACGTGGGTTACTACTTTCTGGTAGACACCGAATAAGAGGCTCTTACAATCAGTGGCGTACACATGACCCATGGGGCCCCGGTGCAAAAATTGATCCGTGGGGACCCCCCCCCCCCGCGCTTACTCGGCGTGGGTCGGGCCGCAACACATGGCGGCGGGCACCTGGTCGCAGGGCTGCGCCCCCGCGAATGCGATATGCTGCACACACACCTAAAGGACCACTACAGACACCCAGATCACATCAGCTCAACGAAGTGGTCTGGGTGCCAGGTCCCTCTAGTTTTAACCCTGCAGCTGAAAACATAGCTGTTTCAGAGAAATGGCTATGTTTCACTGAGGGTTAATCCAGCCTCTGGTGGCTGTCTCATTGACAGCCGCTAGAGGAGATTCCGCGATTCTCACTGTGAAAATCACAGTGAGAAGACACTGAACGTCCATAGGAAAGCATTGAGTAATGCTTTCCTATGGGCGGTTTAAATGCGCGCGCGCGCCTCTTGCCGCGCATGTGCATTCGGAGCTGAGAGGCGGCGGGATCCCCAGCGCCAAGGAAGTCCGGCGCTGGAGAAAGGTAAATGCTGAAGACACACACTCTCACGAACAGACGCATACACACTAGCTAACAGACACACACATTTACTGACAGAGACACACTCAGCGACAGACATACATACACACTCACTTACAAAACATACACTTTCACTGATAAACACACACTCACTAACAGACATCAGACACACTCAGTAACAGACACACTCAGTAACAGACACACCCAATAACAGACACACTAACACCCACACTAACACTTACACACACACTAACACACACTCACACACTAACACACACACACACACTAACACTAACATACACACACACTAAGACACACACACTAACACACACACTCACTAACACACACACACTAACACACACACACACACTAACACTAACACACACACACTAACACTAACACATGTTTTTTTTTAAATTGAATCCCCCCAGCCTCCTTACCTTTTGGAGTGCTGGGGGCATTCCCTGGGGTCCAGTGGTGGTGCTGCTGGGCTCCTGGGCCACCAGGGGGCCCGGCCGCCCCTGCGACCCGGTATGTACCCACAGGGCCAGCCTCTTCTCCTGGGGGCCCAGAAGCCAGCCACCTCACAGCCTCCCGAGGCTGGCCCTGCTGACCCCGGCGGGCGGGCTGTCTGTGTGACCAGCGCTGTCTGTCTGTCTGGCCCTGCTGTCTGTCTGGCCCTGCTGACCCCGGCGGGCGGGCTGTCTGTGTGGTTCCCCTT
Organism: Pelobates cultripes; assembly: GCA_933207985.1. Lineage (NCBI taxonomy): Eukaryota > Metazoa > Chordata > Amphibia > Anura > Pelobatidae > Pelobates > Pelobates cultripes. The sequence goes on along the minus strand of OW240912.1, from coordinate 207,126,256 downwards.
CGAGTCTGTGAGAATAGTCAGATATGAATGTAGGAGGAGTAGATCCTCACTGGTCAGTCCCCTAAGGTCCGGGCAACAAGGCTGATTCTGTCACAGCGGAATGGCCAAAGCAGTGTTATTCGCTGAACAACGAGATGATGGAGAATTTTCACAATCATTGCGAAGGGGGGTAAAGCATACGTCCCCCAGAGAGGCCCAGTTGACAGGAGTGCGACCACCATTGTGCCAATTGGAGAACACTGAATTCTGGCATCCCTCTAAAGGTTGGAAAACTAATTCGAGTTGAGGTGTGTCTCTCTTGCGGGAGATAGTCCACCCCCAGGGAGGTTCTACGAGGAAGGCAGAAATCTGAGAAGCCTTTCATGATAAAAACAGTATCAGCGCTTAGTTAATATACCCCTATTTTTTGTATATGGGTCAACAACAAAAATATATTGAATAAATTAAATAAAGAGTCCCAGTTTCAATTTTCATGGGGTGTTTTCAAATGTCCGCAGGGATTTGATAGTTGTAACAGTAATTGGTGTAAAAAGACTTTGTCTTTATATGTATCCAACCTTAAATCAAAAAGATACTGACATAGCGTGATACAGTTACAATACTTTATTTCCCATACGGTAATCCCCCCATAAGAGGAACTCTTACAATTAAAAGTGGTGAAACTTATTTCTAAGGTTCACAATAAAAACGTAGAATTGCAGAATATTGGTTGGTGAATATAAAGTTACCGCTCCGTGGGTGTTATTTCCAGACCGGTCCTGTGCACTCGGATCGATCCTCACTGAGAAGCCAACTAGCCAATCTTACTGCAATCTCTCCAAATTCAAAAATCCCGCCAGAAACACGATCTACGCGTTTCACTCATTCAAATGAGCTTTCTCAAGATCTTGAGAAAGCTCATTTGAATGAGTGAAACGCGTAGATCTATTTAATTTATTCAATACATTTTTGTTGTTGACACATATACAAAAAATAGGGGTATATTAACTAAGCGCTGATACTGTTTTTATTTCAATTTATGTCACACATGATGTTTTAAAACTTGGGAAGGTTTTTAGTGTATCCGGCAGCTTTGTATTAACTTTTTCTTGTGGATAATCATAATTTGAAGCACCTGCTTAGAAAATCCACTATTTTATTGATATATTTTTTTGCGCTCTCTATAAACCTGTTTTTTTCAAGCCTTTCATGATGTCTTATAGGAGACGGAAGTTGGGTTCATCCAGGTGATTGGTATATTTGACTGTCGACGTTCTGTCCCTCTGGAATAGGATGCAACAAATGGAGTACTCCTTTACCAGTCTGCGGATAGTGAAGTACTGCACGAAGGTTTCTAGGCATTCAATGTTAAGGGATAATTCCTGAGTTGTGCACCCGCTTTCGCAAGCAAGCTCTGTTAACCGCAGCCCAACAAGCTGGTATCAGACACCAGAATGAAGTCCGGTTGATTGTAGGGGTTTGCCTAAGGAAACCTTACCAGGAATCGCTGGAAGTTCCAGTACCGTAGCGGAACTGGGAAGATAGCCTGGATGGAGGAGGGAAGTATCCCACAATCCGTGCGAGTGTGTCTAGGGTCATAGTGTTGCAATGGAGGATCATGTGAATTTCCTCAAGGGTAGAGGATACCTATGAAGGGGAAAGCGTCCATGTGCAAGATGCAGAGTCGCTCATGAATCCCAAGAAGTGGATCATCCATTACGAAAGCACGACAATTCCAGCCGGACCACGGAGAATCGAGTGTTGACGAAGACTTGAATTCTCTGAATCGAACAGAAGGGTATCGTCCAGGAAAATAATGCGACGCATTCCCCATACGTAATTGATCACTTTTTTTCGGTAGTTTCATGAAGTCCCCAAGGATCCGAGCTGAGGAATCAGGTGAAGATCCACGGTTGGTCGTGTCACAGGAAACCTAGATAACGTTGTCAGGAGGGGTGGAAAAGAATCAACATGACCTGTCTTCATATCCAGATTCGCAAGCCAGTCGTCTTCGTGAAAAAGGTTCCTTAATAGGTTTGAATGCCTTCCGCCTAGATGCGATGGTATCTCCTGTGAACGTAGTAGAAAGTACAGTCGATGATACCCTAGGGGTGCTTACCTGAGGAAAACGAAAACTAGCTCATTTGCACATTCTATGTTCTCTGTCCGATCATCTGGAGCACCAGAAGGTTGTCTCTCGCTCTTTAGGGTAATAGAGTTAGCGTTTGCGAGGTACCGGGGTCAGATGTCCTTAAGTGGTTGGCAACATGGCCCTGGTGTCGACCGGTCCTCTAAAACACCCCTTTGGGATGTTACCACAGAACGCCATCCTCATGGAGGTTTGAGTCTTGATGAGGGCAGCAGGAACATAAACGTGTGTAATAAGTTCCCTAAGGAAAGAAGTGTGCCTTGTGCCTGGGGTCCCAATGTTTTGGTGCCCAGATCCACCAACCATCCATCAGTATTTTCCCTTGTATTTGTATGTCTGCACTTTTTATCATCCGGACCTTTTATAGGTGCCTGGGTATGGTTAATGTTCTGTTTATTTCTTTATTTCTAGTTATTCTCTACATGTTTGGATCATTGGGCATTCTTTTATTTATTGGCAAGCTAGTCAGGCAGACCAGAGGTCATATGACCAGAATCTTGGGGTTCCTTATCACCAGGTCAAGGTTAGGTGGTGTGAGATCAGGGAATTGCCCTGGCAACAATTTTATTTGGAGTGATCATTTCGGCGGTATGTGATGGAGCCAGTTATACTGTTGATTCTGCTGATCCACACTGGTGGTAATTACCTGATTCAAGAGCACGCAATGCCAAAGGGGTATAGCGAGGTAGATGTCGCTTCATCATGATAAGATCATGATACCTATAGGTGGCATGTCCACCCCTCCAAATAAAAGCAGATCCAATCACTCTCCTCTCGTTAAAATCCATCAATCCCACAATGCAACTCAAAAAAAAAGCCAGATCGCAAATATAAAAAAAACTACAAAAATATTAAATAGCAACAAAATAAAATCGTATTCACACATGTGGGGCTCCTTGTAGACTAAGCTTTAATAGCAGTGGAAGCATTTATATAGGCTTTCCCCACGTAATGTAAAGTATTACAGCGCTGTTATGTAACTATCCAGCTATTTCCCATGTTACCAGCTGGCCACAGCTGGGGGAAGGTGGTGGAAAGTGTTCTGTCCATCCACTATCGTTTATTGTAAAATACCTCATCCAATGTCCACGCACTGACTGCCCAGTCACCATTTTGAAATATTTACTAGACATGTCCCGCAAGGCTTATTGTAATATGGAGGACTTATTGACCTCCATAAGTGTTTTATCTATTTAGTTATTTATTAATATCAATGGGGCAGTTGGCTAGCAAGCACCAGCCAGCAACCACATAAATAACCATTGCAGGGCTGTTTAAATATTTGCCTGCTGGTTGGCTAATAGTACTGAAAATTATTGTTCACTGGCATGAAAGCAAGTGAATGATAATTTGTTAACGTGAATCCTTCTGGATGCATTCAATTTCTACTCAGTTTAGAATTGGTGCTTCGTGAATCTTCCTGAACCCTATACTTTATATAGGATTTGTATGAAAAAGCACCAATTTTAATATGGACACCGAATGCTTTAGTACAATTGCTGCAGATTCGTTTGGGGAGACCAAATTTTGACATATTCAGTCATTTTCACAAAATTATGTCAATCTGAACAGAGAAAGAGAGGCAGTAAAAGAGACAATAGTGTATCACTGGGTGGCGTAGTATTATGAGTGCTAGTCATCAACATACTTTTAATAAAATCTGGTAATTTTAAGATTTGGACAAGTACATTTTTTAAATAGCAGTTCTTTTGTCAATCAATAATAAAATAGTTTTAGATAACGGTAAGGTCAGCATTTTCATTAAAAATAAGGTTATGATCTCAATTTTAAAGCACTTAATGTTTTGAGAAAGCTCCAATGAAGTAGTCTATATTTAACTAAAATGTGTTTTGAATAGATATTTGTTTTTAATAAGTACTCTCCTAGGACCTAGAGTATACTAAGGTGAGTGTAACTCCTACTGGTAATATGTGGAACTACCAAGAAACAAAGAGGAAACATTGTACACATACATGATTATTCATTAAAGCCAGAATTACCTAGAATTCAAAGTGAATTTTATAATTTATTCAAGAAGTCTTTTTATTTACATTAGTTTACATGCATTTGCAGTAGGAAATGTGGACATGTTTCAGTATAGGCTGGTGTACAATATTATTGCAGTATTAAAATGCAGTGAGGTTAGTCGTGGTTGCAATAAATTAATTACAAAACTTAAAAATAACGCATCAATAAAAGTAAACTACGGAGATCGTATCTATTTGCAGATGTTTGTAGTTAGGAGTGTGAACGTATTGCAGTAAAATATGGCATACGATAATATTGCAGGAGAATATTGCATGAAGGTTGGACGCATTTGCATAGATGTGCTCAATGAACTCAAAACTAACGAAAAAATAAAATATGTAGGACTATTAGTGGTAAATTCAGGAACCAGCATTAATACTAGTTTAAATACATGAAAATTATGAACGCATACCTTATAGACCTTACTAATAATTGGTATGGAATTGTGTGGGATTTGGTATGTAAGAAATCTCATGGTTTCAACAGTGCCTCAGGCCCATCTGCTATCCAAATTATATAAGCTTGGGAAGAAATTCCTGTTGCAAAAGCTCAATGCAGCGTAATAAGTCATATATGTAAAATGCCAAGTTAGCCTTGGAAGCGTGTATCAGTACATGGTGTATCGCTTATGTATGTCTGATTGTAAATTTTCCTTTGCTCTATCCTTTTTCCTGTATGTGTTTTCTAAAAAAGAAAGGGTGTAATACTAAGAACTAAATCAATATACAAGGTTACAGTTGTGAACATTGTGCCTTAACGTGCGAGAAGAAGGATACAGCGCATGGGCAGCCCGCATGTTAGTCGCCACCTGTGAGCCAATGGTTGCTGGTAATTTGTTGTGTGACAAAAGCAATGTCATTAACTAGGCTGTATGATCTACCCTATTCTGCTGTTGGGGTTGTGGATCCACAGCTTAGACTATATGTTAGGTTTGTAGCGTGCATATCTCCCGCTAGAGATTCTGACAGTTATAATGCAATAAAATAAAATGAAGGGAAAAAGAAAAAAAAAGGGTGGGAATAGTGCCCCCAAAAGTGAGTAGGGGCCTGTGGAATAGGGCCCAAAGTGAAGATTGCTAGTTAGGTCTGCTTGTGAACTCCAGGGATTTTGGTCCAAGCACGTGCGTCCAGGTTATAAATATTTAAAGAATAAAAATAAAAATAAATAAATAAATAAATAATTAAGTAAACAAAATAAGAATAGCTTAGGTGGGGGCTATCCCTGCATGAAAATGTGTCTCGTGTCTCCCCTCATGCCACTGTTCCCACGTGAGAATAAGGAGTAGTGTGAAGCCTCTGTAGGGCCATACCCAATACACCAACAACAGGCACCCGTGGGTACCAACATATGCACTAACACCCGACACCAGGTACAGCCCCCCACCATGAGCTTCTTTGTACAGCACTCGAGGGACCCCCCAGTCGATGAGACCCCCCTCTCCTAGAGTCTACCAACCGGATGGCCTCTTAACCTCCAATGTCCCGGCAGAGTCTCAGTAAATCAGACATGGCGCCTCTGTGGGCCTCCTCTATCGCCAGCCACTTCTCCTAAGCATGGTCCACATGGCCCCGCAGCCACCGGTCCACCGCAGTCCCCCACAATCCAGCCGGCCAGCGTCACAGCAACGGACAGCTACACCCTCTAGGCCTCCGGATGCCACTGCTTGTGGGCAATCCCCTCGTTGCACCTGAGTGATACGTCGGCAGTTTCCTGGGTGAGTGTGTTGAGAGTCGTCTTATCCACTCCTTGGTAAGGCAGGAAGGGAGTTTTCACAGTGTGGGTGCTGCCTCCCATATAGCGGCTGGGTACATACAGGCAAAGCTATGTCCAACATCTCGCAATTGCAGGCTGAGAAACATGAACTTGTGCGTGGAAACTTGCGGTATAAAACTTGCAGTTTAAAACCAGGAAACAAGTGACTGGAATAAACCCCCCGGTTCTGGGGAGGTGCAGGGCTGCAGTGTGGTCTCTCCGGTCACCTTTTGTACATTGGGAAAGACAGGTACTGCCATATCATGATTGTTCACGGAGCATGTGCAGAGTGTTTCCAATCTCAGCAATAGGCCGCATGTTCATGCCATCAAGTAGGCCCGTGCCTTCATATTCCTCACATTTGTGGGGTCTGTAGCTGCCGACTGGTCTCCTTGTAATGCTGGCTGGTTTCTCTATTCAGATATATTCTTTTGAGGGGCAGATGGTCGGTTTATGAGTGGTAAATCAGTGTTTATTTGGGCTCAGGACCGGAGCTGCATGAGTGGCTTCCTTTCAGCTCGACGGTCCGACCCCGCCCCCCAGAATTTTATAATTTAAAGCCAAAATAGACAAACTGAAGACAGAATTGACTGAGAATTACTTTAATTCTCCTAATTGCCTTTAATTAAAAAGTTACTTTGAATTCTCTTGGAAGTCCCTTTACATTGTGCAGCCAATTTCCTATTCATCGGGATAAGTAATATCAGATTATTTCAAAGGTACTATTTAATCGTGCATACTTTTATAGATTGCTGCATATTTTCAATAGACATTTTATCCACATGCAGACATAATTTGTACAGTCGGTAGGGTTTTTATGAAACTATTTAGCTAAAAAGTCATTATTTTTTATTATTATTGCAAAATATTCAATAAAAATTATTTCAAAAAAGAATTCTTGCTAATAACAATAAGCAGGATATTTGACTATTTATATTTTATCTGTTTATCTTATATCTACTGTATGACAAAAAAAGTTGATGTCATATTTTTGTGTTTTTAGTTCTTTAATGTAACTTTTTTCTTTTGAAAACAGTTTCATTTTTTACAGTTCCAGTGGGATTTGCGAAGGAAATAAATAGACCTTCCTGCAAGACTTCGACAAACAAGTATTAATTACATTCTTTATTTTTTTTTTTATTATTTTGTTAGCTATTGCTGTCTCACTTCAATACCTTTCAGAGGAAGGGTATATGCAGGCAACAGTTTTTTTTAAGGTCTGGATTTTAGGGGATGCTGGGGATTATTTATAATTATGTGTAACCAGAAGACTAGGCACCACCTGGTCCTGTTTAGGATGGGATGCGCATTTCTTTTATTAGATCCTGATCTAACGAATAATTGGTTAACAAGACCAGGGGGATCCTAGTCTTCATGTTACACTGTTTAACCCCCCCCCCCCACACTAATATGATACTCTTCACTATTGCTTGGTAATGGGATGGTGATAGGGTAAACATTGGCTGCCAGGCCCCCAGTTATTGCCACCAATGGATATTACAATATGCCTGCCTTTCATCTTTTAGTCCCCCTATGTCTTTATTTCATTTTATTTATTTTATATTTACTATTTGTGTATTTGCATTTCATATCAATGGCAATATTTTTATGCATTAAATTATATACATGGTATTTTATTAAGGATTCCACATTTATTGGCAATAACAAAATACTACTACTATTAATAATAATGCAATAGAAACAATAAAAAAAAATGTTAACATTTTCTGTGAATAACTTAGCATGTTCTCTGCATACATCCAGATAACTTGGCAAAGCATAAATGGATTAATGTAGCACTGCTGATATCAAATAGCACACTGTAGTAAGGTGTGAAAAACAACGAGCAAAGTCTATTAAGTTTAATTTTTCCATTGCTTTCTGGTTTGCTTAGTCAGCACTGGAAATACAATCTACCTAGGTTGCATGTATAAGGGAATTATAAAGCACCTGCCATGCATGCTTATGGCAACAGATGTTAGTTGCAATCTATAAACAAGTCTATGGAGCTGTTTGTATGTTAAAATCTGCTTTTTGTATTGTTTAACTTTTTCTAAATAAGTTTTTAAATAGTCCAGTCCAGTATGCAGTGCAATTACCTTTTTCCACAGGATTGAGTTCCTTGACCATTGATTGTGTTGGAACCAAGCTAGAGGAATTTGCTACAAACAAATTAGAAAATTACTGGCATGTGGTTTACTTGTTCTGAGAATCTTTAAAGTACACCTGCCATGCAATGCCATACATGATCTTGTTATTTTTTATAGACTTTGTTTAGATGAGAGCAGGAAGAGTTAAGTTTAGTGGGAGGTGGGACCACAGCATATTTTATCAATACCCTTTATTCCCTTAGTCACTACTAGTGATGTCCCGAACGGTTCGCCGAACTGTTCGCCACGGATGGCGAACATATGCGCTGTTCGGTCCGCCCCCTATGTCATCATTGAGTAAACTTTGACCCTGTACCTCACAGTTAGCAGACACATTCCAGCCAATCAGCAACAGACCCTCACTCCCAGACCCTCCCACCTCCTGGACAGCATCCATTTTACATTCATTGTGAAGCTGCATTCTTAGTGAGCTGTCCAGGAGGTGGGAGGGTCTGGGAGGGAGGGTCTGCTGCTGATTGGCTGGAATCTGTCTGCTGACTGTGAGGTATAGGGTCAAAGTTTACTCAATGATGACGAATAGGGGGCGGACCGAACAGCGCATATGTTCGCCGTCCGTGGCGAACCGTTCGGCGAACCGTTCGGGACATCACTAATCACTACATTTCCCCTGATGCTTTGTGAGCATTATGACTGCAAGAGTATTATGGGAGATGGAGTCTGGAGTGACAAAGATTGTCTACCTCTATACTGGTATATAGTCAATATCATCAATAAAGATAATAACATGGCTTACACTGCAATGCTATCTATAACCAGAGGTAAATGTCAGACAGACCCCTTCAAACGCATCTTAATGCTTCCTATAACATGACAGAAAAACACACTACTCTACAAACCTGTTTATAAAACAGATGACTTTTTTAGATAATTTGGACACTCACATATTGAGACATATGCATACATTTTGAGTACACTTTGTTTCAATTCTTTGACTGTAATTATTTAAATGTAAAGGAGTTATCAATTTAGCATACCTGAGAAGAATGAGACACAATTTTCCAACCCAATTTAAAAAATTTTTTTATCTAGATGACTAACAATGGTGTGCCAGACCCGGCGGCAAAACCAGCTGTTGCCCTGTTATGTAATGTTATGTAAAGTATAACTGCTAAAAGGATTAATCATACAAAACTCTATATCCTTTATCCCCTTATCAATAAAACATTTTTTAAAAGTTTTTAAAGTTCCTAACTTTTATTGTTGTAAATGCTTACCATGGGTCTCGATTTTGCCACCTGCCTTAAGACCAGGAACTTTAAATGGAGGTTCGTATTGAAATAGATTGTATTTTTTAATCTCAGCATGAGGGAGGCTCAGATCTTTGTTGTCAGATCCACAAGTCTTTTGATCTGATAATCTTTCTGTGCTATTTGATGTCTTTGGTAAGTTTTGTCCATGTTCTAGAATGAAATATTTTTTAATAAAATTTTTTTTTTAGTATTATACCTTTACTGAACACACACCCACCTGAACAAATATTCCTCATTTATAAAAATTCTGTGCTTTGTGAAATGTTTTAGATCATCATATCCAATGTTTACTTTATCAATTATTTACAGTAAAGTATAAATCAGCATGTAGAAAGAACCAGGGCCAGCCATAGGCTTTTAGGCACCCTGTGCAAAATATCTTCACAGCTCCACTCTCTGACCACACCCCTGACCCCATACTGCCCACCATCTCCCATTCTTATCAACCCAAAAACTAAAAGATTAGAAAGCTTAATAAAAATAAAATTTTTACTCATAGTTGTTAAACTTGTAAGTGAAATATAAGTGTAATTATTAAGTAAATCAGCAATAACCAAGCTAAAGATGTAAAAAAAAAAAAACCTTACCAAAGTGCATGGTGTGTATGAGTGTATCACAGAGCTCTGCCGCAAAAAAATCTCCCAGTAATGTAAAACAGAGCTTTACAGCTTAAAACACAGCGTTTCACTGTTATAAACCTTACAATTGCTGGTGACTTTTCTCTGGTGCCTCCATAACTGGGATCCCAGAGGACAAAAGAGGGACAGGGGCAGAAAAGGATTTTGTGCATGCTTTTGAAGGATGCTTGCGTGTAGAGGCGGCTGTTTATGATGTAGTCCAATGGAGTCCAGGAGAAATGGGATTATTTAAAAGTTGAAGAATGAACTGTGTTTGGGTGATCAACCCCACCTCCCAGCACACAGAGTCCAAAAGTACAGCACTTTAAATATATTTACACTTACCCCTCAGTACATATAGGGGATTTTTCCACATGCAAGGAATAGAAAAATATATAATAGTGTAATATGTTACTTTACAAGTGTACATTAAGTGAGTGTATAAATAAACTCACATTTTTTAGAGCGTTTTCGGGGTCGATCACCCAAACACCGAGTTCATTCTTTGTCTATATTCTTTGTTTTAGTGGATTCTTTGGGATATCCATTAAGTGTGCAATAGCTGCTGGTACCACTGTTAAGCTCCTTACATACACTGTACTATTTTTTGCTCTTTATTTAAAAGTTGCACTACTGAAAGCAACAGAAAATTCCATTAGGCTTGTCAGGAAGAGCAGAAACATTAAAAAAAACTCTGTGGCCAAAATAGTAAAAAAACTAAACGTTAGCATTTACTAATTATAAAAAACACAGAGTGAGGAAGACAGACAGATCTATAAAATTAGGCAGAAAGAGGTAAAGCAAGTTATAAGAGCCTCCAGAGCACACACAGAAGAGAGAATAGTACAGTCAGTAAAAAAGGGGGATAAAACATTTTTTAGATACATAAATGAGAAAAAAAAGTAAGACAAGATTTAGTTAGATTAAAAACAAAAGAAGGAAGGTATGTAGAAGAGGATAAAGGTCTAGCTGACTGCCTTAATGAATATTTTTGTTCAGTATTTACATATGAAAATGAAGGAAAGGGACTTCAGTTAAGAAAAAGGACAAATAGGTAATTTGGTACATGTGAGTTTACAGAGGAAGAGGTTCTATTTCAACTGTCAAGAGTAAAGACAAATAAGTCGATGGAGCCTGATGGGATACACCCAAAGTTATTAAAATAACTTATTGGTGTAATAGCAAATCCATTTACGGATTTATTTAACCAATCATTATTAACAGGAATAGTCCCAGAAGATTGGAAGTTCGCGAATGTTGTACCCATTCACAAGAAAGGTAGTAGGGAGGAGTCGGGCAACTACAGGACAATAAGTCTTAATTCAGTCATGGGGAAAGTGATGGAAACCATGTTAAAGAACAGAATTGTTGAACATCTAAAATCACATGGATTTCAAGATCAGAGACAACATGGGTTTACTTCAGGGAGATCATGCCAAACTAATATTATTGATTTTTTAACTTGGGTAACTAAAATATTAGATCAGGGCGATGCAGTAGACAATCTGCTTACCTAGATTTCTGTAAGGCTTGTGACACTGTTCCACATCAACAAACTGCAAAATTTAAGTTTGGATTCCAATATTGTTGAATGGGTTAGGCAGTGGCTGAATGAGAGGCAACAGACGATTGTAGTCAATGGAGTATATTTGAAGCAAGGTACCTCAGAGATCTGTACTTGGACCCATTCTCTTTAATATTTTTATTAGTGATATTGGAGAAGGTCTTGATGATAAGGTATGTCTTTTTGCTGATGATACTAACAGGGTTATTGTTCCACGAGGGATAAGCCAAATGGCAAATTATTTAGGTAAATTAGAAAAATGGTCAGAGCTGTGGTAACTGACATTTAATGTGGCTAAGTGCAAAATAATGCATCTTGGGCGTAAAACCAAAAGGCAGAGTACAGAATATTTGATACCCTGATATGCTCAACATCTGAGGAAAGGAGTAATTATATCAGATGATTTAAAGGTAGGCAGACAATGTAATAGAGCAGCAGGGAATGCTAACAGAATGCTTGGTTGTATAGAGAGAGGCATTAGCGGTAGAAAGAGGGAAGGGCTCATGCCATTGAACAGAACACCGATGAGACCTCACTTGGAGTATTGTACGCACTATTCCATGCATGGAATAGCCTTCCAGCTGAAGTGGTAGAGGTTAACACAGTAAAGGAGTTTAAGCATGCGTGGGATAGGCATCAGGCTATCCTAACTATAAGATAAGACTAGGGACTAATGAAAGTATTTAGAAAATTGGGCAGACTAGATGGGCCGAATGGTTCTTATCTGCCGTCACATTCTATGTTTCTATGTTTCTATGTTTCTACTACTGGAGACCGTATCTTCAGAAGGATATTGATACTTTGGAAAGAGTCCAGAGAAGGGCTACTAAACAGTAGACATGTGTAATTTGTTTCAGTCAGACGAATTTCGTATATTCGGACATTCGGATGCTAAACAGGTTCATGGATTGCAGGATAAAACTTATCAGGAAAGGTTAAAGGATCTTATCATGTATAGCTTGGAGGAAAGATGAGACGGAGAGATAGAAACATTCAAATACATAAAGGGAATCAACACATTAAAGGAGGAGACTATATTTAAAAAAAAAAAAACCTACTACAACAAAAGGAAATTAGAGGGGCAAAGGTTTAAAAATGATTTCAGAAAGTATTAATTTACAGAAAGGGTAGCGGACGCATGGAATAGCCTTCCAGCTGAAGTGGTAGAGGTTAACACAGCGTGGAATAGGCATAAGGCTATCCTAAACTTAAGATAAGGCCAGGGACTAAAAACTATTTTGAAAAAAAAATTGGGCAGACCAGATGGGCAAAAAGGTTCTTGTCTGCCGTTTCATTCTATGTTTCTATGCATTATAGATGTGCAAATATGATTGTTTGTGTTAGGTTTGTGATGTATTATTTGTGTCTAGGGGCTGTATTTTGTGTCAGAAAGGGTAAGACAGGACTTTAATTTGTGCAAGAATTTTATGTGTGACATTATACAAGAGACAATATGGTATGTATGCAGAGTGGATTGGTAGAACTAGGACATGAGTTGACAGCTAATTTATTTATTTATTCATAAATTATTTTACCAAGAAGGATACATTGAGATTTCTCTCATATTCAAGTATGTCCTAGACCTACTAACACTGCATTATTACAATAAGGTACAATATAATATTAAGAATACAAAATAATACTGAACATATATATAAATTTAACACAAAACAGGTTAGAAATATAATCAACCATGATTACAGGTGCATTCTGTGTTTTGAGATATGTAGAGATGGATCTCTTAAAGGATTTTAGGCAGGGGGTAGATTTATAAGTGTCTTGAGTAGAGTTGAGTGGACACCTGGATGTTCGGGTCTGGCGGGTTTGGCCGAACTTTGAAAAAAAGTCTGGGTTCGGGCTCGAACTTGACCTCGAACTTGACCCCGAACCCGAACCCCATTGAAGTCAATGGGGACCCGAACTTTTGGCCACAAAAATGGCTCTAAAAAACTTCTGGAAAGGGCTAGAGGGCTGCAAAAGGAAGTAAAATGGGGTAAGAGTAGGACTGCAAACCAATGTGCCCTGCACATTTTAGAAGAAAGAAGACATCAAATGGTAAGTCTATTTTTTTTTACAGGTATTTAGACAAGGGTCCCCCCTCATTACTTTTAGGATGAGGTGGGTAGGTAGGGGTAATTTCTTTGGGGGGAGGGGGGTGGGGGCTGGGGGGGAGGACATTAGGTCCCCCCCTTATTGTTATTTAGGGTCCCCACCCGCTGCGCAGGGGTGGGGGGCCGGGGGGAGGACCTCAGGTTCCCCCCTTATTATTATTTAGGTCCCCCTTATTGTTATTTAGGGCCTCCACCCACCATGCAGGTGTGGGGGTCTGGGGGGAGGACATTAGGTCATTAGGTCCCCCCAATTTTTATTTATGGCTGTAACGGATCACCTGGCACTCCGACTGGGTACCTCCATTGAAGGATGCTCCTAGTGCTTCCTGAGGGTTTCCAGCACTCCAGCAGACACCATAACCACCGTAGACTCCTTCAGAGAGCAAAAACAGGAACAAGCTCTTACAAGAGCTTAGCAGTGAATATAGAAAGAGAGTATGCAGAGCATAGCAATCCCTTGTAGCAGGTTCCCCCAATAAGAGACGACACTCCAAATTAGAAGTAGAACTGACTGTGCTGTCACATACAGCCTCTTTTATTCACAATCCACAAATATAGTACTGCCCACAAGGTTATGAAATACAACCAATCAATTCGTACAATACACACAGACACTCCCACACAAAATCCTCCCCTCTGCCTGTGATATGATTACTGAACACAATGGTTAATATAATTATCACAGGCAGAGAAATACAGTATTATAAACATATACCAAAACATGCAATAACCCCATAAAAAGTATATCCTCGGATATATCCTGCACTGGCCAATCACAGCCATGCCATTAGTAGGCATGGCTGTGATGGCTTCTAAGGGCACACAAGTCAAACGCTTGTTGATTGGCTGCCCTGCAGCCTTTCAAAACGCGTCATTAAATTGCCGAACTCTGAACTCCGACCCGAACGCTTGTTGATTGGCTACAGTGATATGTCCGTGTTCGGGTCCGGGGTCCAAAAAACCTAATGTTTGGTACGAACCCGAATTTTTCAGTTCGGGTTCGCTCAACTCTAGTCTTGAGGGTTATTCCATAATTGTGGTGCTCTGTAAGAAAATTAGGATCAAGACACTTTCTTTTTTAATTAAGCTAGACTAAAAAAAGTGCTGGTACTGGATCGGAGTTTATAGAGAGGTGGGTGTACATGGATTGGAGGTGAGGTTATAGATATTGAGTTTTATTATATGTGAAGTTAGGTGAGAGGTTGAGTAACTGGGTGAAAGTGTACATAGATAGGATGTGAACGAGAGTTGACGTACATATTCCCAGCACAATAGCACATCCTTCTTCTATCAGTGTCCCTTTATTGAGTGACCAGTGTGCACAACAATATTTTAATTGGTAATAATAGCAGTCTTTGTGTTACATTTGAAACGTTGCTGTACACTTTGATAAGTTAAATAAATGGACATTGATACAGAAAAGATGTGCTAGAGTACTTTGGATTTACCTGGATTTGAACTGGCTTTTTGAAAAAAATGGACTGTGCACCTGTGGGTAGGTTCTGCTCAATACTTTAATTGCTTAAATTGCTGAAGGGCAATCAAAATTTGGGACATTAATTGGACCAAACAAATAAATAAAATAACTCCACACTGTGACATTCAGGTACACACATAAAGAGACATATAGACATACACTTAAATAGTACACATATAGACACCTACTTACAGATAAACACATACAGACTCACACTTATTCAGATTACAGATATAGACACATACTGACCCAAATTTACAGACACAGAGGCACACAAACATAGACACAAACAGACACACACCCACCAGAAAGCACTTTAGGTCAGACCCAAAAGCTGTCATACACACATACAGATACATAGTCACACAAATACACAAACAGTGACACAAACACACACAGTCAACACACTCAGTCATTCATACATACAAAAACAAATCATGTAAACTAAACCTCCTGTTGCCATGGTGCCCTGTGCAGCTAACACCCCCTAAGAAGCCAGCACTGGACAGTATTAAGGCACACATGCTCAAGCACTTTTTAATATGAGAGCAAGGTTAACTGCAATATACCTGCTAGCAGTTGGAGAGAAATCAGGTCAGAAATATCACATGACAACAAAGTTAACAGGGGGGAGCACAAATGTAATAGGGGACAACCAAAGACTGAGGGGGCTAAGGTGAGAGATGTATAAATAAATGGGAAACACGAGTTTTATAGTAACAGACATTACAAAATAGACATTAAAATATGGCATTGACACCACAATAGAGAAAACTGAGAAAAAAAATGTGGCAGAATGAGCAGCAACAAAAAAACACACACTGGATAAGGATCATAAATCGTACAGGAGGTTAGGAGGTAGGTGTATTTTAACAGCGCGAGACAGAAAACAAAATCCAGAAAAATTCATGTTAAAAAAGTTATACATTGATTTGCATGTCAATGAGTGAAATACATATTTGATCCCCTATCAATCAGCAAGATTTCTGGCTCCCAGGTGTCTTCTATACAGGTAACACGCTGAGACTAGGAGCACTGTCATTAAGGAAAAGACACCTGTCCACAGAAGCAATCAATCAGATTCCAAACTCTCCACCATGACCAAGACCAAAGAGCTGTCCAAGGATGTCCGGGACAAGATTGTAAACCAACACAAGGCTGGAATGGGCTACAAGACCATCACCAAGCAGCTTGGTGAGAAGGTGACAACAGTTGGTGCGATTATTCGCAAATGGAAGAAGCACAAAATAACTGTCAGTCTCCCTCAGTCTTGTGCTCCAGCAAGAGCTCACCTCGTGGAGTTTAAATGATCATGAGAACAGTGAGGAATCAGCCCAGAACTACACGGGAGGATCTTGTTAATGATCTCAAGGCAGCTGGGACCATAATCACCAAGAAAACAATTGGTAACACACTGTGACGAAACCGACCTCGCCACTGGGCATTGGAGAAGACTGATTGCCAGCCTCCTGCCATGTGACTATGGCTCCTGGGATGTATTGCCCTTTAAAGACATGATTTGGGCATAATGGATTTGTGTTGTGCTGCTGCTGGGGACATACTGTGGAGTAACTGGGTGGCCACCATTTCATGTATCAGACGCACATGGTGAGAACAATGGATGAAGCACGTGGTGAGAACAATGGATGACGGCCATTTTAACTCAGAGACATTGTTGGGACTTACTACACGGTGCCCTCTCGCCAGTATTTGGTGCACGAAGACATTGTTCAGTAGTTTTAAACTATACAACAGGGGACACATTATACAGTAATTATTTTTCTTATAGCCTGTATATGTTCTGCGGAATCTGCATTAAACTGCAGCTTCCAAACTACTGAACGGATCTGGGTGAATTTTGGATATGTGGTTCACCCAGATCTCCCGGTTCCGAGGATATATTTTTATGGGGTTATTGCATGTTTTGGGCTCCCCGTGATATGTTTTATAATACTGTATTTCTCTGTCTGGGATAATTATATTAACCATTGTGTTCAGTAATCATATCACAGGCAGAGGGGAGGATTTTGTGTGGGAGTGTCTGTGTGTATTGTACGGATTGATTGGCTGTGTTTCAAAACCCTGTGGGCAGTACTATATGTGTGGATTGTGAATAAAAGAGGCTGTATGTGCCGGTCTAGTCAGTTCTGCTTGATCTGAAAACGAAGTGTCGTCTCATTATTGGGGGAATTGGATTGTATGCTGATTGCCAGGAGTGTCAGCTGATTGTATGCTTTTCCTGTTCAGCTGCTTACAGCATTCATATGCTTGAGAGCATTCATATGCTTCTCCAGTTCGGTGGTTGTGGTGTCTGCTGCAGTGCTTGGAGTCCTCAGGAAGTGCTAGGAGCATCCTTCAACGGAGGTACCCAGTCGGGGTGCCAGGTGATCCGTTACACACACACTATACTGTGAAGGGCTGAAATCCTGCAGCGCCCGCAAGGTTCCCCTGCTCAAGAAAGCAAATGTACATCTGAAGTTTGCCAATGAACATCTGAATGATACAGAGGAGACCTGGGTGAAAGTGTTGTGGTCAGATGAGACCAAATTGAGGTCTTTGGCATCAACTCAATTCGCCATGTTTAGAGGAGGAGGAATGCTGCCTATGACCCCAAGAACACCATCTCCACCATCAAACATGGAGGAAGAAACATTATGCTTTAGGGTGTTTTTCTGCTAAGGGGACAGGAAAACTGCACCGCATGAAAGGGTCGATGGACGGGGCCATGTACCGTCAAATCTTGGGTGAGAACTTCCTTCCCTCAGCCAGGGCATTGAAAATGGGTCGTATATGGGTATTCCAGCATGACAATGACCCAAAACACACAGCCAAGGCAACAAAGGAGTGACTCATGAAGAAGCACGTTAAAGTCCTGGAGTGGCCTAGCCCGTCTCTAGACCTTAATCCCATAGAAAATCTGTGGAGGGAGCTGAAGGTTCGAGTTGCCAAACGTCAGCCTGAAAACCTTAATAACTTGGAGAATCCAAAGAGGAGTGGGACAAAATCCCTCATAAAATGTGTGCAAACCCTGGTGGCCACTACAAGAAATGTCTGACCTCTGTAATTCGCAACAAGGGTTTTGCCATCAAGTACTAAAAATATGCGTTTTTCTGGATGTTTTTTTCGTTATTCTGTCTCTTACTATTAAAATAAACCTACCATTAAAAATATAGCCTATCATTTCTTTGTCAGTGGGCAAACTTTCAAAATCAGCAGGGGATGAAATACTTTTTTCCCTCACTGTATACTTTACTTATTTAGAATCATGCTCCTTCCACTTCCCACGTGTCTATTTTTTTTCTCTGTGTGTGTAATGTGTAGATACCTATACTCAAGGTAGTTTATAGAAAAAATATATAATCAAGTTACCTGAATTAGTATTATGCTGTGGAATATCTACATTAGCTTTGGAGCAGAGCATGGAAAATACTGGGAGTTTTTTCTTTTCAGAGATGACCTTGTTATCCTGGATTTTGTCAACTTCACTACTAGAAACTGTGGTGTTTTTAAGGTTTTTGGTAGTTTTTGTGTCTTTATTGATTTGCATTGTTCTGGTTGTTTCAATGGACTTTATTACGCTATTGGCTTCATTCTTGGTCTGTGCAATAGAGGTGATTCCTTTCATGGCCTCCATGTCCTTTACTCTAGAAGTATTCATATTGTGAGCTGTTGTTGAAGACATGAGTTGAATTGTCACTTTAGTCTCTCCATTGACCATTGTTGGCTTATTTTTATCTTCTACTGCTAAATCTGGATCGTTTGTTTCCAATAATACAGATCGTGCTTTCTCTTCACTTTTTTGGTCAAGTGATAACTTACTCAATTCTGCACTCAAGGCATTGTCAATGATAAGACTTATGTATTCTTGTTCAACCAAGAGATCCATGTCATTTCCGTTTTTGTTTCCACTTGCCAGCCTGTTGGTAGATAAATGTTATAAAGCAGCTAGTAGTAAACACAAAACTAGATTACTAATTATATGAAAAATATAACATCTGATAAAGTCTCTTACTGGTTGCATCTCCTACTCAATGGAATTGATCTTAAAATAGTGGATTTTGACTTCAACTCCTCTCAAAATGTTAAGCTTCAAGAATAATACTATATAGACTCAGGTTGCTCCACCACAAAACATTTAAACCAAATTACCTGAAAAAATATTCATTCAGGGTTATTTACTAAAGTGAGAGTTAAAAACTAGAGTAACCAAACCAAAAGCATAGCTTACTTTTTAAGTTTGGCAGATATGACCTTGTATTTGAAATTAACTTTAAATTCACTTTAAATGTGCACTTTAGTGAATAACACTGATTGTAAATAATGGTAAACCTGTAGGATCATTTACTAAAGTGAGAATTTAAAATGAATTCAGAGTGGATTTCAGATTTTAGGCCAAAGTAGCCTAATTTAACGCATAGCTGACTTTCTCCAATTCAGCTATTTTGGCTAATAAGATATATCAATACTTAACTATTTCCACCTTCTTGCCTAATGAGTCTGAAATACCACTCCTAATGCAGTGTTTTCAAACAGTGTATTATCAGTACTGTTTGTGATACATTTGATGATGTTACCAGTAATAGAGGAGAGGTCCAGTTAATCCAATAATTTAAGACACATTTATTAGAACCCAGGGAACAATACAAGGTTTCAACCCAAAAATGGGTCTTTGTCAAACTTGACAAAGATCCAATCTAGGGTCGAAACAATGCAGGGTTCCCTTGGTTCTAATAAATGTGCCTGAAGCTTTTGGAGTGCTTGAACCTCTTCTCTATTACTGGTATTTACTATTGTTGGGTTTGTGCCAGCCCATGGTCTACTTTAGCATCCCATGGCTTATGTGGATTGAGTGTGGTTCCTATTGGTACATTGTAATATTTGAGGATGTTCACTCATATCTGTAGTAGGCAGAACTAACAGGATAGAAATGGAATTTGAGCCAATGGAACTTAAGTAGAAACCTCATGAACAAATTTGTCAAGTCGCACAACCCTTTAGTGTGACAAATGAGATTCAGACATTCCAGCCCATTACCTGAAAGAGTGACTATATCACCCTGTTATGAAATGCATGTTTAGATATGCTCTTGTTGCATGTGGAGTAAAATACTGGGTATTTCATACCATGATGGCTGACTGATAGCCTATTATTCTGGTGGTATCCTCACTGGGGTGAGACCCCCTACTGTATATTATTTAGTTTTTTTTTTTTATCTTGGAGAAGATAAGCAGTCACATGATTGGAGACAAAATAAAGTCTATAATATTAATGCTGAGATTTTGATTCCTTAAGGGGATATGGAATATGGGCACCACACTGGCATATTGCCAGTTATCTGCTATAAATCCTGAAATAAACACATTTTGAAAGATTAGAAGTGGAGGTTTTGCTGTTTCTTCACTGAGCTATATACGAAGTCATGTTTATGAACCATCACTAAAATCTAAAATTTAGCAAATTAAATGTCAACTCTGTTGAGTTGTATACATTTTCTAGATCAGCTATTCTTTCATCCATTTTTTTCCATTCAGATTTAATTTGTGAACATTCAGAGCTTTGTGAACTGTCAGTGTACCTTATGCTATTTCTTTAAGGATTTTGTATAAGACATTTGCACATAAACAGCCACTAGTTATTCTGTTATATACTGTCACATATGGGATTTATCACCTAAAGAAAACATTGAAATCGTTACAATGGAAGGAAATGAAAAATAAAAATGGTAGCGGCAACAAAAGTAATTTAATTTGAAAAGGGTACTTAAAAAAGGATATGAAAAATGAGCAGGCATTAGATGTCCCAGACACTTGTTGTCACCCTTTCATTTTTTAGAAAAGTTAAAAATAAAAAATTCAGATTAATTTACTACTGTTGCTACTACTGTATTAAATTACTCCTGATTTTATAAGGGCATTATTTTTTTCCAAACTGAAGGACAGTGACTGACTGAATGTGTGGGTAAGCTGTGTTCTTCTCAGGATGGAAGTGGTCAATGACGTTTTTTGAAAAATGTCATTTTTTAACTTAAAATCACTACTTCTGCAGGTGCTCCCCATTATTCATTAATACAAATTTGCAAAAGAAAAAAACAATCCATCATAATTATAAATCTTTCCCACCCATTTTTTAATAGAGATAAAATAATGTAATTATGAAATTTAGCATGCATTTCTGGCATATCCAAATGTTTCCCTGAATCTTTTTTCATCAATTTTTGACAGAACCACCCAGTGAGAAGCTAAGGCTAGCCCATATGATCCGATCACGCAGAAGAGCTACTGTAGCTCAAATTACTGAAAAACATAATGCTGGTCATGATGGAATGGTGTCAGAACACACAGTGCATCGCAGTTGCTTCGTATGGAGCTGCATAGCTGCAGACCAATCTGAGTGGCCATGATGACCTATGTCCACTACCAAAAGCGTCTTCAATGAAGATGTGAGCATCAGAACTGAATAATGGAGCAATGGTAGAAGGATGTTTGGGCTGATGACTCATGTTTTCTTTTAGATCAGGTGGATGGACGGCTGTTTATTAGCTTGGGGAAGGAATGGCAGCAGGATAAACTATGGGAAGAAGATAGTGATATGTTCTGGGCCATGTTCTGCTGGGAAACCTTGGGTCTTGGCATTCATGGTGATGTTACTTTGACAAGTAATCCTGTCACAGTGCAAAAAGTGTTCAGGAAAGAATTGAGGAACATGACAGAGAGTTCAAGGTGTTGCCTTGGTCTCCAAATTCCTCAGGCCATTGTACAGAACACTGGTGAGACCTCACTTGGAGTATTGTATGCAATACTGGAGACCGTATCTTAAGAAGGATATTGACACTGGAGAGAGTACAGAAAAGGGCTACAAAACTAGTTCATTACAGGATAAAAATTACAAGGAAAGGATAAAGGATCTTAACATGTATAGCTTGGAGGATAGAAGCGACAGGGGGATATGATAGAAACATTTAAATACATGAAGGAAATCAACACAGTAAAAGAGGAGACTATTTTTAAAAGAAGAAAAACTACCACAACAAGAGTACATCATCTTAAATTAAAGGGGCAAGGGTTTAAAAGTAATATCAGGAAGTATTACTTTACTGAGAGGGTAGTAGATGCATGGAATAGCCTTCCAGCTGTGGTAGAGGTTAACACAGTGAATGAGTTGAAACATGTGTGGAAAAGGCATAAGGCTATCCTAGCTATAAGATAAGGCCAGGGACTAATGAGAGTATTTAAAGAAATTGGGCTGAATTGTTCTTATCTGCTGTACCATTCTATGTTTCTATGTTTCTGTCTCAATCTGATGGATCATCTGTAGGATGTGTTAGAACAACAAATCTGTATACATGGAGGCCCCATCTTTCAACTTGCAGAACTTAAAGGACCACTATAGTGCCAGGAAAACATACTCGTTTTCCTGGTACTATAGTGCCCTCAGGGTCCCCATCCCGCCGGGCTCTGGGGAGAGGAAGGGGATAAAATCTTACCTTTCTCCAGTGCCGGGTGGGGAGCTTTCCTCCTCCTCTCCTCCTTCCTAGCAACGTCATCGGCTGAATGCGCATGCGCAGCAGGAGCTGCGCGCGCATTCAGCCAATTCATAGGAAAGCATTTACACGCAAGCGCCTCTAGCGGCTGTCAATGAGACAGCCACTAGAGGCTCTAGAGGCTGGATTAACCCTCAGTGTAAACATAGCAGTTTCTCTGAAACTGTTATGTTTATAAAAAAAAGGGTTAACCCTAGCTGGACCAGCACCCAGACCACTTCATTTAGATGAAGTGGTCTGGGTGCCTATAGTGGTCCTTTAAAGGATTTGCTGCTAATGTCTTGGTGCCAGGTACCACAGGACACTCTCAGAGGTCTTGTGGAGTCAATGCCTCAACGCATCAGAGCTGTTTTAGTGGCACAAGGGGAACCTATGCAATATTTGGCAGGTGGTTTTAATGTTGTGGATGATGTGTGTATGTCTCACTGTCAATTTTCTAACATGTCTTAAAAAGTTGTTAGACCAACGCTGTTCTGCATGCCAAGAAATTGTTTTTTTGGTTTTTTTTTTGGTAAAATGAAATTTCTATTTGTGTTAATTAAAATAGATTTTACAAAAAGTATGTATAATTCACAGATAGATAATCAAAGTTATTCAGTAAATAAACAAGTAATTTAACAATCCAAGTTCATAGGTTTAGAGGGGTATGTAGATCCAATACAGATCACAGAACCAGGCACAGTCTGACAACAGGTATCCAGTATGCAGCAATGAAAAGGAAAGGGGGACTCTCAATTTAAGAGAGTGTCTTAAAATATCTACAATAAACAGTCATAAGAATCATGAAAAAACTAAAGTGTTTTGGGATGTCTGCTTTTGCTTGTTTTTATGTAAGAATAAAGTGGGTGCAATAAAAACAAAATAAAATGAGCTCCAGAGCCCTATTATATTTTGCTTTTAAATGTTTTATTCATTTATGGCATTAAAAGGGTCAGCATTTTACTGAACACATACAGTAATGAAATATTAGTCAGACATACACTACTGATAGACACCAGACAGAAGAGAAAACCGCCTCTTTATAATTCATCTCATTAAAATGAATCTGTGTTTCTCGAAAAGTAGAAACAGGACAGAGAAGAGCAATACAGATATTGTAAATAATTAAATACACATTTTCAATACACAGTTATTATAGATCTTTGTACCCGCAGCACTGAATGATATTCTCGTATTTAAATGCACTTAGAGGTTGCTTTTGTAACGGGAATGTATCAAGACTTAATAAGGATCTCTGTGGGGTTTATTCACTAAACTCTAATTTGTAATGAATTGGATACTGATTTGCAAATTTCATGTAAAAATAGCCAGTCTGTTTCTAAATTAGTTATTGTGTAAATGTTGCAATAGAGAATACATCTCTAGTTCTCGCTTACAAATCTCTTCATAACACTGCTCCTGTCTACCTATACTCACTAATACTTAAAGGGACACCGTAGGCCCTGTATCTGCTTCATCTCATTAAAATGGTTATAGTGTCTGGAGTCCCCTGGTACCATCATTTCTTTCAGCATTAAACAGTTTTTAATGTTGTAATGTTTTAATGCTAAACAAGAGCCCACGGCAGTCTATCCCCTCTGTGCTGCTTTGGTTAATAAGGAAGTATTAACCTGAGAGGCAATGGGCAGCTGTGATTGGCTGAGTGTGTCAGCTGATTGCTTTTAACCTGTCAGAGCTCCAACTGACGGTATGAATGGGTATGACAACAAGGAAGTGTGTAATCTCTGCCTTAGCTACACATACAGAAGGGGCCGGACTGTGGTGGCCAGGGACTCTTATTTTGTGGCATACTGCACAAACATGGTGCAACACTGAATGGAGGGACAGTGCCAGGCCACTCCAGGCACTATAACCAATTCAAAGAGACAAAGTGGTTATAGTGACTACAGTGTCCCTTTAAGTATATTCCTTCCAAGCCTCTGCGCTCTGCCGCAGACCTGTGTCTATCCTCTGTTACTACTTGAACCTCTGACTCTCACCTTTAAGCCTTCTCTAGGGCTGTATTTTTCCTATAGAACTAATTTTCCTGCTCTATTAGATCCTCACCTAGTCTTCCTTATTAAAAAAATTGTTGAAAACTCACTTATTCAGGATGGCATATCAATTAAACTGTTAACAGCTTTCCCTCCTTACACCATACTAACCCAACTTCTCTCCTGCAACTGTGTAATCTACTAAATTAAGCCTTCATTGTAAACTCTTCTTGCAACCTACTTTTCCATTGCATGAATGTGTCATTTTACCCCAATCCCCTTAGAACATTTGAGCAAGGCCCTCACTAACTTCTGTTCCTCTACATCCAACTTGTCTTGTTCCACCTCATGCACACTGCTGTTGAATTTGTTATTTCTTTATAAATATTAATATTTTTTTTCATTACAACAGCTCATTGTTTTGTGATAAAGTTACTTAATGAGCATGACTGGTGGGGGGGCACCTTTATAAATGTTTTTCCCACTTTGAAAGTTGAGTCTCTGCACTAAATGGGTGCTTTTATTATCTTATAACATATTATCATCCTTTGCACGTTTACTAAACACTTAAATCTATGGTTTTGACTATGATCTCTCACCTTAATTGCACTTTCACACAGCACTGTATTCTGCCGGTATCTGGGTAAGTGTTTACCCTTCTCCATGGTGACATAGCGGCATCAATATGGAAACAGATTAGACGGCATTATGTCACCACGGCCGTTAGGGAGCAGAGCACGTTCCCACATTTGAGGTTGACTCAGTGGGACGCTGGAGGTGATGCATGGCAGCTAGGGTGAGTCTATTCATCAATCTATTTACATGTATATATTCTGGAAGGCTGTAACTGGTATATATTGTATGTTTTGATCCTGAAGAAAGTCCCAGGAGGGACTGAAATGATGATCTTTTTAACGTTCATTTGAATAAAATTTTGGATTTCAAAAAAAGATCGGAGTGCAGCCAACTTCATTGCTATTTATATTATTTGGAGCTCAGGCGTTGTGTACTCGGCCGTAAAAAGACTTTGGAGCTGGAGTGCAAGCATATACAAGTGTTTTCTATATATATATATATATATATATATATATATATATATTTTTCATATAATATGTATGGGTGCACTCAACAAGGAAGTGTTAAAGGACCACTTCAATCCAGACCACTTCAATCTAGCTTATTGAAGTGGTCTGGGTGCCAGGTCCAGCTAGGGTTAACCCTTTTTTTTTATAAACATAGCAGTTTCAGAGAAACTGCTATGTTTATCATAGCAGTTTCAGAGAAACTGCTATGTTTATAAATAGGTTAATCCAGCCTCTAGTGGCTGTCTCTTGAAAATCACAGTGAGAAGACGCAAGCGTCCATAGGAAAGCATTATGAATGAATGCTTATGAGACTGGCTGAATGTGCACGCAGCTCCTGCCACGCATGCGCATTCAGCCGAAGAAGAGGAGAGGAGGCGGAGAGGAGGAGGAGAGCTTCCCGCCCGGCGCTGGAGGAAGGTGAGTGTTTAACCCCGTCCTCACCCCAGAGCCTGGCGGGAGGTGGTCCCTGAGGGTGGGGGCACTAGTGCCAGGAAAACTAGTATGTTTTCCTGGCACTATAGTGGTCCTTTAAATTATGGTCAAACACAAACGTGTAAAAAGGTTTTGTCATAAACATGTGGAATTTCAAAAAAGACTCAATCATGAAGGGGATAAATCAGATTTTCACTTCAAAAAATAAAATTGAAACAGAAACTGATATGACATGTGTCTTGTTGAAGTAAGGGTAAAAAAAACTAATTTAACTGCCTGTGTTTTTATTGAATTTTCTTGTGTTGTGTGTAATACTTTTTAAAAGGAGCAAACCTTTTCTATTTTATGGTGCCTAGTTAGAATGAGATCATCATTCCTTTATTTTCACTCTAAATGTAAGACAAACAACTGATAATGACAACTTCAAAGCCAGCTCTTTTACAAAGTACACTAGAAGTACTAGAAACACTTGTAACAGTATTTGTTTATGTTTTTTATTTTACAGTGTACAGTAAGAAGAACCTGAGCCATAGAAGATCAAACAAATGTAAATTAGTAATTGTTGTTTGTTAACATAAAGACTGCACAGGTTAGTGGATTGATTATTACAGCTATCAAAATTGGCCCTGTGTATCTTGCCTGTATCTTGTCTGTGTGACTCAACAGAAATCAATAGAATGCTATTTGTGCAATTTTTTATTGTGTCACTGTTGAGATTTGGACAGCTGTGACCCTTTCTGGAATGTCACTGCTAGCTATCATACACATCAGCAGCCTCCACCACTGTATAACCACAACAATACTATGTAAGCCATATATTCTATTTTGTTGATGAAATTTTGTAGCCCTGTCTACATTTCCTTATAATTACCAAATTTATTTTTCATATGACCTCTAGAAAGATATATGGATATCCTTAACGAAACATCAACCTGCTTTCTAATTTCAAACGTTATTTTATCACCATAAGCACAGCATGGCTGTCATATGTATTTTGCCAAGCACTATTACCCGTAGACATAGAACACGTAGACGCCACACGTCTATGGCATTGTGTGCTGAGTGGCGAGGAATGCGGCTGCCATCTTGGACCGGTCACCGCTCTACTGGAGCTATTGAAGAACCCTTAGAAAGTCCATCTCACAAAAGGTAAGTGAAGGACTTGGGGCACTTAATACACCCACCCCTTAATACCCCTAGTCCCTTATACCCCATGTTATTAATACCCCTACCTAATGTCAATAATACCTCTACCCCTACAGTGTTAATACCCCTACCCCAGCACACATAGTCCTTAATACCCCTACCCCTACACACACAGTGTTAATACCCCTATTAAGGACTATGTGTGCTGGGTTTGAGAAGCAGCCAGATGGTCAGTATTTACCTGCTGCTAAACTGATCTGCACAGATCTCTATGGATCTAAACAGCAATATCTGCACATTTATAATTCATTGTCTTCATAGCACATTCAAAATGGGAGGTCATTTCCAGTTTTCTTGTCCTTATTTTTTTATATATATATATATTTTTTTTTTTTTTGTCGCTTTCCGCATCTGTGAATCTTTTCATAAGGACTCTATAGCAATAGGGCATACGGTGTTAAATGGTTCTACGCCATCTGAATTTCATCTCCTGCTATCAGAGACCTATTTCCCCCCTCATCTTTTTTCTGATGATCCTCTGCATTAGAAAAGACAGAGTCATATAATATACCTAGGACTGCACTTCCCACTTTTTGTGTCTGAAATAGAGTATTCTTCATTGTTACATTGCAAGAAAAAAAGCATTGATCCCTGAGTGTATTCTCTAAAGGCATGTTTAGATAAGTAATTACGTAGTTAATATGTAGTGGTAGTCCGTCTAGTTCATTGGGGACTTAAATAACCATTAAGAGAAACTTACAAAAATCTAGTTAGCACAGACAATGAGTTAAGCTGCTTTACATATTAGAAGGGGACATATATTAGAAAGTTTCAATTACATTAAAGAATTAAACAATTAAAATAAATAGTTATTAACTATCCACAGATTTTGGGTGGAAGGGGTTTTCAATCACAATTTTTCCCCACCATAACCTATTTGGATTTTGCTTCCCAAGCACTACCAAGCCTCAATAAGCAAACCAGTAACCAACCTCATGCTGATGAGTTGCATTAACAACGAAACAGCTGTCCATGAGTGGTTCACTGGTTTTGCATCTTTTCCTAAATTGTGTTACAAGCAGTTGTATACTGCAAACACAGATTAAAAGGAATCAATGTTTAAAATGGAATGAGGCAAAAATGTGATTCTTTGTTAAACTAATTTCCACCCAGAATCCTTTGCGGTTGTAACATCACTGCAGATTTGGGATTTCTGTGGGAAAAGCAAGTCTTATGGCTTGGCTGGTGTGCAGATTTTTGTTTAACGTTGTATTAACTATATATATATATATATATATATATATATATATACAAATATATATATATATACAGTCTGGTCCATAAATATTGGGACATTGACACAATTCTAATCTTTTTGGCTCTATACACCAACACAATAGGTTTGAAATGAAACAAACAAGATGTGCTTTAACTGCAGACTTTCAGATTTAATTTGAGGGTATTTACATCCAAATCAGGTGAACGGTGTAGGAATTACAACTGTTTGTATATGTGCCTCCCACTTTTTAAGGGACCAAAAGTAATGGGACAGATTAACAGTCATAAATCAAACTTTCACTTTTTAATAAATGGTTGCAAATCCTTTGCAGTCAATTACAGCCTGAAGTCTGGAACGCAAAGACATCACCAGAAGCTGGGTTTCATCCCTGGTGATGCTCTGCCCTGCCTCTACTGCAACTGTCTTCAGTTCCTGTTTGTTCTTGGGGCATTTTCCCTTCAGTTTTTTGTCTTCATTAAGTGAAATGCATGCTCAATCGGATTCAGGTCAGGTGATTGACTTGGCCATTGCATAACATTCCACTTCTTTCCCTTAAAAATCTCTTTGGTTGCTGTTGCAGTATGCTTCGGGTCTTTGTCCATCTGCATTGTGAAGCGCCGTCCAATGAGTTCTGAAGCATTTGGCTGAATATGAGCAGATAATATTGCCCGAAACACTTCAGAATTCATCCTGTTGCTTTTGTCAGCAGTCACATCATCAATAAATACAAGAGAACCCATTCCATTGGCAGCCATACATGCCCATGCCATGACACTACCACCACCATGCTTCACTGATGAGGTGGTATGCTTTGGATCATGAGCAGTTCCTTTCCTTCTCCATACTCTTCTCTTCTTACTCTGGTACAAGTTGATCCTGGTCTCATCTGTCCATAGGATGTTGTTCCAGAACTGTGAAGGCTTTTTTAGATGTTGTTTGGCAAACTCTAATCTGGCCTTCCTGTTTTTGAGGCTCACCAATGGTTTACATCTTGTGGTGAACCCTCTGTATTCACTCTGGTGAAGTCTTCTCTTGATTGTTGACTTTGACACACATACACCTACCTCCTGGATCTGGCCAACTGTTGTGAAGGGTGTTTTCCTCACCAGGGAAAGAATTCTTCGGTCATCCACCACAGTTGTTTTCCGTGGTCTTCCGGGTCTTTTGGTGTTGCTGAGCTCACTGGTGCGTTCTTTCTTTTTAAGGATATTCCAAACAGTTGATTTGGCCACACCTAATGTTTTTGCTATCTCTCTGATGGGTTTGTTTTGTTTTTTCAGACTAATGATGGCTTGCTTCACCTATAGTGACAGCTCTTTGGATCTCATATTGAGAGTTGACAGCAACAGATTCCAAATGCAAATAGCACACTTGAAATGAACTCTGGACCTTTTATCTGCTCCTTGTAAATGGGATAATGAGGGAATAACACACATCTGGCCATGGAACAGCTGAGCAGCCAATTGGTCCCTTGAAAAGTGGGAGGCACATATACAAACTGTTTTAATTCCTACACCGTTCACCTGATTTGGATGTAAATACCCTCAAATTAAAGCTGAAAGTCTGCAGTTAAAGCACGTCTTGCTTGTTTCATTTCAAACCCATTGTGTTGGTGCATACAGCCAAAAAGATAAGAATTGTGTCGATGTACCAATATTTATGGACCTGACTGTATATTGTAATTTTGTATTAACTATACATAGTTAATACAAAGTTAAACAAAAATCTGCACACCAGCCAAGCCATAAGACTTGCTTTTCCCACAGAAATCCCAAATCTGCAGTGATGTTACAACCGCAATTGATTCTGGGTGGGCATATGCAAATTAGTTTAACAAAGAATCACATTTTTGCCTCATTCTATTTTAAACATGGATTCCTTTTAATCTCTGTTTGCAGTATACAACTGCTTGGAACACAATTTAGGAAAAGATGCAAAACCAATGAACCACTCGTGGACAGCTGTTTCGTTGCTAATGCAACTCATCAGCATGAGGTTGGTTACTGGTTTGCTTATTGAGGCTTGGTAGTGCTTGGGAAGCAAAATCCAAATAGGTTATGGTGGGGAAAAATTGTGATTGAAAACCCCTTCCACCCGAAGTCTGTGGATAGTTAATACATCGTTAAACCAAAATCTGCACACAGACTTCAGGTGGAAGGGGTTTTCAATTTTTTCCCCACCATAACATATATATATATATGTATGCTTTACAGAAAAATTGTGTAATTTGGTTGATTATTTAAAGTTTGAGTAAAGTGACAAAATAACATTTTAAAGAATAAGTGCCAAGTTTCCTGGAATAGCATTCTGGTGCATAAAAGGCTAATATTGAACTAAAACTAATATATGTGGGATATGCATAAGACTATCCTGGGAAACACATCAGTAATACAAGACCGGATGGGCAGAATTGTCTCCTCACAATCAGCAGTGTGTTTCTATTGACTATATAGTCATTATTGACCAAAGGAAACACTGCAACTAGGTAAAAATAAGTGAGAATCAATGTTATAAAGTTTGGTCAGTGAGTTAATAAACATCATGTTTATACAAAATAACCAGATTATGCTCATCTGCCAAGAAGAGAATCCACACGTCACTGATACGTGCTTGCATATTTTGCCCACAATTACATATTTTACTAACCGATTGCAATCTTTATTGAGATTATATCATTAGGCCAGACAGCTCTATGGAACATTTCTCTATAGATTTTAGTATAGCTCACATCATCAGAATATCAAATTTCTTTCTACAACTAGATTTACAATCTCAGAATCTTGGGTTCCTATAGACTCTGATTATTACGTACTCAAATTGAAGCAATATATTGAATTTATAATAAGAACCTTGGATTCTGGGATCATAGAGTCTAGTTGTAGAAAGAAATAATTTGTCCTGATGATGTGTTCTATACTAGAATAAGGAGAAATATGTTCCAGAGAGCCTTTGGTCTAATGATATAATGACTAATGCAAATCAACAAAGATTTCCATGAGTTATAAGATAATTGTCTTGGAGTAATAGATTCCTCAAAAAGAGGGATCTTGCCTGACATTTGGGTTCTGGAAAACCCTTATGTTTGGGAATTACTTACATGCTAAAGAGAAGTGTTCTCTGTGTAATGGCACAATGTAGCTTAACCTCTGATGAGACTTGCAAGTGGGGACTAACTATAGAGCATTATATAACTAGAGTCTTAGCTCTGATAAGAATTATGCCATTACATTATAAATTATTTCAGATACGTTTGTGCATTATATCACTAGAAAACCAGCTCTTTGACACAGAGTTTTTTAAGCTTAATAAGAATTTAAAACAATTGTTTGTCTACAAAAGGTAGAGTTTGCCCTTCTAGAGTCTATTCTTTGCTATCTTACAGCACTGAAGTGGATTGCTTAACTTTACAGCTATGATCAACCACTGGATTTAGCATTTATAACTTAACAACGGAAACCACCAGATATATTGTGGTACAACCAATGGACACTTGAGTTGACTTCCCGTCAGGTAATTGCTGCAGTAATACACAATCAGGGTTATTTACTAACGTGAGAACTGTCAAAATTCAAAGTGAATTCAAAATTAATTTCTAATTTAAGGTCAAATTAGCTGAACTTAAAAAATTCTCATCTATGTTTCTTGTTCGGTTCATTTGGCCTTAAATTATAATCTTCCATTGAACATGAATTTAATGACAATTCTCGTTTTTGTGAATAACCCTAAATAAAAGTGTTACAAATAAAAAATAAAAGTATCACACATTTTTAAGGGCTATTAGCAAACTGAATAATGAGACTTGGTCTAAAACTCCCAAGATGCTTTGTCAGCCAGTCTAAACATGATCCAAAAGAAAAGCATATTAAATCCACATAAAATAATAGGATATCTACTTTTAGTATTAGGAAAACTCTTGGTATCCTTCACCTTATAGTATAACTACAAAAGCCATTACACTTTCAGCATTCTGTTCTCAATCTCTTGCAAATTGCCAAACGCATCTACTGTATTGAACAATACCGTCCATTCTATGAGACTATTGAACACATTCATATTTGAATGAATTTGGAAATACATTTTTCTCTTCTTTTGACTGTTCCTAAACTGCAGAAATCACCATCTGCCCCCATTATAAAACATTACATCTCATTTTTGGCACACATTGAATGCTGGTTATCATTTCTACATCCATCAACTATTCTAATTTGGTGCATTATTTTGCTTTGCAAAATTGCTGTATTCAGTTTAATTTCTTAAAGACTATGGTGTGCAGATCCTCAGTCATTTGATTATTGTGATGTTTATTTGTTTTAAACATCCCTCTCATGGAGTAAATGAAAGGTGCCCAAATTAGGCACGGGTCAATGTTAGTTGGATATTATCCATAATGTTATTTATGAAGACAAATTATTACAGTTCTAATGAATGCAAAAACAGATGCTGCATTAGTTCAGTCTTTCAACTTCTAACAAATACATTCTTTTCAAATGTAAATCTGTCCATTTATAAAGATGAAATTTTTAAACAAATACTTACAATTATGTTAAGGAGTTGGAGGCAGAATTAAAATAAATAAATAAACGATTTGCCAATATTCCTGCCATTACAATCTGCTTGAGAAGGATTCTAAAACTCAATTTCACAGTTCTCCAGATAAAAAAGTAGCTATTGATTTATCATGGCTATTGATTTTTTTTAAATGATTAGGTTAACTCATAAAGCATGTGATTCTTAATGAATTCTTTACTCAGCAAACATTCCATGTCTTTTGGCTGTGAAAATCTTTTGCATTATACTGGAGATAAAGTATTTTACTGCACTTGATTTTAATGGCTGACTTTTATATATCCAATTTGAGCATACACATTTCTTAATGGAGCGCCAAGCTCTGAGACTAGCCACCAGTAATGAAACATCTGCTACCTTTGTAATATTAGGTCTGATTTTTTTTCTGTTGCTAGCTAATAAAACAGAGACATAAATATATACACTATATGGACAAAATTATTGGGACACCTGACCATTACACCAACAGGTACTTTTATGACATTGCATTCTACATACATAGACATTAATATGCAGTTGGTCCCCCTATTGCAGCTATAACAACTTCCACTTTTCTGGGAAGGCGTCCCACAAGAATCATCCAGCAGAACATTTGTGAGGTCAGACCCTGATGTTGGCTGAGAAGGACTGAATGCAATCTCCTTTCCATTTAACCCCAAAGGTAGTTCAATGAGATTGAGATCAAGGCTCTGTACGGGCCAGTCAGGTCCTCCACACCAAACTCATCGAGCCATGTCTTTATGGACCTTGCTTTGTTCACTGGGTCACAGTCATGCTGTAATAGAAAAGGGCCTTCCCCAACCTGTTCGAACAAAGTTGGAAGCATGACATTCTCTAAAATGTCTTGGTAGGCTGAAGCATTAAGATTTCCCTTCACTGGAAGCAAGGGGCCTAGCCCAACCCGTTTAAAACAGCCCTACACCATTAATCCTCCTCCACCAAAATGTACAGTTGGCACAATGCAGTCAGACAAGTAACGTTCTCCTGTTAACCCGCCAAATGTAAACTCACCCATCAGTCTGCCAAACAGAGAAGCATAATTTGTAAATCCTGACTATACAAGACCTTTTTTGTGCTTTTACTCAAGCTCCCTCGATTGAATAGCTGGCATATTTGCAGACTGAGATAATGAAGTTAATGTGGCCATATCTTCTATTAAGGATAATGATAGGGTACCGGGTTCAGATGGATTTTGCAAGAGATATTTCAAAACCTTTAGAGACTTTTTAGTTTCCTTCTTGACTGTTATTTTCTCTACTTTAACAGAGAATGGACAGTTTTCCCAAGAAATTACTTTGGCTAACATTGTAATGCTATTAAAAGAAGAATCCCTGGAAATATTCAGCCTATCTCCCTTATTAACTTTGAAGTAATGATCCAGGTCAAGGTTTTGTTGGACAGATTGTATCCTCTTTTAACACAGACCAGGTGGGATTCATGCCTTTTAGAAACCTGAGCTACCAAATTAGCCTAACTGGATTTGGGGGACTCCTCACTAGGGGGTAGGAAATGGGTCAATTTGGATGCAAGATTATGAGATCGGACTTGCCCAATATTATATTGTCTTCATATACATCAGAGGGCTCTCTCTAGGACCAAGTGTTCAACCATATTGCATTTGTTGAGGTTATGGGATAAAATGAAGCATACATTAACTCTGTAATTTGTGATAATTTTGCTTTGGGATAGGGACTTGCTCTCTAATTCACCAAGGTATAATAGGTCTTACAGTTGTACTATCAGCTATATAAAATGTGCTCTGTGATCGCTTTTGCTGATCTTGAGCATGCAGCCACCATGTTGGATCAGAACTTATTTTGCGTTCTGCAGGTGAGAGACTGCTTGGCAGCTCAGGCAGAGATGACATTTAAAAAAAACTTTGTGTCTTGGGTACAGGACAGAGAGGCCTTATGCTTATGTGAGGGGATCTGCAAGGATCTCATATGTTGCCAAAGTTTATAAAAAGAGGGATCATTTTTCGCACTACTTTTTTGAACAGAATACTCTCTCTTTGCTACCCTAAATGTACTGGAGGCAGTGCTCCACATGACAATCAGTAAATGTCCTTACATTGTGAATTAAAGAGCATCATTCTTGAAAACACCTATTCACATAACTATGTGCTTCTGAAGAGGGAGAAAATTCTTACTATATGCATTGAAAATTAATTTTTAAATTTTTTGCATGATTTTGGTAAAATTCTAAGAGAAACTCATTACATTTTGGGGTATAAGTAATATTGAAGGTGCATAGTTTCCATTTGGAGGGCCTCTGGAGTATCTATCACATTCACAGAGAAGTGGTTAGTTACCACATTCAGGGTCCTTTCTTGAGTGCTTAAATCTTGGATTCTCTCTTGAAGCTTGGCTTGGTGCACAGATCTATCACTGCCACATGTTGAGGAGCATATTCTGCACACTGCAATTTCAACAGGCTTTAGAAATTAGTTAATTATGGTTTTGAAGTTAGCACTTCCGTTTTCCAGGCACTGCAGGATCCTGCAGTGCCCACCTCCCTCACACCCCCATCCCATATTACTGAAGGGGTTTAAACCCCTTCAGTCACTTACCTAAATCCAGCGCCGATGTCCCTCGGCGCTGGGTCAGGCTCTGCTCACGCTCCTACCCCGCCGACACCAGCCGGCGGGGGGCACCTAATGCGCATGTGTAACAATGGCTGCGCGTGCGCATTAGTCCTCCCCATAGGAAAGCCTTTTTTAATGCTTTTCTATGGGGAAAATCTAACGTTGGAGGTCCTGCGTCAGATAACCGACCAAAGGTTGGTTTGGATTCCGGAACCCTTCTAGTGGCCGTCTGATAGACAGCCACAGAGGACAGACTTACTGCTGCAATGTAAACATTGCAGTTTTCTCAACCACGTCAATTAGCTGCAGTGGTCTGGGTGCCTGGAGTGTCCCTTTAAAAAGTTCTAATTTATTCTGTAAATCTTTGATGTGATTAAACAGATCATGAACCAGTTGATCTTGTAATGGAAGCCTCAAATTCAATTCATTCATATAAGAAGAAATATATTTGTGGTCCACACTGAAGTGTGCAATGAGCAAAAGAGGTCTGCAGGGCATGGGTTAAGCACCCCTTCTTGTGATGATAAGCTCTTGTGCTAGCTACCTGAGTATTTAATATAAAAGAGCTTTAACTGTGATTGTGAGCTCACAGGCAGAAACCTCTTTACCATTTGTATTGGTCTATGCATATTGCACTTTTTTTTTTTTTTTTACCAGTTGTAAAATGCATCAGAATTTGTTGATGAGTTATACATGCAAGTGATACTACTACTACTACTACTAATAATAATAATAATTATAATGCATATATTTTGTCTATGACCTTTTATTTGGACCAAAATATAAGCTAAGTATTAATGTTTTTATAAAGGTCTATTGGCAACTTTATTCATGGAAGGTGTTCTCTTGTGTTCATCAGTCTTTACATTTATGACTACAAAAGTGTTTTGAGTGGACTGGATTGAGAATAGATGGTGAGAAACTAATTAAATTTATTTCAAATAAAGTATTATTCCCTCATATTAACAAGCTACTTATAATTTAGTAGTAAACAGAGGTTATCATTAACCTTAAATTATTGCTAACAATTATTTGTGATAAATATTTTTTTTTGCTAGATGGATTGTGAAAACCGGGGGGCACAGGGCTGTGTTTAGCGCGGGGCAAACGGGGCAACTGCCCCGGGCCCAGTTGCTCCTTAAACAGCGCGACCGGGCCCCTTCCTGTACCGGCTGGGAGGAAGTGAGTACCGCGTGTCACTTCCTCCCACCGGAGATAGCCGCACGGGAGGAGGAAGGCAGGGAGGAGGGGAGTTCCAGAGAAGAACTCCCATCTGCCTCAGCCTGCCACTGGACCCCAGGGAAACCACCCTCCATAAAAAGGTAAGAACCTTGAGGGTGGCTAAATGTATGTCAGTAAGTGTGTGTGTTAGTATGTCTGTGTGTGTTTGTATGTCTGTGTTTGTGTCTTAGTATGTCTGTGTGTGTGTGTGTGTGTGTGTTTGTTAGTATGTCTGTGTGTGTGTGTTAGTATGCCTGTGTGTGTTAGTATGTCTGTGTGTGTGTGTTAGTATGTCTGTATGTGTGTGTGTTAGTATGTCTGCGTGTGTGTTTTAGTATGTGTTTGTGTTAGTATGTCTGTGTCTGTGTGTGTGTTAGTGTGTTAGTATGTGTTTGTGTGTTGAGTATGTGTGTGCTAGTAGCCAATGTCTGTGTCAGTATGTGTCTGTTTGTGTATGGCATGTCGAGGCTGGCAATACTGTGTGTCTGAGGCAGACATGCTGACATACCTGAGCC
Organism: Pelobates cultripes; assembly: GCA_933207985.1. Taxonomy (NCBI): domain Eukaryota; kingdom Metazoa; phylum Chordata; class Amphibia; order Anura; family Pelobatidae; genus Pelobates; species Pelobates cultripes. The sequence continues at coordinate 207,088,817 of OW240912.1, read as the reverse complement.
CACACTGACACTCTACACACACACAGACATACTGACACACATACACACGCACATACTGCTACCCCACTGACATACACACACATACTGACATACACACTACGAACTACTACCTGCACAAACATGAACATACACCTGAACCTCTCTAACACACGAACTATCTGTTTATACCACCTGAACATCTTGACATAAACAGACATGCTGACATACCACCTGGGTATAACACCTCCCTAGCCCTCTGCTTTACCTGAACATACTGTGTGTATGTCTGTGTGTTTGTATGTCAGTATGTCTGTGTGTGTATGTCAGTATGTCTCACTGTGTTCCAGTGTGTGTGTGTGTATGTCAGTATCTCTGTGTATGTCAAAACTCCTGTCAGTGTATGTGTCTGTGTGTGTCTGTGTCAATATATCTGTCAGTGTATGTGTCTGTGAGTATGTATGTGTCTGTGTGTGTATCAGTATGTCTGAATGTGTGTCAATGTTTGCCAGTATATATTTTTGTGTCAGTGTATGTGTGTGTCAGTATGTATCTGTGAATGTTTTAATGTGTCTGTCTGTGTGTGTATGTGTCAGTATGTCTGTCAGTGTGATTGCGGGTTGGGCATAATGGGGAGGGAGTCTGCAGTGACAGGGCCCAGGGGGCCCAAGAAAAGGCTTTGCCCGGGGTCCTATTCATATTATAGACGGCCCTGGGGGGGGCATGGGAAACAGCATTAGCTTTATATCTCTTTAAAGTTTCTACATTTTCATACTTTTAAATACTTTTAAACTATATTTAAATTAAATAACATTAAGTAACATGTTTCACTAGTAATACAAATGGGCCTGGCAATGTTTCAAACATGCAAGGCTATAATCAAGCTTAAAACAAATGTACTTTTCAAACATACCTAAAACAAAGAATGTAATTGCTGTACATGTGAAGCATATAGTTGTATATATTTCCTGTCTTTTCTTCATTGAGGCATATCTATTTCCCAGCCATCCATGTATGCAAAAGACCCAGACCAGCCAAGTCTCATCTCAGTATTCCAACTCTAACAACTATGAAGACTTCATCCAGTATAAAGAGCTTGATTTATCCTCAGAAGAAGAGATGTTCCCTGTAGAGAATTCATGGAACCTATAATAGTGGATCATTTGGTAAGGTCAGTATTTCAGTGTTGGCTCCTTAGGGGCAAAGCCTGGAAGACCTTAAAAAATTATGTCAGCTGCTGGAGACTGAGGTGCCCATCTGGAAAACACATTTATTATAAGAGAATGATTTGCCTGATGTAATGAATTTCCTTGCACCTTCTGTTCAGCCCATTCACTTTTCTATCCACTCCTGGAAGGTCATTGGTTGAAAGTCCAAGCAGGATTTTGGCAATGGTGGCTTATAAGTCACCAAAGAGACACTCACAGAATAATTCTGTAAGTTATACCCCCCTTGGAATGGGTACAAAATGACTTAGATGGGATATCAGTAGTTTATCTGCTGGTGACAGAAAATCAAATGGTGGACTTTCAGAGCAAAAGCACACCAGAACCAGGGAATTGGTCCTATCTCCATTCTATATGCCATCAAGTTGTGTCACAATGGGTGATGATGGCCATTTGCCAGAATATGAAAAGCTGTTAATCAGTAAAACCAGTTAAAGCTTTTACTCTCCATTAATCTCTTCCTTACACTGATTGCAGCACACCTGCATTGACAGCATACGACAGAATTTGAGATATCTGTTGTTTTTTTTGTTTTTTTTAAGGGCTAAAACTAGTGAAGTCTCTATCCTCTATCTCACTCTCTCTCTCTCAGCAAGCAGCATTATTTGGATTTCCTTAAAGAGGTCTTGACAAAAGTCTTACTCTGAATTCCTTGAAGGTTTGCTTTTCTGTCATTTAAGTATTGACTGTTATCAAGTGGGCCCTGAATGGACAACAGAGAAGTTATGAATATATGGTCCAATCTGTATTATCTTTTTGGGACTTACTGTTGGTCCTCAGCCCTTTGACTGGGCCACCCATTTCTAAAATAAATAAATATATATTGTAACAGAGTGTTGGGGATGGTGGTCAGGGGTGTATATCTGGCACCCAGACTTTTGCACAGCCACTATCCTGACATGTGGGTAAGCACATGCAGCCCCAGGGAAAGTTAAGTTTAAATGTAGTTTTTTTCCTCTGTTGTTATTTGGGTCCCTGGGGTGGAGTATTCGTAAGAGCAGGGTGGGCCGATTCTCCACCCACTGTCAGAGTGGTTGTGCATGAGTCCAGCCCAGGTTTCCCATAGAGCTCTGGCTCACTGCCTAACGAGGTCATTAGCCTCACCTGTAGGGGCTGTGAGCAGCTATATAACTGCAGTTAAAGCAGGGTGAAGTGAGGGAAGTGTTTTGGAGGAGAAAGAAAGTGTTTTGTGGAGAAAGAAGATTTGCTGTTCATTGTATCCTGTTACTTCACAACAACAGAAAATAAACAGGCCAGAGGCCCTTTTGAAACTGGACTTTGTCTTGACCTGGTTTTCTTACCCTAGAGGGCTGTGCGGTTGCCAAAAGATCCTGGACAAACACACACAGGAAAGTAAGTTTGTCACATATGGTGGAGAATGCGGGCACTGCACTAAAGAAGCCTGTGGGTATTAACTGGAAGCCAAACAAGCCTGTAGAAATATGGAGGAAGTTGTGAAAGTCTTGTTGCAAACTACAGCTGCACAGCAAAAGGCTACAGCCGTACAGCAGGAGGCTACAGCTGCACAACAGGAAAATATTACAGCCCTACAGCAACTGGTAATTACGCAAAAGGCCAACACAGATGCTTTGATCCAGCAGGTTATGGCAGCCCAAGCTGAGGCAAACCGCCTGCTCAGAGAGGAGCAACATCAGGCCACCAGTATGATACAGAAGGAGATACAGGCTTTGACCAAGGGACTGACCAGAGTCTCGGATGGGACGCAGTCCGAGGTTAAAATGATCAGAGCCAGCCGTTACCTGCAGAAGATGACACCTACAGATGATGTGGAAGCATACCTGCTAGCTTTTGAGAGGACAGCTGAGAGAGAAGAGTGGCCGGTGAGTGAGTGGGCAAGCATACTGGCACCTTTTCTTATTGGAGAACCCCAGAAGGCTTTCTATGACCTGGAACCAGCACAGGCAGGGGTCTACTCCAAATTGAAGGCTGAGATCCTTGCACGACTTGGTGTGACTATGGCAGTTCGTGCCCAAAGATTTCATGCCTGGACTTTCAACCAAGAGAAGCCTATCCGCTCCCAGATGTTTGACCTGATACATCTGGCTAGGAAGTGGTTACAACCAGAAATAAATACGGCAAGCCATATCATGGAACTTCTTGTGATGGACAGATTCCTGCAGGGCTTGCCTGCTTCACTGCGTCGATGGGTCAGTCAGAGTGATCCACAAACAGCTGATGAGTTAATTGGTTTGGTGGAAAGATATGTGGCTGCAGATGACAGACAGTGGCTCAACAACACAAAGGCTAAGCAGAGAGTTAAGACTCCAGCTCCTGAAAGACCTGGTAAGATTTTTCAAGATTTCAGAGACACAGAGGAACAAGAGACATATTCTCAGGGACCCCATACGCTTATGCCTAGAAATGTTAATCCTGGAAAAGGGTTTAGGTGGGGGACAGTTGATAATATGAAATGTTTCCGGTGTAATGAACCTGGACATAAAGCTAGAGACTGTCCCTTGATTGATGAACCGATGCAATGCAATATGATTAATCAGGATGTACAATTGTCTTGTTTGCTGAATTGTATGGAATCTGCTGTTGCCAACTGTAGTCACAATCCACAGATATGTTCCATAAGGGTGAATGGGAAAGAGGTTAGAGCTCTATTAGACTCCGGAAGTATGGCGACATTGATAACAAAATGCCTTGTACCTGAAGCCGATGTTGATGCATTTCAGAAAATTGGTATAATTTGTGTTCATGGTGACAAACGTGAATATCCTACAGCTTTGCTAAAGTTTGAAAGCCTTTTCGGTACTGTTAATCATAGAGTGGGTGTAGTGGATAAATTGGCTTATGATGTGGTATTGGGAAGAGATTTTCCCCAATTTTTAGACTTGTGGGGGTCTACAGGAAAAATAGTTCATGATTGTATAGCAAATGATTCTAGAAATGTGTTCCCTTTTTCTGACATAGAATGGGAAGGACTAGGCATAAGACCAGGGAAGGCTGAAGCCTCAAGTCACAGGCCAGCTTTAGTAGGAGATGACCAGGGCCACGATAGTCAGGAGACCGATAACGATCAGGATCAAGGCATTAACTTCCCTGAATTAGAAGTCAGTCCTGTTAACTTCAGGAAAGCGCAGTGGGAAGACCCCACTCTTGCAGAGGCCCGAAAAAATATCCAGGTTTCAACTGATGATCCAGTACAACTAGATAGAGCCCCTTCTTTTCCTTATTTTGAGGTACAGAATGATTTGATCTATAGAGTAGAGAAAAAGGGGATGGATGTTGTAAAACAACTACTTGTTCCTAAGCCCTTCAGACATACAGTCCTAAATCTTGCACACAGCCATATACTGGGGGGACATTTAGGCATAGAAAAAACAAGAGAGAGAGTCTTACAGAGGTTTTACTGGCCTGGGGTGTTCGCTTCAGTTGCAAATTATTGTTCTTCTTGTCCTGAATGCCAACACACCGCCCCTTTTAAGGCATATCACAGTCCTCTGGTACCATTGCCTATAATAGAAATACCTTTTGAGAGGATTGCAATGGACTTGGTGGGTCCTCTGGTAAAGTCTGCAAGGGGGCATCAGTATATATTGGTGATTCTGGATTATGCTACCAAGTACCCAGAAGCAATACCCCTACGTAACACCTCTGCAAAGACAATAGCGAGAGAACTCATGCTCATGTTTAGCCGGGTGGGCATACCAAAAGAAATTTTGACAGATCAGGGTACACCATTTATGTCTAAAGTTACAAAGGAGTTATGCAAACTACTTCAAATTAAACATCTTAGGACTTCTGTTTATCATCCCCAGACAGACGGACTGGTAGAACGGTTTAACAAGACCTTAAAAAGTATGTTAAGAAAAGTAATTGACAAAGATGGTAAGAATTGGGACTGCTTACTACCCTATCTAATGTTCTCCATAAGGGAGGTGCCACAAGCTTCTACGGGCTTCTCTCCTTTTGAGCTTCTATATGCCCATCATCCCAGAGGTCTACTAGATATAGCAAAAGAAACCTGGGAACAGGAATCCAATCCGTACCGTAGTGTAATTGAGCACATAGCTCAAATGCAAGATAGGATGGCGGCTGTCATGCCAATAGTTAAAGAACATATGCAGAAAGCCCAAGATGCCCAGAAAAACAGTTATAATAAAAATGCCAGACTGAGAGTTTTTCACCCAGGAGACAGGGTACTTGTTTTGGTCCCTACAGTAGAAAATAAATTTCTAGCATCTTGGCATGGCCCATATGAGGTTATTGAACAGGTTGGAGAAGTTAATTATAAAGTGAGACAACCCGATAGGAGGAAACCTGAGCAAATATATCATATTAATTTACTAAAACCCTGGAAGGACAGAGAGGTCTTAACTACTTCAGTTGTCACTGATAAGACTAGTAGTGAACTTGAAGTAAATATACCAGACACCCTGTCCCCCCACCAGAAACAGGAAGTAAGGGACTTCATTGGTAGAAACCGGGATGTATTTTCTGTAGTTCCGGGCAGGACTAACGTTATCAAGCATGATATTGTTACAGAACCAGGGGTGAAGATAAGCCTTAAACCATACAGAATCCCAGAAGCACAGAAAGAGGCTGTAACTGCTGAAATTAAGAAAATGTTAGATCTTAATATTATTGAGGAATCCCAAAGCGAGTGGAACAGCCCTATAGTACTGGTGCCAAAACCTGATGGCTCGATAAGATTTTGTAATGATTTTCGTAAATTAAATAGTGTGTCAAAGTTTGATGCTTATCCAATGCCTAGGGTCGATGAACTGATAGAGAGACTGGGTAAGGCTCGGTACCTGACTACTTTAGACCTGACGAAGGGTTATTGGCAAGTACCTCTTACAGACAGAGCAAAAGAAAAGACAGCTTTTTCTACATCAGGGGGATTATTCCAATACAAGGTGCTACCATTCGGGTTACATGGGGCCCCTGCCACTTTTCAGAGACTGATTGATAGGATTTTGAAGCCTCACAGCCGTTATGCGGCCGCATACTTAGATGACATAGTCATTCACAGTCCTGACTGGGCTTCACATCTTCCCAAAGTGCAGGCAGTACTGGACTCTATCCGCTTAGCTGGTTTAACTGCTAACCCATCTAAGTGTACTATAGGTTTGGAAGAGGCAAAATATCTGGGTTATTCGATTGGGAGAGGACTAGTTAAGCCCCAAACAGCAAAAGTGGAGGCCATACAAAATTGGCCACGCCCCCTCACTAAAAAGCAAGTTAGGACTTTCTTGGGACTTATTGGGTATTACAGGCGATTTATTCCTGGTTTTGCTACATTAGCAGCTCCTTTAACGGATCTCACAAAAGGTAAAGCCCCACTAGTGGTTAAGTGGTCAGTAGAGGCAGAAAAATTGTTTGTAACTTTGAAAGAGGCTTTGTGCACCCAACCGGTTCTGGTAACCCCGGATTTCACTAAAGAGTTTATTGTCCAAACCGATGCATCAGAGCTTGGGTTAGGGGCAGTTCTGTCTCAGGAAATTCAGGGTGAAGAACACCCAGTGTTTTATTTAAGTAGGAAGCTGACTCCCGCTGAGAAAAATTATTCTATAGTGGAAAAGGAATGCCTTGCCATAAAATGGGCCTTAGACTCATTGAAATATTATCTGCTGGGTAGAAAATTTAGGTTGGTCACAGACCATGCCCCCTTAACCTGGATGAGTCAAAACAAAGATAATAATGCCAGGGTGACAAGGTGGTTCCTCAGCTTACAACCATTTCATTTTACGGTTGAACATAGGCCAGGGTCTAAACATGGAAATGCTGACAGTTTGTCGTGAGAAAATTTGTTTTCTGTGGTCGCTCACCCCACTAGGTCTGAGCTGGGGGGGAGGATATGTAACAGAGTGTTGGGGATGGTGGTCAGGGGTGTATATCTGGCACCCAGACTTTTGCACAACCACTATCCTGACATGTGGGTAAGCACATGCAGCCCCAGGGAAAGTTAAGTTTAAATGTAGTTTTTTTTCCTCTGTTGTTATTTGGGTCCCTGGGGTGGAGTATTCGGAAGAGCAGGGTGGGCCGATTCTCCACCCACTGTCAGAGTGGTTGTGCATGAGTCCAGCCCAGGTTTCCCATAGAGCTCTGGCTCACTGCCTAACGAGGTCATTAGCCTCACCTGTAGGGGCTGTGAGCAGCTATATAACTGCAGTTAAAGCAGGGTGAAGTGAGGGAAGTGTTTTGGAGGAGAAAGAAAGTGTTTTGTGGAGAAAGAAGATTTGCTGTTCATTGTATCCTGTTACTTCACAACAACAGAAAATAAACAGGCCAGAGGCCCTTTTGAAACTGGACTTTGTCTTGACCTGGTTTCCTTACCCTAGAGGGCTGTGCGGTTGCCAAAAGATCCTGGACAAACACACACAGGAAAGTAAGTTTGTCACATAATATATATATATATATATATATATATATATATATTACATAGTTACATAGTTACTTCCTCACATTTGTTTTTTTTGCTGTTGATCCAAAAGAAGGCATAAAAACCCAGTTTGAAAAAAAATCCTTCTTGACCCCAGAATGGCAGATTTATCCTTGGATCAAGCAGTTATTACCCTACATTGAAAAATTATATCTTGAATATTCTGTTTTTGCAAGTATGCAGTTAGTTGCTGTTTGAACATCTGTATGGACTCTGATAAAACCACTTCTTCAGGCAGAGAATTCCACACTTCCGGGTGGAATCGATCTTCAGGTTGTCTTGTCTTGTCATGTTATTGGTATGTCTTTATTGATATGATTCCTTAGAAATGTATGCACTGCCACTTACACTGTGATCTTGAAAAAGGCCAGATTCAGTTGAAAAATTGATTTTTTCACCGTTGTAGTGAACTTTTGAATCACATTAAAACACCAGCTGATTGAATTGGAAGATCTCTGAGTGCACCCCATTTTTGTTTCATATATATATATAACCAGAGGTAAATAAATTAATTGCTGAACACATTCTTTACTATAATTAGCATCCATATAGATATATGTGAATAAATTATAAGGAAATATACTAATGTTTCTATGGTTCAGAATTTTCAGCCATGAAATAAAAAAGTAGAAGAGAAAACAAATATAAAGAACAGTCTACAAATGGATTTAAATAAATTAGGAGACTAGGTAAGCAATTAGCACATAAGAAAAATGCAATACATTTACGTCTGTATTATGTAAATGTTAAACATTTTACATTTTACGTTTGTATTATGAATTTTGGGACAAGGCATTAATATGTAACATATATTCTATTATCGAAACATTTTATTGCAAATGATGTCAGCAGCAGTATGGGTGTCTGGGTAAAATTGCCAAACACACTTTTATGTGCCTGAAGGTGGGAACCCCATAAGAGAGACACCAGGGAAATCACAGTGAAACAAATAGAAAGAAACAGAAACCATGTACAAGTTCAGAGAGGAGTAGTATGCATTCTAAATTGGGTTGGCTTAGTGATATTCAATGAATTTGGGAATAAACACCTTGAATATCTGATACATTTTTAAGCAGTCAGTGATATTATGGGACTGAAGCAATGCAAAGGTGAGTCACACAAATAATAAGTAAACATTTATATTTTAATTATGACGAAAGGGTTTGACTAGGCCATTTTTGGAGCTATTGGTTGAAATTCTGCCCTTGACTCTTTCTATGAAAACTGCACTCTTGGTAGTTCTGTCCTCAAACTATAGAATATTTGAGATAGAGGCTTTTTCCAGGGTGACAATTGTTTTTCATGAGGTCTGGGTGGTACTGAAAAAGAGTTGCTGATTTGCTTTCAAATGCAATTTTAGCCTTTCATCTGAAACATTATTTAATCCTGTCTGCTTTGTTTAAGCTTTTTTTTTGTTTATTACAAACATCATCCATGTTTTTGTCATTCCTACTGAGTGCAAAAAGGGTCAAAAAGTTTGCAAGGCCACCATTAGCAAATGGATTTTTAAGATCAAGGCCTATCAAGCCATGAGAACTCCTGTGCCTCAAGCTCTGTGGCCTCACACCACTAGAGTGCTTTTTCCCCCTAAGGCAGCTGTAGTAGAAGTCTATATAGCTCTAGTCAGAGCTATATGGTCTTCTCAGAACACCTTAATTAGGCACTACAGGCTGAATATCCATCACAAGGTGTATAATGAATTTGAACATAAAGTGTTTTATTCAGCCTTCTCATGATTCTTTTGCTGGTTTCATAATACATTGTATTTCTTGGAGTGCTAGGTGTTTCTATCGATATGGTTCGACGGAAGATTAAGGAAGTCACTGGAGAGAAGGGCTATGTTTTATTTAATATAATTTTGTGTTCAATTAGATTAGGGAGGAGCTAATCCAATCGGATACAAATTATACATTTTCTTACCTTTCCCACACACCTATGAAAATTAGGCCCCAATAAAACATGCATATCTCATTTATAACTTTTAGTGGTTTTGCTAAGTTACCAAAAATTGCAGGGTCAATAAGAAGAAAAATTATATTTTAGAACCTTCATTCTGCACACCTCCATTTCTGCCTAGAATTGTGTTAAATAGGTTTTTATTAGGAACATTACATTTTTTCTCTTTGCAGAGGAAGCAAGACATACAAAGCAGTGTAATTGTAACGGAGCTCCCTGTACCCCTGGCTGGGTTCCTCCGCCAAAGACCACTTCCTAGCTGGAACAGGGGACAAATTGCAGCACTTCTGCCCACAGTCGCCGTGGCTTTACTGGGGGCCCTGGAACCGCTCCTTCTTGGAGCCGAATGGGGAATTAGCTCTAGTCCTTACAAGGACTTTCCCAGTTGAATCCCCTGCAAGCTGGAACAGCAGACACAGGAGTAAATCTTCTTTCCCTCCAATAACAGGACGACACACAGTTTTGGAGTGTAAGCTGGAATAGATTTTAATGGAGGCACACTGGCCTTTTAACCCCTTAAGGACCAAACTTCTGGAATAAAAGGGAATCATGACATGTCACACATGTCATGTGTCCTTAAGGGGCTAAGCAAGTTTCCCAACAAGGGCAACACCCAGGTGGACCTTGTTGGGCCCAGGGACAAAAAGTGAACAAAACAATAAAAACAGAGTCATACAGTGAGACACTCCCATACACAAACAATAGAATCCCTCCTCTGTGCTTGAGAAATAATTGAATCAGGAACTGTACTAATCTAACATAATTATCTCCAAGCACAGAAAAAAACATACAATTTTATGAAACCCCAAAAAGTACCTTAAAAATACACAAAAAAAAAGTAACTTCCCCCGAAAGCCCCGATCTGGGTGAACAACATATCCAAAAATCACCCGGTTCAGGGATTCAGGAATTTCCTTGAAATCATAGTTTTGACTGACTGCAAGCATGGCCCCATGTCCAAAACAGTTCCAGGTAAATCAGTGCTAACATTCGGTCAAGTTCGGTAGTCTTTTACAGGTTTCCCTGCAGGGCCCATAGACTGTGGGCAGGAGGATGGCAAGCAGGCTCCTCCAGGAGCTCATGGCAAACTCAGGTAAAAAGGGGAGTTTGCCACAGTAATATATACATGAGAGTAGCATAAACAAGGTACCATATGGTCTTTGAACTGGGATAGTTGTGCCAAACATCAACCGCAACAACTAAAGCCAAACACTTTGTTTTCAGTTAACAATAATATATGCAACATTGCATGCAAAGTCACCTTTCCCTTCCCTATCCTGTGACTCCCCTCTCCCTCACATAGAAACATATTGTAACGATTAGCCCAACACACAGTGTGAAAAGCCACCAGTAGAGACGGATAGTAAGTCCCTAAACCGATCCATAGAATGGCAGGAATATAGAAACAATTACAAGAAACGTAAAACACAAGCCAAGGTCAAGGGAAGCCAGAAATACACATTCATAAGAAACAAAGATGAGTCAGGGGAACCAGAAAACAGAGTAGTCGATAACAAGCCGGGTCAAATAACAAAAATACCAAAAGGACAAAAGAACACACTATTGGGACACTAGAGACACTTGAAACAACAACAGGACACTGTGCCTTGGGCAAACTTTTTTTTATATGTCTGGGGGAATGGTTAGCATAACCACGCCCCCTAAAGGTGCAAGTGTGCTGTGCTCTATTGATTATAACTCCTGTGATGTCATGACGCCGGCATGCTGTGTGACAGTTATTAAAAAGGGGATGGCGCACAGCAGCCGGCGTCAGAGAGGCTGACTGGCGCCTCTGACAGCGTGAGAGCAGCGGCAGATCGGCGGACCACCAGGGTGAGTAGAGGAGAGCTTACACATAGCATCTGACGTCAGATAAGAACTATTTGGCCCATCTAGTCTGCCCAATTTTCATTAGTCCCTGGCCTTATATTAAGTCTAGGATAGCCTAATGAATATCCCACACATGCTTAAACTCCCTTACTCTGTTAATCTCTAACACGTTAGCTGGAAGGCTATTCCATGAGTCCACTACCTTACTAATACTTCCTGATATTATTTTTAAACCTTTGCCCCTCTAATTTAAGTCTATGTCCTCTTGTTGTGGTAGTTTTCTTCTTTTAAATATAAATACAAAAAAAACAAGTCCTGCGCTCAAACTCCCACTACTCTTGGGCGGCAACAACAACCGCAGTACACAACAGCGCCAATACATACAGTAAAAAACTAAGAAAAAAGTTACCTGCACTCTTGCCAAATCCCTATGCACATTTAAACAAATGGAGGTTATCTAGTTACTCCAATGGCCACGAGAGGGAATGCCCACCTGCCACGTCAAGGAAAACCTCTTAGGTGGTTCCTACACTGACTATTCACCTTGCTTTCTTGAGGTTCTGGCAAAGATATCTCTTATTATATAATATATTTAAAATGTTTATTCAAAAATATTAAATAATTTGAAATGCTTACCTAAAAATATTAAAGTGAAGCCTTTATTTCTAAAGCTTGCTTATATTTAAATATGTATGCACATTTCTCTGTAACAGTTATATGATTATCATATTAATGTAAAACTTGCAGAATAAATGCACACCTTCTAATTTTGACCTTGTATTTAGAGCATAATATATTTCTAAATTGAAAATAAATTAATGTATTTTGTGCTTTTTCTCTTGACACCACTGGTTGTTATTGAGGATAAATATGCAAAAACACATATTCTTCCTTTTCATAATTGTTTTAATTCAAAAGCATACTAAATTATGAAGGCTATTTATATCATTTAAATTCATTTATATAAAATTAAAAAGTAACACCTAAGGGTATAACAAATAACTCACATAACACATTCTTTAGTGTAATTAACATCTACAAACAAAAGACATATATGAATATATTAGAAAATATATAAAAAAAATATACTATTTACATGTGTCAGAATGTTTAATGGAACTTATAAAAAGAAGAAAGAAAGGAAAAAAGAAAGAAAGAAATTAGCAGATCGAGTGGGAAATTATCAGATAATAATAAATGCCATGTTAAAACCTAAATAAAGGAGAGTAGAACTACTATTAAATTAGGTTGACTTGGGAATAATTATGTGCAATACACACTAGGTAACAATGTGTAATGTCAGGAAGTAGCAGCAATGGCCAATAAAGTACTATTTATAAAAAATGGTATAACTTCGCACAACAGAATTTAGCCTCTACAGGGAGTGCAGAATTATTAGGCAAATGAGTATTTTGACCACATCATCCTCTTTATGCATGTTGTCTTACTCCAAGCTGTATAGGCTCGAAAGCCTACTACCAATTAAGCATATTAGGTGATGTGCATCTCTGTAATGAGAAGGGGTGTGGTCTAATGACATCAACACCCTATATCAGGTGTGCATAATTATTAGGCAACTTCCTTTCCTTTGGCAAAATGGGTCAAAAGAAGGACTTGACAGGCTCAGAAAAGTCAAAAATAGTGAGATATCTTGCAGAGGGATGCAGCACTCTTAAAATTGCAAAGCTTCTGAAGCGTGATCATCGAACAATCAAGCGTTTCATTCAAAATAGTCAACAGGGTCGCAAGAAGCGTGTGGAAAAACCAAGGCGCAAAATAACTGCCCATGAACTGAGAAAAGTCAAGCGTGCAGCTGCCACGATGCCACTTGCCACCAGTTTGGCCATATTTCAGAGCTGCAACATCACTGGAGTGCCCAAAAGCACAAGGTGTGCAATACTCAGAGACATGGCCAAGGTAAGAAAGGCTGAAAGACGACCACCACTGAACAAGACACACAAGCTGAAATGTCAAGACTGGGCCAAGAAATATCTCAAGACTGATTTTTCTAAGGTTTTATGGACTGATGAAATGAGAGTGAGTCTTGATGGGCCAGATGGATGGGCCCGTGGCTGGATTGGTAAAGGGCAGAGAGCTCCAGTCCGACTCAGACGCCAGCAAGGTGGAGGTGGAGTACTGGTTTGGGCTGGTATCATCAAAGATGAGCTTGTGGGGCCTTTTCGGGTTGAGGATGGAGTCAAGCTCAACTCCCAGTCCTACTGCCAGTTCCTGGAAGACACCTTCTTCAAGCAGTGGTACAGGAAGAAGTCTGCATCCTTCAAGAAAAACATGATTTTCATGCAGGACAATGCTCCATCACACGCGTCCAAGTACTCCACAGCGTGGCTGGCAAGAAAGGGTATAAAAGAAGAAAATCTAATGACATGGCCTCCTTGTTCACCTGATCTGAACCCCATTGAGAACCTGTGGTCCATCATCAAATGTGAGATTTACAAGGAGGGAAAACAGTACACCTCTCTGAACAGTGTCTGAGAGGCTGTGGTTGCTGCTGCATGCAATGTTGATGGTGAACAGATGAAAACACTGACAGAATCCATGGATGGCAGGCTTTTGAGTGTCCTTGCAAAGAAAGGTGGCTATATTGGTCACTGATTTGTTTTTGTTTTGTTTTTGAATGTCAGAAATGTATATTTGTGAATGTTGAGATGTTATATTGGTTTCACTGGTAATAATAAATAATTGAAATGGGTATATATTTGTTTTTTGTTAAGTTGCCTAATAATTATGCACAGTAATAGTCACCTGCACACACAGATATCCCCCTAACATAGCTATAACTAAAAACAAACTAAAAACTACTTCCAAAAATATTCAGCTTTGATATTAATGAGTTTTTTGGGTTCATTGAGAACATGGTTGTTGTTCAATAATAAAATTAATCCTCAAAAATACAACTTGCCTAATAATTCTGCACTCCCTGTATATTAATCAATAGTAAAACAATTATGGAAGTGGAAATAGTGCAAGGGTTGGCTACAAATAATATTAATGGAATGGAATGTTTGGATTAGGAACAAAGGCTAGAAAAGCTTTACGTGTTTACTTTAAAAAAAATAAAAAATAACTCTTAGGAGGCATATTACACTATAAATACATATAGGGCCAGAAATCTAGTGACATGTTCATTAACAGGACATTGCAAAGACTTACTTCATGGAAAGATTTTCCCTAAATCATATTGAAATACATTGAAAGCATCACAGAAATACATGATATATTTAATGTAAAATACTGAGGTTTCCTCACCATACCTTGTTCCAGCGCCACTTTTCTTGTCTTCATGGATGTAACACTCAACTCTGGTCTGTCCTCCATCCCTCCCACATGCATTTTTGATTAGCCCTGCATGGGAACACTTGGCTTTGTTGCCAGCAATGCCATAATCGTAACAGATTGATGTCAGTCACTCCATTCCTGTAATCCCTGGCCAGCGTTAGCAGTGCTGGATAGGGTGTTACAAAGGAGACCATAGCACATGTGCTGTGCTTACTATGAGCGGAGAGCAGAAGGAATGCCTTTGGGCGTTCCCTTCTCTCCTTTTTTATCAATTAATTATTCGGTAATACCGAAGAGTTGATGGAAGGGTGCAAGAGAAACCTATTTTTAAATTTACCAAATTTTACCAAAGTGGGACTTCAAAAATCCATCGTGAAATTATAGTGAATGTCACACTGAAGGCCAAAATAGCCAAACTGAAAAAAATATTTAAGTCAACTATGGTTCAAGTTAGGCTACTTTACCCTTAAATTTCACATTCACTTTGAATTCACTCAAATTTCAGGCATTTCTCAAATTAGTAAAAAAAAACAAAAAAAACCTTGAATGTGTTCTTATGATGTGAGTCCAGACACAATAGGTTCATTATCATAAACCAAAAGGATTGTAATGTTGCAAGGTCACTAGTGATGGTTATAATAAAGGTGATTTAAATTTGATGAGATCCATAACCAGAGCCAGCTAAATATGTTTCACTGCATACCTCTATAGCATATATATAGCAGAGAAACAGGTTACATATCTGGATGTTCTTAAAAAGTTAGTTTGTGAGCTATTTGTTTACCTATACCTCGCTGACGAGGCCAACAGAAGGCTTAAACAATCATCCCGGAGAGAGAATTTGCTAGCATTTTAATTCTGGACTGACCTTATGGGTGGACATAGTCTGATATGCAAAAAGTATATGTTCTCTTTGCAATGGCACAAGTGAGCAAAAACATTTTTCAGACCTGATCTGGGGCTAACCAAAGGAGTTTCTCTAAGCCTTTGCCCATTCTCAGGGTTCTCATATTTTCAGGGTTTTTTGCAATTGTTTTTGCCTGCAGCTTGAAATAGTGATATCTAAATGAAAGTTTGACAATGTCGTTTAATACCCTGTACTTTGGGTATAAATCAGATGTTGAAATAACCAGGTGGACAGGATGTGGAAAACTGCAAACTAGTTTGTAACATATCACCAAACTGAAGAGTAATAAAAAGCAATCAATGATTTTTATAACTGTGTCTAGAAGTCACATCGTAAAATTAGAAAGTGTGTAATGTAAGCAAAGTGTAATGCCAACAATAGCATCTAATATTCTGCTTGGGGACAAATATTTTGAGCACACACTATATTGTATATTACAAAATGAGAATTGATTTATTTGTCATGGGTATATATCTCTTAATAATGGGCCTAATGTATTCATATTTCAGTCTTTAATTAATTAGTTAAATTGATCCCTCTACTTGCTTTAATAGTATTCTTTTCTATTTTCCTATTCCTGTCCTTCTCAACAATTCTTCCTTTTTCATGTCTAAGCTTGAATATTTAGTAGTGTGTGTGGAACTGCACTCATTCCCATAAATCTGAGCCAGGGTGCTTGCTGAACCGGAATCAAACACCAGATTTCCAAAAATTAATAAAGTAATAGAGGTCCAGACCTCTATTACTTTAAGCTTGAATATTGGCTTTTTCCACTTTGTCCATATGGAATTCATTAAATAGCGTATATATGTTAAAGGGTAATCCAGACGTGGACCCCTTGCTCACGATGTCTAGAGGGATACTGGCTACCTCACTGACCAGGCCTAGCAAGGGCAAATGATCATCTGGGGTTGTTTTATTGCTTGTGCTACGAGAGCCAGCCTGCATTTCAGATCTAGGCCACCCCTTTGGGTTTTCTTTGCAATGGCACAATATAAGCTAAAACTAGCTTGCGATCTGAGCCAACAAAGGGCAGGCAACTTGAGCTTTTGTCCATTCTCAGTATTCTCCTGCACCCTGTTTTTCCCTCTCCCTAAGTTTAACGAGTGATCTGAATGTGGACCGCTTGCTAATGGTGCCTAGAAGGATATTGGCTATACCTTACTGACAAGACCTAACAAGGCCAAAATGATCATCTGGGGTTGTTGTATCTCTCATGCAGGGACCCACCGAGGGGAAAACTACTTTAGCTGTTGTCTGTGCTCAGTATTCTCTTGCATCCTGTTTTTCTCATCCAAGAGCTATAACCTGTTCAAGGGAACATTTTGAAACTATAAGAAATGCAAAGAAATATAAAAATTCTGAAAATGACAGATGACAGGCAAGTCTTGAAATTATATAATGGATTATTCAACAAATTGAGAATATAAGGAAAATGATAGACTACAGCTCGCTTTCGTACTGATGAGGAAATAGCACTAAAAGACATTACACAGAGGTTTAAATATATTAGTGGAATTGGAGCAGGATGTTTAAAGCCATTAAATAATCATTATAAATTATAAATGTATGGATGATACGAACTAAAGAAAGTGACATCACTCAGTGAGATGTCTTTGATATACTGCATGTTAAAGGCACACACTTACATTTATTGTTTAATGCAATTGTTATTAATAGCCAGCAACCAGTTGCCATATAGGATTTATAAATGAGTTTTTGGTGGGTAGGTTATATATGTTTCTATTCATCCTTCTGAATAAGGGTCTATATATACCAACATCCATTGTAGTAAATTATCCATGTAGTAAATTATCCTGTAAGACCTTTCCTTTTTGTTTCTCACACTACTCATTCATCTCTTACAAAATAACTAGGTTTCTGTTGGTTATTGAACTGAATGATGTAAGACACACATGAGAAGAATATGTTGTTAAATAAGTACATATATTCAACACAGCGTCTGGGCGGAACAATGGAGGCTGCAGTGATTATCTTAATGTAATCAATACAGGTTTAGCAGGGCTATCATTCCATGTATGTTGTTCTTTCTCTGGTTAATCCCCTGGTGCTCATTGGTCATTTGGCAGTAAGCCTGTGTGTCAATGATCCCTATTTACAAGTCTATCTTTACATGTATAATTAGTGGTGGCTAGTGAAGTTTTAAGATGGAGGGGGGACGCCAGACTCTTCCCCCAGAATTTTACTCCTTCCTATACAGTACAGAGATAGTTATACAATACAGAGAGCTGAGCATTATACAGAGATCCTCATTCAATCAAATAAGCTGGTCACAACATAAAGATATCTATAATATACACAGAGTTGAGTACAATACAGAGATAACCATACCACAAACAGAGCTGAGAAAAAAATGAAGATATAATACACAGAGTTGGGCACAACACAAAGATACCTATACAATCCACAGAGCTGGGTAAACTACAGAGATACCCATATAACAGAGAGCTGAGTAAAATACAGGCATACAACAGAGCTGAGCACTATGAGGAAATACTAATAAACATCACATTCAGGGTCACTGTGATGGATTGCAATACAGAAATACCCACATAGTACATGTATCCAGTAGCTCCGGGGGCCCATCGGGTGTCTATCCACCAGGGGATCCGGCCGCCCTGCGACTCGGTATGTACGCCAGTTTGCCAGCCTCTTCTCCTGGGGGGCCCAGGAGTGGGCCACCTCAGGACCCCCCAAGGCTGGCATTCCTGCCAATGGGCGCGTGCGCGAGGGAGCAATCTCTCCTGAGCGCTATCTGCCCAACTCCCTTGCACACACCGCATAAATATGATGTCATTCCAGCTCCGGCATCAGTAAGCAGCGCACGAAGGAGCTGAACAGGAGGATCAGTGCTCCCTCGCCGCCTGCAGGACCGGCCATCCAGCAGCCCCACTGGACCACAGCGAAATCTGGAATCCCCTCAGCACTCCCAAAGGTAGGGAGGCTGGGGAATTACATTTTAAAAAAATGTGAGTGTGTGTGTGTGTGTTAGTGTTAGTGTGTGTGTGTTAGTTTTTGTGTGTCAGTGTGTGTGTTACTGTGTGTGTGTGTGTCTGTTACTGAGTGTGTTAGTTGTGTGTTATTTTGTGTGTGTCTGTTATTGAGTGTGTGTCTGCTAGTGAGTGTCAGTGTGTGTGTGTTAGTTTGTGTGTCAGTGAGTGTGTCTGTCTGTCACTGAGTGTGTATCTGTCAGTAAATGTGTGTGTCTGTTGGCTAGTGTGTATGCCTCTGTTCGTGAGAGTGTGTGTGTGGTTAAAACCCCTTCAGCAATTACCTTTCTCCAGCGCCGGGCTCCCTCTGCCCCGATCCGCCTCTCAGCTCAGAATGCTTTCCTATGGACGTCCAGTGTCTTCTCACTGTGATTTTCATAGTGAGAATCGCGGAAGCGCCTCTAGCGGCTGTCAGTGAGACAGCCACTAGAGGCTAGGTTAACCCTTAGTAAAACAAAGCAGTTTCTCTGAAACTGCTATGTTTTCAGCTGCAGGGTTAAAACTAGAGGGACCGGGCACCCAGACCACTTCATTGAGCTGAAGTGATCTAAGTGCCTATAGTGGCCTTTTAAGTGTATGTGTATCTGCATGCATTGGTTTACATACCGCGGTCGCAGGGGTCGCAACTCTGTGACCCCTGCGACCAGGTGCCTGCCGCCATGTGTTGCGGCCCGCGCAGAGTAAGCGCCAGGGGGCTCACGGTCAATTTGCACACCGGGGCCCCATGGATCGTGTGTACGCCACTGTGTGCATACATCTAAGCAATCAATCACCAACACAACATGCAAACACACTCCTGCAAGCTAACAAAAATATTACATACCAACACACCACAGCATTCAAACTCTAACATTATATACATGCACAACTGAATCTAGGACAGAATTAAAAAGACACATTTTTTTCCCCATTTTTTTTTAACTTTTGGATGACCACCCTCTCCCCTGCAGAGGAAGAATAAAAAACTGGTGAGGAGCTGCATCAAGTGCCCGTGTCATATGGACGAGCCTCCACTATGTAGAATGCAATTATCTCAACTGTTGTGTATTAAGTATATTAATTTTAGTATGTTGTTTGAAATATTATGCTATAGTTAACTGTCAAAGCAGCAGTCCAAAATGTTAGCACTATCTATCTATCTATCTATCTATCTATCTGTCTGTCTGAGAATAAGCATTCACACCTAGTGTTCATTAAACATGAACCATGCGTTCATGCAAATGCATGAGTGCCACCTTGTAAGCAGTGATATTTGCATGTAATGGTGTCATCTGACAAGCTGTTGCTGTGAGTTTTTAGGTTTTCGCAATAGCTCCCTTCTAGTTCCTGAGTGCAGTATCTGGCTTAACCCGCAGCCCCTCTCCGTTAGGTTGCTTCTCCTCTGCTTTGTGCAATACATATCAAAGGTCTCATCTGGAAGCATCTTTCTTTCTCCAGGATTTACTGACTTACTTTTGCACAATATCCCACGTGCAGTGTATATATAGACAGATTAAGTAGACCCAACTAAAGATTAGAACGTCACCACAGTAACTGTAGTTTTTCACCCTTAATTAATGTTTGCATCATGCCCAATGAAATAATTAATAAAAAATTGGATTGTTGGGTATATATTCATCAATCCAATTTTTTATTATTTCATTGGGCATGATGCAAACATTAATTAAGGGTGAAAAACTACAGATACTGTGGTGACGTTCTAATCTTTAGTTGGGTCTACTTAATCATATTTGCTGAAATGATCAGTTATCATGAAAACTATAATCACTCACCTTGAATAAAATAAAATGTAATATGGTAGTGCTAGAAGGGGGGAGTGAAAAACCCCACAATTACTTATATTACATGAATTCCCATCCATGTGTATGCGTATACATATATATATTTGTGTGTGTGTGTGTGTGTGTGTGTATAAAGTGTGTATATACATGCATGCATGAATGTATATGTGAATAGGTGTATGTATAGATATACATATATATGGGTCTATGTATGTGTAGACACATATGTATATGTGTAGGTACATGTATTGGTGCTTGTGTGTGGATGTATGTGTAGGTGTGCATGTACATATATTAATGTTTGGTTGTATTTATATGTATATTGTTGTATGTACTTGTGTATACTTGTACATATACACTTCTTATGTAGTGTATATGTATTTGTACATGTATGTGAGTGTGAGTATGTGGGTGTGTCTTTGTATGCTGGAAATAGGCCTTCATGCATATCCTGTAACTCTTAGATGGGAATTCATAAATTCTTTTTTTTTTCACTCCCCGCTCCTAGCACCATCTTCTGCACGGTTTGCTTGTTTTTTTTCTCTCTCTCCTCCCTCACTATGTGATCTTCATACTAGATATGTATGACCCTCTGCAAGAATGGTGTCTATGTTCTATCACACCTGTGTCTTATCTGCACTCATGACACTTTAACTTTTGTTTGACAACTCATCTTTGAATTCTATGTGTCGTCTTGCTCAGAAATGCTTTAGACTTGAGAAAGGGACGTTCTCCTGAAAGCTTGTCATTAAAAAAATTCTGTTAATCCAATAAAAAAGGTATTACAAGCTATGAATTTTATCTGTTTTTTTACATCTACATCACTGGACAAATACGGCAACAATCTCTACTTGAACACTATGGAAGATATAAATTAATTATTACCTATTGGACATTATTCTTTATATCGCCTTCTCCCGATCGTTAGTTAAATAGTTTTAAAAGAAGTATTACTTACCTGAAAACCAGCACACAATGCAGTGCCCTCCTGATGTCACGGCACCCAACAAGCTCATATTGAAGCTTATGATTTGACCATTTAGCTGGCTCAGAGGGCATATGCACACACTGAGTTGGCAAGAGAAGGGAAAGAGGATAGAAGGGAGGGAAGGTGGAGGGAGCCCCCAAAAAGCAATAGATGTAATTGGGAGGGCTGTAGGCAGGGAGGGACGGTACACATAAGACTCCCTTTGCAGGCAAAGCCTGTTGCGCTGACGACAGATGTAAAATATGCACAGAACGGACATTGGGTAGCCCAGAACAGAGTATATCCTCACTTCACATTGATCTCCATCACATGGTTTGTCCACAATTATAGATTTGAAGCCTAGACTATCCAGCTTGTACACTGGGTAGATCTTCTGAATTTTAACAAGGTTTCTATAAACTTGGAGAGTTGCACAATAAAGAGCATCCCCACTCAAACACATGGTTTGTTAAGGAATGCAACACATTAAACAAAATCCTGAAATATTCAACTCCAAAGAGTTACTTGAGAAAAATGTATGAAAATGAATGTCAAAGTATTTAAACAGAAAGTATTTGCTAGGTTTGAAGTATATCCTTGATTCTGGGTGCTATTATTACCAAAAGCTGTTGCCTTTTATAGCGACTAAACAAAGAAAATTTACATTTTACTCAATCTTAAGCTTTATTACCACTTTATGAGGTAATGGAATTGTCCTTATATGGCTATCGCAGTAAAAGATTGTACTAGGGTGTTTTGTACGGGTCTTTTTTGTGAGAGAATTTGCTTTCCTGCATTGTAGCTTGATGATGTTACTATGTAATGCGTAGTTCAATCAAGAGCAAAAAAGAGCTTTTTGGTTAGAACCGCAGAATAGGAAAACATAAGCCACAAAAAAAAAATAAGGAATATGATTATGCAAGCAACTGAAACATTATTTGCTGCCCTATCAGTGAATGAAAAAAAGAAAATTCTAAAAATAGGGATCAGTTATGAACGTAAAATGTTCACAGATACAAGTCCTCTATATTAGCAGTGTGAGATTAAACTGATTATAGAGCTACAGCTAGTTGAAATCTGGTGAAAAGACTACTTATTCATAAGTTTTGAGTAATGAACAGGTGTAAAATAAGGAAAGCAAATAATAAAAATTAACAGAAGTTCACAGTATTAAGGGACCACTATAGTGCCAGGAAAACATACTTGTTTTCCTGGCACTATAGTGCCCTTAGGGTGCCCTTAGGGCTCTGGAGAGAGGAAAGGGGTTAAACGTACCTTTTTTCCAGCGCCGGGCGGGGAGCTCTCCTCCTCCTCTCCGCCTCCGATGCTCCTCTTCGGCTGAATGCGCATGTGTGGCAGGAGCTGTGCGCGCTTTCAGCCAGTCTCATAGGAAAGCATTCATAATGCTTTCCTATGGACGCTGGCGTCTTCTCACTGTGATTTTCACAGTGAGAAGCACGCAAACGCCTCTAGCGGCTGTCAATGAGACGGCCACTAGAGGCTTTAAAGGCTGGATTAACCCATTTATAAACATAGCAGTTTCTCTGAAACTGCTATGTTTATAAAAAAAAGGTTAATCCTAGAGGGACCTGGCACCCAGACCACTTCATTAAGCTGAAGTGGTCTGGGTACCTAGAGTGGTCCTTTAAAATTACAAAAAATCCAAAATGGTAATTTTGCAATACCGAATACACAGAGGCAATCATTAAAACAAAATAGTAAAATTAGGATTAGTCCAGCAAACAACATCACAATTATTGGTCCATTTTAGATGGACTGATCCCACATCTAACAGAGACATTTGTAACATCCGCTGCACCTGCTACCAGTGGAAAAAGTAGCTCACTGCTATCATTGATACCATAACAGCTACCACCACCACTACCAACATGCTTCTACTGCCACAGATGCAAATCCACCTGCACTGTCAGAAGATGCAAGGCAAAGGGCTGATGGTATGTATTGCACCAACAAAGCAAACTTCAAGAAGGCCAACTTGCAAAGTGAAAATTGTGCGGCAAGGAAGTGAGTAGGTGGCAAGTGAGGTGCCATCTCACTACTGCTGGTATAAAGCAACATCTGCAAAGACACTACAAGTCTGTATTGCTAAAGAAAGGGGGAAGAAA
Source organism: Pelobates cultripes (assembly GCA_933207985.1). Classification (NCBI taxonomy): domain Eukaryota; kingdom Metazoa; phylum Chordata; class Amphibia; order Anura; family Pelobatidae; genus Pelobates; species Pelobates cultripes. Next base: position 207,065,328 of record OW240912.1, on the reverse strand, counting down.
GTACTAAGGCAGACAGTAGGTACACTGTTGCTGTACTTAATTTTGTGCAGTTGTTACAACCTACCACCAGCGCTACCTTCCCTACCAATATCCTTAGGCAGAGGAGGAGGATAGCGCCACTAGTTGACAGAGGCAGGTTGAACAGGAACAATTGGATCCCTCATCGCCCGGTTAATAAAAAAAAGAAGAGAAATTTAAAAAAATTAAGAAATTTCTCTTGCCAAGCAGCTACTGCCAATGCCACTTAAACCAATTTTGATTCACTGATTCACAATAGCAAAAGGAAAAAGATTACAATCGATCATTATAAAAATAAGCTCTCTCGATTCCTATTTTTTTTAATTCAGATATAAAATAATTTAATTTTGGGAACTGAGAATTGGCATTGCAAAAATGGCTGATAATGAGTAGCCTTTAGGCCAGGCAATATTGAAGCAGTTTTGGCATTTCACACAGTCATAGACACTTTTTTCTTGTTCTTTGGCTGCCTGAATTTTTCGGTACTGAAAGAAACACGGCATAAACTAAAAAAAAAATGCAGACGTGGCCTGGCCCTCCAGATGTTGCTGAACTACAACTGCCATGATTCTATGAATGAAATAGATAGGCTAAGAATCATGGGAGTTGTAGTTCAGCGACATCTGGAGGGCCAGAGTTTGAGGAAGCCTGATATAAACTAGAAAAAATTGAAAAAAAGAATATGATCAGTCCAATGGAACACAATTAATTAGTCCCATACTCAAGGTAATACAAATACTGATGAGTTAGTTGAGGATTGCCACCATTTATATATGTGCAGTACTCCCCCTAACTATTCCTCCCCTATTAAGCGCTACTAAATCACATAAATTATTTAATAGATTTAACATGGTTACTCTGAATGAAATGCTACCCGCCCTTTTAAAATGTTGGACAACACTGTGTTAGTTTAACAATCCATTGAGAAACTGCAATAATCACAATTATAAACATGGCTCCTAGCTAATGGTGCTGAGTATATAAATGATAAGTGTCACAGCAGCCGTGCCCCTAATTCATTCTTTCCACTCCTGTCTGGAACACTGACAATTAGATTTAATTATTCTTTAGAAAATGAGGTTGAGGCATAATAAGAGACCCTCTTGTTTTGCAAAATAGCAACTTCTATCACAGGCATCCAAAACAAGCGCAGATCTATTTTTTAATTTCCTTTATACACAAAAAAAACAAAAAAGTAATGTGTGTATGCTACATACAGTTGCAAATTGCATTTCCAAGTTTGGCATACACGACTCCTGAATTAAACACTACTAGATTCATGTGTCGGTCTTTGCAAATATACATGCTTTTTAGGGATAATGTACATTTTTATATTGGTACCTGGTCATTAAAATGTCTGTTAAATAAAAATAAAAGACTAAAGAAAAAGAGAGAGATTTTGATAATCATGAAATCTTTCACACGTGCTACAGATTTCAAAAGTAAAGAAACATCTTTTCAAGGGAGAGAGACATTTTAAACCGTTATCATCTAAACCTGCAGGGTACCAGAATCAAGTAAAGGCTAAGAAAGTAATATTTTACTGAGAGGGTGATGGCCACTTGTTACAGTCTCCAGGCAAAAAAAATGTAATGTATAGATATTTCTTTGTTTTTAATGGAAGTATAAGATAGTTGCAAGATTGACTAAAATAGGACAGATTCTTTTTCTAAGAGCAAGCCACAAAATCTAACAGGGTTTTACTTACTAAAACGAGAATTCAAGGTAAATAAACTGTGAATTTCAAATTTAAATAAAAAATATACAAACTGTAAAAATTATTTAAGTCAGGTATGCTTTCATTTCAGGTCTTAAAGCAACACATTAAAGTGGTCTGGGTGCAGTGTCCCTATTCCCTTTACCCTGCAATGTAAAACTTTGCAATTTTAGAGAAACTGCAATGACTAGATTGCAGTGATAACACTGCCTGTAGTGGCTGTCTACCAGACAGCCAATAGAATCACTTTCTCCAGTTTCACAGCATTTGACTCAGTGAAACAACGCTGGATGTCCTCACACTTTGTCTAAAGACATCCAGCGTCAAGCAAATCCCCGTACAAAAGCATTGAATCAATGCTTTCCTATGGGGAGTTGCTGAACACTGGCTGTCCTCATGCAAAATGTAAGGACATCCAGCATTGTTTCATGAAGTCAAACACAATGCACGTGCATTAGGTTGCCCCGTCTGCTAATGGCGGAGGAGGAGGAGGAACGTGGCCTAGCGCCAAGGGATATCCGCACTGGTTTTTTAATCTTTTCATAAATGGCATGAGGCCAGAGGGACACTTTAGTGTTAGGAATACATCTTTGTTCTTATCTCACACCATCACATACTAAACCCATATCACATGCGCCAAAATCTGTCTCTCAAACATATACAGCAGCAATTCAGTGCTCGCATGCATCACAAACTGCACTCACATTGCATGAACCTAATTGTGACTTCCATAACACATACAGCACTGACCTAGAACATTTAGGGAGGATAAATGCTGAGCTATCATGCTGAGCTATCGATTCCCAAATGCTTTGGGAAAGTGCAAACGGAGTAATGCAAACAGGTGCATTGGCAAATTTACCTGGTGCTCTTGTTACATTTTATCCATGCCTCTTTAGATATGAGAAAAGCTATTGATCTGGTCAGCAATTACTGAAAGAGACAATTAATTATAGTGTCAATATCTACTAAACTCCACAAATTGGCAAATAAGCCATTCATTGATAGACCTATCCATTCCTATTCATTCCTTGATAGGCAGACAAACACCTACGGTCCCTACACTCATGCATTATAATTTTTAAAGAGACCAGTTGGCTAAGTAACACGCACCAATTATAATTATATATCTCCCTTGTGAGATTGCAGCAACAGCTCTGTTCTTACTGCTCCTGGCTGCAGAGTTAACTTTTTGGGCTTTTTTCCATATATTGTGGGGATTGCATATAGCCTACTCACTATTATCAGTATAACAGTTGTGTACATTTCTGGTTTCTGGCAGACTCTAAAGGGTAACTGTCATGTTACATATTCCTCATGCTCTTTTTTAAAGAGCTTAATAGCAAATGTAGATTAGGGGAAAAAATATATATTTAAAAACATAAGATCTTTCTCGCACCAGCCAATGAATTCCTCACATAGACATTGTGCCCAATAAGTGAGTGACAGGGATAGCAGAAATGACCTTTCACAGGCAGTATTTCTACTCTCCACACATAGCAATCAAAGCGAATGGTAACTTCAAGCACAGTAACCACACAGGTGAGGTGAGGTTGGCTAATATCTCAAACCTTAATTTGAATACGTCATGTATCACTGTGATATATATGATGCATTCAATGCATTTGGGTGGAGTAAAGGAACCATGTAGGCAACCATTATGTCAGTGAAGTGGTCTGGGCGTCATGTGCCCCTGTTTAAACTCTGAAGTAAAACTCTGCTTATTCAAAAAGATGTCTTCAAGCTGTGCATGCGCACTGCCTCCCAATGCTTTCCTACGGGAAAGATTGAATTGGTTGAGATTATCAAAACTGGTGTTCTCAGCCAAACAGGCTTAATTTAATGGCATCCCAGTGCTCAGAGTGTACTTTTGTTATCGTACTAGATTTATTTTGTGAGTGTGATAGTATAAAACACTTGGCATCTATTAAGATTGGGTTATTAAATACAATATGCAGCAACACATTTAATAGTCACTCAATGATAATTTCTCTGTTTCGTGTGACACAGACACAGCTCTATGAGATTATCAGAAAGTCGTTCAGGGACCATCCTTGTAAGCTCTTGAGAGCGCGCAGCATAAACTTGATTAAAAAAAAGGTACAATTTGTAAATTCTCACCTCTCCTGTGTATCAGCCACATCTTGCGGCAAATCATCGTTGTCGTTTCTAGGTTTCATATCTTCAGGCAGGTTCTGGACTCGTTTCCAGATTTCATAGCATGTTTTGTCAAGACTATCTTCAGGATTATCCTGGTGAATCCAGATATGCCTGGGGAAAGGACCTACCATCAGGGAACTTTTAGGGGGAGTAGTGCACTCAAGTGCTATAGTCATCCTGATGCCAGTTTAAAGTTTGCAGCCCCCTGGAAAAGAGGTTGTGTTTCTGCCCATCTTAGAAGTTTTCATTCAAATAGTTAAAGCGAGGACTGCTCATCGACCAACTGTAGAACCGTGCAATTAGCACACGGCACTGCAACTGACAAAAATGCATCATCCTTCAAAAAAAAAAAAAAAAAGACAAAGCAGCTCTAAATAAAATCATATTAATGGGATTCTTTAAATTAGGCATGAAAAGTGATTAAACAAGATTCCAAATAACATACAATATATTATAGCAGTGTATCTCTTGGATGTCTGCTCATCTCATTTATGTGATCCCTTATTTTGAACTGTGTGCACTGTCTGAGGATGATAGGTGTTGTAGACTCTGAACGTGTAAATAACTGAAGGAGGACTAACCATAATGCAACCCTAGGTGGTTGCATAGGGTTGAGGAGTTATTCAGCTCCCTAGAGCCTTGATTTTGCTAGGCCCTATTAACTAGCCTTGTGTGAAGAAACAAGGAGAGGGGACAGAATGGTAACATGACAAAGACTCTGTTTAATCTTAAATGGACCACTCATTGAAGTGGTCTAGGTGCAGAGTCCCAGGCCACTTAACCCTGCAAAGGTAATTATTGCACTTTTAGAGTTAACTCAACCTCTAGTGGCTGTCTACCAGAACCAGAAAGTGGAACCCATGTCAGCGCAGAGGGACATCAGAGCTGAACTCAGGTAAGTATCAGAAGGGATTTTTAAACCCTTCTGCACCACGGGAGGGAGCTAAAGTGCCAGGAAAACTACTATATTTCTCCCTATGTCCTCACTATATTCCAAGATGACATAGCATGCTGACTAAGTGGGGCTACAGTCCTTGAATCTCATTGAAGTGGCAGTCCAGTGGGGTATACCGTAACCTAAGGTTAAGTTTAGTCTTTTGTTTTAACACAGTCAAAAATTCCTTCAATCTTCCGTAATCCTGGTTATTTTTTAATATTTCTTTGGAAGTATCAATCAGAGAAAGATTTGGAATGTATACATCCTATTTCAATCAATCAATCCTTATATTACAAATGGTTTTATGTCTCACAACACATAATTTTTAGGAATTCTCATTTTTAACCCCTTAAGGACCGAGGACGGTTCAGGACCGTCATCGGCATTTTTGCCTTGCCGACCGATGACGGTCCTGAACCGTCCTAACGGTCTGTACTACCTGTTCGCCGCTCCCCGGCGCATCAGTGTTCCTCTCGTTAGGGGAGACTGCCTGCAGCCCAGAGACAGTCTCCCCACGGCAGATTAGGACCCCTGTGGCCATGTGATCGCAACACAGCGATCACATGGTCAATAGGTGTCCATGTGTCTGCCTGCAGGGGGACTGTCTGTGCTGACAGGCAGTCTCCCTGCTTGTAAAATCAAAAAAAAAATAAAGTTAATGTTAATAAAAAAATAATAATAATTATATATGTATATATATGATATATAGACATATATTATATCTATATAATATATGTCTATATATCATATATATAATGTCATACTAAGTGTATTTTTATATTAATATGTACTTATATTAATATAAAAATACACTTATAATTAAATTACACACGTATATATATAATATATATAATAACTATATATATTGTATATATATATTATTATAAAATATAAATAATAAGTAATTTAAATTAAATAATTTTTTAAATAATAAAAAATTTAAAAAAAATTATATAGCTATATGAAATTTTATTCTAACTGTATTTTAAAATTATATATATATATATTTATATCAAAATACACTTAGAATGAATTTGTATATATATCTATGTATATAAAAATAAATAAAAATAATAAGAAATATACATACGTCCATATACAAAATTACATAAATAATTATATAAATATACACGTAGACTTCAAATATATAAATATGCATATATATTTAAATTCTACGTGCGTATTTATGTAATATTTTACATAATTCAGTAATTTTATTGATTGCAATTTGAGGGACCTGCCTGCCAACCCAGGCCGAAATTCCAGAGAATTTAATTTGCTAGCACTGTATTTTACCCTGTAACGTTCTACGACACCCTAAAACCTGTACATGGGGGGTACTGTTTTACTCGGGAGACTTCGCTGAACACAAATATTAGTGATTCACAACAGTAAAACATATCACAGCGATGATATTGTCAGTGAAAGTTACTTTTTTTGCATTTTTCACACACAAACAGCACTTTTACTGATGATATAATTGTTGTGATACGTTTTCCAGTTTTTAAACACTAATATTTGTGTTCAGCGATGTCTCCCGAGTAAAACAGTACCCCCCATGTACAGGTTTTATAGCATTTTTGAAAGTTACAAGGTCAAATATATGGGTCAAATATTTTACATTGAAAATGGCCAGGTTGGTTACGTTGCCTTTGAGAGCGTATGGTAGCCCAGGAATGAGAATTACCCCCATGATGGCATACCATTTGCAAAAGACAACCCAAGGTATTGCAAATGGGGTATGTCCAGTCTTTTTTAGTAACCACTTGGTCACAAACACTGGCCAAAATTAGCGTTCAATTTAGTTTTTTTACTTTTTTCACACACAAACAAATATGAATGCTTACTTTGGCCAGTGTTTTCGACTAAGTGGCTACTAAAAAAGACTGGACATACCCCATATTGAATACCCTGGGTTGTCTACTTTAAAAAAAATATGTACATGTGGGGTGTTATTCAGAGATTTATGACAGATAATAGTGTTACAATGTCACTATTGATAAATTTTAAAATGTATGTTTTGAAACCGCAATATCCTACTTGTACCTATAGCCCTATAACATGCAAAAAAAAGCAAAAAAGCACGTAAACACTAGGTATTTTTAAACTCAGGACAAAATTTTGAATCTATTTAGCAGTTTTTTTCATTCGCTTTTGTAGATGAGTAAAAGATTTTTCAAGTAAAAGTCAAAAAACATGTATTTTTTTCAATTTTTCATCAGATTTTTGTATTTTTTTTAAATTAAAATACATGAGATTATATAAATAATGGTATGTAAAGAAAGCCCCTTTTGTCCTGAAAAAAACAATATATAATTTGTATGGGAACAGTAAATGAGAAAGCGGAAAATTACAGCCAAACACAAACACCACAAAAGTGTAAAAATATTCCTGGTCGCAAATGTACAACATCGCAAAAACAGTCCAGTCCTTAAGGGGTTAATTCATGGGGTAATCGCTTCTTGATCCAAGGAGAGACCAGACTGCCATTCTGGGTTCAAGAAGGATTTGTTCCTAGTTTTTTTGCAAAATTGGAAAGCGCTTACAACTGGGTTTATTGCCTTCTTTTGGATCAACAACAGAAACAGATGTGAAAAGGGTGGAACTTGATGGATAAATGTCTCTTTTCAATCTATGTAACTATGTTATTGTGTAATTATTATGTAACATTTTAAATAAAATGGTCTTGCCTTTAATACCACTGCTCCTCTCATCAGTATCCAAATTGCCTGGTCTAAACTGTGGTGAAAGGAGCATTTGAAAAATAGCACGGAAAGAGTGGAAAGGAAATTTGACTTGGATTTGACAATGAGGAAATAGTATGCCCATAAATATTTCCTTGTCATATTTCATGTACCTGTGACTCTGTAATGTCAATTGCATTTGTGATGCTAAAATATTACCCTGTCAATGATAAAATAATTTGGAGCTAAAATACATTTGTACCTCCATTTTTTTTCACACATAAAACATTTGAGTAGCAGGTAATTTTGTCTTTGTGCTCTAGGCAAAGCTTGAAGAATTACAAACACCACAAAATATAAGGCGGAGTATCTTACATGCACTTTCTTAGTAGTCCTTTACATAGGTACATTTCTTATGGTATGCTCTAAAGAAAGTAAAATAGCAAAAAGATAGTGCAATATTGCTAGTACTCTTATTTTTGTAAGTCCAATCAAGTCTTTATAAATGCACACTCACAAAGGTGGAGCCACTAAAGATTGGGCTCAAGTTGTTCACTTTATGGGATGTAAAGGGTCCCACTCCCTCCTCTGTGCTTCAGGTTCCTTATGCAGGGTAATCACAGGTTCACAGGCAAAAATATAATAAAATTACATTTATTAATATAAACAAAATAAAAAGAATAATATTAAAAGACCTTACAAGCTCTGTTGAATAGTCTTAGTAGCAAAACGCGTTTCGCCCCTTCATGGGGCTTCCTCAGTTGCTGTAAATCTTCATAGATGACTCTTCATTTTTAAAAGCCATTTACTGCCGCTTTTTTTCCTCTCTCTCTTCATTTCCGGTTCGCCGGACTTCCGGTTTCCGGTCCTTGCGTTCCACCCTTGGAACGCACAGCCGCCATGTGTAGCTTTCTTATGAAGTGCCGATCTCTTTTCATCCAGGCTTTTGCGTTCCACAATTGGAACGCAATACAGGATTCCCCCAAAGTCTTTTGTTTAGAACATTTTTCACATGTTGTTTGTTGTTTAATTCTTTAGTTGGTTTTATGGCTAATTCTTATGTAAAAGCATATGATGTACACAGAACTCAATGTATAAAACAATAAAAAAGGAATGTAATTTCTATTTATAATATAAGAAGAAGAAGTGCTAGTACAAATTACAAAATATATATATATATAAATATAGAGAAAAATATGTATGCATAAAAAAGGAGGAATATATTTACATACACACCACTGGTTATAGAGGTAATGTCTAAATGTACATCAGACTCCTCATCTCTCTAAAAGGACAATATTTCAGCTAAAATATGGCAGAATTCTTAAATGTAAACCTCTATGTTATAGCATATAGGTATAATGAAAAAGTATATAAAATACAATCACTCATAAAAAAAAAAATAAAAAAAAAAATAAAAAAAAATATTTAATTAAAAGTATCGCTAAAAATGACATATCTCAAAATCAGTATTAAGACCATACGGGGCTAGGGAATTGAATTCGAAGATACACTTCATTTCTTCTTTTCCTAATTTTCGAATATAATCTCCTCCCCTCCAGTCCCTCTTGACCTCTTTAATAGCACAAAAGAATAAATTGCTTGGATTTTGATCGTGCACTTCTTTAAAATGGAGCGGAACACTATGTGTCTCCAGCCCATTTCTGATGTTCCTGATGTGTTCCGCAATTCTTACTTTCAGTGGTCTAATTGTTCTGCCTATATATAATAGGTCACATGGGCACTTCAAAATGTATATAATTCCCTTTGTGTGACAAGTTAGATGGTCCTTTATACAGTAGGGTTTTTTTACAATGTGTCCTATGTCTTTCAAATGTCTTTTTTTGCTATTAGTTGTTCTACAGGGTAGACAAGTCCCACATCCATAAAAACCTTTTAAATCCTCTAAAAAATGACTAGGTTTTTTAGGGCTAAGGCAACTCTTAACTAAAATGTTCTTAAAATTCTTTGCGCCTCTATAAATGATTTTGGGTTCCGGCTGTAAAACCTTATTGAGAATAGGATCATCTTGTAACAAATGCCAGTGTTTTTTAATTATTTTCCTTATTTGTTTATTCCGTCCATTATAATTGCAAATGAAGGGTATATTGTTACTATTTCCTTGCTCTTTTTTAGGTTTATATTTTATAAGCTCCTTTCTTGGTATTTCTTTTACTTCTTTAATATTTTTCTCTAAAATTTCTTTGTTATATCCCTTTTCTATAAATTGTTGTTTAATATACTCGGTTTGTTCTATATAATCGGATTCTTTTTTACAATTCCTTCGAATCCGTAGGAATTGGCCTCTCGGCGCATTCTCTAGCCACGGGTTGTAATGGCAACTGTTTCTTTCTATATACCCGTTGGCATCCACTGGTTTAAAAAATTTTTTTGTATTGATCTTATCATCCTCTATATATATATACAAATCCAAAAAGTTTATTTTCACTTCACTAATACAGCTTGTTAGATGAATCCCCCAATCGTTTGAATTTAAATACGTAATAAAATCATTCAGTTGATCATGGTTACCTGTCCAAATAAAAAATATGTCGTCTATGTACCGGCGATAGGACACCAAATATGCCCCCCACTCATGGCCCTTGGTTACAAAAGCTTCTTCCCAAAATGCCATGAAAAGGTTGGCGTAGCTGGGGGCAAACTTGGTGCCCATCGCCGTTCCACAGATCTGAAGATAAAATTCGTTCTCAAACCAAAAAAAATTGTTTGTCAGAATTAAAAGAATGCCCTCTAGAATAAAATCTATCTGTTCACCCTTAAAATCTGATTTGGACAGAAAGTGCCGTACTGCTGCCATCCCTTTCTCATGAGGTATTATGGTGTATAAGGAAGTGACATCGCAGGTTACTAATAAGTAACCTTGCTGCCAAATTGTATCTTCCAAAATTTGTAACATATGGATTGTATCCTTAAGGTACGACGGAGTTGCCAAAACTAACGGCTGTAGGAGAGTGTCTATATATTCCGACACTCTTGTGGAGACAGAATCTATTCCTGATATTATGGGTCTGCCGGGGGGCTCCGTGATGTTTTTATGCACTTTCGGGAGGTGATAAAAAACTGGAATTTTAGGATAAGTTACAAATAAGTATCCAGCTTCTTTTTCATTAAGTATCTTTAAATCGATCTAAAAGGAATTTTTAATGTTGCAGATGAACCACTTACGAAAGAACAAATAAACATTTTTAAAAAGGGCTTAAAGTTTGCCCCAACTGCGGATTTTAATGCTTTTAATTTTTTTATAGATATGAACCATTTTATAAGGAAATTATGTTTAAAGAAATTCTTTTATAAAAGGACAGAGCAGACGTCCAAAGAAAAGGAAAGTATAGATGAATACCAACATACATCACTTAAAGAAAAATCACAATTTTTTCCACGTCATCTCATTTCCCATGAGATAAAAACTTTTGAAAAAATGGTTATGAAGGAAGTAAAGAAATACAAAAAAGAGAATAAGTACCAACAAAATTTAACAGTAGGAGAAAAGAAAGCACTAAAGGAAATAAGAGACAATCCCAACCTGATAATCAAACCAGCAGATAAGGGAGGGGGAATCGTGATGTTCAACAGACCTCAGTACTTGAAGGAAGCTAAAAGGATTCTATCAGATTCTACAACGTACAAAAAACTTACATATAATCCCCTTAAACAGACTATAAATGCATTTAAGAAATATGTAGAAAAAGGGAAGGATTTAAAGATACTTAATGAAAAAGAAGCTGGATACTTATTTGTAACTTATCCTAAAATTCCAGTTTTTTATCACCTCCCGAAAGTGCATAAAAACATCACGGAGCCCCCCGGCAGACCCATAATATCAGGAATAGATTCTGTCTCCACAAGAGTGTCGGAATATATAGACACTCTCCTACAGCCGTTAGTTTTGGCAACTCCGTCGTACCTTAAGGATACAATCCATATGTTACAAATTTTGGAAGATACAATTTGGCAGCAAGGTTACTTATTAGTAACCTGCGATGTCACTTCCTTATACACCATAATACCTCATGAGAAAGGGATGGCAGCAGTACGGCACTTTCTGTCCAAATCAGATTTTAAGGGTGAACAGATAGATTTTATTCTAGAGGGCATTCTTTTAATTCTGACAAACAATTTTTTTTGGTTTGAGAACGAATTTTATCTTCAGATCTGTGGAACGGCGATGGGCACCAAGTTTGCCCCCAGCTACGCCAACCTTTTCATGGCATTTTGGGAAGAAGCTTTTGTAACCAAGGGCCATGAGTGGGGGGCATATTTGGTGTCCTATCGCCGGTACATAGACGACATATTTTTTATTTGGACAGGTAACCATGATCAACTGAATGATTTTATTACGTATTTAAATTCAAACGATTGGGGGATTCATCTAACAAGCTGTATTAGTGAAGTGAAAATAAACTTTTTGGATTTGTATATATATATAGAGGATGATAAGATCAATACAAAAAAATTTTTTAAACCAGTGGATGCCAACGGGTATATAGAAAGAAACAGTTGCCATTACAACCCGTGGCTAGAGAATGCGCCGAGAGGCCAATTCCTACGGATTCGAAGGAATTGTAAAAAAGAATCCGATTATATAGAACAAACCGAGTATATTAAACAACAATTTATAGAAAAGGGATATAACAAAGAAATTTTAGAGAAAAATATTAAAGAAGTAAAAGAAATACCAAGAAAGGAGCTTATAAAATATAAACCTAAAAAAGAGCAAGGAAATAGTAACAATATACCCTTCATTTGCAATTATAATGGACGGAATAAACAAATAAGGAAAATAATTAAAAAACACTGGCATTTGTTACAAGATGATCCTATTCTCAATAAGGTTTTACAGCCGGAACCCAAAATCATTTATAGAGGCGCAAAGAATTTTAAGAACATTTTAGTTAAGAGTTGCCTTAGCCCTAAAAAACCTAGTCATTTTTTAGAGGATTTAAAAGGTTTTTATGGATGTGGGACTTGTCTACCCTGTAGAACAACTAATAGCAAAAAAAGACATTTGAAAGACATAGGACACATTGTAAAAAAACCCTACTGTATAAAGGACCATCTAACTTGTCACACAAAGGGAATTATATACATTTTGAAGTGCCCATGTGACCTATTATATATAGGCAGAACAATTAGACCACTGAAAGTAAGAATTGCGGAACACATCAGGAACATCAGAAATGGGCTGGAGACACATAGTGTTCCGCTCCATTTTAAAGAAGTGCACGATCAAAATCCAAGCAATTTATTCTTTTGTGCTATTAAAGAGGTCAAGAGGGACTGGAGGGGAGGAGATTATATTCGAAAATTAGGAAAAGAAGAAATGAAGTGTATCTTCGAATTCAATTCCCTAGCCCCGTATGGTCTTAATACTGATTTTGAGATATGTCATTTTTAGCGATACTTTTAATTAAATATTTTTTTTTATTTTTTTTTTTATTTTTTTTTTTATGAGTGATTGTATTTTATATACTTTTTCATTATACCTATATGCTATAACATAGAGGTTTACATTTAAGAATTCTGCCATATTTTAGCTGAAATATTGTCCTTTTAGAGAGATGAGGAGTCTGATGTACATTTAGACATTACCTCTATAACCAGTGGTGTGTATGTAAATATATTCCTCCTTTTTTATGCATACATATTTTTCTCTATATTTATATATATATATATTTTGTAATTTGTACTAGCACTTCTTCTTCTTATATTATAAATAGAAATTACATTCCTTTTTTATTGTTTTATACATTGAGTTCTGTGTACATCATATGCTTTTACATAAGAATTAGCCATAAAACCAACTAAAGAATTAAACAACAAACAACATGTGAAAAATGTTCTAAACAAAAGACTTTGGGGGAATCCTGTATTGCGTTCCAATTGTGGAACGCAAAAGCCTGGATGAAAAGAGATCGGCACTTCATAAGAAAGCTACACATGGCGGCTGTGCGTTCCAAGGGTGGAACGCAAGGACCGGAAACCGGAAGTCCGGCGAACCGGAAATGAAGAGAGAGAGGAAAAAAAGCGGCAGTAAATGGCTTTTAAAAATGAAGAGTCATCTATGAAGATTTACAGCAACTGAGGAAGCCCCATGAAGGGGCGAAACGCGTTTTGCTACTAAGACTATTCAACAGAGCTTGTAAGGTCTTTTAATATTATTCTTTTTATTTTGTTTATATTAATAAATGTAATTTTATTATATTTTGCCTGTGAACCTGTGATTACCCTGCATAAGGAACCTGAAGCACAGAGGAGGGAGTGGGACCCTTTACATCCCATAAAGTGAACAACTTGAGCCCAATCTTTAGTGGCTCCACCTTTGTGAGTGTGCATTTATAAAGACTTGATTGGACTTACAAAAATAAGAGTACTAGCAATATTGCACTATCTTTTTGCTATTTTACTTTCTTTAGAGCATACCATAAGAAATGTACCTATGTAAAGGACTACTAAGAAAGTGCATGTAAGATACTCCGCCTTATATTTTGTGGTGTTTGTATCTCTTTTTTGGTGAAGGTTAAGGGAACCTCACCAGGGTGTTAGAGTCTCTTACACAGTTGCACGTAGCACACATTGGGTCACTGTTATTTATCTTTGTAAAGCTTGAAGAATAAATTACTATAAAATACTAAATTACAATTATTCAATACATTGAATATAGGACAAATGTGGCAAAACAAGACCTCATGCTAGGTAACTATAGGAGACAGGGATGTGAAATGTAGTTTTTTGAATGACTGACAAATACTTTTGTATTTTAAAAGTGTAAAGGTTAATATATTAAATTAATTTTGTCAAAATAAATTACAGTGGACTGGGGGAACGCTTGGTCAGTAGTGAGTGGGGCTTGTACTCTGGGTCAAAACCACTTTGAATAATGTAGTGATGTGTTGCATTATATATACCATGCCACACTCACTCCCAATACTGTTACACTCCCCTTCCAACCCTGACAACTCACCCCTCCAAATCCCTCACACTTATTCCCCCAACCATGCCATACTTGTCCTGTCAAAAAAATAAACTAATTTTGTCACGCTTACCTCCCACTCTGTCTCACTCCCTTCCCCAACTATATTTCACTCACTCTCCCTCATTCTGTCACAGTAAGCCCACCAACCCTGTTTCACACTCATCCTGCCCCAGGTTCTCAGAAGACATTCATCATACACACAGTCACAAAGCATAGATTGGCCATAAACACAATGCACAAAGGCCACAGGCAGTACCCCTCCCCTACACACAACACACCACAAACAGCTACCCCACACACAAATGGTCCTAGACACACACATTCACATGATCACAGAGACACACATTCACAAACAAAAATACTCACTGTCAGACACACACTTTCAGGCACATACACAGTCAGACACACTCAGAAATATAGCCGTGTACACATTGTTAAAGTATGTCTGTATTTGTCAATGTGTATGTCTCTGTGCATCAGTGTATTTGTGTCTGTATGTATGTGCATGTATCAGTGTGTATGTGTGTGTGTGTGTGTATGTATCTACGGCTGCAATGTCAGAGTGGTATTGTATGGGCAATGCAAATGCAAAAGTGTAAAATTACAACATATATATTATACATACATATACCTAAACTAACATTTATCAGGAATTACTAATATGTAAAATAGTGGTTGCATTGTGTCAGTATAAAAGGATGTAAAAGGATTCTAAAATATGTGAGGAAAATGTCTATTTTCTTATCTGCAACTTTATTATTTGGTAAATTATTTTTTTAAAGATTTTTTGTCCAAGCAAAATTTTCATTTATGTTTCCAATAACCTCTTTACACTGGCACATATACATAATATACGACTGCCAGGCTATGCAACCATATCCCGCAATTGTGTATAATCAATTAGCATATTTGGAAATTAAATTTGTTTATAGCAAGTTAATTTTGTTTGCAAATTATGCCATAGTTCCATTCAGAGAGCTCAGAAAACAGCGAGTCACGTGCAACAGGGAGCCGCAACACTGTAAGCGTTTAAACGATGAATACAGATCAGTTGTCCAGCTATACAGAGCTACAAGCCCACCCTTCAATATAACTACAGCTCCTTATACACACACAACCCAGACTCTATTCTTTTTACATTAGCACTTCCTGATGAGTTTCATAGTAGTTTTAGTTATTATGATATAATATAATGGAAGTGGGTATTTCTTGGTGGGTGTGGTTTTGGTCTTGGGATGGTCCTGCTGATGGGGGTGCCTTATCTTCCCGTTAAAATTCCCCTCTCTTCCTCCTGCCTGGTGTCTGTTGCTTGCTGACTGTTACAGATTTACCAGGACTCTGGAATAGCTGTATTCAGTCTAAAGAGCCTGATCTATCGTGGCCCCGCCCACTCATACTGAACACAGGGATCTTTGCATGGCCCTGCCCCTTCAGACTGAATAAAGTGATCTGTGCATGGCCCCGCCCCCACTGACTGAACACAGTTATCACCTAGAACAGGGGTTCTCAACGTTAGTCCTCAGGACCCCCTACCAGTCCAGGGTTTAGGGATTACCTGGGTGTGTCTAAGGTGTTTAGAAAAAGAAAAAAAAACACCTTAGAGTCTAAGGTGTTTTTTCCCCTTTTTCTAAACACCTGAGACACACCCAGGTAATCCCCAAATCCTGGACTGGTAGGGGGTCCTGAGGACTGGGTTGAGAACCCCTGACCTATAAGGAGAGGGCTGTGACTTGGAAGGCCAAATCAGAAATGACAGGTGCATACACTTACTGCTGCCCAGACTGTATACGCACACTGGTACATATAATCCTACACTCCTACGCACACCCTACTGCATTTACTGCTCTCCACACGGTTACACACAGATATTGCTACACACATTATCCTCGCACTACACAACACAATGCTGCACATACGGATACTACCCACATTGTTATACTACGCACATACTACTAAACATGATGTTACCCACACTGTTACACATACATACTGCTACCCGCAGTGTTACACATATACAAACACACACATAGTGATGCCCACACTTTAAACATACAGTTTTACAATTGCTGCTACCAACTCTGTTGCACACTCTACACAAACTGACACACACATACACAGACATACACATAGACATGTACTCACACTCCTACATATGTGCACACACCACACAAACTTATAAATTCACATACACATATACTATATTTGTAGATATACAACAATTCTTGTCATATTTAAACTGTTCCGTTTTTTGTTTTTTTCAGATTGGAAGGGGTGGTTGTAGCTACTTGAGAATTCTGTGACTACTGGTGGTTCTAATATAAATCTGACCTTGACCACATCCATTTTTTTCAGGTCCTCCCCTCATATGTCAGTAATAGGAATGTGTCAGAATTAACCTATTAAAGGATCACTATAGTGTCATGAACACAAAGCGGTTTTCCTGACCCTATAGTTCCCTAAGGGTGCCCCTTCAGCAGCTTACTTTAATACAGCGCTGGGCTCCCTCGGCGCTGGTGACCTCTCTTGCCCTGCCGACGTCAGCGGAGCCGAATGCGCATTTCTCAATGCTTTCCAATGGACGCTCTGCGCGATAGAGGGGAAATGTGCCTCTAGCGTCGCAGATGCGCCACTAGTGGCTGTCCGGAAGACAGCCACTAGAGGCTGGATTAACCCCAAATGTAAACATAGCAGTTTCTCTGAAACTGCTATGTTTACATCTGAAGGTTTAAAACCTGAGGGACCTGGCACCCAGACCACTTCATTGAGCTGAAGTGGTCTGGGTGACTATAGTGTCCCTTTAAGGACACAGCTTCAGAAGCTTGTCTTACCCTCCAGTGCCAGGAAAACAAACCATTTTCCTGGCACTGCAGGTCTCCTCCCTCCCACCCCCCATCATAAGTTGCTAAAGGGGTTAAAACCCCTTCAGTGACTTACCTGTATCCAGCGGCGATGTCCCTCGGCGCTGGTTCAGGGTCCGCCCATGCTCCTCCCCCTGCCGACGTCATCCATCGAGGGAGACCTATTGCGCATGCGTGGCCGGCGACGGTGAGACCTAATGCTCATGCGCGGCAATGCCGTGCATTAGACCTCCCCATAGGAAAGCATTGAAAATGCTTTTAATGCTTTCCTATGAGGAATTTAGCGGCGCTGGAGGTCCTCACAATGACACTTTAGCACAGAAAATCTGTGCTATAATCCCGGAAGTGCCCTTTTGTGGCTGTCTAGTAGACAGCCACTAGAGGAGGAGTTAACCCTGCAATGTAATTATTGCAGTTTATGAAAAGGGTAGTGGGAGTTGGCACCCAGACCACTCCAATGGGCAGAAGTGGTCTGGGTGCCTGGAGTGTTTGCTGTTTGTGTTCAACTGCAATTTGCATCTCTCTGATTTATTGCACCAGCACATATTACATACTGTTTTAGAGGACTTACAGAGTTTTAATTTGATGTCACACATACATTTATAAATTATAAAAAATGCCAAATAATTGGGGGGAAAAACAACAGTTTTTTTCAAAGCTTAGGCAATAATGTGTGCATAATATGTTAGGAAAAGTAATTCAAAATAAATTAATTTATGTGTGTTGATTTATAGAGTACTTAATATGTATAGGATTTCAGCTTATTTTGAAAGTTACAGGTCACAAAATACAAGGACTAAAATAAAAATTCCATGTGAAACAATTTTAGAAGCTAGTATGTTTGTCTTGTAAATTTAGTAGCTAACACAAAAAAAATCATTTGCCACACAAAAGTATATATTTAAATAAGGCAGACATCACAGGCAATATATTTACCCAGTGTTATCTTGACACTTTTTACGTAGCCATTTCATCGACAATCTCTACTAAATATTGGAGTATCCAACTTTTGCACAGACTTTTATTTCTTTTATTATTGTTTTGTGCTTCTGTATGCTGCTATAGTAGCTGCTGACAATCTGGATACCACTATTTGATGTGGAGACATGCTGTTTATCTTCTGATACATTGTAAGTGCAACTCTTTTCTCCTTATATTTTGAGTTATTCAAGAAGATACTCCTATACCAAGAGTTCCATGGCTGGAAGATTTCCTGCAATTACGCAATCACCCTAATAATGAGGGAGACACGCCTAAATTTACTACTTTCTAGTGAGTTTTCTACCACCACCCATTCCCTGCTTGTGCTTATTGTATTGCACTATATTTGTGTTTTATTCCACCAAATATATGGTGCTTATGGTAGATTATACTGACTACTGTACAGGTTGTTGTACTATTTATTATCACTTTTGGTGATTCCACACACAATTTCTCCTTTTGTTTTTTTTTCTTTGTATTACTTGTAATTTTGAGTGTCTCTAGGGAACACTTTAACCTAAGGTATTTTGTGTGTATCAGAGCATACAGTGACCATTTTTTTGTGTTTTTTATGTTTTGAACCTAAAGGGATTTAGGGGTGATTATTTCTGATGACTTAAAGGTAGGCAGACAATGTAATAGAGCAGCAGGAAATGCTAGCAGAATGCTTGGTTGTATAGGGAGAGGTATTAGCAGTAGAAAGAGGGAAGTGCTCATGCCATTGTACAGAACACTGGTGAGACCTCACTTGGAGTATTGTACACAGTACTGGAGACCGTATCTTCAGAAGGATATTGATACCTTAGAGAGGGTTCAGAGAAGGGCTACTAAACTGGTTCATGGATTGCGGGATAAAACTTACCAGGAAAGGTTAAAGGATCTTAACATGTATAGCTTGGAGGAAAGACGAGACAGGGGGGATATGATAGAAACATTTAAATATATAAAGGGAATCAACACAGTAAAGGAGGAGACTATATTTAAAAGAAGAAAAACTACCACAACAAGAGGACATAGTCTTAAATTAGAGGGACAAAGGTTTAAAAATAATATCAGGAAGTATTACTTTACTGAGAGGGTAGTGAATGCATGGAACAGCCTTCCAGCTAAAGTGGTAGAGGTTAACACAGTAAAGGAGTTTAAGCATGCGTGGGATAGGCATAAGGCTATCCTAACTATAAGATAAGGCTAGGGACTAATGAAAGTATTTAGAAAATTGGGCAGACTAGATGGGCCGAATGGTTCTTATCTGCCGTCACATTCTATGTTTCTATGTTTCATTGAGGGAACCATGAATGCCAACATGTACTGTGACATACTGAAGCAGACCATGATCCCCTCCCTTCTGAGACTGGGCCGCAGGGCAGTATTCCAACAAGATAACGACCCCAAGCACACCTCCAAGATGACCACTGCCTTGCTAATGAAGTTGAAGGTAAAGGTGATAGACTGGTCAAGCATGTCTCTAGACCTAAACCCTATTGAGCATATGTGGGGCATCCTCAAACGGAAAGTGGGGGAGCACAAGGTCTCTAACACCCACCAGCTCTGTGATGTCGTCATGGAGGACTGGAAGAGGACTCCAGTGGCAACCTGTAAATCTCTGGTGAACTCCATGCCCATGAGGGTTAAGGCAGTGCTGGAAAATAATGGTGGTCACACAAAATATTGACACTTTCGGCCCAATTTGGACATTTCTACTTAGGGGTGTACTCACTTTTGTTACCAATGGTTTAGACATTAATGGTTGAGTGTTGAGTTATTTTGAGGGGACAGCACTTTTACACTGTTATACAGGCTGTACATTTACTATTTTACATTGTAGCAGAGTGTCATTTCTTCAGTGTTGTCACATGATAAGATATAATAACACATTTACTAAAATGTGAGGGTGTACTCACTTTTGTGAGATACTGTATGTTGCTCAGCTAAGACATCTGAGTACAGTAATACCCCTGCTTTGCCAGGTATATGTGGATGTTGAAGGGGTACGTTTGAGAAACAATTTTTCCAGTTTTTTTTACAAACTTTTAATTTTTACAATGTGTCCATGTCCCATTTTGGAGAAGTTGAGTAGCTTGGTTATTCAAACTACCCTAGAAACACATATGATTTCTTAAAGAATACACCCAGGGATATTTCAAAATGCATATTTTGAAACTTAGCTATTTTGAACCATGAGTAGTGGTAATAAGCATTTTTTCTGCCTTTTTGAAACACAAAGTGAGTATATTCTGCAAACCTTATGTGTGCTATGGCAGTATAATACTTCATAGGTTGCTCAGCTATGTTGTCTGAGTACAATATAGTTCAAACTTTTAATTTTTATGCTGCATCCATGTTTCATTTTGGAGTAGTTTAGTGGGTTGGCTATTCAAACTATGCCACAAATGTATACCCTTTTTTAAAGAATACACCCTAGGGTATTTCAAAAGGCCTACTTTGAACCTTAGCATGGGATCATTTTTTCTCTAGTTTGTTCCAGGTGTAGTGGTAATGAGCATTTTTTTTTATGTATTTTGTTACTTTTTTTTACTTTTATTACATTTTACGTGTAGCATTAGGGCCATGGGTCGCAGGAGCTCAGCCGGGGCTATTAAAGATCAAGCAGCACTGCGGCGTCACCCCGGGTATGCACTTATCTCGGCACTCTAGTGGGTCATTAAAAGAAACTTATCGCAGTTGTTCCCTCACTGGAGACAACCATGTGTGGGGATATGGCCCGGTTACTTTTATTACATTTTAAAACTTTTTTTACTTATTAAATTGTTTTAAATGTTTTAAAACTTTCTTAAAACTTTTTTACAATTTTAAAATTTTTATAAACTTTTTTATTTTACTATTAACATCTTACTAGCCTAACAGTACATTCCCCAATTTCCCACTAACTCCCACCCACCCCAGCTAGCTAAATATATATTTTAAAATATTTAAATTAATTAATGAAATAAATTGAATCCCTGAGGGTTAAAAAAAAAAATAAAAGTTAAACCTTGGGGGTTAAAAAAAATGATCACAGTATAATACTGTGATCTGTATTTTGATCACTATAGGCAGTGATCAACTGGCAGGGAAGGGGTTCATTTTTATTAGGATTGGGTAAACGGGGTGTTTTTTTTTTTACATTTTTAAACATTATTAAAACATTTTTTTTACTTTTTAAAACTTTTTTAAAACTTTTTTTTACTGTTAACCCCAAGATAAACTAACATAAAATTCCCCAGTTCTCCACTAACTTCCACCCACCCCAGCTAGCTAATGGGGGGTGGGATTTTAAGCTAACTTTATCTTTTCACAGAGTGAAAAGGATCAGCACTGTTCCGTCCCCCTGCACTTCACACTGAACATGGAAGAGCAGGGAGGCGGAACAGGAGTCCCTGCAGCAAATGTGCTCACTCTGACAGGGTGTCAGAGTGATCATAGCTGCAGGGACAGTGCGTTTGGCACTCCTGGTCTGGCTCGGATACTGAGGCAGACAGGAGCAGTGTTAACCCCGCGTTTGCTTCAATCACAGTGATCTGGGGTTAACATTAGTAAATGATGAAAAATTTTCATCATGCGTCCTTAACGGTAGGACAAGTATGACGTAAAAGTTATGTCATGCGTCACAAGGGGGTTAAAGGAACACTATAGTGTCAGGCATACAGACATGTATTCCTGCCACTATAATCCTAAAGTGGCTGTTTAGGCAACCGGTAATTTGACTCACCTTTTCTCCCATGCCGTGCTAGTCTACCCATTACTGGCCTGATGTCTCTGCTTACATTTCTGAGATCATCAATTGTGATGATCTCAGCCAATCCAATGTCTGCCTTCCCATAGGAAATCATTGGGAGGCTTTTGTGCTTGTGCAGCAAAACATCACATTGCACCAATCAGCATAGATTGGCATAGAAAAGCATGCAGGGACAGTGGTTCTGGTGACCATAGTGTCCCTTTAAGGAGAGCAGTGCAAATAGCAGCAGCTGCCTGGGAGTGTAACTCTTAGCAATCTCAGACAGCCTGGGAAATGTATATCTCAGAGTTAAAAAAAAACACTGGGCCTAGCTGTAACCATATTCCCAACCTACTGTACTTCTCTACAACCCTTTGATGCCAGTTTTTTCCTTTGAGACATATTTTACTGTTCTAAATCCTCTCTTTCTCAATTCTCCCTTTTTTTCTCTATATATAAATATTTTCATTATGAACGGAGTGTACATATTTATGTGTTTTCTTTATTTATTCGTAATCAAAGCATTTTGTTTATTTAAAAAGCTGATTTAAATTTTATTTACTGCCCTGAAACATCCTGTTTAAATTTATATTTGTGTAATTATGGTGTCAAGTGAATGAACAATACAGCTCTTAATGTAAGTAATTAGTTTTAGTACTCTTTTCCTATAGCTGCTAATTTTAAAATGTATACGTTTCTCCTCCTTTGAAGCATATGATTTTATTCACATACACTAAATGGCTAAAGATGAATAAATTAAAAGATACTGGATATAAAGGGGATAATTAGTGTAACAATGTCTCTCATGAGGGAACCCTGTTTAACCTTTTCACCTACCTCTCTGCATTAAGTGGCTTTCCTCGTTCTAGATTGCTTGGGTCAGAGTGTATCCTTCGCAGGTGTGTGTTTCCCTAATCAACTAATCCTCTCTTGAAACTGCTGCTTCCAACTGGGGCCTACTATTCTCACTAGCACTGTCTTGGGAAAAAATACATTTGTGCAAAATGAATACCACAGTTTTTCACCATATGCATGTATAGTCTAAAATTATTTTTAATGGACAATTTTAAAGGACCAGTACAGGTACCAAAACTACTTCACATCAATGAATGGTCAATCAATGGTGCCTGAAATCATAGATACGTTTCCAAATAGTAACAAACAAAGTGACAAACCGTGCCCAAAAGGGTGTACAACACCCTTGTGTTAACATAAATACATCTATTTACATATGCTTCTATGAGATCGATGTACACGGGTATTGAGTAGCTTTTGGTAACCTCAAAGGAAAAGAAAGGACAACAAATAGTGCAATATGTAACAATATTTGTAATATTTTGTATAAAGTGTATATAGGGCCAACTCACACTTTACTGAGCTACTAAAAGCTCTGCTGTTATTCGCCTGGACGGTACAATCCCCGTCTATGGATAAATATATATGGAGAAAATAAAGCAGAAAAAGAACTTACGGTGTAGTATGTCTATGCACAAGATAGATAGTAAATAAGTGATATCCTACTTGCAAAATCCAGAGCAATGACTTGCTCTGGTTTGGAGAGTGCTGGTGGTATTATCCCCACCTGGGATATGCAGGATGAACCAGGAAATACGATGACAGGTATGACAGGTGATAAAATAATAAAAAAATGAACTCTTATATAAATTAAAATACTTTATTAATATATAGTAAAAAGTATATATATAGAAATTGGAAATAAGAGAAAAAATCCTGACAGTAGCACACTTAGCGCGTTTCACCCAGCTGGGCTTCCTCAGAAGTGTGGATAATCCTGTCGTGTCCCACTTTATATTGGCTGTATGTCTGTAATTAGCGTAATCCATTGTGTTTAATGCATTTCCTGTTTGTGCTTCAGTAGCGCACTACGCCCAGAAGTGACGCGTCGCGATCATTACCTCGTATGGGTTCATGGGTTGTGTAGTCTTTCATCCGTGGGTAAACAAAGATATTCAGTATTTTCTGGGGGTGTGCATCTTTATATTACGTCGGCAAATAGTGTAATAATAATGTTAGTTGTCATTAATGGTAAATTTTCAAGCTGGACAGAGGTGGCAAGTGGTGTCCCTCAGGGGTCTGTTCTGGGACCCCTTCCATTTTACATATTTATAAATGATCTTGAAGACAGCATTGAAAGTCATGTTTCAGTGTTTGCAGATGACACAAAACTTTGTAAAATAATACAATGTGAGCAAGATATTACTTTGCTGCAGAGGGATTTAGATAGACTGGAGGCCTGGGCACTCAAATGGCAGATGACATTTAATGTTGAAAAAAGCAAAGTTATGCACTTCGGCATAAAGAATACATAAGCAACGTATACCCTTAATGGAAGCGAATTAGGGATAACAACACACAAAAAGGACTTGGGAATTGTTATAGACAACAAACTATGCAACAATGTGCAATGTCAATCAGCTGTGGCCAAGGCCAGTAAGGTATTGTCATGCATGAAAAAGGGCATTCATTCTCGGGACGAGAATATCATTTTGCCTCTTTATAAATCACTGGTAAGACTCCGTATTGAATATGCTGTGCAATTTTGGGCACCTGTTCTAAAGAAGGATATTATGGCACTAGAAAAAGTGCACAGGCGGGCTACAAAATTATTAAAAGGAATGGAACATATCAGCTATGAAGAAAGGTTAACAAATTTAAACCTATTTAGTTTAGAAAAATGTCGCCTGAGAGGGGATATGATAACATTATACAAATATATTCGGGGCCAATACAAACCATTGTGTGGACATCTATTCACAAACCGGACTTTACATAGGACACGAGGCCATGCATTTAGACTGGAAGAAAGAAGATTTCGTCTAAGGCAAAGGAAAGTTTTTTTACTGTAAGAACAATCAGGATTCTTTGCTTGAAGAAGAGTTCATACAGATGTTCAAACAGCTACTAGATTGCAAAAACAGAATATTCAAGGATATAATCTTTCAATGTAGGGTAATAACTGCTTGATCCAAGGATAAATCTGACTGCCATTCTGGGGTCAAGAAGGAATTTTTTTCCTAGCTTGTTGCAAAATTGTGCTTCATATTGGGGTTTTTTGCCTTCTTTTGGATTACAGCAAAAAACAAATGTGAGGAAGGCTGAACTTGATGGACGCAAGTCTCTTTTCAGCTATGTCACTATGTAAATGTATTGACAGTTCATTACAAAGTATATCAAAAAGTCCCAAGAGCTCTGTCGACCACGTTGAATGAGGGCAAAGGCTTTACCCCTAAACATTAACTCTCTGGCAATGGTTTTAGCTGAGGTCCATTGTTTGTGGTCAAAGGTCGATACGACCGATGGGTCTAAGCTGGCGGGGAGGATATGTGACAGAGTCTATAGGAGGGTAATAGAGGGAAGGTATTTAGGATCCAGAATCCTCCATAGCCTGTACTCATTCACCTGCCCAATTAGCAACTGCTGAGGCTTTAATTAGCAGGTCTCAGAGCAGAAAAGGAGGAGATACAATCTGACCTGCAGAGAGCAGGTCTGTGCAGAGCAGCACCAGAAAAAGTGCTAAAGGTTGGTGAAACCAATGTTTATTTTGTTGATTTGTTTAGATTATTACCCTGGTTTAGTAAGGGACATTACTTTATGTTTAGTAAGTGCTCGAATTTGAGCTAGGATTTTGTTTGTAGATTTTCCTTTCTGTTTTGCTGCAGTTTTGAACAAACTGATTGCTGCATGGATTTTTGTGCACAATGTAAATAAACCACACCTTTTTTGCATAGGAGACTGCTGTTCTATACCTGTTACCCTAGAGGACTGTGTTGCTTTACCCATACATCACAATATATAATACCTTTTTTACTATATATTAATAAAGTATTTTAATTTATATAAGAGTTAAAATAATAAAAATTATCACCACATACCTGTCATCGCATATCCCTGGTGAGAATAATACCACCAACGCTCTCCAAACCAGAGCAAGTCATTGCTCTGGATATTGTAAGTACGATACCACTTATTTACTACCTATCTTGTGTATACACATACTACACCATAAGTCCTTTTTCTGCTTTATTTTCTCCATATATATTGGACAACAAGTACAACAGAGCTACATATATCCATAGACGGGGATTGTACCATCCAGGCAAATAACAACAAAGCTCTTAGTAGCTCAGTAAATTGTGAGTTGGCCCTATATACACTTTAGAAAAAAATATTACAAATAGTTACATATTGCACTATTTGTTGTCCTTTCTTTTCCTTTGAGGTTACCAAAAGTTACTCAATACCCATATACATCGATCTCATAGAAGCATATGTAAATATATGTATTTATATTAACACAAGGGTGTTGTACATTTTTACACCCTTTTGGGCACGGTTTGTCACTTTGTTTGTTACTATTTCTATTGTTTGTGAGGTTTTGAGAATCATCATGGATTTACTGCCCTCCTTTGTATTTTTGAATCGCTTATTTCTGTTTTTCTATAGATAAGTTTCCAAAGCCTTTTATGCTATGGCTGGCCAGTAATATGCTGAGAGTATCAGCTGATGCTCTCAGACTATCACTACTGTCCAAGTAAATGCTTCTGAATTTGCAAGAATGGCAGGAGAGGAAACCTGGTGGTGTCCTATTAAGTATTAAAAAGTACAAAAACGGCTTAACATTTGGAGGTATAAAGGTACCTGTGGGCTCTGGACACCATAACCATTTCATTGATATGTTCCTTTAATGAATGTACTTGAAGATGCCTGGGCTTTCACAATTAGATTTTTTTCCTGGGTGTCCACCTCAGCTCCATGAAGTTAATGCAGTAATAACAAAATAAGTGGCGGTTTTGTACATGTTAATGGATTAGTTTACAAATTTTCAATCCTGAGAATTGATGGTATTACTTCCTGTATAGGTCCCTGTCCATTTACAAGAGGATCATTTTATAATGCACCACCTACAGATAAATAATCTTAGCTATTTCCCATGTTTAAAAGAGGGTACAAGGTTTGTGTTCTGAACTGATCAGCCTCCCCTGTAATTCTTTAAATCAGCATTGCCTCCCAATTATTTTCTACGGAAAGGATTTGGCTGGCTGAGATCATTGATGATCATCATTAAGATTGATGATCGCAGCCATGGAGGCGGGGCCTGCAATAACGAGACCGGTGCTACGTAGGAAAAAAGGCTGGTCAATTAAGAAGCCCACACAAGCACTATAGTGTGATAAATATGTGTTTGTATTCCTGACACTATAGTGTTCCTTTAACAAAGAGAGAAGTCAACTACAGCTACATTTTTTTTATTTAATTTTTTTGAAAACATGTAAGAAAATAAACACTAAAAAGACTTGTTATTAATTATAGTCTAGGTATTAAATGTCTCACCTCAGCTAATATTTTCTGTACTGCTTTGCTGTTTATGTCATAGACCTATAATTTTGTAACTTTATATCAATTTATGCACATAGGTCAGAGAATAAGGTTGGCACCTTGCTAATTGAATGCGCTAGTGAAAATGGAAATAGGTACTTCCTTCTAACACCTGGGTTAACATATTCATTGTCAATACATACTGAGTACAATTAAACAGTGTGGAGAATTGAAAACATAATAATATAGACTATTTCATGTTAACTGGCAGATACTACAGGGAGTGCAGAATTATTAGGCAAATTAGTATTTTGACCACATCATCCTCTTTATGCATGTTGTCTTACTCCAAGCTGTATAGGCTCGAAAGCCTACTACCAATTAAGCATATTAGGTGATGTGCATCTCTGTAATGAGAAGGGGTGTGGTCTAATGACATCAACACCCTATATCAGGTGTGCATAATTATTAGGCAACTTCCTTTCCTTTGGCAAAATGGGTCAAAAGAAGGACTTGACAGGCTCAGAAAAGTCAAAAATAGTGAGATATCTTGCAGAGGGATGCAGCACTCTTAAAATTGCAAAGCTTCTGAAGCGTGATCATCGAACAATCAAGCGTTTCATTCAAAATAGTCAACAGGGTCGCAAGAAGCGTGTGGAAAAACCAAGGCGCAAAATAACTGCCCATGAACTGAGAAAAGTCAAGCGTGCAGCTGCCACGATGCCACTTGCCACCAGTTTGGCCATATTTCAGAGCTGCAACATCACTGGAGTGCCCAAAAGCACAAGGTGTGCAATACTCAGAGACATGGCCAAGGTAAGAAAGGCTGAAAGACGACCACCACTGAACAAGACACACAAGCTGAAACGTCAAGACTGGGCCAAGAAATATCTCAAGACTGATTTTTCTAAGGTTTTATGGACTGATGAAATGAGAGTGAGTCTTGATGGGCCAGATGGATGGGCCCGTGGCTGGATTGGTAAAGGGCAGAGAGCTCCAGTCCGACTCAGACGCCAGCAAGGTGGAGGTGGAGTACTGGTTTGGGCTGGTATCATCAAAGATGAGCTTGTAGGGCCTTTTCGGGTTGAGGATGGAGTCAAGCTCAACTCCCAGTCCTACTGCCAGTTCCTGGAAGACACCTTCTTCAAGCAGTGGTACAGGAAGAAGTCTGCATCCTTCAAGAAAAACATGATTTTCATGCAGGACAATGCTCCATCACACGCGTCCAAGTACTCCACAGCGTGGCTGGCAAGAAAGGGTATAAAAGAAGAAAATCTAATGACATGGCCTCCTTGTTCACCTGATCTCAACCCCATTGAGAACCTGTGGTCCATCTTCAAATGTGAGATTTACAAGGAGGGAAAACAGTACACCTCTCTGAACAGTGTCTGGGAGGCTGTGGTTGCTGCTGCACGCAATGTTGATGGTGAACAGATCAAAACACTGACAGAATCCATGGATGGCAGGCTTTTGAGTGTCCTTGCAAAGAAAGGTGGCTATATTGGTCACTGATTTGTTTTTGTTTTGTTTTTGAATGTCAGAAATGTATATTTGTGAATGTTGAGATGTTATATTGGTTTCACTGGTAATAATAAATAATTGAAATGGGTATATATTTGTTTTTTGTTAAGTTGCCTAATAATTATGCACAGTAATAGTCACCTGCACACACAGATATCCCCCTAACATAGCTAAAACTAAAAACAAACTAAAAACTACTTCCAAAAATATTCAGCTTTGATATTAATGAGTTTTTTGGGTTCATTGAGAACATGGTTGTTGTTCAATAATAAAATTAATCCTCAAAAATACAACTTGCCTAATAATTCTGCACTCCCTGTATAGTAAAATGTTTAACCAAGTGAAGAACAGTACAGCGCAAGGAAGTCCTTAAACAGAAGCTCTAACAATAGAAAAATAAACTTGTATTTCTAACTAAACATCTGCATGGTGGAAAATTTTATTTCAGCTGAACCCTTTTATCTGGGGGAAAAAAAAATCAGCACAGACAAATTTGACCATATGGTGGTTTGGCTCGTCTGAATTTTGTACACGATAAAATAGTAGAGAAAACAAATCAGACAAACCAAAAGGGCCAAACAGTGTACTGTAAACTATATACATAATATCAGTATTATAGTACACTAATAGGTGAATTTCCCCACCATTTAGTTCACAGATCAAGTAAAAATGTAACCAATAGAGTTAAAGAGGGAAATATATATTTATAATTCAACAATATATATTATTATCCTTTTTTTTTACCTCTCTATTAATCACTTTTCACTTGATCTGTGAATAAAATCAACGTTCAGTGGCTGTCCCTTAGCCATCAATTTTATTTTTGTTTAACCCCTTCAGGACACATGACGGAAATATTCTGTCACGATTCCCTTTTATTTCAGAAGTTGTGTCCTTAAGGGGTTAATAATCAGCTTTTTTTTCTTAGAGACCACAGGTGGAACTAAATCAAATTGAAGATGCTCATTCATTGCATGATTCATGTGGTTTGTGATTAAGCGTAATTTCGTCTCGAAGTCCAGGAATTTGCCTGATTGGCCCAGATTTAGACAAATTGCAGTTCATACTGAAAATTATTATTTCTAACATTAGAGTTTATTTAATATTCTGTATTCTTAATGCCTTAAAGAGTAAATGCATTTTAATGGCCTTTATTCATTACAATGGCTCCAGTATTATTTCTTTGGTTTACTGGAAGCTTTGGGATTTACACCAATGGCTGAAAAGAGACATGCGTCCATCAAGTTCAGTCTTGCTCACAACTGTTTTTGCTGTTGTTCCATCAAAGGCCAAAAACTCAGCTTGAAGCGTTCCAATTTTGCAACAAACTAGGAAAAAATTAATTCTCAAACCCAAAATAGCAGTCAGTTCTCTCCATGGATCAAGAAGCAGTTACTCTACATATTAATAACTATATTTCTGAGTATTATGTTTTTTGCAAGTATTCATCCAGTTGCTGTTTAAACATCTGTACAGACTCTAGTAAAAACACCTCTTCCGACAGAAAATTCTACATCCTTATTGTTCTGACTAAAAAAAACAAATACGCACACTAAATTCATAGAAAACATGTGAGACGCTGGTAGGAGGCGGTAAAGTGACATGGCTGGCCAAATTACTGGCAGTTCAGCCTGTCGTGAATGCATGTCAAGCCGCTCACCAATCATGTAAGGCCATCCCACTGAGAGCAGACCATGCAGGGAACTCTGTTTAATATTGGTGAATAAGCTTTCAAAATGATTTCATATTTTTGGATAAACTTTTAAAATGACTTTCCAAACATATATTATATATAAAAAAATAAGTAAATAGATATATAAAAAATGTAAAAATATTAAATTGAGGTCTATGGCGGGACAGTGTGACAGGACGTGAAAATCGGTACAGTCTTGCTTAACTTGGGACGGTTGGGAGTCCGCGAGATACATGACAGCTTTTATGCCCCCTGCATACATACACTATACCCCCAATTTCCCTCACACCAAATTACACACCAAATTGCACCCTCCCCACACACTATCAACTCAAGGGCAGGCGTGGTGGGCAGATTTGTAAGTGGAACCCAGGGGCCCCAGGTCTTGAATTGTGTAAGGGACACAAATATTGGTGATGGCAGCCTTGAATAGAGCCTATTCACAGCACTTAGATTGTCTTAGAACTGCAGAGTGTTTGTACCTGATGAGCAGGCTGACCCTTTAAACCAGTCAAACTGCTCCCTACCACCCAATAGTGGGTGTTTTGGGATTTCAGGTTGGTGGTGGTGGGTTCTGCAGAAAACACCCAGTGGGCCTCAATGCCCGTGGGCCAAGGCAGGCAGGGGAGATCCTTTCATCTTCCCTGCCAGCCCATGCAGAGCCAGCCTTGCTGTAAGCCCTCTCTGGCTAGTAATGAGATCAAAGATCTTCCTCGCTATCCTGCTGATGCTTAGTTCCAGCAGAGTGAGGAAAGGGCCCGTGAGGCTCAATGTTCCTCCCACGAGCAGGCTGGTTGGAGCATTACTGTGCATTACCATGGCAAAGCTCTGATACAGTGCTGTGCAGCTGGAGGAGATGCAGACTAAAGTGAACATGTCACCACTGGCACACCAGCAGCATTATGTCCCCCCTCCCTGGTAAAAAAGTAAGAAGAAGGGAGGGGGAGACATTAAGATAGATTTCAACATCTTACCCACCTACACACAGCATAGACCCTCTGCAACCTTCACAAACACACTCTTACACACTCTGTGCCCTCACACACACACTGCCCCCCTCAAATACCCTACACCTCTCACTCACATTACACCCCTCACTCATACTCTGCACCTCACACACACACACTGTACCCCTCATACACACACTGCACCCTTCACACACACACACACACACACACACACTGCACCCCTCACACACACACATTGCACCCCTCACACACACTGCACCCCTCACACACACTGCTCCCTCACACACACTGCACCTCTCTCACACACACACACACTACACCCTTCACACACAAACACACACACACACATCACACACAGCAGCTCACAGACACGCATAGGAAAAAAGAAGAATAGAAAATGGAAAAAGGGGGTAAAAATAAATATGTTTTTTTATTTAAAAAAATAAATAAAATAAATATATATATATATATATATATATATATATTTTAAAATTGCACTTGCACTATAAAATTAGTTACTGCAGCACTGGTGGACAGTAAGGAAATTTTACCATCAACAAAGATATAAAAGTGGGCAGTAGGTATTAAAAGGTTGACTACCCCTGCTCTAAACCATGGGTGTCCAACATTTTGGCTTCCCTGAGCTGCATTACTTGAAGATTGTCTTGGGCCACACATCAAATATATAATATTTATGTATAAAATATTTTACCAGGAAGCATACATTGAAATTTCTTTCATTTTCAAGTATGTCCTGAGCCTACAAACACTGCATTGTTAAAATAGGGTACAATATAATATAAACAAAAATAATACAATATACAATATATATATATATATAAATAAATATATATATATATATATATATATATATATATATATATATATATAGGTATATAGGTGATTCTGGAGAGATGTGCCAGTCTTTATTTCCCCTCGCTTTGTTTCCTCGCTGGATAGTCCGATGCCTGCAGCAGCTCACCAAACGATTTCAGTTTTAGATTCACTGGATTAAAGGTACTGGTATGATCACGTCAGTGCATACTATGTACTGACATAGGGGAATAAAGACTGACACATCTCTCCAGTCCAGAATCACCTCCACGGATCTCATGTAAACAAGTGCTTGTGAGTAGCGGAGCTCTCTGCCCGCACATATTCACCTACTATTATCTTGTAAGCAGCTGTACATCTATTGTGTGTTTTAATTTGTAATAAATGTATCCTTATATATCAACTATACACTGTTAAGCTTTTTATAAAGCATTTATAAGTACTATATCACTATATTCATATACTGCACCATTATTTGGTATCTGTGCTTTTCTCTTTTATATGGCGACATTTTATCCTTCGAGAGCCACCTAACATAACTTTAGGTATATTGTGAAATTTTATTATTTACACTTTTGGGCTCACTGCAATTGTTTATTTTGTTTGCACTTCCCGTATTTATCTTTTACTTGTTTGCATTTATCTGGAGTTACAGCACTCAAGTGTGTAGCAGCTTTCTTTATGCACTAGTGTATACCACTATTTATACATTTGTTCATTTTCCGCACTTTAAGGGAGATTATACAGATTTTTACCCATATTTTCTTGTTCATTTAAATGCATTTTTAGCACTTTTTACAATATTTTAAATATAGGATTAAAAATAGGTTGATAATTGCCTATATTTTCCCTTTAGATGATTTCTTTCTTTCCACAGATAAGTACCATGGCATAATATGATATTTGACATACCTTGGTATTTGAAAGACGTTTCTTCATCAATGGATGTGTTCTTATCAATAAATCCCTTTCACTTTTTCTAAACAAACTGAGCAAGTGGTATTCAATTCTTCCTCCACCCCACCCAAAGACTCATTAGGAGTCTCAAGTCCTCCTGACAATAACACTGCTAAGATTCGAACCATGGAGTGCCAAGGGGTGCCAATTTTGCTCATTTATGTCTTATCTTGTCAGTCAGAACTTGGAAGTAACACCTATAGAGGTGAAGTGAGATCAGTGCAGTCAGCATCTGAAAAAAACCCAAATCAAACCCCCACACAAATCTCACTGTTAGAACACAAGCTATATTCATGTAACGGAATATATTCTACAGTGCTGAAAGCAATATAAGTTATTGGTCCACTTTAAGACACAATGCACTACATTAGTTCACAATGCAATGCATTAACACACCATACATTAGTTGAGGTCTCCCTAGTAACTTACACATTTACATCATTCTGTAGCTAATAGCTTTTCTAATACAACCCCCTGTTGTAAACTGTCAGCATTTTGTATTTCATTCTTACATTATGAGTCTATATTTAACCCATTAGCAATGTTACCTCCATGTTTCAATTCATTTACTGCTGTTACCTGAAGCACACCATTTATTTTCTAATATATTATATTTGTGGACCCTATATGCATTATATATTACGGTTTATCCATTAACTATGAACAAAAAAATATACAGAGAAAGAATTAATAAAAGAATATAAACATTTAAGTTAAAAATAATACGATCATTGATTAAAAATAGAAGGAACACATGGGTGGATTCAAAGAAAACAAAGAGAAAAACAAACTAAGTAGGCAAAAGATTTTTTTTATTATTATTGCATAAAAATACACATAAGGCTTGTGTTTTTTTTTATCATGGATATATTTAAAGAGAAACTGTTAATTCCAAAGATTAATAAAATTGTGTTTAATTGTCCCCTATATTTATCAAATATGGTTTTGTGAAAAATACATCTATCCACTCCTGGAACAAGGACCCTCCATCTTGGCTCTGTTAGGGGTATAGATCATGGAAGAGAAGAAACAGAAACCATGTTACTGTTCTCTTCATTTGCTTTGTATTCCCTTGCTGTGTCCGGACTGATTTGGATTGTGATGTCACATGCTAAATGTTTAAAATCCAGCTTAAAAGAAAATAAAGCATCACATGAAAAGGTTGGCACAAGTTATGTGACCAATCTACTTTAAAGGGACACTATAGTCACCAGAACAACTACATTTTATTGAATTTGCTCTGGTGAGTAGAATCATTAGCTTCAGGCTTTTTGCTGTAAACAGTCGTTTCAGTGAAAATGCAGTGTTTATATAACTTCACTGGCCACTCATTAGATGGCTGCTAAAGCTGCTTCCTGGGGCAGTGCTGCACAGTGAGCAGAAGTGCCATTCAGTGTCTCCACCCTGTAGACTCTGAACTTTCCTTATAGAGATGCATTGATTGCTAATCGGTCCCATTATTTTTGGTCCCTTGAAAAGTAGGAGGCACATATACAAACTGTTGTAATTCCTACACCGTTCACCTGATTTGGATGTAAATACCCTCAAATTAAAGCTGAAAGTCTGCAGTTAAAGCACATCTTGTTCATTTCATTTCAAATCCATTGTGGTGGTGTATAGAGCCAAAAAGATTAGAATTGTGTCGATGTCCCAATATTTATGGACCTGACTGTATATCAAGGGAAAAATTTTGTAAATCATGGGGAGGGTTTAAGAAATGATTCCCTTCATCTACCAAATGTGTGTGTTTCTAGGATCCAGCATCAGGTCAGTGGTAGCTCCCATTAAGGTTCTTCCAGCATGATAATAGACAGAGATGTGGACTTGAGCTGCATGACTCGGACTTGACTTGGACTCAAGTCACAAATTTGATGACTTGCGACTGAACTGAGCATAATCAAAGAAGACTTGTGACTTGACTTGTCTTAGACTTTGACAGCAATGACTCAAAACTTGGACCCTGGAGAATGACAAACAAAACAATAAATGCCTAATTTTCCTTGTTTAATTACACCCAAAGATATTTATTTTGGTCAAATGATAAAATATAATAAAATGTAATTTCAGTGATTAAACAAATTACTCATGATGATACAAACACCTTAGGGTTTCTTTTATCTGGAGCTCAGTGCATTTTTAAATACACTTTTGAAACCGCCAATGCATGTTTTTCACAAATTTGTTTCTAATGAAAGATGTAATTCACCTACGTATATACTCTGTAATTCACCTATTTTGTTACTTTCATTTACCAATAAATACTGTTTTTTCACTTTGTCCTAAATGTTTTTCACAATTTAAAATTTTGATTCTCACATCAGTTTGAACTGGAAAAAGATATATTTTAAATGCCTTCCTGAGTAATCCATACGTTGAAATTAAACAATGCAAATGGCTTGTTGAATATTTGAAGCTTAAAGCTGAGGTCTTGACTTGAACTTGTCTGTGTCGACTAAGGACTTGGCTTGGGGCTTGCCTGTCTTGACTCAGGACTTGATTGGGGACTTGAATACAAAGACTTTAGAGAATCATTATATTTTTCCATGTATACAATTATGTTTTTTCAAAAAAAAATTGAGTTTAAAATTGGGGGTTATCTTATACATGGAAGGTCATTGCAGGGGCCTGAGCCAAGATGACGTCTTTCAGTATGCCACGACCTACACACATACCTGGCATGCCAGCCCCACAGCCCTATAGTGAGAGCAGGTCTGTATTATAGAAAAACTGAAGATGGAGGAAGATGCAGCCATTTTATAATCTCAAACAAAGTTGCGCTCATTCCCAATTAGAACCCCAGGTCATTGGCCCATAGTGACAGGGCCTGTAGACTTTACATTGCATGATCCACTTCTGAAAGCTGTGGCAAGGAGTAAGAGGTCCCTATATGCGTGGGAGCTGCAGCAGACATCAGTACTTACCACAAACAGAGCTCCAGAGACATGCCACACCAGAAAAGGAGCAGCTATATTAATATATGCTCCACCTTAGTTAGGTCTTTCTTTTTGATTTATATTTATGTGGGAGGAAATGGGGATCAAGGAGCAGAGAGAATACTGCTGTGATGTCTCAGTATTCCCTCACACCACCTGCTGTATTGTGAAAGCTGTAGTCCCAGCATGCACTATGGAGCCACTAACTTCACAGAGTACCATAGCACAGGGGAGGCATGAGAATCAGAAGTGTATTGTTCTCCTCAGAGGTAACCTCTAAAATATCACTTATTCTATTTGATGTTTAAAATATTGATTTCTTAATTTTGGGCTAAAAAAATAGGGGTCATCCCATACATAGGGGCGTCTTATACATGGAAAAATAGGGCACTTTTGATGTGCAAAGCAATGACTTGGTCCCACCTCTGTTAATAGATCCATACAAAAAATGATTTTGCACTCCACTTACTCAGGTGTACATAGCCCGGTGCTTGTCAGCAAATAATGTAAACAGCAAAAGGATAGCACTCTCAGGACTTCCAAAATAAAGAAAATTAAAGATTATATTAGCTTTAGTGTACTAATAATCTTAATTTTAGTAATGACAGGAGGTGAATATATGCATAACTTTCTTTACTGAAAACTCCAGCAGCATAGAGACATAACAACCAATCAGAAAAAGTTACGATGCCCATAAAAGGCCCTGTCTATGACATCACTTCCTCTTTCTTTGAAGCGAAAAACAACAAATAACAACCATAAATAACGTAATCATATAAAGTTCTAACAGTTCAATAACACAATAAAGTTCCAATCTCCAGTAGATCTTTGATGTAGCGGTATGGACGATGAATCTTTGTCTTGTTGAGAAGACGTTCACACTGAAAGAAAAGAAAAAGGTGAAAGGTCTCTGATGTGGCAAGTTGCCCACATATAATAAACATTAAGAACCTGACATAACAATAGATGCCTAATGGATAGTAAGCAATGCATGTTAATTCTAAAATTATAGTATTAATCCATATAACACTCTAAACGGTACATGTCTAATTATTCAACCCTATACTACCCCACTAAGATACATGTCTAAGTATTTAACCATATAACCATATCTGCTGATACATGTCTTCCTGAACCTAAAGGCTGTATGCTATGCAACCTGATTATGATATGGGAGGGGTCCTATAGGGTGGGAAATATTCGCCTCCTTTCATTACTAAAATTAAGATTATTAGTACACTAAAGCTAATATAATCTTCAATTTTACCACATGACAGGAGGCTTCACATTTGCATTTTTAAAGCTTCGAATTAACTAATGTGAAGGAAGCATGAGATGTTTGACGAAAATAAAATGTCCTAAATGTACTCTCTCGCATCCAATCCGCGCAGCGCATAATGTTGGCTAGGGAAGCACCTGCCGATAAAGCTTGTGAGGCTGCCGCACCTCTGACCGAGTGCGCCCCAAAGCAAGGTTCAACGCTAGATAACGATAATAGCCAGCGGACCCATCTAGCCAGTGTCGTCGTAGACACCGGTCCGTAAGGCTTTACATAAGAAATCAGGAGCTGGCCCGTCGAAACATCTGCCACCCGTCGAAACGACATGAGGCATAACAAGAGGGTCAGTTTGGCTGAAAGCTGTTTCAGCGACAGATAGAGGTTGTCCGGCCATTCCCTAAGGAATTTCAGCACCACATCCACCTGCCAGAGCCGTGAATATTTGGGTGTCAGGGGCCTTGTTAATTTGGCACCTCACATTAGCCGACAAACCAGTGGATCTTGACCCACTGGCCTGCCTTGTACCGGAACATGTGCCGCCGAAATGGCGGATCTGATCACATTGAGGGACCGATATGATCGCCCCAACGAGAACAGATGAGATAGGTAGTTAAGGATTAGTGGGACAGGGGCAGTAAAGGGATCGGAATCCCTTTCCACACACCAATTACACCAGGCCGAACAGGCGGAAATGTAGCATTTCCTGGTGCCGGGAGCCCATGAGTCCCGTAGGAGGTCTTTAGTTGATTGTGATAGGCCGTGGACTGACCAGGAACCCCTGAAATCATCCAGGCCACTAGCTCCAGTTGTCCTTCCAGGACGAGGGAGTGGGCTTCCCTTCGAGGTCCCGTCAGAAGTAGAGGGAAGGTTGGTACTAGTAGAGGGGTTTCGCAAGACATCTCCAGAAGATCCGGAAACCATGGTTGACTCTGCCATAGTGGTGTTACGAGAAGGAGCGATATCTTGTGGGTGCATGTATATTGAAGTACCCGTGGAATCATGGAAAACGGTGAGAATGCATATGCCCCCTGTTTGGGCCAGGTTTGTAGAAATGCGTCCGCAGCTTCGCCTTTTGGATCCGGAAGCCAACTGTAGTATCTCGGTAGTTGGTGGTTGGTCCTGGAGGTGAATGGATCTATTATTAATGGTTCTTTCCACTGTCGTAGCTCTTGGAATATCTCCTTAGAAACATAGAAACATAGAATATGACGGCAGATAAGAACCATTCGGCCCATCTAGTCTGCCCAATTTTCTAAATACTTTCATTAGTCCCTAGCCTTATCTTATAGTTAGGATAGCCTTATGCCTATCCCACGCATGCTTAAACTCCTTTACTGTGTTAACCTCTACCACTTCAGCTGGAAGGCTATTCCATGCATCCACTACCCTCTCAGTAAAGTAATACTTCCTGATATTATTTTTAAACCTTTGTCCCTCTAATTTAAGACTATGTCCTCTTGTTGTGGTAGTTTTTCTTCTTTTAAATATAGTCTCCTCCTTTACTGTGTTGATTCCCTTTATATATTTAAATGTTTCTATCATATCCCCCCTGTCTCGTCTTTCCTCCAAGCTGTACATGTTAAGATCCTTTAACCTTTCCTGGTAAGTTTTATCCCGCAATCCATGAACCAGTTTAGTAGCCCTTCTCTGAACCCTCTCTAAGGTATCAATATCCTTCTGAAGATACGATCTCCAGTACTGTGTACAATACTCCAAGTGAGGTCTCACCAGTGTTCTGTACAATGGCATGAGCACTTCCCTCTTTCTACTGCTAATACCTCTCCCTATACAACCAAGCATTCTGCTAGCATTTCCTGCTGCTCTATTACATTGTCTGCCTACCTTTAAGTCATCAGAAATAATCACCCCTAAATCCCTTTCCTCATATGTTGAGGTTAGTACTCTATCAAATATTCTGTACTCTGCCCTTGGGTTTTTACGTCCAAGATGCATTATCTTGCACTTATCCACATTAAATGTCAGTTGCCACAATTCTGACCATTTTTCTAGTTTACCTAAATCATTTGCCATTTGGCTTATCTCTCCTGGAACATCAACCCTGTTACATATCTTAGTATCATCAGCAAAAAGACATACCTTACCATCAAGACCTTCTGCAGTATCACTAATAAAAATATTAAAGAGAATGGGTCCAAGTACAGATCCCTGAGGTACCCCACTGGTGACAAGTCCAAGCTTCGAATATATTCCATTAACTACAACCCTCTGTTGCCTGTCACTCAGCCACTGCCTTACCCATTCAACAATATTGGAATCCAAACTTAAAGATTGCAGTTTATTGATAAGCCTTCTATGTGCAACAGTGTCAACAATATCTCCTTGTTGTTTCCAATCGCTGTTGTCTCACCAGTGGCATGAAAACCAGTCCGCCGTCAGGTTGGAGATTCCCTGCAGATATTCCGCCTGTAGCGTGATGTTCCGTGCTAAGCAAAATCTGTAGATGTCCTTTGTGGCTTCTGTCAGAGCCCGTGACATGGCTCCGCCTAGGCGGTTGATGTACTGCACCGCCGAAACATTGTCCATGTGGAGCAGAATGCAGCAGTTCGACCTGTCCTTGCCAGGCTGCGGATGGCGAAGGACCCCGCGATCAGTTACAGGCAGTTGATGTGTAGGTCGGTGTCCTCCCCTTGCCATGGGCCTCCCGTGGAGGCGTCCGTGCAGTGGGCGCCCCATCCCCATAGGCTGGCGTCCGACTCCATGATGAAGTCCGGGGAAGAGCCAAAAATCGCCTTGCCATTCCAGGCTTGTATGTGAAGTAACCACCATCGAAGTTCCGTTCTCACTTCCGCCGAAAGTGGGATCCAATGGTCGTATGAATGTCTGGTGCGTAGATATCCCGCCTTTAGCCGTTGCATGGCCCTGTAGTGTAACGGGCCCGGGAATATCGCTTGTATGGAGGAGAGGAGTCCCACAATCTGGGCGAGCATTCTAAACGGTATCGTATTCATCCTCAGTACCCGTCTGATTTCCTTCCGTATCGAGGCTATCTTCGCCGAAGGTAACCGTAGAACGCAGTCCTTTGAGTCGATGTCGAAGCCGAGGAATTGGACCGACTGGGAGGGAGAGAGAGACGATTTTTGTTTGTTCACTACAAAACCCAAAGATTCCAGCAAGTGAATGACAAATTTCGTCTGCAATCGCAGTCTGGAAGCGGTTTCGCAAAAGATTAGCAAATCGTCCAGGTATACGAGACATCGTATGCCCAAGGTTCGGATGTGTGCCATCACTGGTCTCAACAGCTTTGTGAAGCACTACGGAGCCGAACTGAGGCCGAATGGCAGACATGTAAAATGGCATAATTGTCCTCTCCATCGGAAGCGGAGAAAGCGCCGGCAGTGTATGTCCACTGGTACTGACAGGTACGCGTCTTTGAGATCCAGACGCGTAAAGCAGTCGTTCTTGATGAGAAGGTCTTGCAGAAGATGGATTCCTTCCATCTTGAAATGTATGTATATTACGTATGAATTCAACTGTCGGAGGTTGATAACTGGTCTGTAGTCGCCTGTTTTCTTCTTGACCAGGAAAATGTTGCTTAGGAAGAGCCCTCAAGAGAGCCTTTTCCACGGAGGCTGCTACTGCGGCATTTATCATTCTTCCATGACTCGATTTATTTTTCTCGTCCTGTTGGGCGATAAGAAGAGTCAGTGTGAAGGGTCAGCACATAGGGTGCAGATTCCGGGTAAAGCTGGGGATCGCCCAGATTAGTAAATCATATGTAGAAGGAGGCTTGGAGTATATGGCTCTGATGCCTAAATAGGGGTCACCTGTACTGAGCAGTCTGGTATGTGTCAATGGTAGTGGAGAGTTTTAGGTTCACCACAGTTGTACACCAGAGCTGTATGCACGGTACGTTAGCAATCAGAGACAATGCTCATGTTGAGAGGTGTAAGCCCTCGTGCATGTGATCGGGGTTCCCCCCGGGAGGTGTGCCGTGGTAAACCAGAGGACACCCACATTATAGATAATGGTCTGCAAGTGACCTTGCATGCATATTTGGGTGGCGTGCCATGAAAAAATACCCAGAGGACACCCACATTAATTTGTACATTTAGGTACAGTAATATAGTATAACCCTGTGCAGGGTACAGTAGTTCACTCCGTCTCCTTTAATGCCTTCATGCTTTATATATCCATCAAGTGGCATGGGAAACAGTTTGTATGCATGAGACTGAAAGCTTAGAGTAATACTCACATTGAACAAAAGGGGGCTGTTATAGCCATGTGACATGTCATATGAAAAACAACTGAGGTGTCAGCCGTCTAAGTTCCTGTTTGTGGAATCCTTGTTTGGGCTAAGACAGTTGCTAAACGTGCTGATCGGGTGAGTCCCAATGCGCAGAGCGAGCTGGGAAGGTGGCCGTCGTGTATCTTGCGAGCCGCGAGATCCAAGATGGTCGCCGCTCGCGTGTGGGAGTATGCGACGGACTTGCGGCCGCAGGTGTGTAGCGCGGAAAGAACAAAAAACACCGACCCGGCCTCCCTCCACCCGTCCCCACACAGTCCCCAGAGAGTATATGAGGCAGGTCCGCGAAGCGAGCGCGTGCGGGCAGCCGTGACGCCGAGGACCGCCAAGCAGTAATCAGTGTAACATTAAGAGACTGTGAATACAAGATGATATTGGAAAAAAATGAGTATGGGAGGGAAGGGGACAGGTATAAGAGGGCCAGGAGCAATAGAGGTAAAATAACGCTAAAGTAAATATCATGTAGACAATGCAAAATCTAGGTTATACCAGAGAGGCAAAATACTCTGACCTTTGTAGGCTGGAGCAGCAAAGAAAGAGGAAGTGATGTCATAGACAGGGCCTTTTATGGGCATCATAACTTTTTCTGATTGGTTGTTATGTCTCTATGCTGCTGGAGTTTTCAGTAAAGAAAGTTATGCAAATATGAAGCCTCCTGTCATGTGGTAAAACTTTTAATGTCCAAGGTTAAAGCTCAACGTTTCAGTTCGTCTTGCAAATTTTCATCAGGTTTCATCAGTGAGACTGGGGGGTTTGGGAGTATTCTAGTCTTTAAGCCTTCACTCATTCCTTTTTTGTGTCTAGATAGCTACCTTGAAATTGATTGATTTATCTCTAGCTAGCTCAATGAAAGCTTGGCAATGTGTGTATAGTGATGTCCTGAACAGTTCGCCAAACGGCGAACATATGCGCTGTTTGGTCCGTCCCCTATGTCATCATTGAGTAAACTTTGACCCTGTACCTCACAGTCAGCAGACACATTCCAGCCAATCAGCAGCAGACCCTCCCTCCCAGACCCTCCTACCTCCTGGACAGCATCCATTTTACATTCATTGTGAAGCTGCATTCTTAGTGAGCTGTCCAGGAGGTGGGAGGGTCTGCGAAGGAGGGTCTGCTGCTGATTGGCTGGAATGTGTCTGCTGACTGTGAGGTACAGGGTCAAAGTTTACTCAATGATGACGAATGGGGGACGGACCGAGCAGCGCATATGTTCAGCGAACCATTCGGGACATCACTATGTGTGTAATTTTTTCTGTGATAGCTTTCCTAACACTATGCACAGAAAAAGAGGCAACCCTGTTTCAATATTTTTTGCTACAGTATTTTATGAGTCTATCTAGGATTACAGAGCTTAATAGCTCCTTTGGGAATTATATGTGGTGTGTTTTTGTGTGTGCATTACTTTACTCTTTGTTTCTCTGAATATACTTTTTTAATGATTTCTTCATACAAACCTGCAAGGTCTTTATTGTTTCCTATGGACTTTAGGTGCACAGGCCACTTCAGTATACTTGTTTAGAACTAAAACATTGATTCATAAACGCACATCGACTAAATTCCAATCTATATCAATCTATATCAAAAAGAATGTAAGACTCAATAAGACACAGTCATGTCAAAAAGTCCAAGTTAGTCAAAGAAGGATGAGAAATGTAATACAAATATAATACAAACATATATACAAAAGGCCTAGCAGATGTACAGGATAATGAGCAATTTATTAGTCTTGTACAGTCAAAAGACCAAAAACCCAGGTGGATAGCTATCTGATACATCTTTCACATGTAATACACCATATAAATTCTTGATGGTATAGCACCTGGAATGACGTACAATAATAATAAAGCAGCTATTAGCAGGAACAAGATAATGTTCTTTTAGATGGTGAAACAAAATGCCTTAGAGCACTGGAAAGAGTTACCAGCCTGAAGAGTTTTCTGGTGTCAGAGTTCTCCTCATCAAAGTCAGCAATCAAACTATTCAGACTGACTACAATTTCTGCTGGGATCACTTCCTTCTGAGCTCCAGAGCTGTTTGATCACATGTGGAATACATTAGGGAATGTATCTATTACATAGAAGTGCAACATTCACTTTCTCATCCTTTATTAATTCTAAACATGTATGTTCTCATGTCTTCTTAAAGCACTTCTACATATCATAATTACTCTTATTCTGGTTTATTATAGTTGCGCCAATTTTAAATACAGTATTGCAATGCAGGCCATTATCAATATCACAAAGGTCTACCCCTGGGTCAACAACAATTCAACATACTGCATATGTATTGAGTTGTAATTACTAAATAATATTCTAGTTAGGACTTATGGGACGTCCAGAAAGACCTATCAGGTTAATTAGTCCTCATAATGACTTATAAAGATTTGAAA
The DNA here is from genome assembly GCA_933207985.1 of Pelobates cultripes. Classification (NCBI taxonomy): domain Eukaryota; kingdom Metazoa; phylum Chordata; class Amphibia; order Anura; family Pelobatidae; genus Pelobates; species Pelobates cultripes. The sequence goes on along the minus strand of OW240912.1, from coordinate 207,021,089 downwards.
ATTGAATGTATAAGATATAGAAAAACACAGCATATAACAAAAGGTTGGAAAATAATGTTATTATACAAAAAAAAAATGACACATGCTTTCAAATATTGCACTGAAAAGATGCACACGGTGTACTGCAGAATTTGTTCTTAGAAACACTGCATCATGATCACACTTTAGTCATTTGTGGCAAAGGCTCAGACACTCCTTGTACAGTGTTTTATGGCTAGGAGAACATTAATTACCCTCCAAAGATTCTGAAAGAATATAATAGAATAGAAAGTGTGAGGGTTTGAACTCTGTAGAATACCTATGAGAGCTATGTAAGAATGCTTGTAACTGCTACACAGAATTATTTTGCAGTACATTTTTGCTAAACAGTTTGAGGCTATTTGGTCTGTAAGAGTAGGGGACAGAGATTGGATAAGGTGGGAGAAGAGGAGATCAAGAAGACAGGTAGTGGAGTGAGGATATATATATATAATAATCTTACTAGAGAATGAGTTCTACTTTTCAAAATCTAAAGATATGATATGACATGATATGATACTTAAAGGACCACTCTAGGCACCCAGACCACTTCAGCTTAATGAAGTGGTCTGGGTGCCAGGTCCAGCTAGGTTTAACCCATTTTTTATAAACATAGCAGTTTCAGAGAAACTGCTATGTTTATGAATGGGTTAAGCCTTCCCCCAATTCCTCTAGTGGCTGTCTCATTGACAGCTGCTAGAGGCGCTTGCGTGCTTCTCACTGTGAAAATCACAGTGAGAGCACGCAAGCGTCCATAGGAAAGCATTGATAATGCTTTCCTATGCGACCGTCTGAATGCGCGCGCAGCTCTTGCCGCGCGTGCGCATTCAGCCGACGGGGAGGAACGGAGGAGGATCAGAGGAGGAGAGCTCCCCGCCCAGCATTGGAAAAAGGTACGTTTAACCCCTTTCCCCCTTCCAGAGCCGGGCGGGAGGGGACCCTGAGGGTGGGGGCACCCTCAGGGCACTATAGTGCCAGGAAAACGAGTATGTTTTCCTGGCACTATAGTGGTCCTTTAACATCATTTCAGACAAACTTCATAAGAACTCAAAATAAAGCTTGTTGGCTTCAGAGAGGGTTTGGATTTGCATCTCAATAGGAATTAATTCATCTGGACAAAAATCTTTTTTTTTCATGGAATGAAATTTGTTCACATGGCTTTTGACTGGGACAAATATTAACCATGCATTCATTTCGGGAAAAACAATTTAGATGAACCAAAAACGTTTGCAAATAATATGCCAATGATTGTACTTTGAAATTATTATGCATATATTTTGCAGTACACTGACTGGCTGATTTTCCCACCCCTTGGTTGAAGCACCATTTGAGTCAGGTAGTGGGGACGAGGTGGCACCAAAGGAGAAGACATTAAATGAAAATGTTAAAAAAACAGTAAAATAGAGTATGACAGAGTGAAAAGAGTGGTTAACAGTATCAATGCCAACAGAGAGGGTGAGGAAAATTAAAAGGTTATTTCAACCACCATGACCACATATGCTTTTAGAAGTAGTTAATGAAACGCTGCACATACTCAGAAATGTGCACTATCCAGGGGCTAGTTACAACCCTGGTGCATATGACTTTCACAAATGTAAATTCTTTGCAAAAAATATGCCCGTTGTCCGTATGCACTCAACGCGCTTTCCTCTCCTTCCATTGCAGAAATTTCTATTTAAAAAATCATCTCCCTCTATCTCTCCTCTTGCTGGTTCAAAGTGTATACATGCGCTCTGAGCTGGTAAAAAGGTCTGATCAAATGCTTCCCTATGAAACGCATTTCATTGGAATACAGAGTAGAAGGTAGTGATGTCAGATGAAGTGTGGAAGACCTGGAGTTTAACTTAAGGTAAATTTTATTAATGATGAGCTATTTTAACAAAAATTAGACGGGGGACCTTGTAACTTCTACCTGATGGGCATAACCACCCTAAAAAGTAAGTATGTAAACAAAAAAATATATAGTAACCACTTAAAAGGGAATAATGACCTTTAGATTTAGCAGAGTTCAAGTAATTTGTCATCTTGGTAAGGGCAATTTTGTTGAGAGGGAATGAAGGGAATGGAAGGCAGATTCAAGAGAGTAAGTTAGTATTGAAAAAAGTGAGTTAGAATAGTAAACACAGTCTATTCACAAAGATTGGAAGTGAAAGGAAATAGCACTACGGGACAATAGTTAGAACTAGAGAGATGAAAAAACAAGTTATTTTTTTCAGGAAGGGATTGATGATTGCATGTTGCATGAGGAGGGGGTGATGCCAGTAGACTAAGAGAGGGATGGGTGTAGAGTAGGGGACAGAGATTGGGTTAGGTGGGAAAAGAGGAGATCAAGAAAACAGATAGTGGAGTGAGAGGATAGAAGAAGTTTAAAGAATATAATAAAAGCTAAATAATGGAGTGGAGGGGTTATTGGATTCCTAACCTGGTTCATTTTGTCAATAAAGTGACATGCAAAGTCACAAGCTTTAAGGTTTATGGTGGGTTAAGGTTTATGGTGGGGTTGCATTTTTGGACATCATTTATATAATATATAAATATAGATTGTTTTACAGGTTCTCCTTTTTGTTTTGCTCACTATTGGTCACTTATTATATTAAAAACAATATTTAGTGGCTGTCCCCTAACCATCAATATTATTTTTTTCCCATCAATCACAAAACTGTTCATCTTTGTCCATGATGTGTCCATATGGCATTTGGGGTATAGAATTCTGATGACCTGCAGATCGCATCCACAATTTGTACGAATTGCAATCTGATTGAAATTGAATGCACACGTTTTATATTTATGCTCAAACTCATGGGGTCTAAGATATCAATGCATTCTATTTTTCTTGATTTCCCACTCCAGAAAACTAGCTGATGATTTAGCAATCATTTCTTCATTTCCATCAAAAGCATCCCTATCGTTATCTTATTTTATTCTAGTTTTGCCTAAAACAACAGAGTCCTATTCTTAGCCATCAAAAGGAAAAAGAAAGAAAGAAAAAAAATCAACCAAAACTTTGAAAGAAGATTGTGATGGTTACCCCTATAGAGTGAGGGTTTCTACCGTCTAGACATCCTTCTTCTCATAGATAGAGAGTGCTGCAAGGTCCCAACCCGACATCCTGGAGAGCTGGTATAGCTGAACAGAGCAGTGATATAGCAGTTATAGCTGTTCCTTACAACACAAGACGAGGCTGCGAGTTGAGGGTAAGAAGGTCTAGTTTATTGAACAAAAGGCTTACACATTTTAAGGCCAGAGGCACAACCCCTGAACCTGATGGAACACAGTGACACAAGGAACATAAACCAATGGGAACAATAAATATTACTGTAGCACTCCAACATACAGTCAGCAATGCCTCCCCTCTGCCTGTGATATAGTTAAGAGAGCTAATGAAATAACTTAATTATCCAAAGGCAGAAAATACCCATTTTTACCCAAAGTTCAGAAAAACCCCAAAACTCAAACATATCCTCATAAATTATACATCCCTATATAGCTCTGATCTGGGCGAACAACATATCAAAAAAATCACCCAGCTCAGAGCAGGGGTTCCCGAATTCTGTGGAAGTCACATTTGACCGACCGCACGCTTGATATCATGCCCAAAAGCGTTCCAGAGAATTAGGCTGTGCGGCTGGTCTATCTTCTCATTCAAATAATGTATAAATTGCACGAACGGATCCGTTAGTGCATAACTCCATTGGATGCGTCTCATTCGGTAGCTTGTTCTCACTGAATAGCGCTCTGTTTGTGTGAATTTAGCCAAATGCAAGGAAGGTGGAAGTCCCAACGGTGTTCGTGCCTTTGAGTGTTTGATTTTGCTTCTAGACGTTCAACGACAAAACACAGCTGACCGCGTTCAGCTACACAAGATGGTCTCCGCCACATGTTCATTCATACCAACGACAACCACCCAGCCTTTCGTCAGTTAGGCTGCGGTTAACCACAGCTTCTGGGTGGTTAACCAGCAGCACACTCCCCATGCAGGGTGGTCGGTCGTTCAACACTTTGTTCGGCTACTTGAATAATATGATCCTGTTCGCAATAAAGTCTTAATTTACTGAACCAACTAAAGAACACGTCAGGGGGCATACAAAATCCAGCAACGACAAGGGGAAAAAAGAAGTCCAGGGACATGTCCTTTGTTGCAATAAAACATCAGAAAGGGGAAACACACCATAATCACTGTAGGGAAGGAAAAAACACCATAACTACTGCAACCACAGAGGGTTCTTCTTACAAAGATGTTTTAAAATGTTTCAGTGTTCAGAGAAAGCTGACCTACCTCAGGATATAATAAGATCTTCCAATGCAATGGCTTAATTATAAGGCCTTCAAATGCCATTTTTATTAGATGAACATCCTTGCAAATACTTCAACTTAAGCAACAACATATGGAGTAAAATGTTGCACTTTTGTTTCATGTTGTTACATGTCAAACTTTTTCAAAGGAAAGTTAGGTATTCCTTTGCTTGTTGCTTTATCACCATTTCTCCAGAATTGGCTGAGTAAATCAGCTATTATTCTAAATTTAAGAACAGTGACTAAACAAATACGGACACTAGCAATTAGAGCATATTTGGAAAATGGCAAGTGAAAAATGTAGATTATGCTAGCTTTAGTTTACCTATAATCTTAATTTTATTAATGACAGGAGGCGAGTATTTGCTTAAGTCTCTCTTTACTAGAACTTCACAGCAGCACAGAAAAAACAACCAATCAGAAAAAAGTTAGGTACTATAAAACTCCCCTCCCCATGCATCATTTCCTCTTTCAAGCCGCGACAAAACAGAACAAAAGGCAAAAAATATAATGAGGAAGAAAGGAAGTCCTAGATACAATGAACACGACAATGTCCACCATCCGAGGGGAACTGCCGAACCAGATGGTGTTGATGGACTGTAAACCGAAACGAGAGAAAAAACAGAATCGAACAGGTTGGTTAGCAAATGAAATGTACTCTGAACAAACATGTAGGTACCCAATGTAGCAACCAAAATACCCAAATATGTAGATACCCCAACCCTACTTATGAAAAAATAGACATAAGTGACAGGTAGCAGAGACAACAAGCAGAGTTGCATACGTACCTGATTTACCCAAACTATTAAAATTAAACAAGGGTGGGAGAAGAATGGCTGGGAAATACTCGCCTCCTGTCATTAATAAAATTAAGATTATAGGTACACTAAAGCTAGAATAATCTACAATTTTATAACATGACAGGAGGCTTCGTATTTGCTGTTTTAACGCTCAGCCAACAAATCCAATGCTGTTTGTTTCACTGGAGATAATAAGAGCAATCCCCAATGGACCCACCAAATGCGAGAAGTGACAGTAGACGGATCAATGAAGATGCTAGCTGTCAATGCACCATCCGTTGTAAGATCCACTGTACGTGGGTTTACGACCTGTTTCCTAGAAGACGTCCATGAACTGCAAAGCTGACCTAATAGCTATTTCCCTGTAGTGTGAAACACTGAGGGTCATCTGTGGATTTAGGATCGCGGAAAAAACTGCCACCAGATCTCGACCTTTGATGTGGAAGATGGCTTCTTCGATCGTGCTGGGATCACCAGGCGATGTGGCCTTGTACACAAAATTCCAACCTCAGGTAATGCATCTGAGTCTACCATCATTTCCGTAACCGAACCGAATAGAGTCTTATCGTTCCCTCATGACCTATCGGGTGAGTGGTCTTGTCCGAGAATAAACCTATTATGCCGGTAAGAGTGTTTCCAGTACTCCAAATGGACTGCGTAACCCACAACTGTGGTAGAATAAGGTACTCCCCAGGGACATCCAATCAGAGTCCCAACTCTGAACTAGCGTAGCGAAACGGTGGTCGACGACTCTGAGGACCTGTGAATCCTGGATATATCCAAAAAGGGAAACTAAACTAGAGTATGAGATTTCCATCCAAATATATCCTCGTTGGGAAGTGATAGGTGATCCAGATCCAAGGGTAATAGGGCCCTGCATAGATGAAGAAGAGTCCTCCCTGTTGTATTCGCATGGAAGACCGCAAAGTCTTCGAAATCTTTCGAAGTGTAGGCCGGCGGACAAAAAAACGAAACGGCCCTGGTGAGCGGGTCTGAAGCAGTACTTCTGTCCATGAAAACTGGCGACTGCTTAGGGGGAGAGTGAATAGTCTGATTAATCGTCTGTACAATCCTGTTCCATGCCCGACCTGTTAAAGTTTGTGGAAGCACTCATGGTCAGCACGCCACTTTCAAGATAGGGTATAATATAGTGAGAACTTAGGTCCCTGTATCCCTGACGTATCTCCACGAGTAGGCCCCAGGGATGTGAATTTGAGAACCGTGCTATAGGAATTCCTCCCTTCCTAGCCTGGAGTCCCACAAACTTCCAGCGTTCTCAAATACACAGGTAAGACGTAAAGTCCCTTCACTAATGACAGGAAACTCTGGAGAACACATATAGTGAACAAACAAGGTCCTAGCTTCAACCGTCCGAAGCAGGGTCAGTCCAGTAAGGGAACATCGGCAGTCATATCCAAACCTGCTACCGATCCTGAGCATTACTCCGCCTGTAGGTTGTCTGTGTAGGAGTCGGGGTACACAGGGTTCCCCCACATAAAGTCCAAGCAGGCCTCCTTGACGGTAGTTGCATAGGTGGATTAAATCATACCAAGAGGGTCCTCCATAACCGAATTATGTTCTCAGAGGAGCGGAGGCAGTCCTGTCCTCTATCCCAAGGTTGTAAACAACCAGGGAGCCCAAAGTCGACGGAAGATTCCACTCTCTCCATGCAATCTAAGTGTACGGTGTACCTGCAGCCCAGGTTGTGGGCCTTCCCAAGTCTTGTCACGCGGGTAAGGAAGTGCACGTTTGCTCTATGAAGGTCTCAGGGTCTCACCTTGACATGGGTAAAAACAGTCTGAATCATTTGTACGCAATGGTCTGTATAACCTAGACAGAGTGCGATTGTTTATTTGATACAGCGTAGATCATACTAAAACCTGCATACAAAAGTAATAACTGGGGCACCTCCGTTAGCCATACAATCTCAAGGAGTACATCCCATAGGGAGGTATAGGGTCACCAACAAAATGGGTCGATCCTGAGAGCTGTACCCAAGATGGACAGTTCAAACAGTCCCTACACTATCCCATAAAATCTCAGGGGAGCGTATAAATAAGGTGCGGAACCTCCCCCAGTAATACCTCAGTGAGTATTTCTCGCATGAGATACCGTGGTACGGACCCAGCAGGTCCATTATAGGAGGTGAAATAGAGAATTCCGGTCTTAACATTTATACCCTGCACGATCCGGTAGCCCTCTATAACGAAGCCAGTAGCAAAGACATTAGATTAAATGGATGGGGTCTCTCCCCTTATCCAGTGGTTATGAAGCATCGTCTGCCTTGCATACCGGTGAGGTACTAAACCCCTGTACAAGAGCTGAAGCACGAGCGGTAAATCCGGTATGTGGCACGCACCTCCATATTGAATTGAATGTAGGAGGGACGCCCCTCTATGCAAACATCATTGTCCTGTACAGGTACAAGCCGGTGTGATGAACAACGGGGAGGCACCGTAGTGCATGCGTGAATGAGAGAGAGCCGCACTCTCTAACAGTGTAATCGAACTCTGTCAGCATCAGGCTGATAGCAGAAGCGGGCCGTACCCATTCATAACAAAAGGTAGTGTCTACATCTGTGTCCGGTTCCTTCTATGAGAGTGGGCCACACTCAGAACATGTTTCCTGTATCCATCTCAGTATCAGACTGAGGTAGGAGGAGGGCCGTGCCCTCTAATAACGAATCAGTGTTCGGTTCAGTATATGAGAGGGATTTGTTCTCTACTCGTGTAAATAAATATAAATCTCGGGCCGAGGTAAAGGGAGGGCCACCCCTCTTGCAATCCAAACTAGAGTCCATATGAGACTCAGGGTGACCAACTGCGGGGGTTCACCCTTTAGTAATATCAGCATCATCCTGATGGGGGTCCCTCTCTGACCACAAGACCTCTCTCTGAATCACTCACCTGAGAGGTGAAATCAACTGGTAATAAACCTCGGGCTGTGCCCATCTTGAAAAACAGAAAGGTATGTTGAGAGAATGCAACCTCTAGAATACAAATGGAATCTACCAACAGCCCGCCCGGATCCCGTGCACGCTTGCGGAGTCCAGGATGACCGTCGGCAGCCTGAGGAAAGCTGGAGACGTTCTCCCCAATCCACGAGAGCCCGGGAGGTCAGAGAAGGTCAAGTCAGGCCTTTTGACGACCCAAGCGATAGGAAAATTGGAAGGCACAAAACAAAGAAACGACAATAATGTAATTAAGGTAAATACGTACCTCGGAGAGATGCTAAAAGGCAGACCAGAAAAGCCAGACAAGTAAACCCAACTGAGGGCCAGGAGCTAAAACTGATGCAGAAATAACTACCAATACCTAAAATGGATACCAGAAAGGCAGCTAAAGGGATAGTTGCCAAAGACAAGGAAACACTGTACTCCCCTGATGGTGTCTGAGCACTGGACCCATCACGTGCGAAGTCCTCCTTGGAGATGTGCCGCCGCCGGGCTGGCGTAAACCGTGGTTGCGCGTCCGGGGATCTTCATAAAAAGCCTTGCCCCTAGGGCATGAGGTTTAGGGCCTTCACCCTTCCAATCACATTTAGGTGCCCATATACTGGTGTCCTCTTGGACAGTATGGCAGCAGTGCTTGCCTGGACATCCACCTATTTCCATGTCCATAGTGGGTACTGGGCTTACTTTTGTGATATTCCCCAGGCCTGCAGCCAAAAGGGGGCTCTGGCACAGACATAGCAGGCCAGTCAATGGGGCACAGACATACCAGGCCAGTCAATGGGGGACAGACATAGCAGGCCAATCAATGGGGCACAGACATAGCAGGCCAAACATAGGTGTAGTGTTCTGCCAGCAGCAGGAGACCAAACTGCATGGATAGAGCTTCCTCTCTATATATAGATTCTTGGCTAATTAGGTGAAAGCCATACAGTATACCAAACCCTCACGGTAAAGAGAAAAATGTGCTAAGAGCACTAACATAGGAACTCTGGCAGTAAGCAGGAAAAACATCTAGTAGTGTGTATGGTCTCATGAAATCTTGTCACAATAGGTATGTCCGTTATGATAATGAAGTGTAGGTAACATAATCCTATCAAATTCACCTATTAACAAAACTAGTTGCAGAAGGTCTGTAAAATTTAACAGTATATTTGCCATGATATGAATGTAGCTTTACCTATTTAGATAAGGCTAGAAGATTTCCACTAGATAGGGGACCCAACTACCTATCCAACCACCGTCTAACAAAATATATATAAACCCCTCCTTCGTGATGCCCAGTATCAGGAAGGTGAGTAATCATCCGGGGGGGAGGGGGCACAAGCAGGCACAGCCTCCCCCACCCGGTCGGACGCACGTGGTCCGACTAGGGAGCCGGCCGCGGCAAGTGGCCATGCAGGAAATAAGTTCCGGCCGTCTGGCATTCCAGGGCCGGTAGACTGAGCACGGGAGCGTCAGACCTGCACCCCAAGGTCCCGTAGTTCGGAGGTCTCATAGGTGGTCGGAAGCATAAAGCCTCCTGAGACCTCTGAGCAGTATTAAACCGCCGAAAGCAAAACGGCAGATGGAAGAAAAAGGGGGGCTTATGGCAATAGACAGAGGGGGAAGTTGGGGGATATATGAAGCGACAGGGAGCAAAATGACAGTGCAGTATAGTATATAAAGGCACCATAAGGTAACTATAAAGGGTACATATAAAGGCACTGAAAGATATTTCAGTGGCACTGTAATGTCTATAAAGGCATTGTAATGTCTATGAAGACACAGTAAGGCTGACAAAGACCCCCCCCCCCCATGAAACCAAAGTAAGTCTAACAAAATATAGGAAAGCATAAGATGCACATACAATCCCCCAATAAACCTCTATAAAGAACTGTAAAAAGACAATAAATCCCAAAGCCACCCTAGAAGCAGGAGGCAGTGGTACTCTGCAAAGAAAGAGGGAATGATGCACGGGGAGGGGAGTTTTATAGTACCTAACTTTTTTCTGATTGGTTGTTTTTTCTGTGCTGCTGTTGAGTTCTAGTAAAGAGAGACTTAAGCAAATACAAAGCCTCCTGTCATGTTATAAAATTGCTTGCTGCATGTTACATTCATAGAGACTTTTATCTGAACTGAATATCTCCTGCCAGACTTACTGCCAAAACATGTCAGGCAAAATAATTTTGTTGTGTTTCACTCATTCTTACAGTGTAATTAGTTTCAACTTTTTTTTTTCCATTCTTTGTTTCATTTCATCGGCTACATTCAGTCTCTCTCTATGACTTCCAGATACAAAGAATTAAGGGAATACTATAGTGTTAGGATTACAAACATGTAATGCTAATACTAAAGTGTTCCCATAGCTATTTAGGCATCCGCCTTTTAAAGGAAAGATTTGAAAGGAAAGTAATAGTTACCAGTCAACCCTCGCCATGCTGGTTTTGGTGTCGCTACACTGCCTCAATGGCTGAGATCATCAAAGTAGATGCTCTCAGCCAATCCAACACAAGCATAGGGAGACTTATGACTATAGAAACATAGAAACATAGAATGTGATGGCAGATAAGAACCATTCGGCCCATCTAGTCTGCCCAATTTTCTAAATACTTTCATTAGTCCCTAGCCTTATCTTATAGTTAGGATAGCCTTATGCCTATCCCACGCATGCTTAAACTCCTTTACTGTGTTAACCTCTACCACTTCAGCTGGAAGGCTATTCCATGCATCCACTACCCTCTCAGTAAAGTAATACTTCCTGATATTATTTTTAAACCTTTGTCCCTCTAATTTAAGACTATGTCCTCTTGTTGTGGTAGTTTTTCTTCTTTTAAATATAGTCTCCTCCTTTACTGTGTTGATTACCTATGATTGGCAAGACACCGCTCTGCACCAATGAAATGCTCTACAAGAGCAACATTTGAATAAGAACTGAGTCTGACTCGAGTTTTACAGGGGAAGTGCTTTAAGTGAGGCTGGTGAGGAAGCTTAGTTGGTAAATTCCCTGACTCAACTCAGCCCTTCATCCTTCCGAGGTCAATAAACTGAGTACCATCAATTGGGTAAAAATAACATCTATTACTATTCAGCTGTCGATTTGGTTAATTCTGAGAGAGTGCGCTGAAAAGGACTTTGAGTCCCACTGGGAGAAAGCACTATATAAATAACAGTTATTATTATTATTATTATTATTATTATTATGTTGCTGTATTTAGCACTAGTGCTATTTGATTTGTCTCCCACGTTTGGAATGACTGTATAACCCACTAATATTGGGATACTGTGAAGCATAGGCGCAACTAGAAACCATTCTCATTCTTTCTGTCCCCAGCCCCTCCGGGTGTCTCATTTCACCTACAGAGAGGGGAAAAAGTATTCAAAAAAATGCTGATTTTGAACGTTTGCCCACTGACAAAGAAATGATTTGTAATGGTAGGTGTATTTTAACTGTGAGAAACAGAATAACAAAAGAAAATCCAGAAAAACACATGTCAAAAAAGTTATAAATGTCAATGAGTGAATTAAGTATTTGATCCCCTATCAATAATCAAGATTTCTGGCTTCCAGGTGTCTTTTATACAGGTAACGAGCTGAGATTAGGAGCACTCTCTTAAAGATTCAGATTCAGATGAGATTCAGTTCATTATCTGTATAAAAGACACCTGTCCACAGAAGCAATCAGTCAATCAATCAGATTCCAAACTCTCCACCATGGCCAAGACCAAAGAGCTGCACAAGGATGTCAGGGACAAGATTATAGACCTACACAAGGCTGAAATGGGCTACAAGACTATCAACAAGCAGCTTGGTGAGAAGGTGACAACAGTTGGTGCAATTATTCGCAAATGGAAGAAACACAAAATAACTGTCAGTCTCCCTTGGTCTGGTGCTCCATGCAAGATCTCACCTCGTGGAGTTTCAATGATCATGAAAACAGTGAGGAATCAGAACTACATGGGAGCATCTTGTTAATGATCTCAAGGCAGCTGGACTAGTCACCAAGAAAACAATTTGTAACAAACTATGCCATGAAGGACTGAAATCCTGCAGCGCCTGCAAGGTCCCCCTGCTCAAGAAAGCACATGTACAGATATGTCTGAAGTTTGCCAATAAACATCTGAATGATTCAGACGAGAACTTGGTGAAAGTGTTGCGGTCAGATGAGACCAAAATCAAGCTCTTTGGCATCAACTCAACTAGCCGTGTTTGGAGGAGGAGGAATGCTTTCTATGACCCCAAGAACACCATCCCCACCATCAAACATGGTGGAAACATTATGCTTTGGGGGTGTTTTTCTGCTAAGGGGACAGGGTAACTGCACCGCATCACAGGGACGATGGACGGGGGCCATGTACCGTCAAATCTTGGGTGAGAACCTCCTTTCCTCAAGCAGGGCATTGAAAATGGGTTGTGGATGGGTATTCTAGCATGACAATGACCCAAAACACACAGCCAAGGCAACAAAGGAGTGGCTGAAGAAGAAGTACATTAAGGTCCTGGAGTGGTCTAGCCAGTCTCCAGACCTTAATCCCATAGAACATCTGTGGAGGGAGCTGAAGGTTCAAGTTTCCAAACCTCAGCCTCGAAAGCTTAATGGTGTCTCATTCCCTCTCCCCAGCCCCTTCATGTGTCTCACCCCCTGCCTAGTGTGTAATTTCCTCCCCCATCCCCTCCATGTGTATCATCCCCCTCCAGCCCTTCCTTGTGTATCATTCCCCCCAGGCACCTCCATGTGTCTTTCACCCCCCTTCACTCTTGCCCCTCCATGTGTCTCTCTTCCCCCTCTACTCCAATTCTCTATCCCCCTCCCTCTCCTGCAGCCTCTTAATTTATCTTTCCCCCGCTCCCTCCTCTCCATTTCTCTATCCCCCCTCCTAACCCCTGCAGCCCTCAATTTTTCTCTCCCCCTCTTATCCCATGCAGCCTCCATTTCTCTCACCCCTCCCCTGCAGCTCCTCCATTTATTTCCTTCCTCCCCTGCAGCCCCTCTATTTCTCTCCCCCTCCCTTCCCCTGCAGCACCTCCATTTCTCTTTAACAACCATTTCCCAGCAACCCCTTAAGTTTTCTGTTCCCCCTTTCCTGCAACCCCTCCCTTTCCTCTGACCCTCCCTTGCAGCCAGGGCCAGTGCAAGAATTGTTGGGTACACAGACAAAGATGCATTTTGCCACCCCCCCATCCCCCCCAAAAAAAGCATTTTCACCTGTGTGTCTCTTAACCCCCCTTTTGGGTTTCGTATCCTCTCTTTTAAATGTCTTACCCCTTTTAGTGCATCTTATCCCCTATTTTTCACCACTGTTACACCCCCTTGTGTATCTCTTACCCCCCCTCTTTGTATGACTCTTGCATCCCCCACATATTGTGTCTTTTACTCCGAGCCCTGTGTGTCTTACTCCAGGCTGCCTGTGCTGCCTAATGGACACGCCGGCCCTGCTTGCAGACCCTCTATTTCTATTCCCCCCCCTTCCCTTGCAGCCCCTCCATTTATTTCCCTCCCTTCGCCTGCAGTCCCTTCATTTCTCTCTTCCCCTCCTCTGCAACCCTCCCTATGCCTGCTGGCCATGGTCACGGTACCCGTCTGACAGGAAGTTCTCTCTCAATGAGCACTCCCTGTCAGACTGCTCGGCACGCTACACACAGAGGCAGGAGGGGAGCAGCACAGCACATCGTTCCCCTCCTGTCATTGAACCGGCCAATGACCCCTGGCCGATGCAGCTGCGCACTGGGTCTAAAGTATGCTGGCGGTCCACGGTCGCAGCAGCAGGGCCCCCTGGAGTGACGGGCCCAGTCACAACTGACACCTCTGCGACCGTGATAGTAACGTCACTGCTGTGAAGTAGTGGTGGGCTTAACACAATATGGCTGCATGGTGGAACTGAATCCCCATATTTATTTGCTGAGATAGGCAGTTTTAAGTAGCTTTATAGAATTTAAAAGTGTATTTTTATGAGTGCACTGTTCTTTAATCTGTATTATGTATAAATTCAATGGTCAATGGTCACTATGGCAGCACCATTTCAGGAAAATGCTTGTTCTGGGTTTGCCCCCAATTCTACTGTGTTAGCGAGTGTATTTCTGATTGCAAAAAGGAGTGGGACTTTTATATTTATATATATATAAATATAGGTGGAGTCATTGCCATAGAACATGCATGTCTGGACCAGAAATTTGCCTCTGCACCCTGGCGTCTGTGACCCTAGATTCAGCCCTGCACTGTCCCACAAACAACAGTGGGAAGCTAAGTAAGCACAATTATATCTTTGTTTTAAAAGTATTGAAAATGAGACAAAGAAGCAGGTAAGGAGCAATAATAATGATAATAATAACAAGAAACAAGGCAAAAATACTTAGATATTAAAACTTGCACTTTAAGAGAAGCATATTGGCAAAAATATATATATATAAAATAAACAAATGTAAGTAAATAATCTTTATGAAACCATGACGTAACAAATGTGCTTTATCGTCTCAAAAAATGTTTTGTTAGGTAAGACTCACTATCATCACTCATGGTAAGTACCATGATTTTTAATGTTACAATTTTTTTTTTTTTGTCAACAAAATTCTTGATTTGTAACGTTATCATCATCTTCAGAGGTAATCCTAGCTTCTTTATAAACAGTGTATCTGATTAAGTAGAGGGGTATATAAAAAGATCAAAATAAATTCTAAAAAGCTTAAAATAAAAAATATAAGGTGCCTTAAGAAACAAGTTTAAATTTTATGACAAGAATGCTATCAGTGAATAGCAAATACCTGAATGTTCACTCCCTTTAGCAAGGGCAGCTCACAGAAAACCATAGAAATTGCACAACATAGTGTGTTATATATAATAAAAATAATGAAAACAATAAATAAAATGTTCTATGTACTTTGCATTCGATTATTTATGTTTTTATCATGTATGCATCATTATTATGTGCTATATTTTCCTATTGACCGATTTTTCCAAGGGAAAAGGAAGTATATTGGAAGTACATTGGATATGTACAGATTTTAGTGTTTCTTGTTAAATACAGAAATTCCTGTTTGGTAAAGTGTCTTCATATCTATTGCAAAACTGTGTTTTGATGGAAAATTTTATGAGTCTGAATATCGGTTATTTATTTGATATGTGTGTTGAAGGAAAACGTGTGTTAATTTTTTGGCTCAACGCATATATTTATGTTCTATTTTACATTTGTGCTACTTTCACTATTTTAGCAATATCTACCACAATATAGCTTAGAGGGAGATCAATCTCATGCCTCCAGGGCCACATCAGATAGTTTAAGGCATCACAGCAGGTAAATTAAATTGTAAGAGGAATTCCATCTAATGCATTGCGTTACCGTTAGGCTGCAAAATTTACAGGGTCTGTAACCCTTAAACTGCCATGGGATTTTTTTCCTCAAGTAAGTGGTTAATCTCATAAGAGCAGACATTAGGCTGTTAGTGTAGGACCTGCCAAAGATGGGGTACATTGACGTTGTGGCAGGCTTATGCAATGTATGATCATATAATGTAACTAAACCCCCATTATTTTTGCCTAGATTAGGTGTTTTTAAAAAAACTAATAAAATCTTTCAACATTGAAGTTGCTGTTTAGTGGATAGGTGAGTGCGCAGGATCTTGTGTTTTGTATTATTTGGCCCCCAGCAGCACCCCCATTTATGCATGTTCAGGTGAGTACAGCCAACCCCCCTTGTTTCATATATATATATATATTTGGGAGTCTAGCCAACTCCTTGGTTTTGCACCCCTCCCTGTCACAGGTGCCTCATCCCAGGGCCCTATTTAGCCTTGTACTGCAGAGAGCCCAAGATGGAATTTTTTCCTCAAGTAAGTGGTTAATCTCATAAGAGCAGACATTAGGCTGTTAGTGTAGGACCTGCCAAAGATGGGGTACATTGACGTTGTGGCAGGCTTATGCAATGTATGATCATATAATGTAACTAAACACCCGTTATTTTTGCCTAGATTAGGTGTTTTTTAAAAAAACTAATAAAATCTTTCAACATTGAAGTTGCTCTTTAGTGGATAGGTGAGTGCGCTGGATCTTGTGTATAATAAAAAAAGATACGTAGGAAAGGTAACAGGAAAGGAGTAACAAGTACCTGCAATTCAACACAAGGAGGAGAAAAGCAATAGTGAATGGAAGCACAGGAAGTAGAATATTCTATGAAATTGCTTCCTGAAGGATCACCATCTTGATGCCATCCCCAACATAGTACTACCATATGTAGGCATAAAAAGGCACAGTTGCTTCCAGTACCCAACCTCTCCCAGTGCTGGATGGGGATTTATGGACCTGGGACACAATATGATAATAGAATGTGTGTTTCTGGTCTTTTGTGCATAGGAGAGTTTGCCTGGCCTCTGCTGGCAACTAGTCTTTGCCACCATATATACAATCATCCCAATGTGCATTTGTAAACTGAAAATAATAAAATCCATTTTTACCAAGTAGGCTAAGAGAAATCCATAGGGAAACCCAGGGTTATAATGGGTACGTACCAACCCTATGGGGCAAGTGAGTCTGTGTGCAATGGACCTGGGGTACATTTGCATCCATCTTGTTGTTAATCATAGTTAATCATAGTAGGAGGTCAGCCAAAAAAGTATAAGAAAAAAAGATTCTGAAACTACAAGCAAATAGGACATCCAGCAGCAGCTCCTATTCATGCTTTGCAGTTGGAATGATTGTGCATCACCATATACACCATATATGAACACTGGATCCAAAGTGGTGGCATTAGTACACATGTCGATGTACACTGAAAATGTTGATGCCTTTCCGGCCAAATGCTATGTGAATATTACCTCGCATTCCACGTCAGTAGCAGATAACAAAAAGAAAACATATATACACTTAGGACATGTATAATATATTAGTCGGGAGTCTCAGCTCTGATAATTCTTTCTCTCTGTTCCTGACATCTCCCATTTACTAAACCCAAGCTGCAGCAGGCACAGACAAAGAAAACAATAGAACGTAAAGAAAAAAGTAAAACACCTCAAGTGTACAAACACCTCTGTGTGAGCACTGTGGTAAAGCCTGTGATAGAAATTGGGAAAACACCTAAATGCTGCGACTTGACACATGGCTTGCAGGATAATAAGAGCATAACAATTAGTCAAATATGAGAGTTTAGGAATCCATAAGCACAAAATACAAAAATGTAAAACATATAAAAATAAGATTTAGCTGTAGAACTAAAAAAGCGATAAGGACAATGGTCACTAAGGATAAGGTAAACCTGAAGGAGAAGAGTGTTCTTTGTGAAAGTTGGAAGCTGTGGCACCTTACAAAGTTTTTAGTTAGTGGGGGCCTAGGAACCACTGGCATTTGATCCCACCATCTCTGTAAACGTTACTTCTAACCTTTTGGACTTTGCCCACTTAATGTGCTATTATCATAATATATTGATACTATATTAAAGGGACATTATAGTCACCAGAACCACTACAGTTTATTGTATTTGTTCAGAATCATTCCTTTCAGGCTTTTTGCAGTAAACACTGTCTTTTCAGAGAAAATTAATTGCTTACATTACAGCCTAGGGTTAGCTCCTCTGGTGACTACTTAGAAGGCTGCTAGAGGTGCTTCCTAAGGAAGTGTTGTGCACTGTGCAGTACTGTCATTCAATGTCTCCACCCTCTGCATGCACACACTGAACGTTGCTTATAGAGATTCATTGGTTCAATTTATCTCTATGAAGAGATGTTGATTGGCCGAGCTGTGTTTCACTTGTTCTGGCTCTGCCCCTGATCTGCCTCCTTGACAGTCTCAGCCAATCCTATGGCAAAGCATTGTGATTGGCTCACAGAATCACTTCTCATTATGGCAGCTGTAAGCAGGCAGAACAGGGGCAGAGGCAGCAACTGCAGACTTGAATACATGTAAGATTTTACCATATTAAGAGGGACAAGGGAGGTAAGGGGGGCTAGATTGTGATTTTAACACTATAGGGTCAGGAATATATGTTTGTGTTCCTGATCCTATATTGTTCCTCTAAGGTTGTTATTACTGGCAGGGTCAGTTAGTGACCAATTGGTGTGCACTTTTAGTCGCTGCCTGAATGAGGCTGCAATGGAAAGCTGTCAGCAGGGGAGAGAGTGAAGGAGGGACTCAAAGCACGGAGCACGGAGGATTAGTGATGCACCGAACGGTTCGCTGGCGAATAGTTCCTGGCGAACATAGCATGTTTGCGTTCGCCACGGTGGGCGAACATATGCGCGGTTCGATCCGCCCCCTATTCGTCATCATTGAGTAAACTTTGACCCTGTACCTCACAGTCAGCAGACACATTCCAACCAATTAGCAGCACACCCTCCCTAGCAGACCCTCCCACCTACTGGAAGGCATCCATTTTACATTCTGTTGATGCTGTTGATTAGATAGGGAAATGTATAGCTAGGTTAGGGTATACAGTGTCCACTACAGTCCTGAAGGACTCATCTGATCTCTGCTGCAAGGACAGCACCCCAAAAAGCCCTTTTTAGGGCTAGAACATCAGTCTGCTTTTTTTTTGTGTAATGTAATTGCAGTTGCCTGCCTGCCAGCTTCTGTGTCAGGCTCACAGTGGATACTGTGACCAGTGCCACCACTCACTCACTGGTGTCACAATAGCTTGCATTTAAAAAAATATATATTTTTTTTCACTATAATAGATTGAAAAGCAGTTAGTTGTCTGCCAGCTTCTGTGTCAGGCTCACAGTGGATACTGTGCCCAGTGCCACCACTCACTCACTGGTGTCACAATAGCTTACATTTAAAAACAAAAAACTTTTTTCACTGTTATAGATTGAATAGCAGTTAGTTGTCTCAAAGCGGGTGTGTCAGGCTCACAGTGAATACTGTGCCCAGTGCCACCACTCACTCACTGGTGTCACAATAGCTTGCATTTAAAAACAAAAAACTTTTTTCACTGTTATAGATTGAATAGCAGTTAGTTGTCTCAAAGCGGGTGTGTTAGGCTCACAGTGGATACTGTACCCAGTGCCACCACTCACTCACTGGTGTCACAATAGCTTGCATTTAAAAAAAAAAAACTTTTTTCACTGTTATAGATTGAATAGCAGTTAGTTGTCTGCCAGCTTCTGTGTCAGACTCACAGTGGATACTGTGCCCAGTGCCACCACTCACTCACTGGTGTCACAATAGCTTGCATTTGAAACCCAAAAACTTTTTTCACTGTTATAGACTGAATAGCAGTTAGTTGTCTCAAAGCGGGTGTGTCAGGCTCACAGTGGATACTGTGCCCAGTGCCACCACTCACTCACTAGTGTCACAATAGCTTGCATTTAAAAATAAAAAACTTTTTTCACTGTTATAGATTGAATAGCAGTCAGTGTCCTTAAAGCGGGTGTGTCAGGCTCACAGTGGATGCTGTGCCCAGTGCCACCACTCACTCACTGGTGTCACAATAGCTTGCATTTAAAAACAAAAAACTTTTTTCACTGTTATAGATTGAATATAAAAGTGGCCTCTTTGAGAGAAATATTTCCCACAATCAGAACAAAAATAAGGTTTCTCTCCTGTATGGCTCCTCAAATAATGCTTAAGATTGGAAGCGGCTGAAAAACATTTCTCACACTCAGAATAAAAATATATTTTTTTAACATTCTCTCCACTTTGAACGAAATGACGTTTGGGAAGAGATTTTGTATGAGTAGGTTTTTCATGTACGATACGGGAACATGATTTAGATCCTTGGTAAGTTTTGCAAGATCCAATAGTGTGTATGTAGGGGGAACAGTCAATCCATATCTGCCAAGTGACCCTATGTAGGAGGAACAGTCTCTATTCTGCTCTGTGTCAGTGTGTATCAGGGGCTCTGAGGACAGGTGTCAATCCATATCTGCCAAGTGACCCTATGTAGGGGGAACCGTCTCTATTCTGCTCTGTGTCAGTGTGTATCAGGGGCTATGAGGACAGGTGTCAATCCATATCTGCCAAGTGACCCTATGTAGGAGGAACAGTCTCTATTCTGCTCTGTGTCAGTGTGTATCAGGGATCCTTAGGACAGGTGTCAATCCATATCTGCCAAGTGACCCTATGTGGGAGGAACAGTCCCTATTCTGCTCTGTGTCAGTGTGTATCAGGGATCCCTAGGACAGGTGTCAATCCATATCTGCCAAGTGACACTATGTAGGGGGAACAGTCTCTATTCTGCTCTGTGTCAGTGTGTATCATGGTCTCTGAGGACAGGTGTCAATCCATATCTGCCAAGTGACCCTATGTAGGAGGAACGGTCTCTATTCTGCTCTGTGTCAGTGTGTATCAGGGGCTCTGAGGACAGGTGTCAATCCATATCTGCCAAGTGACCCTATGTAGGGGGAACAGTCTCTATTCTGCTCTGTGTCGGTGTGTATCATGGTCTCTGAGGACAGGTGTCAATCCATATCTGCCAAGTGACCCTATGTAGGAGGAACAGTCCCTATTCTGCTCTGTGTCAGTGTGTATCAAGGGCTCTGAGGACAGGTGTCAATCCATATCTGCCAAGTGACCCTATGTAGGAGGAACAGTCTCTATTCTGCTCTGTGTCAGTGTGTATCAGGCGCTCTGAGGACAGGTGTCAATTCATATCTGCCAAGTGACCCTATGTAGGAGGAACAGTCTCTATTCTGCTTTGTGTCAGTGTGTATCAGGGGCTCTGAGGACAGGTGTCAATCCATATCTGCCAAGTGACCCTATGTATGAGGAACAGTGTCTATTCTGCTCTGTGTCAGTGTGTATCATGATCTCTGAGGACAGGTGTCAATCCATATCTGCCAAGTGACCCTATGTATGAGAACAGTCTCTATTCTGCTCTGTGTCAGTGTGTATCATGGTCTCTGAGGACAGGTGTCAATCCATATCTGCCAAGTGACCCTATGTAGGGGAAACAGTCTCTATTCTACTCTGTGTCAGTGTGTATCAGGGGCTCTGAGGACAGGTGTCAATCCATATCTGCCAAGTGACCCTATGTAGGAGAACAGTCTCTATTCTGCTCTGTGTCAGTGTGTATCATGATCTCTGAGGACAGGTGTCAATCCATATCTGCTACAAGTGACCCTATGTAGGGGGAAATCAGTCTCTATTCTGCTCTGTGTCAGTGTGTTTCAGGGGCTCTGAGGACAGGTGTTAATCCATATCTGCCAAGTGACCCTATGTGGGGGAACAGTCCCTATTCTGCTCTGTGTCAGTGTGTATCAGGGGCTCTGAGGACAGGTGTCAATCCATATCTGCCAAGTGACCCTATGTAGGAGGAACAGTCTCTATTCTGCTCTGTGTCAGTGTGTATCATGATCTCTGAGGACAGGTGTCAATCCATATCTGCCAAGTGACCCTATGTAGGAGGAACAGTCTCTATTCTGCTCTGTGTCAGTGTATATCAGGGGCTATGAGGACAGGTGTCAATCCATATCTGCCAAGTGACCCTATGTAGAGGGAACAGTCTCTATTCTGCTCTGTGTCAGTGTGTATCAGGGGCTCTGAGGACAGGTGTCAATCCATATCTGCCAAGTGACCCTATGTAGGATGAACAGTCTCTATTCTGCTCTGTGTCAGTGTGTATCAGGGGCTCTGAGGACAGGTGTCAATCCATATCTGCCAAGTGACCCTATGTAGGAGGAACAGTCTCTATTCTGCTCTGTGTCAGTGTGTATCATGATCTCTGAGGACAGGTGTCAATCCATATCTGCCAAGTGACCCTATGTAGGAGGAACAGTCTATATTCTGCTCTGTGTCAGTGTGTATCAGGGGCTCTGAGGACAGGTGTCAGTCCATATCTGCCAAGTGACCCTATGTAGGAGAACAGTCTCTATTCTGCTCTGTGTCAGTGTGTATCATGGTCTCTGAGGACAGGTGTCAATCCATATCTGCCAAGTGACCCTATGTAGGGGGAACAGTCTCTATTCTGCTCTGTGTCAGTGTATATCAGGGTCTCTGAGGACAGGTGTCAATCCATATGTCAAGGTGTCAATATGTCTTATGTCAGGTGTCAATCCATATCCATTGTGATTTAGGAATGTTAGGTGATTTCTGCCCTTTATGGATTAAGACCAGACTCTGCATCAACTGTGTAATTTTCCTTGGGAGTTTTGCCATGGATCCCCCTCCGGCATGCCACAGTCCAGGTGTTAGTCCCTTTGAAACAACTTTTCCATCACTATTGTGGCCAGAAAGAGTCCCTGTGTGTTTTAAAATTCGCCTGCCCATTGAAGTCTATGGCGGTTCGCCCGGTTCGCCGGTTCGCGAACATTTGCGGAAGTTCGTGTTCGCCATTCGCGAACCGAAAATTTCGGGTTCGCGACATCACTATGGAGGATTATCAGAGTCTGCATGGGACAAAGCACAGAGATCTACTCAAAGCCTGGAGCGGGGGGTGAGCTGTCAGACACTGTCTCTTCACTTTTTACAACATGCAGCAGAAGCACCAGGACTAAACAATGCAGCAGACACAAAGTCAAAATGGAGGCTGTATCAAGGGAAGTGGAGTCCTACCACCTACATCCCTGTGTGAGCAGCCTATGATAGTCCAGTAAACGGGCCTATTTTCAAGGGCAGCATATTGGCTGACTAAAAAGGAGACATAATGAACAACAGGAGTCTGTCAGGCAGACAATGAGCGTGGTTTGCGAACCTTTTTGCAAATAACCTAGTAATACTCTTTTTTTTACACTACAAAAACAAAACATCTGTGGATATAGGTGTTTGATACAAGTACATAATGAACTCAAAATCAGCTGCAATACTTAGTATGTATTACGTCCACTGGAAGTGATGTATTGTGTGTTTACTCTCTCCACAGCTGCTATAGACCACAATCACGTAACCATTAGGACAAAGCCCCTCTCCACCTTGTAACCAAAGGGACACAAATAAACAGACAAAAAATAAACAAAAGACACTGCATTACCATGTGTAGTTCATCACTGGCAATATAAAATATATAGTTTTTAAAGAGTTCAGTGCTTAATACTTTATTGGCTATTACAATTAAAATTGCAGATAAAAGGTGTTTGACTATTTATACTCTTCATTTTATTCTCCTTGAATTCTTTTTTTTTATCAAACTGGCGGTTTTTTGCATTATTTTGGATCAACAGCAAAAAACAAATGTGAGGAAGGATGAACTTGGTGGACGCAAGTCTCTTTTCAGCTATGTAACAATGTAACTATGTAACTAATGATACTCTCTCTTTTGAAATGACCACTTAATATGCTAAATCAATAAGCCTCTCATTATAGCTTTATCCAAAAAATCCTCTTTAATTTTCTGAGCTTGAAATTGAATAATTTCTACAACAGTGAAAAGGAAACTTTACTTTCATACTTACCGTAATTTTCCTTTCCTGGCTATTTTCCATGATAGCAAAACTACTGGATTAGCTCCTTCCCTAACATAAAATGAAATTGTATAAGGACCTCCTCTTTCTGTGCTCTCCAGTGTCATTATAAATCTGAAGAATATACACATACAGATGCTGCAATGGAAAATAGCCAGGAAAATAAATTACGGTAATTATGAAAGATAAGTATACCTTTTTCTGGATAACCATGGCAGCATCACTACTGGGGAATACCAAATCTATGAAGCGATGGGATGGAAGCAAAATAAGAAAATGTTTTAATGCAAGAGTAGAAATATTTTATTATAAAAAAAATGGATGTAGCTGCAAAAAGAACGCATCGCAGCCTGAGAGATATCAAATTTGTAGTATTTGAAAAATATATTTTTGGATGCCCATGTAGCTGCTTTGCAGATGCTGTCAATAAAAACATCTGTCAAGGATGCTCAAGAAGTTCCTACAGCTCGAGTGGAATGTCCCTTAATCCGTTTTGTAATTGATTCACATTGTATAGTATATGCTTTAGAGATGACTTCAAAATAATGTTCTATACATCATATATCAAACAACATCCATCTTCCTTTTCAGCTGAACCAAGATTGGGAAAAAAGGACAATGCCTGATTTACGCAGTTTTGGCTAGCAGAAGTATTCAGATAAGGAACATTGTTTCCCATGTAAGGATCTGAAGATTCTTCCAGAGGATCTAAAAGTGATTCCCGTAACGTAATGAGAACTATTGGCAGATACCATCTTGGGGGAGCATTTTTGATAGGAGATCTAATATGTATCACCGCTTTTAAAAAATGATTAACTACTAAATCCAGAGCCTATCTGGTCTGAGTCAATGCTGAAAGTGCTAATACCAGCATCCTTAATGAACATAGACTGAGTCCTTTGTCCATGCCGCATTGCAAAAGATTAAAAAAATTGAGAATAGGTTGGAAAGGAAGAAATGTTGCACCCGTCTTTGAAAGCAGCCTATATTCTGTTTTTGACATAGAAGATTTTCTAAATTTTGGTAAAGTATCAGTGATGACCTTGGAGAATTGAGCTTGTCTTAGTGTTTGCAATTCAACATCCATGCCATTAATTTCCGAGCCTTGATGTGCGAGTGAAAGATTGGTCCCTGATTAGTCGTAATTCCCATGGACATTCTGTCATCATACTCCTCAATAGTGAGAACCAGGGTCTTCGAGATGAGAACGGAATGAAGACAACTCAACCAAATTGATTTCAAAACACAAGGAATCATGGGGATCGTGGAAAATACATACTCTAGACAGAAATTCCTAGGTTACACTAAAGCATCTGTCACCCATGCAGTCGATTCCAGTATACTTGGGAAAAAGTTGTGTATCTGTATGTTTTTCTTTCTTGCCCTCAGATCTACTTCAGGATAACCTCATCTGTGAGTTAATTAAAAAAATATTTGGCTTCAGTCTTAGGTCTCCTGGTTTCGCTTTGGTTCCCTGGAATATATACTGCTTTTATTCCTTCTATGTTCCTCCGTGCCCATATAATGAGTGGTGTATCCTTATTTAATAACAGCTGACTTTTTGTACCACCTTGTGTTTGTTTACATAAGATGATACTACTTTGTTGTCCATTTGAATCTGTACCCACTGCTTGCTTATCATATATTTGAACTGGAGAGCTCTAAATACTACTATCAATTCTACTATTTGATGGTAGACTCTTCTCTTTCTTTAATCAAACACTTTGTACAAGCATTTATCCTACATGAGCACCCCATCCTTCTTTGCTTGTGTCCATTGTAATCTGTTTTCATTTCAGATCGTGTAGATCGTTTTCCAAGGTTCATTCTTTTTAACCACCATGAAGTGTATCTTCAGATCGTGCAAAATATAAATTTTCAGTTTCTCTAGGTAAAACTTATATTTTTTAGATTTGAATGCCAATTATAGAGAATATGAAACTTAGAAGGTCTGCAAGCCAAGATGCTGTTCTCATATATATATATATATATATATATATACCAATATTCCTGGATTTTCTTCACAGTCTGTCTTGTTTTAAATGTTTGCTCCTAGGACTATTACCTTTCTTCCTAAGTTGGCTCTTCTGGAAATTAATTATTCAACCAAATACTTATAAGGTATTCAGAATACTCGTGGTTTGACTCACTGCTTGTATTTTCGATTCTACTAAAATAAGAATGTTATCTAAGTAACTGAATATTTTTTTCATTATCTATTAGAGCAATGATGATCTTTGAGAATGTTATTGGAGTAATGCTGACCAAATGGCATCCCTCTGAATTTATATTCATTACACAAAATCTTAAGAATTCTTTTCTTGGTTGGAATCTAATTGCCTCTGTGTAAGGAAGAATAGTCTGGATGGATTCCATTTTGAATGACTTTACTTTAAAATATTTATTTGCCAGTTTCAGGTAAAAAAATTAGATGGACTTGTTTGGTTTTGGCACTAGTAATACGGTTGAGTAAATTCCTGATGATTCCTCTTCTTTTGGCTCTTCCATAAAACCATTTCCCTTATCAATTTATCTTAACTTTTGCTTTTACTTTGAGTATCTTTGAGTATCTTTGATTTAAGAATTAGATTATTTGGTGGGCGGTGGGCAAATTCTATTCTGTATCCCATATTTAAAATCTCTAGGACCCAGTCATCCCAGATCGGCACAGATCTAAGCAAAATTCAAGAGTCTTGCTCCTACTTTCTTCAACGGGGCCTGCACACCTTCAGAATGTTTTCTGAACATTTATTGTTCCTTTGTTTTAATAAAAAAAAACAACAACAAAAACTAAGAATTAATTGAAAACTATTCTAGCAAACTGCTTTTCTATCCCAAAGGAACATTAAAAGCTCTCTGTTCCTGAGCATCCAACTCATCTGGTTACAAATACTTGTCTGTTAGTCCACCCATTGTACAGCACTGGCACTTTATAAATAAAAGCAATAATATTAATTAGGTTTGTTTTGAGAAGCTTAGCCATAAATCCAGCTTGAAGTTCTTTTTCTGTCTTCATGATTGGCTACCAAGAAAAGGACATGAATCTTTAACTCTGTCTCTGTATAATTATTGTAATTGCCCTTAATTTTTATCCTGGGATAGGAAGGCATTCTTCCCTTCTGCACTTTTTAAATAACCTTCAAAATGCAAGTCACCCTGAAAGGGTAGAGAACATAGGCATGATTTTGACACATAGTCTTCACTTCATTTGTAAAATATAAATATATAACTATAAAGTGTATCTGGATAATATCATTAAGGCCATTCCTCTAGAAATGGTCCAAGTAAGATCCAATGACACTTGTGAAATGAAGTCAGACGTCATTCAGAATCATTTGGCTTGTTCTAATAGGGATTTTCTTTGTACTACACTAAGTATGTCTTCTTCAATATTTCTGGCTAAGAATTTAAAATCTCTTGAAATGAAATTTAGTGCTACAGCTGGATGTAGCCTGCTCTCAATGAAATAAAACTTTGTTTATGTTTGAAACCAGTGTTTTCCCAATCAGGTCAGGCCCAAAAAACATTCCAGGTATCAAGCACCAATTAGATATCAATGATAGGTAAGATGAAAACAATCAGCATACAACTGAAATGCAATAGGCCCATGAAAAACATCCCCATGGGCAGATTAGATTAGCAGGGTTATTCACTAAAGTGAAACTTTTCACAAATGTTAAATTAATTTAATATTTAAGACTTTATTGTGGTTTTTATCAGCTATTCTTCTTGTTTGACTATGTTGTACTTACATATGAAATTCACTGCCATTTCTCACTTTAGGAATGTTCCACAAAACACAGACACGTTCCCCATTTGTGATGAGTAACCTGTGGACCAATAAACATACCTACTCTGAGACTCTTTGAGTTTAATGTCTGGATTAATGCTAACCTTCTAAAATCAAGGTACCTGTCTCAAATGATGTCAACCATAACATTGACTGATGTCTATACTTCTGGAACTTATAACCAATATTACTCTGGGTTCAGGCTCTCCAGTCTCTGGAGATTGTCTGCAATTCGATCCCTACTAAAGCTCTATAATATCTTCTAATGCAAATTCTCTGATATAAATAGTTGAATTGGCACTCAAATGCATATTCTGAGTTCAACTTTTGCTTGCAAAGGGCTGCAGTCTACCTGTATCTGATAGGAGGCAGCCATCTTGGTGTGCACCTAATCAACACAGGAGAAACACAATCACAATCACTAGTAATTTTCAAATTTGTAGGGTCAAGAGACCACCACATGCTTGAACTGCTGTACATCTGAAATCAACATCAAGCAAATGTCCAATTACAATGGTCAAATAACCACTGATGTACTCCCAACAAAGATATACTCAGACAGAAGTAGCTAAGGGGACCTCAAGGGAGCAAAAAAATGTTTAGATCATGCAGAGTTGTAATTTTGTGGAGCCATCTTTCTCAGTATTTAGACTATGACCCCTGCACAATTGCTTTTAAGTTTTCACCAACCATATTCAAAGTGAAGGCCAGTCCAACAGACTAAATACAACTCCCAAATGCCTTCATTAATATTAATGCAGGGGTAAAACTAATCATTAGATTTATTAGTGTTGCTTCAGACTTGAGGAAGAGAGAAAAACTCTTGAAAGCTTGTCTTTTTAATATCCCAATATCTTCAATTTATATATCTATATTTAAAACACAGCATCTAGTTATTACCTGTATTATGTATAACATAGCATGAGATAAAATAATTACCGTTGGTTAAATAGGGCTGATACAGAGTGCAGTTACAGAGCCAGAGGCCATAGTCCTTGGCTGACTTCACACTTCACACGTCTTGCAGGTCAAACCCTGTTCAAATACAAAGACGAGTAATCAGAACATGTTCACCAATTTAACATACAGTAGCTCAAGCTTTCCCATAATTTGCAACCACCCAAGTATCTTGCACCTGTACCAACCATTACATATTCTCTTATTTCTCCTCAATAGTCTTTGCATCCATTTCACCATAGAAACATAGAAACATAGAATGTGACGGCAGATAAGAACCATTCGGCCCATCTAGTCTGCCCAATTTTCTAAATACTTTCATTAGTCCCTAGCCTTATCTTATAGTTAGGATAGCCTTATGCCTATCCCACGCATGCTTAAACTCCTTTACTGTGTTAACCTCTACCACTTCAGCTGGAAGACTATTCCATGCATCCACTACCCTCTCAGTAAAGTAATACTTCCTGATATTATTTTTAAACCTTTGTCCCTCTAATTTAAGACTATGTCCTCTTGTTGTGGTAGTTTTTCTTCTTTTAAATATAGTCTCCTCCTTTACTGTGTTGATTCCCTTTATATATTTAAATGTTTCTATCATATCCCTCCTGTCTCGTCTTTCCTCCAAGCTATACATGTTAAGATCCTTTAACCTTTCCTGGTAAGTTTTATCCCGCAATCCATGAACCAGTTTAGTAGCCCTTCTCTGAACCCTCTCTAAGGTATCAATATCCTTCTGAAGATACGGTCTCCAGTACTGTGTACAATACTCCAACTGAGGTCTCACCAGTGTTCTGTACAATGGCATGAGCACTTCCCTCTTTCTACTGCTAATACCTCTCCCTATACAACCAAGCATTCTGCTAGCATTTCCTGCTGCTCTATTACATTGTCTGCCTACCTTTAAGTCATCAGAAATAATCACCCCTAAATCCCTTTCCTCATATGTTGAGGTTAGGACTCTATCAAATATTCTGTACTCTGCCCTTGGGTTTTTACGTCCAAGATGCATTATCTTGCACTTATCCACATTAAATGTCAGTTGCCACAATTCTGACCATTTTTCTAGTTTACCTAAATCATTTGTCATTTGGCTTATCCCTCCTGGAACATCAACCCTGTTACATATCTTAGTATCATCAGCAAAAAGACATACCTTACCATCAAGACCTTCTGCAATATCACTAATAAAAATATTAAAGAGAATGGGTCCAAGTACAGATCCCTGAGGTACCCCACTGGTGACAAGTCCAAGCTTCGAATATATTCCATTAATTACAACCCTCTGGTTCCCTTATGAACAGTGGCTCCCAAACCAGTCATCATTGTCCAGGATTTATATATTTCCTTGTTCATTTACAGTGATACCGACAAAACCTTCACTGCTCATAAAACAGCAATAGTCCTAGACATTCTCATTTTCCACTGATAGTAAATATATATTGAATAAAAACACCTTCACAGTCCTTAGTAGGTCCCAGAGTCATGACACTATGGAACACAATTATACTCTAGAATACCCAAGGAATAAATTAAATATTTTTTTTGCTGGGACACACATATCCTACAAATGGAACACACTCCAAATCAACAGTTATGAAGCCACCCTAACTTGAATTTAGATACAAACATCTTCACATTCACACTCCAAATTGTATGCTTTCACTTTGACAATACTCATGAAGCATGTGAAATTACACACAAATACTAATATGATTTAGTACACGTTTCTATAGCCTATAAATAATATGTACAATTTCATAAAAACCTGTAATATCTGTTTAATGCATTATTATTGTCAGTGTGAACGGGGCCTATTTATGTCCAGGTACCTGCACTGTTGTGAGTCCATCCATGCAATACAAATTAATTTTCTGTGTCAGATTGGGGTCTACATTATCCATTTCTCTGATGAAGTGCAATCTCAACAGTTTGTGACTCTACCACTTTTTCATACTTGTTTGGATTCACTTATTATATACTATATGGCTAAAAGTATGTGGCCACTCCTTCTGATTAGATATTTCAGGTATTTTGTTCCACAACCAGTGCCACGATTCATTGACTGGCCACTGGAACCACAGGAGAGCTCTGAATCCAACATTGGATCACTGTAACCCCAAGGGTTACACATCTTCCTGACAAAAGGCAAGCAAAAGAAAAAAACACACACACACAAACATTCAGACACTACACACAACACTTAGCCACACTCAGACTCCCCTACACA
Source organism: Pelobates cultripes (assembly GCA_933207985.1). NCBI lineage: Eukaryota > Metazoa > Chordata > Amphibia > Anura > Pelobatidae > Pelobates > Pelobates cultripes. The sequence goes on along the minus strand of OW240912.1, from coordinate 206,990,757 downwards.
CACAAACACACACATACACAATGCTTAGACTTCTCCATACATAACATTCAACCAGACTGTCCAGACACAACACTCAACCAGCACACACAGGCAAACTCAGCCTCTCCAACAAACTACATCTCTTAGCCTCCAAAACACACACACAACACTTAGTCATTAACCACATGACACTCACAGAGCAGAGTTCAGGACTCTAGCAGGGAACTTCAAGCTGTCATCCTATCTAGGGCCCTGGGGAGACTTAATATAACATGAACATCCCTCTCTTTCCCCCTGCAGCTTACATCTGTTAGTATTGAACACATTTAAAGTCCCTAGCGACTATTAATGGGGATGGAGGGGGTTATAGAGCTGCTTACACACACTCCTTCCTGCTACTGCCTTGAACTCTGGCATAGTAAGGGGTTCTATCACAAAACAGCCAATTGCTAATTTTAATAGAAGTTAATTTAAGGAAAACAGCTGAAGTGACCTTGGAGCCTTCAGTGAACCTTTAATATTTCACTCCGATGTGCACAATTGTAAACATTAATCACATACTCTATGTCAGGGGTGGGCAACCTATGGCACTAGTGCCATGCACGGCACTCAAGGTGTCTTTGCACGGCACTCAAGGCTGCGAGAGCCAAACAGGCTCTGGCCTATCAGGAGTCCCAGTAAAACTTCAGATATCTGCTAATACGAAGAGGTGGTGAAGGACAATCCTCAATTTATGCATTGCAGCATGTACAGGAAGTGATCTCAGATCACTTCCTCCCAGCACTTGTGAATGGGAATCCACACTGTAATAGAGCACCCCAGAGCTGCTGTTGCAGCTCCTGTCCTTGAGCTGTACCTGACCAGCCTGGTCTCCACAGGGAAGTCACCCACACTGCTAGATATACAGAGATATGCAGAATAACCCTCCCCTCATACAAATAATACAAACAGCCCACACACAAACACAAAACGCAATCCGCACAAACTCAACACCACTGACAATCCACATACATGCACACAACCCCACATGCAGCCTCTCACATGCAATACCCCAAACAGCCCCTCACATACACACACTACCAAACATACAATGTGACATATCCATCCACACACACAATTCTACAAGCAGCCCCCATGCACAGCCCACATTCATAGGTTTATTTACACAATACCACATGCTACTCATGAACATATACAATATAATAGCTCATATACGCATAAATACAACGATACAAAGCAACTGCAGTATAAATAACACAAGGACCGGCACGCTATGGGCCATAACAATCTTATTTCGGCACAGTGCTGCTAAAAGGTTGCCTACCCCAGCTCTATGTTGTTGCACATATAACATTGTAGCAGGATTATATTGTTTTAATGTCCCTGAACTATGCAAATTAGAGAAATTTTATGGCAAGACAGGAGGCTTCATATTTGCTTTACTCTCTTTACTGTAACTCCCAGCAGCAAAGAAACAGTTAACAATCAGTGTAAAAAAGTTTAACCAATCAGCATGCATCACAGTAATATAAACTGCCATCAGGCTCCTCCCAATTCCTCTTTCTTTGCTGCTTAGCCTCCCAGGTGAGTCTATTCTAATTAACCCCTTAAGGACACAGCTTTAGAAGCTTGTCTTACGCTTAAGCAATTTTTGCATTTTCTTGCTGTATGCGTTCAACTGCAATTTGTATCTCTCTCGTTTATTGCACCAACACATATTATATACTGTTTTTTAAAGGACAGAAAGGGCTTTAATTTGATGTAACATATATATATATATATATATATATATATAACAAGCCAAAGAAAAATCAGCACTCCCAGGATTTGTAAATAAGCCAAAAAATACTTTACTCCACAGGTCAACGTTTCAGCTCCTCTTGGGAGCTTTCATCAGGACAGCATACAAAAAGCATACAAATGCTGTCCTGATGAAAGCTCCCAAGAGGAGCTGAAACGTTGACCTGTGGAGTAAAGTATTTTTTGGCTTATTTACAAATCCTGGGAGTGCTGATTTTTCTTTGGCTTGTTATTTATTGTGCAATCGAGCACCGGGTTCTATTTCATGTTTGGTAGGAGTGCAAGGCTTTCTTTTGTTATTTATATATATATATATATATATATATATATATATATATATATACTTATTTATTATTAAAACAATACAGAAAAAGGCAAAAAAAGAGAAAGTTTTTTGTACAGTTGTTGCATTAATAATGTATGCCTAATTAGTGCAGGTTAAAAATTTTTAAAAAATAAATTCATTTGGTTGTTCTGATTTACAGAATATATAATGTGTCTGGGATTTTAAGTTTTCTTTGGTAGTTACAGGTCACAAAGCACAAAGAGTAAAATAAACTTTTAATGTGGAGCGATTTTAGAATTTGGTATATTTGTCTTGTAAGCTTAATAGCCATAAAAGAAAACAAAATTGCCACACAAAAGTATATATTTATATAAAGTAGACATCACAGGCTATTGTCCTAAGGTTGTTTTGACACTTTCTAAGTAGCCATTTCACCACCAATCTCTGCTAAATATTGGAGTAAAGTTTTGTTTTTTGAGGTGTTTGGCACACAAACTTACAACAATGAACTTCTCATGTGTAATTTGTAAAGTTGGTGTGTGCTATTCCTGTACAAAGTTTTATTTTGTGTTCAGTTACTTCTGCTGAGTACAACGATACCCCCATTGTATGTCTTTGGCACTATTTCGTGAAGCTACAGTGCCATATAGGAGACCTGTCCGTTTCAACATTTACAGTAGAATTGGGCATTTTTTACATACGGATTACATTTTTGCTGGGCATTTTGTACATTCCATATGTACCACTAAGTTCAAACCCCCCAAATTATGCTCAGCTAAGTCTTCTGAGTAAAACAATATGCCCAATGTATGACCTAGACACTATTTTGTGAAGTTACACTGCTGTAAAAGAGACGTGACAAGTTAAGGTTTTTAAGTGTGAATTTTCATGGAGGGTTTTGATGCGTCCGTGTCCCACTTTGGAGCACTTGAGCAGGCTACATATTACAACTACATCATAAAGGCATACAATTTCTTAAAGAACACATCCCAGGGTATTTCAAAAGTCATATTTTGAACCTTAGCGTAGGATAATTTTTCCGCTAGCTTGAACCATGTGTAGTGGTAATAAGCATTTTTTCTGCCTTTTTGACACAAAGTGAGTTTGCGCAGTATATTTTGCAAACCATATGTGTGCTAGGACTGTATAATACTTAATTTGTTGCTCAGATATGTCGGCTGAGTACAGCAATACCCCCGTATGTACCTTTGCCAGTTATATGTGGACATTGAAGGGGCACATTCAGGGGCGGACTGAGCACTCGGGCACATCGGTCAAGGACCGAGGGCCTGAGGCTCTTGGGGGCCCGCCTGCCTGCAGCATTGTAATGGCTCAGCTGAGGAATTCAACAAGCTCCCCAGACAGCCTGCACTAAGTGAGGGGCCCGCATGACCTTCTGTGGGCCCCTGTCATTAAATACTTTCCCCCCTTGGACGGCAGTAGCAGAGCGCTTGTAGCACACTGAGAGACAGCCCAGGGGCCTTATCAAAGACCCTCCAGGCTGTCTCTCACTGTGCCTGTCCGAAAGTGCTGCCTGAGGGCTGGAAAAAAAATTGGCAGAGGCTCCAGGAGCAGAGCCTCTGCCGTGAACTGAACACAGCATGCAGGCTTCCTGTAACTGAGCAGCTCTTCAGGATTGGGAGCTCTTCAGGATTGGCTGCACCCACCAGGGGTGCAAACAATCTTATTCTGCCACCGGACCACCAGGGATAAGGATTCCCCCCTCCATGGACAAAGGTAAGGCTCAGGGAGGGGGGAACACATTATTTAACTTTGTTTTTCCCCACAGCTCTTATGTCTCCACCCCCTCCACCCTTCATCTACCACTAAATCACCCCCTACACCCCTTCATCACCCCATACCTCTTCATCTCCCCCCACACCCCCTACACCCTTTCATCAACCCTTTATCTCCCCCTACACCCCTTCATCACCCCCACACCCTTCATCACCCCTACACCCCTTCAACATCCCCACACCCCATCACCACCCTACACCCCTTAATCTCCCCCCACACCCCTACACCCCTTCATCATCCCCACACCCCTTCATCACCCCTACACCCCTTCATCTCCCACCACAACCCCTACACTTCATCATCCCCCACACACCTTCTCTCCATCCCCCATCCACCTTCATCACCCCTACGCTTCCCCCACACCCATCACCACCCTGCACCCCTTCATCTCCCCCACCCCACCCATCATCCCACACCCCATCTTCATCATCCCCACACCCTTTCATCCTCCCCAATCCCATCCTCTTCATCGTCCTTTTTTCATGACCTCTACCAATCATCCCCCACCCTTTCATCCCCACCGTTTCATCCACCCCTTCCCCCCCCACCCACTGGCATCACCCCCTATACCCACTACAACACTTTACATCCTCTACACATACTACAATTCCTATCACTCCCTACACATACTACAACCCCTATTACTCGCTACACATACTACAACCCCTATTACTCCCAGCACATACTATAACCCCTATTACTCGCTACACATACTGCAACCGCTATTACTCCCTAAACATACTACAACCCCTATCATTTGCTACACATACTATAACCCCTATTACTCCATACACATACTACAACCCCTATGACTCGCTACACAACTACAACCCCTATCACTCCCTACACATACTACAACCCCTATTATCCCCTACACAAACTAGAGTCCCTACAACCCTCTGCACCCACTACTGCGCCTATATCTCCTGCACCCACTACAACCCCTATTACCCCCTGCACCCACTACAACCCCTACACTCATTACAAGCCTTATTATCCCTTGCACCCACTACAGCAACTGCACTAACTACAACCCCTATAGTCAGTGATCAATTGGCCGGGAAGGGGTTAATTTTATTAAAGTATGGGAAAGGGGGGGTGGGATTTAACTTTATTTTATTAAAAAATTTTTTTACACAGGGAGAAGAGGATAAGCTCTGGCGGAAGGTAAGTACACTGAGCACATGTGCTCGCTCTGACAGCCTGTCAGAGCGAGCACCGGTGCTGGGGCAGCCGATCCAGTGCTCCCGGTCTGCCTCTAATAGGCAGACCGGAACACTGTTAACCCCGTGATCGCGGCAATCTGGGATTAACTTTAGTAAATGACAGAAATTTGCCATCAACGGTCCTTAACTGAAGGACAGGGTTGACGGAAAATTTCCGTCTGCGGTCGGGAAGGGGTTAATAGCTCTTTTAACTGACTATTATCTTTTTAATATCTTGCTCTTTTAGCTGTCAATAATCATTTTATTTATTATTATTTATTTAATATTTATTACAAATGTGAAGTGTTTTCCGTTTTAGTACACTTAGTGGGCTGACATTCCAGTCAGCCCACAACTTTATTTACTTCCTATTGTAACAGCCTACTTAGTTTGTGCTCTGTCAGTTTAATTAGATCACTGACAGTTTCACCGCAGCTCCCAGCATTTTGCCGGCCTGTTCAGCCGCTCTGTTACTGTGCTCACTTGCCCCGCCCTCAGCATCTCCATGGTGACGCGTCCCGCCCTTTCCTCTGTGCTGTGGCCATCTCTCTTGCTTTTTCCCAGGCTTTTTGCTCGGGCGCCATCTTGTGGACGGTCTCTGTGCGGCGGTTTCGTTTGCGTACAGCTCCTGATCTGTGCTTGCGATCCAGCCGTTCGGTAAGTAAATGTTTTTCTTCTTAAAGCCCCAGACCGTTATTTATTTATTTAAAGGTGTACAAACCCACAACTCAGAATATCAATTTTTCTGTTACAGATTCCCAAAACAAAAAACAAGTGCCTTAAACCCTTGCATTACTTCGAGGGTGACCCCCTCTAGCCTCTATTTAAGGGTAACTCCCTTTTTGCCTCTATACAGGGTAACCCCCTATATGATTACACAGGTACATACCTGTTATTAATGTTGGACGTTATATTGTCCTTTTTTTCTTTCTCTGGATGAACCCCACTTGTCTAACAGGTTAATTCTTTATGTATTTTACAACTCATGTTTAAAGTCCACCGCCTCTTTGTAAATAGTTGTCTGCACATTAAAAAAAAAATGTAAACATTTTCTTTATAAAAATTTTTTTATATATATATATATTATATTTTAGTGTTGACCCCACTGTTTTTGACATTATGTTGGATTTACCAGATCCAGCAGTCTCTGCTTAACTTAAGGCATGGCTATACAATGCAATTGCCGACTCTACACCCAAAGCTTTAGCGGCTTTCCGCGAGCAGTCAGTTAAAACCCCTACGGCGACTATTAGCCAGCTGTCAGACTCTGAGGAGTCTCATGGTTCAGACTGGGATGAAGTTCCTCGAAAGCACCCCTGGAAGGGCGATAGCGCTACCGCCGGTAAAGGCCCTTTATAAACCCAGGGAGGTTGTCTCCCAACATGATTTTGACCCACTTGAGGGTTCAACCTCTAATTATAATCTTCAGGTGCTAGATGAATACTATGCAGAACATTCGGATAACGATGCTCCACCTCATAAGACATCCCAAGACCTTTACCCTTCTGATTTCACTAATGAGCCCTCCCTCATACCAAATCAAGAGGAATTCCATTTGGAATCTGACCTAACATCTGATCCTAACTTAAAAGATGACACCTTATTTGACACCTCTGGCCGCCCTTTATTTGACCCTAGGTGCATCAGGCCCCCTAGATCTGCTGAATGGACACCCCCGGACCACATTGCCAAATACTGTAGAATGTGGCTACGTCGGCCTTTAGAAAAAGAGGTGAGAGCCAAATTGAGGGCAGAATGCCCACGTCCCATTATCCCGGACAAGGTGGCCATTACACCTGAATTCGACCCCTTCCTTGTTACCTTTCTGACCAAGTCAGGGAAAGCCACCCAAGATAAACTGATGGATGTGGCGGGCCCGCTTATACAAATTTTCATTATAGCAGACGAGGCTCTATCAGGTGGCACTTTTGACGCACATATGGTGCGAGAGTGGGCACAAAGGGCTTTATGCCTTTTAGGTAATGCCAATGTGGCGATCTCGACAGAATGGGGGAAGGCCGTCCTTTATAAAATCGATGCCAAGCTTGCCGAATTGGGCATTCAAGAACTTGGTACAGAGGCTCAAGGCATGTTATTCAGAGACAAGTTCATAAAAGCACTAAGTAAACACGTCTCTGTATTTACTTCGCTAACTAAAGCGCAATCATCCATCCGCAAGGTGTTTCGCACACAACGTTTTTCCGGGAGGCCTGGTCGCTACAGAAGCCGAGCGACTGGCAGAGCCACCTTCACAGGCTACAGGCCTCGACCCACAGACCATTGGAACTCGGGCAATACCCGATTCCACCACAGGCAGTTTTTCCCCTCTCGCGGAGCTATCCAAGGACGTGGATCTGCTTCCCTCCGCGGTTGCACTGCTACAGGTAACGGACCTTACTTATTCTCATATTCCTATTGCAGGCCGTTTAACCCTTTTTTCCAAACAGTGGTCTCAACTCACTCAGGATCCTTGGATCCTTCAGACTGTGTCCGGGTTCCACCTGGACTTTTCAGACGAACCTATACAAAAATCTCCTCCTATCCCGATCAAGATGTCATTGTTCGACGAGTTGACTCTTCGGAGCAAACTCAACAATCTATTCGCCAAAGGTGTGATTGAAAGAGTTGTTGGCCCACAGAAACATGTTTCTGGTCAAGAAAAAATCAGGAGACCTACGACCTGTTATCAATCTGAGAGATCTGAACAGATTCATCACATACCGTCACTTCAAAATAGAGAGAATCCATTTATTGAGAGACCTACTCTGTGAGGGAGATTGGTTCTCCCGCTTCGATCTAAAGGATGCATACCTCACGGTGCTGGTAACACCAGCCCACCGCTGCCTCCTTCAGTTTTGTTGGGAACAGGAACTATGGCAATTCACCTGCCTTCCCTTCAGCCTATCTTCTGCACCCTGGGTCTTTACCAAACTAATGAAACCAGTAATGGCGGTACTGTGTTCCCAGGGAATCCGGTCCATAGTTTATCTGGATGATATTCTCCTCATGGCACAGGACCAAGAGACTCTTCACCTTCAGACAGCCATGACCTCCGCTTTGTTGCAGAACCTTGGCTTTGTGATCAATCGCCAGAAGTCATCTCTCACTCCGTCCCAGACGGTACAATTCCTGGGATTCCAGATAGATTCTGTTCAGGCAGTCCTACAACTTCCTGCAACTAAAATCAAGTCCATAAAAAAGGACATTCGGAGATTTCTGATATCACCATACCTCTGCCTGCGAGATCTAGCTCGCATCATTGGCCTGCTCTCTGCTTCAATACAGGCAATATTCCCTGCACCATTGCACTACCGAGCATTGCAACGCCTGAAGACGCAATATTTACATCAGTCGACATCCTACGATCAACAGATCACACTCACAGACAAAGTCTGGCAAGAACTCCATTGGTGGCTACACCATATGGACACTTGGAATGGGAGAGCCATCTTCGGATCCCAACCCGATTTCATCCTGGAATCAGATGCAAGCCTGCTCGGATGGGGTGCAACTTGCTCGGAAAGCTCTACAGGAGGGCTCTGGTCCCATTCAGAATGAGCACTTCATATCAATTGCCTCGAACTAATTGCGGGCTCCTTCGCAATCCGAAGTTTCGCCAAGGATGTCTACAATTGTTCCGTGGTGCTGAAGATGGACAATGTCTCAGCGGTTCGCTACGTGAATCATCTAGGAGGTTCCAAATCAAAGATGCTTTAGACCTGACCAAGGAATTGTATCAGTTCTGCATAGACAGGAATATCTCCCTGCGAGCAGAATATCTACAGGGATCAGACAACCTCGTCGCAGACTGGTTCTCCCGACATTGGAGAGATTCCAGCAATTGACAACTGGATCCACAAATATTTCATCGTCTCCATGTCTGGTGGGGACCATTCAACCTGGACCTGTTTGCGTCTCACCTCAACCATCAGACGGACGCTTTTTTCAGCTGGTTGCCAGACCCAGCGTGCCTTGCAGTCGATGTCTTCTTACAGACCTGGCCAATGTCCAGAGCATATGCGTTCCCTCCATTCTCCATGATCCCGTGCACACTACAGTACCTCAAAACTCAAGGTGTCAAGATAACTCTGGTGACCCCCCTATGGCGGGCCCAACCATGGTACCCTTGCCTTCTGGAAATGTCAGTGGATTTTTCCCTGCTTCTACCCACCTCCTGCAACCTCCTCAGGGACCCGGCAGGCAACTTTCACCCGTTGGCAATCCAGGATCATCTACGACTAGTGGCTTGGACCGTTTCAGGGGATCTTGGAATGTCTCAGGCCTTTCGACTACTGCTCAGGGACTCCTTTAGGATTCATGGGCCCCAGGAACCGGACGCTCTTACATCTCCGCATGGCATCATTGGAGTTGCTGGTGTTTGGAAAGGAACTTTGATCCCTTTTCAACATCTATAATTAATATTATCAATTTCCTGTCGTCTCTGTTCGATCAGGGTAAATCCTACCGGACTATTAACGTGTTTCGATCTGCTACTTCCACAGCACACGTTTCTATTGAAAGTTCTTCAGTAGGCAAACACCCTTCTGTGTGTAGATTCTTGTGGGGCATCTGCATCGCTAGACCTCCGGCTCCCAAATATAATCAATTCTGGGACGTAGCTCTCATGCTCACGTTCTTAGAAGCTTGGCCAGACAACGAGGCGCTCTCCCTACGCCAATTGTCAGCCAAATTAGCTCTCCTCCTTTGCTTGGTCTCCTTCCGAAGAGTCTCCGACATCAGGCCTTTGACTTTCATGCCCTCGATTTCACACCGGATGGAGTGCACTTTCACATCACTAGACGCACCAAGACCAATTCATCTACAGTGAGCTACCCCTACTTTACGGAGAAACCACTTCTGTGCCTAGCCCATTGCGTAAGACACTATATCTCTTGCACTACCCCTCTTAAACCACCTACTGGGCCCCTCCTTGTGTCTTATGTGCGACCACACAAACCAGTCTCGAGCCCTACTATTGCTCGGTGGATTAAATGGCTACTAGCTCTGGCTGGCATTGATGCGACTTTTGGGGCTCACTCGGTTAGAGGCGCGGCCGCCTCCTCTGTGTTCATGGCTGGAGGTTGTCCTCCGCCAATTGGTCTAGAGAATCCACTTTCCGTACCTTTTATTTTAGACATTCTCCACACGTTTCTTTGTCCATGCTATCTACGCGTTAAAATAGCAAATATGAAGCCTCCTGTCTTGCCATAAAATTCGGGATTATTCTAACTTTTAGTGACCGAATAATCTAAATTTTATTAAAGACAGGAGGTGAATATTTTCCCACCCTGGAATACCTTTACCCACCCTATTAGGTAAGTATCTCTTAGCACCTCCATCTCTGACTAAGTGGCTAGCCTCCTTTCGACTTGTCTTCTTTTCTGGCCTTTACTCGTCAGTTAATTATTATGTTAAAATTTGCATTCAAATTGAACGTTAGTTTAATTGCATTTTTAATTTGGGTCTCACTTACCCAAGACACCATACAGTTAGTTATTATATGTTAAAGCTTGCACTTAAATTGGACGTTAGTTTCATGGCATTTGATTTGATTTTCTCTTGCCCAAGAGACCATACTTTCACGATGTTTCTCTTTCCTCCTAGTGTGAAGATCGCTCGTCATCTCTGTTTCAAGTCTCCTCCAGGTTGAGCACTGTTTCATCCTATCGGATGCTTACACCGTTACCTACTCATCGTTCTAATAGATCTCCGTTTACATGGTTGACTCTACGACTGTTCGGCTACATCAAGAAAGAGGAATTGGGAGGAGCCTGATGACAGTTTATATTACTGTGATGCATGCTGATTGGTTAAACTTTTTTACACTGATTGTTAACTGTTTCTGTGCTGATGGGAGTTACAGTAAAGAAAGATAAGCAAATATTTGCCTCCTGTCTTTAATAAAATTTAGATTATTCGGTCACTAAAAGTTAGAATAGTCCCGAATTATTCTTCCTGGTAACATACCTCTGCATAGCTATATGTAGGATATCTGATACATATCTACATATAGTGGAGCTTTGTGGCATTTCCAGTATAATGATCAGTTGGGCCAACTTGTACCATAGTCAGACTGAGGACATGTAGGGACATGCTGTGGCTGGTCATTGCACGACTTTGCAAGCTGAAATGGTTCAAATCAGGCTTCTGATTATTTGATTTAAAAAAACTATTATGTGAGGATTAAGTGCATGAAATTGTGTCATTTTATTTGTATTTTTTTAACAGTCCTAGGCTTTTGAAAATTGGTTGCAACGTATTCAGTTGCTTCCCAGGGAAACACAGAAAAGTAGAAAAACTGTGCTAAACCTGTTAGATCTTGCAATGGGATGGTTATGGCACCCCCAGCACCATAACCACTACAACCGGCATGTCATTTTAGTTGGAGGTTTGTTTTTAAAATCACAAAGAGTACCATTTTCCAGACACATATCCCATTGTCCTGCTCTAAATGTCATGACATTAAATATACAAGGGTTTTGTATTTACATAATTGTTTCCACTTAATTTTAGAGTAGCATGATAACTAATGATACATTTGTCCCCACTAATATTTGTAATGAGGAACATATACAAATAATTAAACCCATAATCTTTTTCTGTTCTATTATTTGTGGTGCCTGCATAGACTTAAGCCCATAACTATGCATAGTACCAGATTCAGAATGAAAAGATTTTTTTTTGGGGGGGGTGGGGGGGTGGGGAGGGGTGAAAATATATTCACTTTTCTTTTTCCAATTAATTTCCACTCTTTCAAAAATGCATTTTTGTTGTCTCTAGGTGGCAGTACAGAGTAAAGATATTTTCAATTTGTACCAAATTCAATATACACTGCAGCCTGATATGTTTCAGTATATATCGACATATTTCATTTTTCAGTACAGAGAAAAAAAGACAAAGACCAGATATATTATCTAGTGTAAAATCCTGTACATCACCCTATAAATAATATATCCTAATATATATATATATATATATATATATATATATATATATATATATATATATGGGATATATATTATGTATAATGCTTAGAAAGCTGTTGTTGCTTTCCCTGTATCTATACATGATAGTATAACTAGATAACTAAGCAGAGTGGAATGTTATTTTAATACATATGATACACATTCAATAGGAAAAGCTCTCACTGACAAAGTTTAACATAAATTGCTACTGAATATCTTCTTCAATTCTATGATTGCAGAATTTTAAGAGGAGTAAAGAGCCTTTAGGACAGGGTTGCCGACAGGTAGATCCCTAAATGTTATAAGACTACAACTCCCTTGATGCTTTGCATGCCTTTAGAATGCCTTTAGAATGACAACGCATCATGGAAGCTGTAGTTTTAAAACATCTGGGGATCTACCTTTTGGGCGCCCCTGCTTTAGGATATAAGCACACTGTACAGGGAATCTGGAATATGTACATTAAGCAGGGCATAAACCAACGACACCATAATACAATTCAATTCCCTGTTATGGAATGCCTGGGCTATAAAATGCAATTTATATATGTAACCTATGATCCACAATTAGTCATATGCTGAATGCTGTTTCTATAGAAACAGTATTACAATTCTAACAAAAAATTGCAATAGTGGTATAACATTAACATGGCATGCTATCTAGAAAGGCAGCCAAACCCTTCTGCAAAGAAAGGGTTTTTTTTTTTGAGTAAAATGTTTAAAATTTAACTATGGTTTTCTATTGATCCTCTTTTGTTTGTTCGCATTTTCTATATTGTGTTTGAGAAGGAATGTGAACTACACTGACTTTCCATAAAAATACTGTACGCTAAAATATAAATGTTTGGGGCACATTAATAAACTATCACTCTTGTTTATCATGCTCTTGGATTTTAAATTCCGCCTTTGAAAAAGGTCTGTTTCAATAGAGATGAGCAGTTTAAGGAATGGAACAATCCTTTCATGTACTAGCATCAATTCTCAATGTTGGATTGAAAAGGCAGAAAATAGATAGAGAGAAAGAGAGAGCGTTAAAGGGAGAAAGAGAGGGAGGGAGGGATGGGGTGGGAGTGGGATTGTCGTAGAGAATTGTTGCTCAAGCTGAATTTTTTTTTTCGCTTCCAGATATTTAAGATTGGGGATAGTTGCAAGCTAGCATATGTGGGTATTGAAGACATTAAAACAGGTTCACTGCTCAGCCTAATTGCACTACAGGTTCTGTGACATCTTCCTTCGCCCTGTGTATGGTGAGATAGAGGGACCAAATGTCCCCTTTTTCCCAGGTACAATGTCCATATAGTTTATATTAAAGGTAGCTTCTTGCTGTAACATGTCACTGAGCAAAGTGTTTAGAACAAGATAACTAAAGGGTTTAAAGTTGTGATTGAGTTCTACAATGCTCTGCACTCTCATCTTTCCCTGGTAGTGTAGCAGAATACAGTGGGATTAAGTACATCAATTGTGAGCCCTCTGTAGAACTGACGTGATACTGGTGCCTTAAATTATTACACAATAGATACAAGGCTATGTGTAAAGGACCTAAAAAACAATAAAAAAAATGACAATATCCCTTCCCATTAGTTTTTAAATAAGTCTCTGCTGTCAGGACCCAGGTTTCCCAGCAGAGCATTGCCCGGAGCACAATGCTGTCCCCGCCAGTCTGCATTCTTCACACAGTGCATCCTGGTGTCATGTCTTCCCCACATAAATGGCAAACACGCACCAGATCATCCACCTGATCTAAAAGAAAACGTGATATCAGTCCAGGCAACCTTCTTCCATTGCTCCATAGTGCACTTCTGACTCTCACGTCCACATTGAAGGCAATTTTGGCAGTGGACAGGGATCCTCATGAGCACTCTTACCGGTCTGCAGCCACGTAGCCCCATACACAGCAAACTGTGATGCACTGTGTTTTTTGACACCTTTTTACCATGGCCAGCATTACCTTTTTCAGCTATTTGAGCTACAGTAGCCCTACTGTGTGATCAGATCAGAGGGGCGAGCCTTTGCTCCTCACATGCACCAATGAGCCCTGGGCTCCCATGATCCTGATGCCGGTTCACCGGTTGTTCTACCTTGGGCAAACTTTGGTTGGTACTAACTGCATACTTTGAACACCCTATAAGACTTGCTGTTTTGGAGGATACTCTGACCCAGTCGTCTAGCCATCACTATTTGGCCCATGTCAGTCACTTTTTACACTTGTCGATTTGTCCCGTTTCCAACACATGAAATTCAAGAACTGACTGTTCACTTGCTGCCTGATTTATCCCACCGTTTGACAGTTACTATTGTAACGATATAATCAATGTTCTTCACTTCACCTGTCAGTGGTTTTAATACAATTAAATTCCCTGTTATGTTGTGGCTGATCAGTGTATATCAGTATTTATCAGTGTGTAAATATATATTTAGTTTTATGTTGTTAGAGATCATGCTAGCGTTGTGCTGTGAGTCCCAGGAGACCATCACAGCTTGGCATTGTTCCATTTAGATCCTAACTACTGCAAAGAACCAATATAGTTATGCGGAAAGCTGCAACCTATTGCTGAGGCAATCAACAGACATGTGACTGGAAACACAGCTTGAACTTATTTGCATATCTAGCATAGCACTCTGGGAGTGTAGCAGAAGCACATTAATTAAATATGGTTTGAACTCATTTGCATTATCTTGTATAGCACAATTGGAGCCTATCACTGGACAACTAATGCGTCAGAAAACTATGGGTTTTGGTGCCTGAAGTGTTCTTCTGATTAATTACTCACTATCTATCTGATTGAAACTTTGGGACTGTTCAGACTATTGCCTGCTGAAACTGAATACTATGCCAGCTTGAGATGTTTAGTTTTTTTGTAATTGTTTTTGTACCCTACTGGAAGCATCCACAATGTATAGATTGTGGCGGTGCACTGACTCGCATGTTCAAGAACAAACTTCAAAGGGACTCTCCCAGCACCTGAACCACAACAGATGATAGTTGTTATTTTGCTTGGAGACTTATATTTTACATGAATTTTATTTCACTATAATTTTCTTTTATTTCTCTTATTTTGTTGCACCATATGTGGAAGTATAGCTTTCCTATTTCACTATCTATGAACTTGATGTACACAATGAAAGCATATACACTCAATGTCATTCAAGTCGGTCTCCCATAGTTCCTTTCCTGGCTAAGAGTATTATAGATCAGTAGATCAGGGAACAAATCTCTGTATGCACATGCTCACAGCACATCCTGAAAGTGATAAGAAGACTTTGTGCTCATCCCATTGTAAAGCGCTACGGAATTTGCAGGCGCAATAAAAATAACAAAATAATAATAATAATAATGTCATACAAGCAGGGACGAATTAAGTGCCCAGTGGCCCTGGTGTTGGCAATTACATAGGGCCTAATTACAGAAACTTATCGACAGAAAACACAGTCATACCTTCTAAGGGTCATATATCTAGTGAAGGGGTTGCTGGAATGAAAAAGGCTTGGTGAGCGGGCTAAAAGGCACCTCTCAAAGGAGCAGACATGCCCACAAATTGTGCAGGTCTGCCTGAAAAATTGAAAAGTCATCCTGACGTGAATGCATGCAGGCTGGTCAACTAAGGAAATACTATGCAGATAGCGCCCTGACCTTAGCGCAAATGTGTCTAATGATGTGCTCTATGCTTTTTGGGGACTGTCCCCTAGCACTTACTTGTCCAGTCCTTACCTTCTTACTAGCAGACAGAAGCTTCTGGTTTGCAGTCTGGCACAGAGAAAAGGTGGATATAGTGAGTGTAGAAGAAAGGAGCCAGGCCACAATATTAGAGAAACTGACCCAACAAGAGCATTTGCCCAGTGAGCAAAGTCAGCTTTACCTTAAGTAACCTTTAGTCAGCCAGTCCACACAAGTAATCTTCCCTTGCATCCCTCTGAAGTTCCCATACTTATTTCCCTTTGCACAAAGCAAAGCAAGAGAATGGTAAAAGTAATAAATTATATATATATTGTAAATACATGCATGGGCCTATTCCATGGGCATAGGCCTGGAGCTTCAGTTATGGTCCTGCATACATGCACTTACCAATAGACTTACCCATATGACATCACTGCTTAGGTGCAGTTTTTTTTTTTTTGTCAAACATCTCGACAAATATAAAAGACTATACTTCCAAGCTTCATAACTGTTACAATATGCTGTAGGGGTTATGAAGCTTGGAGTGTCCCTTCCGGAATGCCAATCTTTTCAGAGTACTCTAAATCAGGATTATTTATTCATTTATAAAATATTTTAGCAGGAAGAATACATAGAGATTTCTCTAGTTTACAAGCACGTCCTGGATTAATGCATGCCATGGAGAGTATTGATCATCCTAGTTTTCAAGTAGCCTGTAAAATGGGTGTAAAGCAGGATGGATTAATAAAGCCATGAGGTTTTATACCTAAATCTGACCCTAAAATTGGTGAAAATCGAAAATATTCCAATAAAACCAGAGTTTTCCTGTCTGCAGTTGTTCACATGTTTACTTTATCTCATCTTCTTGTTTTTAACTGACATAAGTTAAACCCACGTGTTCTTCTATAGCTATATTCCATCAAGGATTAATTTATATCTACATTTCTGTACAACACTATGACAGACTGGTGTAGATTGGTTATTTCAGTATTTACAATCTTTCCATCAGCTTAAGCAAATTTTGCCATATTACTCTGATCCTTTTTGATAACATGGTGCATGTGTGCACAAAGAGCTAGCACTCACTTCATATTACTTCATTGTATGTTAACACTATAAGCTGCAGCGAGCGGAAATCCCAGGACGTCAGTTGTTTCTGAGATGCTGGAACCACCACATCTGGCACCGGCAGTCATATCAAAGTCAGTTAGATTACGAATCTTCTCCATATAGCCTGAGTGAACAGCTAAACCCCCTGACGATGCCTACATGCTGTACATATCAAAACTACGGCTACATGATTCACTGTCTACTTTACCAGGATGTCTTAAAAAAGAGGCCAATGTGCAAGCGTGTGTGAATATGAATTTAACCCTTTGCTAGGACACCTTACTATGTGTTAGAAGAAGTCTGTAATATGGATTAAAAACAAGCTAGTTTCATATTGATGCATGTGATGTGTGCCAAGTATGTCTGAGCCAGCCAAGGAGAGCAGCACAATGCAGACAGGTCCTCTCCCAACCTGCCTTAAGACGGTTAAGTGGTGTAAAGTCAGAGGAGGGACCATAAGACTTGTGTCTGATGTCCAGTCAGAGCATTCTGATATTATTTCTCCTGCAATTTACCCACTAGAAATATAGGAATGCTGGCGTATAATGTTAATTCAGAAGAACTTGCTCTGTGAAATCCATTAAACAATGCATTCACACAATAGCTTTCTTGGCTAAATATGTTAATGTTATATTCAATTAAACATACAATATTATGTGTTATGGCCTGAATCTATGTGATTGATAATGCAATTATAGATTCTATGTTATATTCTATATTTCTGTCATTTCTTCCATCTGACTTCTTATATACAACACCTGATTATTCACTGTTTCCCTGTAATATAATATGCCCATTGCTCCTCTATTAAGCCTTTAAACTGCTCCTATAATGCCCTTACATTGCCTTTGCAATGCAATGACCTTGCACACCATATATAAAATACACTGATCAGCCACAACATGAAAACCACTGACAGGTGAAGTGAATAATGTTGATTACATGGATAGTTCTTGAATTTCATGTGTTGGAAGCTGGAAAATGGGCAAGTGAAATGATCTGAGCCAATAGTGATGGCTATATATCCGACTGAGCATCTGTGGGATGTGCTGGAACAACAAATACGATTCATGGAGGCCCACCTTAAAGAATATACTTCTAGTGTCTTGGTGCCAGATACCATAGGACACGTTTAGAAGTCTTATGGAGTTCTCCTCGATGCATCACAGTTGTTCTAGCAGCACGATGGAGACCTACACAATATTAGGTAGGTGTTTTTTATGTTGTGGCTGATGCGGCCGATCATTGTAGTGTTTATTTTATCTCTTCAGGTACTCTGCACGTACTGAGTTATTTTTAAGTGTGTGCTGGGGGCTAGATGCACGCCCAGCATACTTGACTTAGACAACCCAGAACTCTATTTCTTGCTGCCTATTTTCAATTTTGTGTATATTTTACATCCATCATCTCTGACAACAGACTTAAAATATTTTCCCTTGCAGAGTGCCTGCAATAGGAAATTGGCATTCTCCTCCCTCCCTGTGTGTACTCCCTCTAGCCCAGTGTGTACTCCCTTCTGTGAATAGCCTTTTTTAAATCAATATGTCCCTCCCACTCTCCCTCTCCTTTATCCTCCACTGTCACGTCTCCAGCTCAGATTGCATGCATGCGCTCTGAGCCGGTGAAATAGTCCAGTCACAGGCTTCTCTATGAGAAGCCTGTGATTGGACAGCGCAAAGCCCCCTATGACATCAGGACGGGGCGTGGAAGTCAGTACTGGGAGCTCAGCCTGGCGTTGGGTTCCAGGTAAGTAAATATGTTTTTTTCAGGTGTTGCTGCAAATGGATGCCCAATAGGGCATATTATATAGAAAATGTTCCCTGTTTAAAGGGTTGGAGTAACCCTTTAAGGTTATTGTTAGGTTAAGAGTTAGGGTTAGTGTTAGGATCCCTGTAATCTTAGGAAATACGTAGCTCAATGCTGCCGAAGAATTGTTCAAGATACTTTCTCAGAGGCATCTGCTATTTGCAGTTGTCACCAAAAATGCAGAGAAGGAGGGTGAATTAAAATGGTAGCAACTGCTTTCCAGGATCATAACTGCAGCTATCTCTGCCATTTAGCACCCTGGGCTGTATGTCATGGGGTATAAATCATTGATGACAGTATTTCATGCAGTATGGCGTTTGAAAACATGAGCTCCATGTTTGGGTTTGGGATGCAATAATGGATATGAACTAGTGTTGTGTGGTGCTTGGAGTTATAGATGAAGTGGATTTACAGATGATAATCTAAAACTGATTGCACAAAAAACTGTCCAAATTGTTTTGACATTATGAAACCGTTTTCATGATTGCATGGCACCTAATCTTACTATAAATATATTCTCTCATAGTTTTTTTTAATTATTTATTGAGCTTTAAATTATGTCCTTCTTCTCCACCCATACCATTGTCTCTCTTTAGATATTATACATCATCTTTAAAGTTCCAATTCCTTTCTCTCACTTTGTCCCCTCTCTCTATAGATATCTGTGTCACTTGCATCTCTGTACTATGGATCACCGGCCTCTCTCTCTATATAAAATAATATATCTTTGTCATTGCTGTTTCCAGGGCTTCTCTTTTTTTTTCAATGTCTATACACATGTATGTGTGTGTGTTTCTGATAGATAGATAGATAGATAGATAGATAGATAGATCAACAAATAGATAAAGAGACAGTAACACAGACAGACAGGCAAATAGGCAGACAGACAGACAGAAAGAGAGAAGGGCAGGCAGGCAGATAGACAGACATACAGACAGACCAATGGATGTCACTACCTATGGTCTCTAGTTTTTAGAATAGATAAGTAGATAGGTAGGTAGATATGTATGTATATATATATATATATATATATATAAAGAGAGAGAGAGAGAGAGAGAGAGAGAGGTGGACAGACAGACAGAGACAGATAGATAGATAGATAGATAGATAGATAGATAGATAGATAGATAGATAGATAGATAGATAAGATCGTTAGATAGATAAAGAGACAGTAACACAGACAGACAGGCAAATAGGCAGAAAGACAGAAAGAGAGACAGACAGAAAGAGAGAGGGAGAGAGAGAGAGAGACAGACCAATGGATGCCACTACCTATAATCTCTAGTTTTTAGAATAGGTAAGAATAGGTATAGATAGATAGATCAACAGATAGGTAAAGAGACAGTAACACAGACAGACAGGCAAATAGGCAGACAGACAGAAAGAGAGACAGACAGACAGGGACGTTATCCCTTGCTTGTCTCGTGTCCTGGGGGGCTCAAGAGCTGGCCAGCTGGTCGGCTGGCCACTTTTGAGCCCCCCCAAGGCAGGTGGAGGGCAGCGGGTAGCATACTCACCTGAGTTCTTCCTGCTCAGCTCCCTCAACGCCGCTTAATGAAGCCGAGAGCCGGAATATGACATCAGACCGGCTCCCAGCATCACTAAACGGCGCGCGAGGGAGCTGAGCAGGAAGATTTAAGCTCCCTCGCCGCCTACTCAGCCTGTACGCCCCCTGCCTGCCCAACCAGCAGCCACACTGGACTACAGGTAGGCAATCCACTCCAGCTCTCCCAGGGAGGCTGGGAGGATTTAAAATAAAGTTAAAATAATAATTTGTGAGTGTTGGGAGAAATGTGTATGTGTCTTTAAGTGTGTATGTGTGTATGTGTCTGTAAGTGTGTGTGTCTAAGTGAATGTGTATGTATGTGTGTGTGTGTCTGTAAGTGAATGTGTGTGTGTGTCTGTAAGTGTGTATGTGTGTGTGTGGGTCAGTGAATGTGTATGTCGGTCAGTGAGTGCGTGCGTCTGTCAGTGAGTGTGTGCGTCTGTCAGTGTGTGTGCATCTGTCAGTGTGTGTGCAAGTAATAGTGTGTGTGTATGTCATTGTTTGTCAGTGTATATGAGAGTGTGTGTCTGTCAATGAGTGTATGCGTCTGTCAATGAGACATACAGAAAAAGAGACAGAAGGACAGACAGACAAAAAGAGAGACAGGCAGTCAGACAGACAGACCAATGGATGCCACTACCTATAGTCTCTAGTTTTTAGAATCCTAATACTCCATCATGCCAAATCTCATTTTTTTCTTATTTCTTGTTCTTTTTAATATTTCCACAATTCACACTCCTATTCTTTTTTAATCACTTACTCCCACTCTTGTGTTCAGGTATTCTCATAGGCTGAAGCAGTCCTCTGGAATTCATTACCTTTCTTTCATATCTTCTCCTACGTTCGCTACCTCTTCCCTCCACCCTCTCCTTTACAGCTTTAGCCACTCTCTGAAAACCAAACTATTCTGAGACTTGTCACTGGTATCATTTAATAACCTGCTAAACACTTAATCTCTCACCTGGATCCTGATATGGGCACCATCTCACTCTTAAGAGTCTCTGTATACAATCTTAGAGTTTTTTATGTTTTTTTTTTTTTTAAGTAGCTCCATTCTGTCTCTATATACCCCCAGATGTAATGTGATCCAACAGTTCCTTTTATATATGTATATATATGCTGGTAAATTATATCATATGTAAAAAAAAAATCAAAAAAAAATCACTGCCAGTTTGTTTAACATATTTGCAAGACAATTTGATTGCTATTCATCTTCCTTAATTTGTTGGAATGTTTAAATTATTCATTAATAAAACACAAATAATATACTTCTCCCAATCCGATCAGAATCTTAACTAAGCACTAGAAAAAAAGGCATAAAGATCCCCATATAATGCAATGGGTACCTGGCATCTAAATTAACTAAGCACCCTGCAAGGCTTAAGCAAATTCACTTTTCTACACCACTACCCCAGGCAAAAAAAGTGCAAATAAATAAATCAGATTTTTTTTCACATTACTTTGTTAATCACATGCTCTTTTTGCCCACCTATAGCATATAGCTTGGTCATTTTATTTTGGGATCTGATAAATGAATATGTGAACACTGCCCTATGAGTGGGGACCTGTGTGAAAGAAGTAGGAGGAGGGGTAAGGGGGGAGACAAATTCAAGATGTAATTTGCAGCATTGTTGTATGTAGGGGAGGAAGGGAGAGGAAAAAAATCCTAGTCCCTCTTGTGGATGATTCTCTGAAAGAGGATACCATATTATGTGGGGGTGATTAATATTGGAAGTGCAATTGCAGAAGACTTGCCTGGACAATCACAGACGGAGATCCGTGGGGCCATTTAGTCATTTAGATTTGGAAGTAAGAAAAAAAAAGGGAAATCGGTACCAGAGATCCCATCTCCCCAGTGCAGGGACAGACTTGGTTCATTCCGGCTGCAGAAACAGGAGCTGTTCAATGTAGTGGGATTTTCTTTGCAAGAAATACCTGACCTCCTTTTTTCCAGAGATCCCTGCAGAATCTACCATGAAAACTATCTCTGGATGGCTGAAGTGGGGGGACAGGACAGGGTGCAGCTGCACATCCAGGAGAATTTGGGGGGCATGGTGGGTTTTTGGGCTCCTGGAAGTGCAAAGTTGGAGCAGGTTTGCATTGATCAGTTTTGGTCTATTGGCTGCATCAGCAACGGGTGAGTCCTTGCAAAATAACCTTTCAAGTTGGCATGTGTTCCAAAGCCTTGTTTTAATCAGCGCAATTCTATTCCCCGCAACATTCTATTCATTGAGGGGTTTTGGCATAGGAGATGCAGGCAGGCTGCTAATTTTACAACCTGTCTGAGATGCTGTGGTCCAGCACCTTAATACATAGGTTATTTGATGCATACATGCCTTCAAGTGAACGAAGCTATCGTGTTTCAAGCAGTTTAGCAGCATTATACGAATATCAGGCTATATTTTTTTCTGTTCTGCTGTATTCTTTCATTGACAAGCTGCATGCACGAGTCTCCGATGTTCTGTCTGAGATCAGCTCTGTTCTGATGCAGTAAGGAAGCAGATTTTGGTTGAGGTGGTGCGCCTGGGAGTGAAAATTCCCCATACCTGTAGGAATCTCTCTCTCTCAGCACTATTAAGGACATAGCATATTGAAGAGGCTGGTGTCTCATGTCGTGCGGTCATTGGTGTCTTCGAACAGGCAAAGGCTGGTATCTCCGATACTGTATGCTGCAGGCATAAATCATCTACCTTTTTTCTACACGTTGACTCCACTCGAATGTTTCACCATAGAACGAATGGGAAACTTTACAATAAAATGTGCCCCTGCGTGTGTCTGTGTTTGCTGATAATATATAGAAATATATAACATAAGTAGTGGCTTTCTGTGTATGCCTATTCAAAGAGAATAAAAATGAACACACATTGATTGCAATATATATATATATATATATATATATATATATAATTTTATTTTATCTATATATATACATTATATACATACATATATATATATATATATATATATATATATATTTCTTAGAATTATTATTTTTGCACTTGCTGAATAGTGTTAGGTATCACAATTTAAATGAAAAGTCCAAGTCAGTGATATATTGCATGCCCATTGCTGTAACTTGCCCACAGCCACAGGGCTAGTGGAAATTTCCATCAGTCAGATATCTCAGGGTGCTATGCTTATTTTGCTTCTTAGAGAAGCACACTGGATGATTTACCATTCCAAGCATCTGGAGTTGGCTTTCCTTATAAATTGATTTCCTTGGGGAGAACTAATGTCTTTATCTGGACACAATCTAGTTTGACCTGGGCTACTGCTCCTAAAACTGTGTATTTTCCCCCTATCTTTAGCATATTTGTTAAGATTTCTGCTGTTTTGCAATGCAAGATGGTAGCTTTATTCATGCTGAAAGCGATTAACCCCTTCATTGCTGTTAGAGTTAATCTAGTCTTCACATTTTCTCCAAACTGCACTTTTCATTCTCCTCAATAGGTTTCTTTTTTTTTTAATTCTATTTCTTTACTGCGCTTGTTTTCTGATTTTCCATTGACTATGTTTAATTTACATTCCCCTCAATGCCAGCCATCTCACCCCAAACAAATAACTTATTGTTCAGCATTAACACTTTCACAATTGCAGGCTTGAATAGTTCCTTTCTGTCATTCAATTGGTTAAGCAATGGCTGCTCTTTGCTTCAATAAAACCATGGCGTTTGAAGTAAAATAAAAAATAAAGAAACCTATGCTTTTCTTACAAAAATGTTTTTTTGTTTTTTTTACATATCAATCAATGTGTCCTACATTGCATTCAGCGATCAATTCAGTGACATGTGATGACAATGTCTGGAAGTGTTGTGGAGAATAAGTGAAAAATATCTGCATTGTGCTCCATTGGGATATCTTTTTAGGGGCAAACTGGACCGACACCAGCTACTAATTTGTCATTGTCTAATAGCATTTCAGTGTATATAAGGCTAGTATCATATTGACCAATATTTAAATATATCAAGTGCATAATATTGTCCAACACCATCCTACCTACGTGCCTCTAAAACATATAGGTATACATAACACTTTATTCATCATGAACAGCATTTTTTGAGTTCTTGGATTCTATGTTCCCTGTTGAAATCTTGTAAAGATGCGTGTATGTTTCGGTTAAATTATATATATATATATATATATATATATACACATATATATTTCAAAGGCAGAGAGCACTCAAAAGGTCTTTTAAAATAGGTAGCTTAAACTTTATCAAAGAACCATCAATGTTTGTTTATTAAAGAGAGAGAGAGAGAGAGAGAGAGAGAGAGAGAGAGAAATATATATATAAAAAAGAGAGAGTGGGATGGGTAAGCTGAATATATATAACATTAGTAACTTGAATGCATATATGTGAAAAGGCCTGAATTCATACCATTTCTTATAAATGTACTAGATAAACAATGCTGCATACATTGATCTCTGTCCTATGCAAAAGCTGAACCACTTTCAGTCAATTGCAAATTTCCATGACACATGCAGGTCTGTGCAGAGTTTACTAGTCCTTTCGAAACGTATGCTACAGTACCTTTGCGCTCTTTCTTGATAATTATGTTTGAGTATCATTAGTCATAAGTGATTCAACTCCCAAAGCTATCTGTATCTTCAGTTTAATTTTATTCTACAGCATTTTTCTATGGATACAAATGTTAATACCAGTTTTAGATAAAGAAATGTATTGATGTATTTTGGACTATGTACTATGGACCTCTATTATGCATATGCCAGAAGGCTTTTAAAAGAAAGTGGATTATCACACATGGAAAATGACATAAATTACTTGTTTTATCCTTTTTCCCAACTAGTATCCATTTCTATTTGATAACTGACATCTGTTTATAGCCAGATCCAGAATAAGTTAGATTTAGCTCTGATGCTGTAGTCTGGAATTCCACACAATGACCCCTTTATAATGAGCTGGTTTTATTATATATTGACTGCAGCCAGAGATACCTGTTGGATAGCCCAAATTCTAATATCACTCTTTTCCTTCTATAATACGAGATATTGTGCTACATGAATTGGGGAACATTTGACTCTATACTTAGAGTTTTTATTTTTATCTAGATTTTAGGCATGGCACTTTCATAGTTCCATGTGGCAAAAAGCATAGACAGCTAAGAGAGAACTAAGATGTGATTACTGAGATTCTGATGTGTGCTGAGAATGCATTATAGGAAGATTTAAAAGCTTTTTCTTACACATAAATATAAATGCATAAAAAATACAAATAGCTTTATCAAGAATCAGGCAATCTGAGATTTGCAAATGCAACTTGATGAGTTCACTGCACATGTGGATCATGGTCACCAAAGACAATGGTATGAATGTCCACTTCACAGATCCTGTATCAGTAGTAATCTAGAATTAGAGATTTCCTATAGAGCATAGGTTTAAAGCACATGTTTTCTTTCCCTCTAGAATCATAAACACTAGTGCTCCCAAAAACAGGCAAACACATTTTTCCCAACACCTTTACACCTATAGCACACTACTGTGAATTAGTAGAGAGTTATAGGATTTCATAATCTAGGAAATGGTTGTGTTCATATGGTAGATGGACATGGCACATTAAATACACAACAACCTAAAACCATCTTAAATCTTTGACTGGTAGGAAAAACATTTAAAATATTTGTAGCAATTATATACTAAGCTGCATACTTTATTAGCATTAAGATGGGTAATATAATAATTACTGAACCTTTATAAATGGTCATGCAGGGTAATAATACCATGTGTGATGTAATGGACCAGAGTATGTCCTGAGTCTGTGGCTCATGGAAAACAACACTCTTTGCTTCCTACCCATGTAAAATGGTCCCTGGTTCAATTAACTTGCATTTAAGCCATTACAGTTTATTGCTACACACTGCAGTGTTACTTGATTAACTGCTTGTTAAAGACAGCAATCCTAAAATTACATCAGGACCAGCAACCCTTGTGGAACTGGAGGAGGGCTTATGGAGTATACACGTATTCCACAAAATGTCTTTAAGAGTACCATATCTCAGGCTTGTTAGGATTGGGAAGTACCATATGCTTAAATAAAAACTGTAACACCTTGGGACTATCTACCAACAAAGCTCATTTCAATGAACTAGCCTGGTCACCATAAATTATTGAATTACAGCTAATTGACAGGCAGTAAAATCAACATCCCTTAGTCTATGTTATCGCATAGTGGGGCAGGATGCAGTAAAGATTAGGCAGGTCTGTGAATCGTTCTGCATAAATTACAAATGGTGTTATAATTTTCTCAATCTAATACCTTGCTTCATTAATCGTATGGTTGCTAAAAATTCTGATTGGATTTAATAACAATTGTAAACAGCAGCTACAGAATAACACTCATTTGTGTTCTAAGAGAGTTGCACATTCCCCTTTGACTAATGGGTTTTTGTTTTTTTTCTAAGGCCATACTTTAATTACCTGTGCTTGTGATAGAGAGCAGTTTTTTTGTTTTTTTTTATAATAAGAACTGGGAATTGCTAGCTGTAATCTGCTTGAACTACAAAAAAAACCCAAAAAACAGATGATATATTCAGTAGTTTAAGAACAAGCTGAGTAACAGATTTCATTTCAGAGCACCATCTATGGGCCGAAAATATCAAATATGAAGGTATATTGAAGAAAAAAGAAGAAAAAAAACAGAAATGCTTTAACTCCTTTGTTTCCAGAATACTGATTTGTCTTTATGCTGCACAGAATTTGACTAATACATTATTAAATTTCGCATAAATGACTATTCTTATATAAAGTTACATTTTTCATACTTACACAGAGATCACTGTATATTGTTAATTGTTTTACATCCCTGTAGATTACATATTATGGAAAAGGTAAAACAACACATAAACTAAAATGACATATATATAGTACATTAGAAAGCTACAATTAATTTCTGCACATATTAACCCCTTAAGGACACAACTTCTGGAATAAAAGGGAACAGTGATGGAATATTTCCGTCATATGTCCTTAAAGGGTTAACAAACAAATCATGATATGTCAGTGGTAATTCAAAGATGTAGCAATCCAATTTTTTTTACTTTACTAATAGAAAATAAACAAAAACGTGAAATAATCGTGAAAGGTTAACAGCATTTATCATACCTTAGACTTGGCATTATGGGCATATTTGCTTCCCCTTTCTGCCAGTATTTTTAATATTTTCAAAGTTCTCACACTAACTAGAACCAATAATAATCTAGTGATATGTATTTGTCTAATATTTAAAAACCCAGAACCACCATAGTTTTTAAAATAATTTCAGTGTTTCAAGTTTCTGTAAAAAGGAAGCACATTTCTTTACATTCACAAGTAATAAAAAAAATTAAAAAAAAAAGATTATGACAGTCAGACAAATTATTGTATGTTTCCATTTACCTGTTAGAGAAAGCTACTTTTTTCCGTAAAGTGGTGCTACACCCATGGGAAATTTCTCAGTCAAATGTGGTGCAGTGATGATAATGTTTAGCCCCTCCTACTATGCTTAATTTCCATCTCTTCTTGAGCTCCCTCATTTGCTAAGGACTAGAGCAAGTAACAGAAGTATTCAAAAGAAGGATTAGAGTACTGCGGCCAATGAATCAATATTACTAATTAATATTTTATACACAATAAACTGACTGCAGTTTTCTGGGTATTTTCATAGGACTAGACAATGGTGCTTCTTGTAGCAAGATGTTTTTTTTTGTGAATGACATAACTATTCACTGTGTAGGCATGTAACTTCTCCAAATGCCTCCTCCTGAGAAACTACAAGATAGCTGGTTGAATTCACTTAGGAGTGACTTTGTGCCCATGCCTACACCATACAAGATCTTGTATGAGCAGTGGTAAACATGTTTTTTTTTTTTTTTTCTCTTGTGATGTCACATTGCAGCTACAATAAACAGGATGGCAATAGACAGAGACAAGGAACCTCCTGCACAATATTAACGGAATTGAGCGAAGCAACAGGAAAATTCCTTCCCAATGGATGGAAGCCATGGTCATTGTGTATGGCTAGCAACAGGAGCTCAATGAGTTACCATGTCTACTCTGTCCTCAAATTCCTGAAGTCATGTGATAAATGTGAATCTGTGCTTCTGTCTTTGATACAGATAAACACATATATTGATTTGGGTGTAGATATTTCTCATTGCATGTCTGTTAATACATGTATGTGTGTTAAAGAGTAGATGTATGTGTCCAATTTTTAAAAATCTCAAAATTCAGCAATGTACCTCCTGAGTTCAGGTTTTAAATCCATCCTTCCTGCACAATAAACCATGCACTGAACATATGTCATAATATTGTTTGTAGTGTTCCTTTAACAGACTCTGAGAAATTATCTGTGTCTAGTCCGCAATACATTATAAGGCCTTTGTGCTAAGAGCAGAACATGGGGGGAAAGTAAAGTTTCACTACTCAGATGTCTGCCGGTGATGGCGTGATCATTGCAGTTCAGAGAAATGAAGGGATGTGTGACATACAAGGCTAAACCATGCAGCCCTGTGTTTTTAGAATACATTTTATGCTGAATTGGAAGGATTAGGATGACAGCTCCGTAGTTTCATTCCGTGCTGGAGGAGAAAGGATGGCAAAGTAAGAACATTATTCTGTAGAGGATCAATGCTTTGTTGGCATGTGCCAGAGGCTGAGAAGTTACAAAGAAAACATTCATAAATTGTCAGGCTGGTCTTGTAGTTCTATCACAGGCCTGGAAAAGGAATTGGTACATTGCATAAATGGAGAGACATGAATAGTGATCAATAAAACAGTTGCAGTTTGCCGTTTATCAATACATCCAATTAAAAACTTTGAGCGTGGGGTAGAATTTACTCCAGCTGTTTTGATGTCTATTATCACAGATTTCCATAGTTGAACATTAGACTCAGTCTTCTTAATTACTGAATATTCCCAGGTAAGAACTTCTGCTTGCTGAATGGCTTCCAGGGCTGCATGCTCAGTAATGCTCCCCTTCAGACTGGATACAGAACACATTGCTGCTACATATATCTAAATGATATAAGTACACCAAATATATAACAAACAAACATCTACAATTATATAATTTGTCAGCTAATGTTTAAGGCTAGCCACAATCCCACAATCTGTTTTGCTTTATTTTTTTTAACCATAGAAACATAGAATGTGACGGCAGATAAGAACCATCCGGACCATCTAGTCTGCCCAACTTTCTAAATTAGTCCCTGACCTTATCTTATATCTAGGATAGCCTTATGCCTATCCCACGCATGTTTAAACTCCTTTACTGTGTTAACCTCTACCACTTCAGCTGGAAGGCTAGTCAATGCATTCACTACCCTCTCAGTAAAGTAATACTTCCTGATATTATTTTTAAACCTTTGCCCCTCTAATTTAAACCAATTCATAACATGTGTGCTCCTCCCTTGCGATAAACAATAAAATGTTAGCATTGTGGTTTTGTAATTCATTGTCTAATGATTCTGTTTTGTGCATACCAAACAACCAACCTGGATCCAGCGTGACAGCCACATCTGGGAACCCTATCTTACTGTCACCAATAGTAAATTTTGGCAGGACAGTCCCAATTTTGGGGTTCTGACTGCCATCCTGACTTTGTTCGCCAGTGTCCCCAGATGTGGGTAGCACAGTACAAAAGTTTCATTAGACTGTGAACGGACAGTAGAACCACGCAGAGAGTGCTTTAGCAGAGTTAGATACCAGTCTGACATGCCTCTTCAGTGAGCACTCGTGCTCCTTTTCTGTACAGGCACACGGCCCATTCCTTTTTCATTCAGGCTTGCCCATTATAAACATCGTCAGTGAAGTGAGTCACATCACACCCCCCTTAGGGCTCTCCCACCCCATCCCATGCTCATACCTCCCATTGTTTTGAGGTATACTCCGTTACAAATAAACCCCTGAATACAGTGCAAATTTGAGCATGACTGCAGTCTTAATTCTTAATTTTGCCAAGCATTTGTGAGTGGTTATTAGGCGGGCAAGTTGCTTGTTTTATACTTGGTTACACCTTCTACAATCCCAAAGTTATGTACTTTAGTGCCTCCATATTTTGTGTGGGTGTTCAGTTTACATTTAAGCAGTTTCTTCTCTCTTGGTGCAGTTAATTTAGTTTATTAATGCATCATTCTCTTGTCCTTCTTATATGTAAAATGTAAGAGTGTTGATCCAGCTTTTACCTTTGTTATGGCACCTTTTGTATCTTCTATTCTGGGTACCCTATTGATGCCGCATGTCATCCTAGTTTTCCTATTGTCACTGAAAGCTGCCCCTCCTTGACTTAGTCCTCAGAGCATGTATTATTTTCCACATGTTCAAGTGTCATTCAAGTGACACCAAGCGAGCATGTGCAGGAATGATGATGCAGGAATGATGTTGGCCAATAGTGATGCCATATTGCCTATGTAAAACCCTTAGACACATTCCCCTGTGCCCTCGTGTTGTGTACATCCAATAGTGCATTATGGTTTTCTGGTTATTTCTTGGTATTTTTCATATGGTTATATTTCTGAACTATAGACCATTGATTCAGCTTGTTATATTGTTTTAATGACATCTGTATTTTAGAATCTTATTTCTTCAGAATGAGAATAAAAAGCTTGGAGAACTATTGCATGGGTCTCGATGACCCTTGCTGTGACCAGTAGTCTTGTTATTTTTCTACTTTTTTCATTCCAGTAAAATGGTAAAAACCTGTAACAATGTTTTATTTTGTAATACTTATCCTTTCAGATTTTACATACATAAAAAATGCACCTTTCAGTTTCTCCAAACTTGTAACAATTTTGCAGCATTCAGGTTATGATTCTCTAATGTTCTTGGGCCACTCTCCATGTTATAAATATAACTTAATTTACCTTTTAGCTTGCTTTATCTCATTCTGGTATTTTGAACATTTGAATAACTTTACTTTAACTTTACTTTATTAGAGATAGCTTACAAATGCCATTTACTATAGCTACAATCAGGCTTAGACTGGCAATCAGGCAAACCGAGCAAATTCTTACAATAAACATAAACAGTATTTATATTGAAAGGCCTATCCATGTGTGGGGAGTATGCCTGTGGTGCTATATATTTCTGAAGGCTGCTTGTGGTATTGCTTGTTTGTGGTGTAGTGTGTGTGAGGGGTTTATTTGTGGTATACCATATGTGGCTAGGAACTGTAGTGTGTATGGGTGTCTATGGGCTGTAAAGTGTGTTTAGAGCATGCATTGTGTGTATTTGTCTATGGGTTGTATTGTGTGTCCAGTACCCAATGGTGAATATGTATGACACTACACCATTTGTGTAAAGAAGATACTACACTATTACTCTCTTTTTTTGCTATTTTTGTTTGCCACAGGCCTTTTGTTATTAATACAAGATACATATTTCTGTATAGTGCTCCACCATTTGCGTTTATTCTAAGATCGTGTTTGCTCCACCACTTGCGCTAATTGTAAGAATATGTTTGGTTTGTAGTTAAGGGGATGCCATCCAGGCCACTGGTCCACCAGGATGCACCCCTCCCTTGGTCATATATTAATATTTATAATTATTTTCTCCCCCTTTATCCCCTACTCCTACCACACACACTACACCACCTACGGACATACAACAGTCCATATAAATATAGGGACACATACACACAACAGCCCTATAGAAATACACACACACTACAGCCCCTATACATATATATACACTTAAATCCCTAGATACATACACACACACACACACACACAAAAGCCCATAAACATATACACACACATGAACACTACAGCTCCTCTACACACACCCACCTCAGCCCCTAGATACAGACACACATAGCACCTATACATTATACACAATACAACCCACAGACAAATACATACAATACATGCTCTAAACATGCACACTTACTTTACAGCCCATAGACACCCATACACACTACAGTTCCTAGCCATTTATAGTATACTACAAACAAACCCCTCTCATACACACTACACCACAAACAGCTACCTCTACAGGCAATACCACAAGCAGTCTTCAGAAATATATAGAACCACAGGAATACTCCCCACACACGGATAAAGCTCTTTAATGGCTCTGTCCCATTTTTGTCTTCTGGTATCCTGCTTATGGAGACACCGGAGACAATTCTCTAGTAAATGCAGAGCAGATGTGTCATTAAATTTGCTCGTGTTGCACACAAAAAAAAAAGCCAGGGCATTTTGTCTGGATTGACATGAAACTAACTTTAAGGTGGGTGTGCATATAATTGGTGATTACAGGCACCCATTTTGTCCCCTGCTATTGGGCTGCTCTGCTGTTAAATGCCTGGGCTGAATGTTTCTTCCTAATCTGGCACTGGCTACAATGTTTTCATAATTCCTCTAATAGAAACTACACTAGGTCAATTTTAGATTCAAAGAGACTTCATTATTGGATTACAAAACACAAACATGTATGTGATCTGAATACCTTCCCATGGTTACTTGCACAGTATAACTCCAGCTACAGGGTGCTTATATTAGATATTCAACAATCCCAATATTGGCTATTGGCCATCCCAATTTGCATTCTCTCATTGATGGAAAGTCCATGAAAACCAAAAGAGATTATTTT
The DNA here is from genome assembly GCA_933207985.1 of Pelobates cultripes. Taxonomy (NCBI): domain Eukaryota; kingdom Metazoa; phylum Chordata; class Amphibia; order Anura; family Pelobatidae; genus Pelobates; species Pelobates cultripes. The sequence continues at coordinate 206,958,025 of OW240912.1, read as the reverse complement.
AAAATGCACTTGATATTGTTTATGCTACTTTATAAAGAATAACATTGCTTCTTTAAATTGTTCTAATTTCTAGTAAGGATATAAGCTGAACATATCTGTATTTTGATGTTTGCTGTCAACATGAAGGTGTATATATACATATATATACAAACATAACCTCCATGAATGCTGCCTTAACATGATGCACACAAGTCCTATACTTTGCACTGTCCATTTTTTTGCAAGGAAAAAAAAACAAGTAAATACATCTTTTAATGTCTACTTTTGATGGCGATTTTGCTAGTACAGTGTACAGATGTTGTTGGTCTCATCCTCCACCTGTTTTAAAGGACCACTGAAGACACCCAGACCACTTCATCTAAATTAAGTGGTTTTGGATGCAGTGGCCTTTTAGTTTTGACCTGGCAATGTAAAACCTTACAGTTCTATGTTTCCATTGCCAGGTTAAACACACCTCTAGCAGCTGTCTCCCTGACTTAAACTTTGTTCTTAATCTGTTAGTAAACGCTGTTAGTAAAGCAGCAGGTGATTGACGTAATGCAGTGATTTGCTGTGCATGCACACTAGCCTTTCAATCTTGATCATCTCAGCCTGGATCTCAGCACGGCAAGGGGAGAAAGGTAATTAAAACCGGCAAGTAGGAACTCCTATATAGGTAGAGGAACACTATAGAGTTTGTATTCTTTATGGTATTGTATACCTTTAACAAAAATATGAACTTATCAAAGGACTATTACAAGTACCATTACCTTTTTAGCGTGTTGAAGTGGTCATGGTGCAAGAACCCTGTATGTGCAGTGTTTCAGTATAAAACACTAGACATGAAACCAGGGGGCTGGCTGTACTCACCTGAATACACAAGATCCAGCGCACTCACTTATCCACTAAAAAGCAACTTCAATGCTGACAGATTTTTATTTTTTTCAAACACCTTATCTAGGAAAAAATAATGGGGGTCTAGTTACATTATATGAACATACATTGCATAAGCCTGCCAAAACGTCAATGCACCCCATCTTCGGCAGGTCCTACTCTAACAGCCTAATGTCTGCTCTTATGAGATTTACCTACTTACTTGGGGAAAAAATCCATCTGGGGCTCTCTCTCTATCTCCTATGCAATGTATGATTATAGAATGTAACTGAACTCCCATTATTTTTGCCTAGATTAGGCGTTTAAAAAAAATAAACCTAATAAAATATGTCAGCATTGAAGTTGCTGTTCAGTGGATAAGTGAGTGCGCTGGATCTTGTGTATTGTATAAAACACTAGACATACTAAGATACAGCAGTTAGCTAGGGAAGGTATAATAATGATAATTGATATTCAGTGGGTACAACCATTACTTAAATAGCTTTTTTTATTTTTTTTAAATATAGAATATTAAAATGAAGCTCAGGGCTCTTATTTAATATTGAGGCAGATGTGTTTATGCAGAAGTTTCAAATACACTACTAATGCGTACATGCATTACCACTGAGTACTACTGACCTTGGCTAAGCTACGGCTTCCAACCAATATCCATTGCGTAATCTTAGCTTTATTTCAGTGAGTCGTATTGCATGATGAAAACTCTGATTAGGAATCTTCCCACTGCTGTATTTATGACATTCTTAGATGGTATATAATATAAATATATATATATATATATATATATATATATATATATATATGTACATATAGATATATTTGTTTTCTCTGTTTTCAATGGAAATTTTTGTTTTATAGTAAATCAAATTCTACAGATTTTTAGAGATACGTTTTACCATTGAGATTCTTCCCTAATGTGTTAAATATTCAGTTCTGCCGCGATGTCATGATGGTAATAAATATAAAGCCAGACGCTGATGTAGCCTGGTCTAGTTAATGGCGCGCAGTCAATGAGTTTGATAATAGTAGCAGTGGCAAGGTAATCTGTGCATGTAATGCATACCAAGCTTTAACTCCTTTCCTATCAGTCCAGGTAAATGACAGTCAGCACAGGTTCATAGCTCAGCTATAGCTTCAATGTCACATTATCGTTCTCATTTTTTTTTTTTTCCAACAGAATGGAAGGAAAAATAGTATGTGACAAGAGATAAAATGTGATTATCTTAACCTTTCTGGCCTCTTCCTAAAGTAGAATCACTATATATTTCCCTTGAGCTTAACACTCTCTCACTTATAATCTTAGCCTCTCCTTCAAGTATTTTCTTGCAACAAACTCTGAATGATGTTTACGAAAATTGACCAAAGTACATGTTTTGATAAGATCTGACTAGAAAACGGTACATGCCATGTTCTCAGTTTATTTAATAGTTCCTACATGCATAAGTGATGTTTGCACATCCAACAGACTGCAAACTATATTTGTTATGACAAATGTATAGCATTTCTTGCTCTGAATTATTTTAAATTAAATAGAATGCACTGTTTTTTAAAGTACTATACTATAAAGCGTAACTTTTAAAGACAGCCATAGCAGGACACAATTGGGAGCTTTTCAGCATGCCAAACATGACACATGGCCAACTCACGCTTGCAGGACTTCCCGCGGGCGCCTGTCGCCATCAGACTCTCCCCTAGTCTTCAATCGTTTAAGAAGTGCCTTAAAACTCATTTCTTTAGGAAAGCTTATGGCCTCCCAGAGTAACCTCTACCTCACATACCTGTCTCTTGCTCTCTCCTAAAGGGCAGCACTCTACTCTCTCCTCCAGCTCTTCTTCACTTCCACCTTATTTGATTGCTATTTCCTGTCCTAATGTGTTTTACACCCCACCTCCTTTAGACTGAAAGCTCGTTTGAGCAGGGTCCTCTTCAACCTATAGTTCCTGTAAGTTTTTTTGTAATTGTCCTATTCAGCGCTACGGAATATGTTGGCGCTATATAAATGGCGATAATAATAATAATATGCACAAAGATTATTAGATAGGAACTGGGGCAGCCATTGGGTTCGAGTTAAACACATACATATCACTTACCCGGATCTAGTGTACTGGTTGCCGCAAATCTATGCAGCTTAATGCAATCTGATGCCTTTTTTCCATGAAGATCTGAATCTTTAAGCATTATTCTCTTGTGCATTTCCTTATCCATGCTAAATCATACCACAGGGCTGCTGGGTTATTATGCCACTCCATGGAGTCTCTGGTTCAAGATGATACATTTTTAACACAGTCTTGTGAAAACTAGCAAATTCCCTCAATAACTATAGAACCGCTTTTGTGGCAGAAAGTAAAAATGTTTGTAGATAAATGGACACTATAGCCACCAAAACAACTTTACCTTAATGAAGCAGTTTTTGTGTATAGATAATGCTTCTGCATCCACACTGCTCAACACTCTGCCATTTGAGGGTAAATCACTTTGTTTATGCAGCCCTAGTCACACCTCCCTGCATGTTTGTTACACAGCCTTCCTAAACACTTCTTGAAAAACATCTAATGTTTACACTTCCTATATTACAAATTCTGTTTAATTTAGAATTCTTTATCTCCTGCTTTGTTAATAGCTTGCTAGACCCATCAGGAGCCGCCAGCATGTAATTAAAGTTTAATTTTACAGAGCAGAGATAAAAACTTCCAAAGTAAGTTGAAGATCTAATTAAAAAAGGAAACCATTTTGTTTTCATGCAGACTATGTCAGTCAGGGGAGGCGTGGCTAGGGCTCTATAAACAGAAAGTGATATAACTCCTAAATGGCAGAGCATTGAGCAGTAAGATTGCAGGAGCGTAATTTATACACAAAAACTACTTCATCAAGCTAAAGTCATTTTGGTGACTATAGTGTTCCCATAACAATGAAAACCAATTGTTTCTGGAGGTAAATAGAAGAAAAAGTGTGTAGATAGCTCCTATTATTGGAGGTCAGATTAAAATGATGATAATAGGGTGGAAATTGGTTAAGTTGACTAAGGAGGAAAAGCAGTGTTCAATAACATTATTTTTTTGTTTGGCCCAGCTAAATCTAATGTAAACAAAAACATCTAAAAAATTAAGTAGCTCAGAGAAACTCCCAACCATATTTGGATAAATCACTGTAACATCAGAGGTAGAACATACTCTTAATCCTTTTACATGCCCCACTGCCCTATATGCATTCAATTAGGTACATGCTAAAAAAACAATCTAGCCATGCAAAAACACCTAAATAGCCACACACACAAATGGAATGGGTAATGCTCCATCTAAAATTAAAAATAGGTGAGAAGCAAACACCAAGATCCCTCCCACCTTGCCAGCTGGTGACCATGAGAGTCAGCCTATAATACAATGCAGTTCAGCACTCTAATTCCTGTAGACTATGACTTCCATTATGCCCCTTGCTTTCTCTGAAGAGAAATATGGGCTTTTGCCACTCTGCACTGACTTGTGTGTTACTGACCAAAGCAAAGGGTATATGTGTGAATTTCAACCTCCCAGGCATGAATTGCCCTGCTGTGGAGATTAAGTCATTACCGACCCAAACCTTGAGGTGGATTTTGAAAGTGGCCAAGGCTGTCAATTGTTTATGTCACACCTGTGAAATAAGACATGTTAAACACATAGATAGGGGAAGACTGGCATTTTTTGGCCTGGGGGCAACTACAAATGAATGGCCTTTTTCCTGCAATTGAAACTCATAGATCTCAGTGTGGAAGGTGTGCCATCAAATATCCCTGCAAACTCCGTAGGTATGACCTTCACAGAACAATTTCTACATGCTGCCTTCCATCTGCAGAACTGGTGCAAACAGACATCCCAACATACGTCTACCAAAACCTCTTAACCATCCCCTATTAATGGCCGGTGGGAGCAACTGCCCTCCAGTCTTCTTTACCAACCTTCCCATACATATAGGTTTAGTTTGGAGATGTTTTTGAATGCTTGCAATAGGTTAATTTACATTAGTATAATGGCTCCATGACTCCTAGGGTTTGTCAAGTCCTACACTATAGATATCTAAACCAATCTATGGTGTCATGTGATATTAAATGCCAGTTAGGACATTTTATATCCATGCACAATCACTTGTACAGTGTAGTGTATTACTAAGAACTTTTTTTGTCATAAATTACACCTACTTTCAGTACTTTCAGTAGGACATGTACTTTCCACAATTAGTTAAAATTTGTATTCTGTCCTCTAAGTCCTCTAATAGTCCACACTGATGCTGTGTCTGCGTACATGGTGTTCATTAATCATGTCTTATTGTAAGCAAGTAGATTATGCTGTAAATGGCCTGTATATGTATTTGTTGTTTGCAACAAAATGAAGATTTGCTGCATCATTAAAATTGCATTAACCTGTACACATACAAGACACAAGAGGGCATAATATTAATGACACAGCTAATGTACACAGACATTCACATATAATATATATATATATATATATATATATATATATATATATATACTGTATCTCACAAAAGTGAGTATGCCCCTCACATTTTTGTAAATATTTTATATCTTTTCATGTGACAACACTGAAGAAATGACACTCTGCTACAATGTAAAGTAGTAAGTGTACAGCCTATATATCTGTGAAAATTTGCTGTCCCCTCACAATAACTCAACACACAGCCATTTATGTCTAAACCGGCATTGCCTTAACCCTCATGGGTATGGGCACCAGAACTTCACAGGTTGCCACTGGAGTCCCCCACCGTCTGTTTGAGGATGCCCCACAGATGCTCAATAGGGTTTAGATCTGGAGACATGCTTGGCCAGTCCATCACCTTTACCTTCAGCTACTTTAGCAAAGCAGGTCATCTTGAAGGTGTGTTTGGGGTCTTTATCATGTTGGAATACTGCCCTGCAGCCCAGTCTTCGGAGGGAGGGGCTGCTTCAGTATGTCACAGTACATGTTGGCATTCATGGTTCCCGCAATGAACTGCAGCTCCCCAGTGCCGGCAGCACTCATGCAGGCCCAGACCATGACACTCCCACCACCATACTTGACTGTAGGCAAGACACACTTGTTTTTGTACGTCACACCTGGTTGCCACCACATACGCTTGATACCATCTGATCCAAATAAGTTTATCTTGGTTAATCCATGTTCTTAGTCTGCTTGTCTTCAGCAAACTGTTTGCAGGCTTTCTTGTGCATCATCTTTAGAAGAGGCTTCTTTCTGAGACGACAGCCATGCAGACCAATTTGATTCAGCGTAAGGTCTGATCACTGATAGGTTGACCTCCCACCCCTTCAACCTCTGCAGCAATGCTGGCAGCACTCATACATCTATTACCCAAAGACAACCTCTGGATATGACGCTGAGCATGTGCACCAAGACATTTGAAGCAACAGATTATTTAAATACTGCAAGTTGCAAGGTGAAGCCTCTATGTAACGGATTTGTTGAGGGTTGAGATCTGGGGAATTTGGAGGCCAAGGCAGCACCTTGACCTGATTGTCATATTCTTCAAACCATTTCTAAATAACTTTTGCAGTGTGGCAGGGTTCATTATTTATCTTGCTGAAAGAGGCCACTGACATCAGGGAACACCATTGCCATGAAAGGGTGTAGGTGGTCTGCAACAATCTCTAGGTAGGTGGTATATGTCAATGTAACATCCACATTAAAGCCAGGAGTGATGGTTTCCAAGGCATACATTGTCCAGATAGTCCAACACACTAGAATGTATGATATAGCCCGGCACTAATGAAAGTGCTGCTAAAAATCCACAGTGAAATCAATCACTAAATTCCACCAGACAAGAAAAAAGTACAAACAAAATGGTGGATAGCGCACTACTAAGGGATATCAACTCTACTCTGTGTAGATATATATTATACATATGTGAATATATATATCACTGGCTGAGGTATAATGGCTCAAAGTGGGATGTAGATCTCCTCAAATTCCTGAACAGTGTATCGGAATCTTGCTCAGAATCAATTCCTACCATCAGAATCAATTAAGAATTGGCACATGAGGAGTGTACCTCTCAAGGGAGACATAATTGTGAGCACTTTTCTTTTCAGATTCATGAGATAGTCTGTTTTTGTATGTACTCTTATTCATCTATGTATTAATATATATCTACACAGAAGGGTTGCATAACACTGGCTCCACCGGCCTGCCTTTTCCCATAGTACATCCTGCTGCCATCTCTTCCCCAGGAAAATGAGCAACATGCAACCAGCCATCCACCTTATTTTGTTTGTACTTTTGTACAAAGCCCAGAGCATAACACTGGCTCCACCGGCCTGCCTTTTCCCATAGTACATCCTGCTGCCATCTCTTCCCCAGGAAAATGAGCAACATGCAACCAGCCATCCACCTTATTTAAAAAAAAAACAACATGATTCATCAGACCAGGGAATTGCTCCATGATCCAGTTCTGATGCTCACATTCCTATTGAAGGCATGTTTGGCTGTGGACAGGAGTCATTATGGGCACTCTGAACAGTTTGCAGCTATGCAGCACCATACACTGCAAACTGTGATGCACTGTGTGTCCTGACAACTTTCTATCATGGCCAGCATTACGTTTTTCAGCAATTTGAGCTACAGCAGCTCTTCTGTGTGATCGGACCAAACCCAGAGTAGATTTTTTGTTAATACAAGTGAAGCTCTGTACATACCAAATATGCTGAGCTCCTAAAACAGTGGGGCAATAGGAAAGAATAGAGAAAATTGTCCTCCCAAACAACATGTACACACATTATTTTTCACATTGTGATCATAAAACCTACTAAGACTTTATTTTGTTTCCTTGTAAGTGTCGTGTAAGTGTTATTGCTTGAGAACTGCAGAGGACAAAAGAGGGATATGTGGACAGCAGTTCTGCAAAATAAAATTAATGGCAAACATCATTTATAAGCAAAGATGAAATTAAAATAAATATAATTTGATAAACTAAATATTCATGTGCAAATAAGACCAGCGTGTTTCTTCCCTTTAAATTCCGAAACCTTACATCCTATTGTCTTTTATTAGATTTGTATATGTTCAGAATAGCCTGATGTCTGTCCAAGAAGAATTAAGAATGACTGAATTTGCCTTTTCATTTAGATTATCCCATGAATCAGTTACTTAGTGTTTTGTAGAATCACACCCTTATTATTTTAGACTTAATTAAAATATAACTGCCGTATCTCTCTTATGTTACCTGCTCCTGCAGAATCTAACTGACCACACTACCTCAAATTACATGCTGTAATTGTTTAAAAGGTCAGGACAATTAATTGGCAATGTCATTTGTGATGAAATTATAAATGAAAGCATATCATCCCTTAATTGCAGCAACAGTTTATTCATGGCTCAGCGAATTCTACTTATATATCCAGCTAAAACATGATCAGTTCTGCTTGCATCAATGGTGGGGCTAAGATTTGGCTGTTGTCGAGTCATGCAACTCATGTAAATCTTATTGGTTTATTCACTAAACCAAGAAATGTGACACAGAAAGGCAGATTTTAAATGAAGGTAGCCGAGATGCAAAAATGTATCTTACAATTCCTCTTTTTATGAAGTCTAAAGCATTTTGTGCCTAAACCTCCTTTAGGTGTTATGTTTTATTGGTGTCCGTTATCAGTTATGTCCCTAACTTAATTTGGTCTTTCTGCAAGCCAATCTTTATTTAAAAAATAGCTCATAACAGAAATTATGACTTCCTGGTTTATAACTTGTTTGCATTTCTGTAAAGGTTAGAGTTTTGTAGCTAATGCAGACTACCCACCTATAGGAGCCAACGCCTGTGTCACCTGGATGCAAGGAAGGAGGAAGCTCCTGCTGTACTTTGGACTTGGATAGCCCATGAAGTCTTGACACGACACCAGGGAGGCAATTCTCAAAATCATAAATGCTATCACTGCAATCAGAAGTAATTTGCTTGGTTATGTTCTTCAAGTACTTGCACTACCAAAACCCGCGTTAATATGGACTTGCCTTGTTAGGTAGTTGTGGACCCAGGAGAAAGGATGGGTAGAAAAAGTTAATTGTGCTGCAGGGAAACATTATTTTTTGTAATTTAAAGCACAAAAAAACTACATTTGTAGGACTACGGGTCGAAAGGTGTATATGGGAGCCCTGTTCTAACATGCATAGCAAGCACAAGACATTTTAACTCATATACCTAATGAATATGAAACAATACAGAGCAAAGTATGTGTAGGCTGCTCCAACTGGACATCAGTGTTATACCACAATTCCTAATTAAAGGCCCCAGCCCTATAGCTGCAGCAGGCTCAAAGGACAGTGACCATGAGACCATCTCCACAATGCCTGAAACTGATCTGGTCTTAATATGCAGACCATGCCTGTCTGGAGCACAGAAGCACCTCTCACAAGTGATATGACAAGTGTTAGGATAAGGAGAGAACATGGGATATCACAACTACTATTGTTGGGAGGTATGGCCATGGGACATGAAGGTAGGCAGGTTACAATGATCCATAAAGTGGATGGGCCCAAGGGGAGATGTAAGACAAGTCTCACTAACATCCCTTCTCTCCTTACCCAATCAGGGCAACTCCCTGAACAAATGCTCTAGAAATGTTCTATACATGGGTTTAATGCCTTGTGGTTACTTAGTACAGTGTGAAAGCATCTGATGTATTCGCACTGTGCTGAGTGGGGATATTACAATGGTATGTGGAGATATAAACCACCAGGAAACAAATCGGGAAGGTGGAACAGAATCTCATACTCTATATAACAAATCAGGGAACACAATTACTCACACACTTTATTCACAGTACTAAAGAGCTTCTCTTGCGTGGCATGAGGGATATCTGAGAAGTATTTTCCAGATTTCAGAATTTATCCATTTGGCATACCGGCACACTTTAAATTAATGTGCCATACATGGTTGTGCAAGTGGCTGCCTGATGCACTTATTGTATAGAGAAAATAATTGTCCCATTATATTAGCCAACTACAGAAGTGATTAAACAAAGTATGCCACATACTTTCTTACATAATTAGAAATGTAAACATTAGCTGTAATATATTATTTACAATGTAATTCTATATATATATATATATATGTATATATATATATATTATCTAGTCCTTATGTTAACACATCATTTAATTACATTTCTAGAACTTAATAATTAATTTATCATAAATTATAAGAAAGAGTTCCTACGAGGTTATTGCGAAATGCAATGGCTTTGTTTTCTAGTTCAGCTTATGGCAAGCATCATTAAAGCTGTAATTTTTCTAAGAATTGCATGTGTAAACAAATAGTCGCAAAAATTGCATATTTTGCATCTTGCCATGGAATGGCTTGCGGTTACTTACTTTTTATTTTCTAATTAAATAACAGGTAATATCGGTTTAACATGTAGTAAAGTAAACAAATGGTCCATGGTTTTTGGGACAATTGATGGTCAAGGCTTCCATAACAACCTGTTTTTTAAAGAGACAGTCTAAGCCCCCAAACCACTACATATTGTGTTACAGTGCTATTAGATTATTTGTTTCTTTTTAGACCTTTTCAAACATGTAAGATGGGTTTATCAAAACAAGCCAGGTGTTATTCTTGGCCGGTTGATTTTTTACTTTGCACTTTGAATAAGAATATATTCTCTTTTGCGTTTATACATTTCACACAATCTTCTGCTCATTTTGAGGTTGAGAGTTTCAGAGATGATGATACTAAATAAGCAGAACGTTTCATGTGGTCTTTGGCATTTGAAGGTAAATGAATGGTTAAAACTAATAATTTTAAAAATTAAATAAATGAAGATCCCTCTTCTAAATGTTGTCTTAAGCAGATAACCGGTGGGCTGTAATTCTCAGTTCGGATTTGATCAATGGGCTCTAATTCTACTTCTACAAAAAATAACTAACTAATAGTGAGTCTCCTACTGAAGTCGACAGGGGAACTACAGCACCTGCTTTTGAGTTTACCCAAGCCATCCTCCATGAGTATTGAAGCAGTTGTAATAGTTGTAAAAGTTGTAATGCACTGTAAGCATGAGTCGAAGCTAGACTGAGACCTAGGGCAATTTCTTCTACTCTAGAACATACCACTGCCATGGCTTTCTTGAAAATGGAACTGACACTTCCAAGCATGTTTGTTTTTTTTTTAGTTGATGAAATGTGTACATTCCTTAAATTAACATTTCTGGACCACTGTAAATATTGGTATATGTAATTAAACATATGTTGGTAGTTTTAATATTGAAAATATATTAAAGAAACTACTCAGGTTAATAAGGTCTACAGTTTTTAAGCAGCTAGGGAAGAGACAGTTCCCCTCAGTTTGCATGGGGTGATTTGGTAAACAGTGAGTTTAAAGCTATTGCTGCCTATTCAATATTAATCATTTACAGTCTTCAGGGTTTGGCTCTATGTTTTTCTCCCATAATCCTCTGTCTGCATAAATGAGTGACCAAAGAAACTAAAGAGCTGCCCGGAACTTGATAGCTGGCATAGATATAGGACTTATATGTGTTGTAGTGTGTCTACAGCACGTTGCTTTTATCATTTGCATCACAATCCCATATTCAAAGAAAAAAAAAAAGAATCATTTCAGGAACATACCCAAACTATAAACATATTACATTAAGACTGAACAAACTTCACATGCTGAGTTAAAAAATGTGTTATAGAAATTCTAGAGTAGGCTCCATTTGTTGGGATAATTCTCTAAACTTATAATTATAACAGAGCTCACCAAATGTTTAATGCCTTGTAATCTTTGTCTTTGAACATTTTGAATATTGTTAATTATAGATGGTAGTTTCTGCAATGTTGTTTATTTGTTGGAACTAAATGTTTTGAGACGAGGGGAGATCTTTAACAATTCCGTTTTTCTTTCTCATTGCTGATTTAAATGTCATTATTCCAATCTTATTTTTTTCTTTGCTATCGTTCCTCTGAGCTGATGTTATAACTTAAGCAATTATTCTACGCATTATTGTTAATTTTATTGCTTTTTATTTTTGCAAAGCGGACACAAAAAATGTTTATGTTTAAATGAAAAAAATACCATCATCATAAAGACCAGTGGATCCCAAATATCTTCATTAAAAGGGTCAGCGCCATTTATTCATGGCCCATTAGTAAAAAAAACAAAAAAGACAAAGTATATTTAAAAAATTATGAGGCTTTTGTTGTTGCTTGTATAGTGGAAATTGCAATATAGTATAGTGCCTAAGCATATAACCCAGAGATAAATAGGTTTTAGAATATCATATCAGGGTGTTCACTAAATGTTAATCAGTACCAACCTTGTTCTAATCATAAGGGGTTCTCCTGCAAACTTGCGTGTGATAAAACATCTCTGCATTTTTCAACTTGTAGCCCAGTTCTTATCCTCATATGAGCTCCTGTGCTGCATTTGTTATTTATTATTTGTTTATTATTGGTATTTATAAAACGCTAACATATTCCGCAGCGCTGTACAATTAGTGGAGAATGTACAATATACACAGACAAAACAAAAGGAACACTCCGTGAATCATAAAAATTTCATAGGTTATAGTGAGAGAAAGTCACTGGTTCATGAATAGTTAAATCCCAGTTAAGTTAATCATAACAAAATAAGTCAGAAGACTTTGTTATGGTGCCCAGAACTTTCTTTTAGAGAACATATCCTGCAGATACTTGGCCATTACTGTATTTACTTATCCTTTGACCTAAGAGAACTCGAGTTGACTGAGTTCACAAGCTAATGTTTTTGATGGATTTGCTCATAATAACTTAAAACGTGTACTCATTGCTAGCATTAGATGTCTACTGAGTTTAGAGCACCACAATTTCTATTTCTCTTGTAACTTTTAGCAATATTAATGGAAAGAACAAGTTGGATTTCAAATTAGACAAAATTGTAGTAATGAGCCAAGCATAGGAACATGGGGACAATATAACGAATTCAAGATTGAAAAGTTTAAATGTATTCTGTGTATTGGGATCAATCCAAAGTAATGAATTGCTGGAATCTAAACAAACTACAAAAAAAAAAATAGCCAAAGAGAGCAAGACCAGTCATATCATGAAATTTGAAATGGGTATATCAAGAGAATTAGAAGGCAAATGTTTTAAATAGTTTTTCTTGTTATAAATAATGAATATCCAATGGGCCTGGATTTGCAAATTAATGTTACAAAATCCTTACAACAGACATATAATCAACTAAGGTAAAGTATTGGCCATATAGTATGCAGCCATGTGTAATAACCAAACTATTATATTTAAATACCCAATACAATAGTAGTGTGCTCAGATTTAAAAATAATGCAATAATATATAGGGCAGATCATCTGTATCTTATAAATATATACACAGTAAAAAGAAAGTGAATCTGTGGCTCTCACTCACATGTACCAGAGCCCTTTCACATCTGTCTCAGCTCCAATTGAGAGGGAATATGTCCTATGTAGTGCACGGTATTCAGCCACCCAACGTAGCTATCTTTCACACTTAAAATGGGAGAACAAAGTTAAAATGGTGTATTTTGCAAGTGGTGAATATCCCACTTAGGTAACTGACAACTGCACTAAGCATAGCTCATTCACCCAAACATGAAAAATTCCATCTTGGTTCCAAGTTTCTGATTACGTGCAGTTATCTGGTCCACCTTTTCATGACGTACACCTTGACACGTTTCTCCCGCTTCCTTGGGTTTTATCTGACCTCTGAAATGCGCTACTATTGCATTGGGTATTTTCGTTTTTTTTCCCTTTTTTTTCACATTTTTGAGTGCTGCTTGATCTTTTTTGCTTTGCACTTTATAAGATTTACACAATTTTGCATAATGTTTTTGATTCTAAGCACTTGTCTCTCTTTTCTGGAACTTGTTTTTGGACTATTATATTTAATCATAAAGTAGTTAATGAAACACTTTCAAATACTAAATTAATGATTCTGAAGCTTAAATTTTACCTAAGAAAACAAAATGGATCACCTCTTCACCAATAAATTAAGAAAATAAATAGCATTCTCTAGCTCTCCTTATTTATTGAATGGGGAGAGGAAAATATGTATAACCTAAAGAGTATCACAAAATAATGTGCAGAATTTTTTAAAACATTGGGGCCACTAGCCTTAACTGACAAAAATTCAGGAAAATGTGAGGTAAGCTCGGGTTACTTTCTATGATGAAAGGGACACTATAGTCATCAAAGCAACTTTAGCTTAATGATGCTGTCATGGTCTATAGGTCATGCCCCTGCAGTTTCACTGCTCAATTCTCTGCCATTTAGGAGATAAATTACTTTGTTTACTTGAACAGCCTTCCTAAACACTTCCTGTAAAGAGTCATCTAATGTTTACACTTCATTTTTTGCAAACTATGTTTAATTTATCATTTCTAATCTCCCGCTCTGTTAGCTTGCTAGACCCTGCAGCCTCCGGTATGTTATTAACATAAAATTTTCAGAGCAGGAGTAAAACAATTTTTAAGTAAGTTACATCTGATTGACAATGAAACCATTTTGTTTTCATGCAGGCTGTGTCAGTCAGGCTAGTGCTGCATAAACAGAAACAAAGGTGATTTAACTCCTAAATGGCAGTGAATTGAGCAATGAACCTTGAGAGAGGCGTGATCTATACACCAAAACTGCTTCATTAAGCTAAATTTGTTTTGATGACTATAGTGTCCCTTGACAACTGAAATACTGACTCTGCCAACGTATTATTGGTGAAGAGGTACCAAGGATGATCAAGGCTATAAATGTGAAGTCTTATTACTGACAGATTTTCAAAGTCCATCAGTCCATTAATAAAATGTTTACTCAGGTGTTAATACCATAACTAACTTTTTTTGTTTTAAGAGAGAGTATATGGAGAGATATGGTGCCTAGACCTAGTCACAGGGCAAACAAACCCCTAAAATATGCACAAATACATATCCTTTATGATTGGTATATGTAGACTATAACAGCTGTATTGCAATTCTTTTAAATCACCTTATTTTGATGACTTCATTAGTGCTCTATGATCAGATGTTTAACATGCGCAGGCATCAAACACACTTTATAGGTTATTATTATAAATCTGACCAGAAATGGACCTATTAGGCATCTTCTACTGTTTATTCAAGCAGAGAAAGCATTTGAACACCTCTATTTGAGGAAAACTTTGGAATTCTGAGAAATATGCTGGGGGGGACTAATTCCTTGTATTTCTCCTTTTAAATCACAAATATGTAAGTGATAAAATTATCATCTTACTTATTTAGAGTCAACAGAGTAATATTGTGCTTTTGAGCATTTAGTACTCAAGTTGTTAAAAACAATGTGGAATATAAGGCAGGTAGATAAAATGTTGGGTATAATACACAATTGTATCAAAAATGACAGATACCTATAACTCATCTAAAGACTATGATGCATCAAGAGATATCCGGATCAGGCCAATACATGCCTTTCTTTCTCACTAACTATGCAATGATGTATTTCACACTGATCTCTTTCTCTCTATAGTCTACCTGTTTTTGTTTATAGTCTTGTTTTTCTGTCTTGAATACAAATTATCTGTAATCATCATGAGAAGTATTGTTGGCAATATTGCCTGGAAGTATTTTAAGCGTAATTTCCAATACTGATTTCCATATGTAAGTAAGGAATAATGTAACTGGAATTGTGATCCTGGCATGTGATTCAAATGAATATGTTTAACTTTATTGAGTTGTCAAGAACTCAATGGTCATTAACCCCTTAAGGACCAAACCTCTGGAATAAAAGGGAATCATGACATGTCACACATGTCATGTGTCCTTAAGGGGTTAAAGAAAATCACATTTAAAGGGACAGTAACGCCTTACAAATGTCAGTCATATCTACAATGTTAGAAATCATTGAATATTGTTTATAAATGCTTTGTATGACAATATCTTTTTAGCTCATATTTCTTTCTGAAGACTATACATCATGATTTGCCTGGTGTATTGGTTAACAATATATCTGATTTATAGGAGACCTTTATGAGTATATGGCATAATGCCATGGTCAACATTGGAGCTGACCACGCTTACTGATCTCAGAAAAACTAATCACTAAGCTTGACTAACCATTAAGTTTGTCTTTTTTCTTCTCTTGACCAGTCCTTAGGTCCCACCAGATGGAACCAGTGGAAGAAAAACACAAATGATAGTAGCTTTGCAATAGTTGGAACAGGCAAACCAAATTAATCAGATCCCAAGCTACAGCATATAATAATTTAGTTACCGTGTCTGTCTTCCACCAGTAAAATGAAAACCTTTCTGACATTGGAAAGAGCCCACTTCCATTATAAGGTTTGTAAGATTTAATCTTACAATTTAAAAATGGGTTGCCTAACTAATGGCATTAATGTAATTGATGTCATTAGTTTAAGGTGAAGGACCACTCATATAAAGCATCACAACATTATCATGACTTTACTGGCCAACTGCCCTAGGTTAAGCATTGTCCTGATTGGGATGGATCTTCTGCCAAACCCTAATAAATCCATTAAGATTGTAATTATGCACATGCCTGAACTTGAGCATTGAAGATGTTCACACATATAAAGGAGCTTTTCGAACACCAGGCTGATATGCCATTCCATCATCCTGGGCACAGATTTTGAAAAGCTGCAAGTCTTTTTAATTTTAACTTCTATAGTGTACACATCAAAACATAATATCTAAGGATTTTATTCATTAAAGAGTGAATTGAGATGAACTGACAAACTCAGCTGTATAATTAACCCTTTTATACCCTTGTATTTTTTTCAAACTGAAAAACGTATTAGCATAAAATTTATTTAAAACAAGGGATGCATAATGCTTATAAACATTTCATTACACAACAATTTTGTACATATATCTAAACATAACAATTTAAATTATGCAAGTTTACAAAATATTTAATTTTAACTTATTGATTTATTCTTTATAAAACTATTTTTGAAATGACAAGCTTTATACAATGTTCAGTGTTCTTTATCTTGCAATGTTTCACATAGTGTCTGAAATGTTAGTAGAAAAGCAAAAATGTAATTTTAATCAGATACAGTGGATATGACAAAATAGATAAATAAAAATTGTGAACTACTTTACTTATAGGTATTTGCAAGGACTTTGGACCCATACTATCTGTACAGCTTGCAAAAAAATTGTAACATAATTTAAAAAGAATGTCTCAATTTGAGCATTATACCCACATACAGTAAAATCGTATATCACTTAAATAAAGGTATTTAAAACTGTTCTAGCAATGTTTATCACTCCCTAGACTGCTAATGACAGTGAAATCCTCTCCTTCCCTGATAGTAGGAATTATATTATCCATCAAAACTTCCTGTACTGCTTGGGGCTGAGCAGACATTTTCAGCACACATATAGACATTATAATAGTAACCAATGGTTTTTGGTAGTTCCTCTACAGACTGATAATCATTCATAGAGTATAAATGAGGGTGATTGACTTTCTGCAAAGAAAATAGTATTTATAAGACTGTGAGAAAACCTTCATAGTACACTATAGAATAAATTCATAAAATAAAAAGCTAGTGCATGTAAGAAACACCTTGCAGAATTTAGGCTGAAATTGCTGATGTCAATAAAATCTAACAATTAACCAAGTTTGCTATGTTGGCCTAAATTCATTTTTCAGGTTACCATTGTTTGCTTGTTAGTGAATATATGTCGATATACAGTATATAATATATTTTGTCCATTGTATGCACATGAAAATTGTGAACAATTTTTGGTTTTAATGAGAAATTGATTCATTCTTTCTGTCTGAAAACAAGTTATTGAAAATTAAGTGGGTACATTGCAACTGCTATATTTTTTTTTTTGTTACGTATATTGTACATATAATAAGATTATCACATGGAATGCTATAAAGGTCCCTGCAGCCCATCCTATTCTCTAAACATACTATATGCAAACCATAATGTCAAATGACAAAAATCAATCAGTCAATTAATCAATCAATCAATCTTGCATTTTCTGCTAATGCCCAGGATAGGCTTCTTCATCTTTGAGCTATCACAGCATTGGTTTATGGAATTAGCAGTTTGATTATTATATTGCTATTAAACTCTGGACAGGAATGCAGTTCTGTTTGGGGTAGCTTGTAGTTTAACTTGAGCCAGATTTTTTCAGATAAAGTAGTTTGAACTCATTCGTACATTATATCTTTTTCATAGAAATCTATGAGAGAGCCTGTACAGGTTGCTTTGTATAGTTCAGACACCCAACGTACCCCTTTACCAATACAGCATACATACTACAGATTTGGAATGAATTACACAGGGGAAGGCTTTGCCTAATGACCTGATGACTGTTCTATATTTTTACCTTACTAGAAAAATAATGGGGCACAAAATAAAATAGCAGACTAATATAGTGTCAACAAAGTATTAGTTTGGAATGCAGGAGTCTGAAAAAAAACCATGAACTGTTTATTTTCCTTGGGATTTCTTTTTAAGTTCTCACTTCCAAAACACAGCAATATTAGATTGCTGAGGAATGCTTTTATTATGTAGGATTTTTTCTTTATCACCTCTAGTGAAAGTATAAAGCTAATGTTTACTACCAAGCAGAGATGCTTTGTAAGCGCAGATAATAATGACCAGATGCAATCAATAATGCCGGTTTAAGAAGAGTCGGAATTATATAGTTGGAGCTAAAGGGTTTAATTATGGAATATGATCTGTCTGCTTAAAAGACATTACAGAAAAGATTGCTTTGTGGTTTAGCATCAGCCTATTTAGGTGTTTTGTGGTTGGTTTAATCCTTTCTATAACTTATTTTTAATTAGTGTTGTGTGTGTGTGTATGTGTAAACATGCAGTTATAAAGCACACAATGCTATTGTGAAATTATCATAAAAGAAACATTGGATTTTTTTCAAATATGTCCTATGGTATTAATGTTATTATTAACCAACTTAATGCCTCTCATTTAAACAACCACAGAAAGTAAATTATAATGTGCTTCCCACAATTATTATTATTATTATTATTATGATATTTATAGAGCGCCATCAAATTCCGCAGCGCTTTACAATGGGTTGACGAACAGACACGTAGTTGTAACCAGACAAGTTGGACACACAGGAACAGAGGGGTTGAGGGCCCTGCTCAATGAGCTTACATGCTAGAGGGAGTGGGGTAAAATGACACAAAAGGTAAGGATAGTATTAGACTAGTGACAGTTGCAGAAGAGGAATCAGTCAGGAGCTATTAACAGTTTAATTGATACGCTTTTATGAAGAAGTGGGTTTTTAACGATTTTTTGAAGGAGTGGAGACTGGGTGAGCATCTAACGGAGGAGGGAAGCGAGTTCCACAGGAACGGTGCAGCCCTCGAGAAATCTTGAAGGCGAGCATCAGAGGTGGGAGTACAGACAGAAGATAGACGTAAGTCTTCAGCAGATCGTAAGGGCCTAGACGGGACATACTTGTGTATAAGGGAGGATAGATAGGTGGGATCAGCATTATGTAGAGATTTGAAAGCAAGAACCAGAATTTTAAAATGAGCTCTTTGCAAGAAAACAAGTTTAGAATGTTTAGAAGTGAAAGCAAGTTTTTCCTACAGGAAAGCATCGGTTTGGTTGAGATCATCAATATTAATGATCTCAACCAAGGAGGTGGGAATGCCGTGGAAAGCAGTGCTGCAAGGGAGAAAAGGTTAATAAAGCCACTTTTTTCTCTTTGGAGCTGGGGACCTGTCACTTGTATTGGCCATGCATTATCCCTTCTAACTATATAGCATGCTCTTCCAGCTGTTTGGAACCACAGCCAATCACCTCCTCGTTCCCTTTACATGCTATCAGCTGCTGCATTTATACTATTAACTCTCTCTGTCATCACATACAAATCCCTCTGCTACCTCTTGTCTCATCTCCACAATTTAACCTTTACAGGTGATACACGAAAAATTAGAATATCGTGCAAAAGTTCATTTATTTCAGTAATGCAACGTAAAAGGGGAAACAAATATATGAGATAGACGCATTACATGCAAAGCAAGATAGTTCAAGCTGTGATTTGTCATAAGTGCGATGATTATGACTTACAGCTCATGAAAACCCCAAATCCACAATCTCAGTAAATTACACATGCAATCAATAAAACAAGGAGTGTACAACGAACAATATCGGACCTCTGAAAAGTATAAGCATGCATATGGACTCAGTACTTTGGGCCCCTTTTGCAGCAATTACTGCCTCAATGCAGCATGGCATGGAAGCTATCATCCTGTGGCACTGCTGAGGTG
Organism: Pelobates cultripes; assembly: GCA_933207985.1. Taxonomy (NCBI): domain Eukaryota; kingdom Metazoa; phylum Chordata; class Amphibia; order Anura; family Pelobatidae; genus Pelobates; species Pelobates cultripes. Next base: position 206,937,912 of record OW240912.1, on the reverse strand, counting down.
TTATGGAAGACCAGGATGCTTCAATAGCGGCCTTCAGCTATTCTGCATTGTTCGGTCTCATGTCTCTCATCTTTCTCTTGGCAATGCCCTATAGATTCTCTATGGGGTTCCGGTCAGGCGAGTTTGCTGGCCAATCAAGCACAGTAATCCAATGCTCATTGAACCAGGTTTTGGTGCTTTTGGCAGTGTGGCTTTCCTGCTGGAAAATGAAGTCAGCATCCCCATAAAGCTTGTCTGCAGAAGGAAGCATGAACTGCTCCAAAATCTCCTGGTAGACGGCTGCGTTTACCCTGAACTTAATGAAGCACAGTGGACCAACACCAGCAGATGATATGGCTCCCCAAATCAACACAGACTGTGGAAATGTCACACTGGACTTCAAGCATCTTGCAATGTGTGCCTCTCCATTCTTCCTCCAGACTCTGGGTCCTTGGTTTCCAAATGAGATGCAAAAGTTGCTCTCATCAGAAAAGAGGACCATTGAGCAACAGACCAGGTTTTTTTTTCTTTAGTCCAGGTAAGATGCTTCTGACATTGTTTGTTGTTCAGGAGCGGCTTGACAAGAGGAATACGATCCTGTGTGTGGTGGCTCTTGATGCACTGACTCCAGCCTCAGTCCCCAATACTTTTGAATGGCCTTTTCCTGACAATCCTCTCCAGGCTGCGGTCATCCCTGCTGCTTGTGCGCCTTTTTCTTCTACACTTTTCCCTTCCCTTCCTTAAATCACAGCTTGAACTTTCTTGCTTTGCATGTAATGCGTCAATCTTATATATTAGTTTCCCCTTTTACGTTGCATTACTGAAATGAATTAACTTTTGCATGATATTCTAATTTTTCGAGTATCACCTGTAGATTGTAAGCTCACAGGCAGGGTCCTCTACCTGTTGTATTGGTCTGTTCCTATTGTGTTGTCTTTCCCAATTGTACAGCGCTGCAGAATATGTTGGTGTTTTATAAATGCCAGTAATAAAAAAAAAAATAAAAAAATCCCTATGCATCAATTAATCACCTCTTAACTCCAATTAATATTCAGTACATCCAGCACACAAGTCATACAGAACCCCCAATAATACACACAATACACACATCACATTCAGCAGTGCAGCTGGAATAAAATACATTGGAGTGTGAAAAATGTTCTTGATCCTTTATACTCCCATGCCAGGTAATTCCCAAATGTATATACAGATGTGCACCAAATGGAAAATCTATATAGGAAAAACAGGTAACATTCTAGAACAAAGTGCTACATGTTGAGAAAACTTCTGTTAGTTTCCATGGCGATAGCTTATTATTTAGCACTTTATTTCAGAATAGAACTTGCTTTCACTTTTTTTTAGTTTAATTCCATCATCTGAGCAAGATGCAAGAACTGAAAGGTCATTAGCCCCTCTGTATCGAGCGGACTCACTTGCATGGGTTTTCACTAAAGTGAGAATTGCTAGGGAATCAAAGTGAATTTCAAACTGTCGGGCAAAATAGCTGAAAGAAAAATTCTCCAAGTCAGTTCTGCTCCCAATTCAGCTACTTTGGCCTTAAATTTTAAATTCACTTTGAATTCATAGCACTACTTACTTTAGTGAATAACCCTAAAAGTATCATCTAGAGTTGCAATTACTTGACAGGCAAATAGTTATATGCCAGGTCCAAATTCATTCATCATCTGTGGTTCTAAACACTTTACAGCTAATTCATTGCTCCGTATTTTTATAGATAGAAACATGTGAAGGCAGATAAGAACCATTCGGCCCATCCAGTCTGCCCAATTCTCTAAATACTTGTATTAGTCCCTGGCCTTATCTTATAGTTATGATAGCCTAATGCATATCCCAAGCATGCTTAAACATCTTAACTGTATTAACCTCTGCCACTTCAGCTGGAAGGCTATTCCACGCATCCACTACCCTCTCAGTAAAGTAATACTTCCTGATATTATTTTTAAACCTTTGCTCTTCTAATTTAAGACTATGTCCTCTTGTTGTGGTAGTTTTTCTTCTTTTAAATATAGTCTCCTCCTTTACTGTGTTGATTCCCTTTATGTATTTAAATGTTTCTAGCATACCTGCAATACTTGAACAGAATGGACTCCTGAAATGGGTGTGTTTTTTTTTAGAAGTTTACAGGCATTTCTTAATTGACTTTATAAATTGTTATTTTCGCAGTTTACTCATTGGGACGTTAGCACCTATTTCATTTCAGGAGACATTGCTCTATGTCAGGAGATGACAATATTAGTAACACGCGTTTAAAGATAGGTTAACCTTAAATATATCAGAAATATACTTGGAAAAATGTGTCACTAATGTCACTTAGTTAAAAAGGTTAGAAATACCAATACAAAGAAGGGCTAAAGTTTAATAGGGTTTTCAGTTCCTCAGAGTATACGTATAAATTGAATAGAACAATGTTTCTTTGATACTGTCACATTTTTCTTCTCTCCATTCACACTAATTCACAGCTTGGACACAGGACTTGATTAATGCTTACTTGTTATGCCAAGAAGAGATAGCACTATATCTACTAGATGGCTGTTCTTTGAATAGACAACATATTTAACTGAAAAAAGGAGCGTTTTTAATCTTTTAACTTCAAATAATGAAAAGAATGGGACCTTCATGTGTACGGAGTGTTCCCCAAGGAAGGAATCAATATTTTGTTTATTTTTTTCACGACATAATATATGACCATATTACCATTTTGGAACAGAAGTAAAGCACCAAATGTCTCTATTCCAACCAATCCCAAATATGTCATAATCAATACTTTTTCTTAATCTTCTTTTGTTTGTAGTTTTTTTTTTAGATCTTATTTTATATTTTTTATATACAGAACATTCCACGTTCCCCTTTTCAATTGTTTAATGGCACTTTTCAAAACGGACACTATAAACTGGATGTGACCTCCATTTTGATAATACATTAACAACTATGAGCAAAGAAGCCCCTAACTATAGTTTATGCTGCTTTATACTGTTGCTAATGGAAAAGCAAGCAGTAGGAGCAAAGAGCACTCCAAAATCCCAATGTCAGGGGATTCTTCTTGTCCTGGGTATGAGTGTATCTTTTAAACAGCAGGAGTTCACGAGATACTTAGTTTAGCAGAACATGAAAGATCAGTTTGTATTATTAGTATTGTTATTACTATATGATATTTATAGAGTGCCATCAAATTCTGCAGCGCTTTACAATGGGTGGACGAACAGACATGTAGTTGGAACCAGACAAGTTGGACACACAGGAACAGAGGGGTTGAGGGCCCTGCTCAATGAGCTTACATGCTAGAGGGAGTGGGGTAAAATTACATAAAAGGTAAGGATAGTATTAGACTAGTGACAGTTGCAGAAGAGGAATCAGTCAGGAGCTATTAACAGTTTAATTGATACGCTTTTATGAAGAAGTGGGTTTTTTAACGATTTTTTGAAGGAGTGGAGACTGGGTGAGCATCTAACGAAGGAGGGAAGCGAGTTCCACAGGAACGGTGCAGCCCTCGAGAAATCTTGAAGGCGAGCATCAGAGATGGGAGTACGGACAGAAGATAGACGTAAGTCTTCAGGGGATCGTAAGGGCCTATAGGGGACATACTTGTGTATAAGGGAGGATAGATAGGTGGGAGCAGCATTATGTAGAGATTTGAAAGCAAGAACCAGAATTTTAAATTGAGCTCTATATTTTATAGGGACTGACAGAAGGGTGAGGCATGGGAGGTACGGGCGGACAGGAAGATGAGCCTCGCCGCCGCATTCATTATGGACTGTAACGGCGCAAGCTGGGAGCACGTAAGACCACTGAGAAGTGGATTACAGTAGCCAAGGCGAGAAAGGACAGTGGAATGGACCAACACCTTTGTCGCATCTGGCGTTAAGTAGGGGCGGATGCGCGCAATGTTTATGAGATGGAAATGACAGGATTTGGCGATAGATTGAACATGAGGCTTGAAGGAGAGGTCGGAGTCAAAGAGAACACCTAGCCAGCGAGCCTGCGTGGTGGAGCTGATGGTAGCACCGTAGACTTGGAGGGAGACAGACATAGGAGTAACAACACTTGAGGGAGGAAAGACCAGAATTTCAGTTTTGGTCAAGTTTAGTTTAAGGAAGTGGGCAGCCATCCAGTTAGAAACAGCAGAGAGAAAGTCAGAGACACTAATCAAGAGGGACGGGGAGAGATCAGGAGAGGACAGGTAGATTTGCGTGTCATCTGCATAGAAATGATATTGGAAGCCAAAGGAGCTAATGAGTTTACCAAGGGAGGCAGTATAGATGGAGATCAGTAGGGGACCAAGATAGGTCTATGAATAGTTTTCTCCCCATCTGCTGATTGAACCCAAGTTGTTCAGAGGAAATTAACTTTTTTACTCTGTTACCTATAACTTTTGCAATTTTTGTTAACAATTTTTGCAACAACTTTTGCAATTTTTGTGTGCATATACTAAGTGATAGGGAACCTCCTTGCACCATAAACTATACAGGTAAACCTAAATTGTTTTTGTGCTTGTTTTAGTGACTCTTTAAAATATGTGTTCCCCTTGTACTATCAATGTGTCGGTGACTTGTGGAACTTCCATGCTGTATTTTTTTTCCATATAATTTTGAAAGATTGTTTATGATTTATTGAACACATCTTCCTTTGTAGTAGTTGGAAAACAATCTTTCCTGTTTAGTGTACGCTTTGGTAGGTAATACATTGTGTCATGAGTGGTGCTCTCCAACTGTTTACTGGATTCTTCATTAACAAGACTGGAATAATTAGTTTTTCTTTTTCCTTTGGCAACAAGGTGAAAATGATGGGGTTTCATTATTCATATAGAATGTACACATAGCAATTGATTTTGTTGTAGCTGATATGCATGGATGCTCTCGTGTCCCTTTAAATGTTCTGTATGTTGATTTTGCACTTCAGCCACTGCATTTACTAGAGCTGTTTTTAAATTAGGTATAACAAGACATATAGAGTAAGTGTGTAAACATTATCATACTGTAATTCCAATCATCGTCATCTAACTTGGCCCTTGATTTAATATTTTTGGATAAGCTTTTAAATTATATTTTCGGATAAACTCTTAAAACCATTTAATATTTTGAAAAATAAGTTAATATTTTATTATTTTTTTATTTAAATTGATATATATTTTAATATTTTTAAAAGTATTTTAAAAGTTTATCCAAAAATATTACATTGCAGTTTTAATCACCAAATATAAAAATTCCTGTATCACACTTGGAGCTAGATTACAGAAACAAAACGAAAAGGGATGGCAAAAAAAACAACCAATCCCTTCTATTTAAAAAGTCAATTTCTTTAATTTTGCATGTACTTCAAAACATCTTCACACAATCAAGGCTTGAGCCATCATTAAAGTAAAACTCCAAACACCTAAAGCACTTTAGCTTGCTGGAGTGCTTTATGTGTGAAAAGAGTATCCTTTTTTTCATTTTTGAAAAAGTGCAGTTTTCAATAGAAATTGGCATTTTTGGAAATTACCCTTGTTGCACCTCCCAGATCAATTAGACAACAGATCATGTTACTTCTTTCTAGTTTAGCTCAGTGGAGCTAAACTCAAGCGTCAAGCAGCTGCTCAGAGCACCTGCCTTGCAAACAACTAATTTAAAAGTCTGTGATTGTACAGCCACAGAAAGTCTGGGCTGTTTTTGGATATATCCACAATAAAACAAAAATGCACAATTAAATGCACGCATGCTTTCTATTAAATAGTGATTTTTTTTGTGGGTGTATCTACTAAAGAGCAATTATTTTTTTAATTGTCATTGGAGTGGATAGATTGGACAAAGTAAGAAAACAATGCACAGCTTTCTAATGTTATGCTATGGAGAAGAGGATCTAGAAGAAGAATGGAAACTGTTGGCTTTACAAACTTATTATGGTCAGTCCTTATTTGATAGACTGAGTTGTTCATATGATCTTTATTTCCTAAATAATACATTGCAAAAAATTAGGTAAAAATAGATCATTTGGGGGGAAAAAAATAAATTGCTGCAATATTCACGGCTTGCACAGTTTAGTCTGAATTGTGAATATTGGTTTTCAATTTATTAGAATTAGCTTTTTAGTGGACATATCCTGTTGCCTATTTATTTTGATTGATTTTGTGTGCTGCAATTTCTTTTCTTGGCTCTGAACCAGGAACTGGCTGAGGCTCACTTTACTTTCTAAGGCTCTTTCTATAAGCTATGGTTTATGGACACTAAGTTTTAGTGCTGCCACCATAATTCATGAGGTCTTAGCAAAGCCATTTTGCAAAACTCATAGACAGTGATACATACATTCCTAAATAAAGTCTTACACACACACACACACACACACGCACTGCTGTGTGTGTGTTTGTGTGTGTGAGGGTGGTGTGTGTGTAAGGGTGCTGTGTGTGCTTGTGAGGGTGCTGTTAGTGTGTGTGAGGGCACTGTGTGTGTGTGAGGGTGCTGTTAGTGTGTGTGTGTGTGTGTGTATGTGTAAGGCTGCTGCATGTAAGGGTGCTGTGTGTGAGGGTGCTGTGTGTGTTTGTGAAGGTGGTGTGTGTGTGTGTAAGGGTGCAGTTAGTGTGTGTGTGTGTGTGTGTGTGTGTATGTGTAAGGGTGCTGTATGTGAGGGTGCTGTGTGTGTAAGTGTGTGTGTGTGCTGTGTGTGTGGGGTGCTGTTGTGTGTGGGTGCTGTTAGTGTGTGTGTGTGTGTGTGTGTGTGTGCTGTGTGTGTATGTGTATGTGTATGTGTAAGGGTGCTGTGTGTGTAAGGGTGATGTATGTATGTGGATGCTGTATGTGTGACGGTGCTGTTAGTGTGTGTGTGTGTGTGTGTGAATGTGTAAGGGTGCTGTGTGTGTGTGTAAGGGTGCTGTATGTGTGAGGGTGCTGTTAGTGTGTGCTGTGTAAGGGTACTGTGTGTGTGTGGGTTCTGTTTGTGTGTATTGTGTGGGGGGACTGTTTAGTTAATAGCCCCACTCCCTTCTTACCTTTAGGGAGGAGGGACTGTGCTGCTGCCATCCCTGGTGGTCCAGTGGTGAGTGAACTCTAGCCTGCAGGGCTAGAGTTCTCTCGCGCGAGATCTGAGCGTTGACGCGGCAACGCTCCGACCTCGCGAGAGGAGCCCGGCGGAGCTGCGTGCTAGAGCTCCCCGGGTCCTCTCCTGCCTCCCTGCCTGTGAGCCAGTGAGGGAGATTTTTGATCTCCCTCACCAGCCCATGGAGCTACATAGCGCGGGCCGCAGGGATTAGGGAGTGCCCAGGCACACCCAGCACACCCCATGCGCACGCCTATGGCAATCATAAGGTACATAATCACAGACACATATATAAATACACACAGAAACCCACTTTACCCTGCTAGACACACCTTCCCAGACAAAGACCGCCATACACATAAATGCACTTACACACAAACTCAGATACACAAAGACAGATGTGCAATGACATTCAGATAAGCACATATATGCATACTTAGAGGCACACACAGACACATTTACACAATCAGGTATACACTCAAAAACAAATATACACTCAGATACCCACACTCAGGTATACATGCACACACACAGCTGCACGGCAACTTACACACACACAGATACCCTGCCACACTTACACAAATCCATTATGTTTGTCCATTTGAATGCAGGATGGTAACTTACAGATCTAGACCATTCACCAGACCTCAGACCTTTGAAGAACCCCATGTGTGCCCCATGCTTAATAAAGCCCATGAACACCCAGTAGGTGGTTCAACTGTCTGCTCTCTGTGAACGAAATGTTACATGACATTATTTAAATCAGTATATTAAGAGTGACACATAAAACTTTGAAGGTTAGAAAAGAGCAGTTAGGATTTGCAGATTTACAGAGCAAAACTAATAAATACTCATACAAGTCATTAATACTACTACTAATACAAGTAATTAATATTTTTTAAATGCTTAATAGATTGGAAAAAAAATGCCAAGCATATCTAATAATATCATAACTCACACATTGCACTAATATGTGTTAGTTCCTGGAGTCCCATTCAAGTCACATGCTGATGAATGGGGAAAAAATGCTGTGGAACTTTGAAGTAGTTTGTATCTTTTAGATTTTTTAGATTGTAAAAATGAAAACATATTTTTGAAGTGAAGTGGCCTTCAAAATATCCAGAAGGTTAACATTTGCAGTTCACTATGCAATGCAGACCTTGAGACAGCATGCTGCATATTTGCACATAGACTTCTCTCACAGTTCCTTTATCAAGAGATCCTCAAATTCACACGATATCCCATTAGATTCTCATCTAACAACTGGGGTGAAGGACGTTTTGTTTTTGCTGATAGGCAGCTCTACACAGTTTTTGATCTGTGTTTATCTGTTTTTAAGAGGAAGCAGTGTGTGTTTTGAAAAGTACACACTGCTTCATTGAATTCCAAGGTCAGCTAAAAAATAGAGGAGGAGAAGAAAATTTGCAGCGTATGTAAGATTGTTTGCAGTGTTTGTGAGCTTGTTAGCAATGTTCAGTAAGCTTGTCTGCAGTGTTTGTGTATGAACATTCTTGGCTGGCTGTCATCCTGTGTTTGAACTTGACATGCAGTCCCTTTGCAATCTACAGCTCATACATATCTTCAGTGGTGCACGTCATAATAAAAAATTATTGTTGGTATATGGCACTATGGGGCAGTAACGGCCTGCAGGTACTCTGGTTGAGTACCTCTGTTACTTCTTGGATTCCTTTGCTATTTTTGGACCATCCGGTATAGCCTTGCTAGTGCCGCCAGGAGTGCTCAGATGCCCATATCAAAGTAATCTGACCAGCATTCATAGGTAAAATGTTGGGAGTGATTATAGTAGTGATTATAGCCTTTACCCCACACTATGAGTCAAGACTACATGTAGGGGTTAAACAGAACTGACTTCATTGCAGCTGTGGAAGAGGGTCATTAGAGTACAATAGTGTAATGAACAATACATACAGTTAACAATACGTACTCTTCCCATAACTTCTTGCTTTTTCTTTTTGCTGAAAACAACCCACAGCCCCACCAAAACAAACAAATGCTAAGCACCATATTGTCCTAATCACTCTTGTTAACAAACCATAGTAATATAATACAAATGTCTTTGTTCTCTAAATATAATTTAAACAACCTGAAATATACATATTTTATGAACGCAATGAATTCGAATGAACTTCGGAGCAGTGGAAAGAGCAATATCAAATGTGAGGTTTTTTTTGGTTCCCTGTCCCTCTGTCCTGCTTTAGTCCCTTTGTGTTCGATTACACTATATGTGTTAACACTGTAAAGAGGGCGCTATAACCATGCAGTGAGCACTTCAGCAGCACTGCCTGCATGTTCCTGAAGTCAGAGGGCTCACCAAACAGCCTGTCACTTTTCTTGGTGGGTCCACTCATTATGAAATATGCAATGATTTCATCACTGACAAACCCCCTCATAGCTCTGCCCACCTTGTCTCGATTGTCCAGGGGCAATTGTTGGGAGGTATGCTTTTGCGTGGGTGTAGCACCAAGATGTGGGATTGTAGTGGTCCAAGTGAGAGCAGCAATTTCTCCTGGAACCCACACAGCCTACTGAGCCTTGAGACTACAGCTGAATCCACAGCACGTTCATCTGCTTAGCTAAGTTCACATTTAGACCTATACAAATATATCAATGCTTCCTCTTGGCAACATCTCACCCAGCTCTGCTAACCCCCTATGATCTGTTTCCCTTTTATGTTAATAACATGCAAAACAGGGGCCAACAAAACAGGGCAAATTTCCTGCATTGCTGTGCTAGGTTACCCGAGCATTCTTCTAGTTCAGGATGCAATATCAGCTGTGTTGGGCTTCAGTGAATTTAAACCAATACATTAGGTCTTGACAATGCTCAGGTTATGAATTATCACATGTCGGACCATGCAAGTTTAATAAACCAGTTATTGAGTAGCCCTCAGAAAAAAATAATTGCATATCTATATAATTAGTAAGACAGATCACTGCACAACTGTGCACTTGCTTTTGACAAAATGCTGAACTGTGAAAGCTATCTGGCTTATTCATCATTGGAGTGCATGGAATTCTTATTAGAGTGTGTTCAATTTAGGCTATTTTAAAGGCTACAAAGAATAGTGAATTTATTTTCGCTCTGGTAGTGAGAACATCATATCAGCTTTAATGTAAATAATGTTCATGTGGGTCTATCGTTCTATTAGTATATTTGAAATTTCTTAAAGAATGAAAAAATATTTCAGAGAAAGACTTGCGATAAAACCAGCAAGCAGAATGCTAACTAAAATGGAAGGAAAACAGAAAAAACGCTAATACATATATGAAATAGATTTTTTCTGTCTATAACTGTAGACTGCTCAATACATGGTTAGATATTTACTAAAACTGATGCAATTTACTGCATAATGTTATTTTAGAAATTAAGGAAGGTCAGAATCCAAGCAATACCATGCTGTATGAAAAATGTGGACATGCCGGGTGGGCTGAGATGTCCGAACTGCAGCCGGTGGTATTTTTCTGTGATCCTATTATTCTTTATTTGGTTATAATTTCAATTCACCTGCATCTTCATGTGAACAACAATATATCATCTTGTAAAGAAAAGAAGTTCTGTCCATGAGCCCCCACCATCCCCCACTACACGCAGTGAGCGATCTAACAAACTGCAGATCGGCCTTCGTAGTGTACTTCCACTTGGCAACACTGCCTAGCAACACCATGCAAAGGCAGAGAATTCACACAGGGTGTGCATCAGAATAGTAATTGAATGGGGAACTGGATTTATTTTGTCACATGGAGGCTCGCGCTGCCTTGTTCATGCCACAATGACTTAGTTATAACCATGTCATGAAATCATGCTGGTCTTTTCGGTGTATTGGTTTAAATTGTGTGTCATAGTGTCTGTTGGGGCCAGAATATGCTTCAGTATGGTTGCATCTGTCTCATGATAGTCCTGAAGAGTTTGGTTCATATCAATATTGCTGCTTCTTTTTCTTTCTATAAATGTGTTAAACTTATTGGAAGAAAAAGAAACAGCAATGTTGGTATAAAAACTTTATGTCGGTGAATTTCATATCCCCTTACACACACACACACACACACGGTCATTCAGGATTTTATGTGAAGACATGGAGGCGAGTATTGCTTAACCCTTTCTTTACTGTCCACCAATAGCAGCAAAGAACGCAAGTAGAAAAAATATAACAAATACAATGAGACACCAGCCAATCCCCATCCAGGTCCCATTATAACAGCAAGCACTGCCTCTCAAGCTTCCTCTTTCTTTGCTGCTCCACACAAAATAATTACTTACAATTTTTACTCTTACCAATAACTGTTTTTTCTCATTACCTTTATCTGTTTTGATGACTTATTATTTAATTATTACTTAATCATTATTATCTTATTATTATCTTATAGTCTGGTTTTTCTCCTGTTTATTAATTCTGTTCTATATGATATTAAAGTTAAATTATATTTACCTTTGAGCCCATGGTTCCAAATCTTCCTATGGGGGATTCTTACATGTATTTCTCTCCTCTCTCTTGAGTTTTGCTTTATTGCTCCTATATTCATATCCTTTATTTTCTTCTTATTTTCCTTATTTTTCTACTTTTTGATCTCCCCCCTTTTTTTCTGACTGTTTGGCGCCCTTTTGCGCCTGTTTTCCTCACTACTGTTCAGCTATTTTACGTGTCTGAGTCAAGTCCTTTTGGTTAAATTCACCACAAATCTGTGCCGTTGACGGGCATATGGTACCGTTCAACTATTTTACTGTGTTTTCCCGCAAACGTTTTTTGTTTGTCTGTTTTGCCGAACTTTCGGTGCGCAAATTTGACGCGTTCACGGGATATATTGCAGCGAATCTCGCGAGAATAGCGGCGGACATTTTCTGATCTTCCGTCTTTCTGGCTCTGTTTTACCTCATATCTATTCCTGTCTGCTGGTCTGGGCCCTGGTGAGCTCTACTATCTCTCCATCTCTGGTGTAACTAGTCTGGGGTGATTAACTCCTACTAGCCTGTATCAGTGGTTGGCCCTATGTCTCATCATGATGAAGCTCAGTCCCTGGCACTACAGCGCTCAGTCACTGACACCATTATGGCAGCTATGGGCTCTATGTCCTCTGCCCTCTCCCAGACCATCTCCTAGGCCAGGGGTAGGCAACCTTTTAGAAGCACTGTGCCGATATAGGATGGTGATGTCCTGTAGCTTGCCTGTCCTATTTTTTTAAATTGAGGTGTGTCATTGTATTTGTGCATTTATAAGCTGTTATATTGTATATGTTCATTAGTAGTTTATGGTATTGTGTATGATACATATGAATGGGGGCTGTGTATGTGGGCTGCTTGTGGAATTGTGTGAGGATGGATATGTCACATTGTGTGTTTGGTAGTGTGTGGGGGCTGATATTGCATGTGAGATGCTGCATATGGGGTTGTGTGCATGTATGTGGATTGTTAGCGGGTTACGTTTGTGCGGATTGTGTGTATGTTTGTGTGTGAGCTGTTCATATTATTTGTATTAGGGGAGGGTTATTCTGCATTTCTGTGTATATCTTGCAGTGTGTGTGGCTTCCCTGGGTTCCAGTGGGGACCAGGCTGGCCAGATACAGGTCAAGGACAGGAGCTGCAACAGCAGCTGTGGGCTGCTCTACTACAGTGTGGATTCCCATTTACAAGTGCTGGGAGGAAGTGATCTGCGATCACTTCCTCTATGTACTGCAATACTTAAATTGAGGATTGTCCTTCACCACCTCTTCGTATTAGCAGATATCTGAAGTTTTACTGGGACTCCTGATAGACCAGAGCCTGTTTGGCTCTAGCAGCCTTGAGTGCTGTGCAAATACACATTGAGTTCCGTGCATGGCACTAGTGCCGTAGGTTGCCTACCCCTGTCCTAGGCTTTACTTTTGTGCCCAGTGGCCGCAGAAAGTTCGGGCCCACCGATACGCCAACCACGTTCTGGTTCAGACCTTTCAGGGGACGCACCTAAGAAGGCTACTGCCAAATCCCGGCACTTAACTCCCTCTGCCTCCAGAACCCATATGACTGGTGAACCCGAGGTCACCCATGATAACATGCCTGTATCACGCAAAAGAGCCTTTCTGCGCCAGGCAGAACGGGCACGGCAAGAGCACAACCTGATAGAAACTCCAACTCAGAAATCGGGTCTAGTGAGGAGTCTGGTGCTGAGTCCTTGAGTGACTCTGAAGCTGATTTATGTGAGCAGGGCATTGACCTTTTGAGCTCCGTGCAGTCGGGGGGTGGCTGTGAGTGACTCCCCTGCTACTGCGGGCTTCAATCTCCTGGATCCATCTGGAGAACCTATGTTTGACCCGAATGATCTCCGTCATCCGAGGTCGGCTGAATGGCTCCCAGCGGATCATGTGGCACGTTACCTAGAAAACTGGGTACGGCGCCCCCTCAGCAAGGAGGCCCAGAGTAAGCTCGGGGCTGAATTCCCATGGCCTTTGGTGCCTAATAAAGTCTGTGAGACCCCAGTAGTTGACCCCAAAATGACCCAATTCCTGTGTAAATTGGGGTGGAACCCTCGCAAGGGTCTAGACTCGGCACTTAAATCATGCCAAGATAAACATTTAGCAAAATTGTTCGACCTGGCAGAAGACGCCAGAGCTGAGAACAGGCAGGTTGACCCAGAAGAACTCTGTGGCTGGGTACAGAGAGCAATCTACATTGCGGGAAGTGTTAACACCTCCCTCTCCATAGAACGGTATAAAGCCATTCTATTTAAAATAGAGCCGGAATTGGCCAATCTTGCCCTCACCGAGGTGGGCAAGGAAGCCCAGGGCCTCTTGCTTGGGGACTCCGTTATAAGATTAGGCATAAAGAGGCTAAACAAGTTATAAGAGCTTCCAAATCACACACAGAAGAGAAAATAGCACAGTCAGTAAAAAAGGGGTACAAAATATTTTTTAGATACATAAATGAGAAAAGAAGAGTAAAACAAGGATTAGTTAGATTAAAAACAAAAGAAGGAAGGTATGTAGAAGAGGATAAAGGTCTAGCTGACTGCCTCAATAAATATTTTTGTTCAGTATTTACAGATGAAAATGAAGGAAAGGGACCTCAGTTAGAAAAAAAGGACAAATGAGTCATTTATTACATGTGAGTTTACAGAGGAAGAGGTTCTATTTCAACTTTCAAAAGTAAAGACAAACAATCATTGTTAACAGGAGTAGTCCCAGAAGATTGGAAGTTAGCGAATGTTGTGCCCATTCACAAGAAAGGTAGAAGGGAGAAGTCGGGCAACTATGGGCCAGTAAGTCTTACTTCAGTAGTGGGGAAAGTAATGGAAACCATGTTAAAGGATAGGATTGTTAAATATCTAAAAACATATGGATTTCAAGATCAGAGACAACATGGGTTTCCTTCAGGGAGATCATGACAAAGCAATCTTATTGATTTTTTTGATTGGGTCACTAAAATAATAGATCAGGGTGGTGCAGTAGACATTGCTTACCTATATTTCAGTAAGGCTTTTGACACTGTTGCACATAGAAGGCTTATCAATAAATTGCAATCTTTAAGTTTGTATTCCAATATTGTTAAATGGGTAAGGCAGTGGCTGAGTGATAGGCAACAGAGGGTTGTAGTCAATGGAGTATATTCAAAGCTTGGGCTTGTCACCAGTGGGGTACCTCAGGGATCTGTACTTGGACCCATTCTCTTTAATATTTTTATTAGTGATATTGCAGAAGGTCTTGATGGTAAGGTATGTCTTTTTGCTGATGATACTAAGATATGTAACAGGGTTGATGTTCCAGGAGGGATAAGCCAAATGACAAATGATTTAGGTAAACTAGAAAAATGGTCAGAGTTGTGGCAACTGACATTTAATGTGGACAAGTGCAAGATAATGCATCTTGGACGTAAAAACCCAAGGGCAGAGTACAGAATATTTGATAACCTCAACATCTGAGGAAAGGGATTTAAAGGTGATTATTTCTGATGACTTAAAGGTAGGCAGACAATGTAATAGAGCAGCAGGAAATGCTAGCAGAATGCTTGGTTGTATTAGCAGTCGAAAGTGGGAAGTGCTCATGCCCTTGTACAGAACACTGGGGAGACCTCACTTGGAGTATTGTACGCAGTACTGGAGACCATATCTTAAGAAGGATATCGATACTTTAGAGAGAGTTCAGAGAAGGGCTATTAAACTGGTTCATAGATTGCAGGATAAAACTTACCAGGAAAGGTTAAAGGATCTTAACATGTATAGCTTGGAGTAAAGACGAGACAAGGGGGATATGATAGAAATATTTAAATACATAAAGGGAATCAACACAGTAAAGGAGGAGACCATATTTAAAAGAAGAACAACTACCACAACAAGAGGACGTAGTCTTAAATTAGAGGGGAAAAGGTGTAAAAATAATATCAGGAAGTATTACTTTACTGAGAGGGTAGTGGATGCATGGAATAGCCTTCCAGCTGAAGTGGTAGTGGTTAACACAGTAAAAGAGTTTAAGCATGCGTGGGATAGGCATAAGGCTATTCTAACTATAAGATAAGGCCAGGGACTAATGAAAGTATTTAGAAAATTGGGCAGACTAGATGTGCCGAATGGTTCTTATCTGCAGTCACATTCTATGTTTCTATGTTCTATGTTTCTATAAAGGACCCGGGGCATTTTGTTGTGGCTCTTACAGCCCTGGATAAAGCCCAATCCTCCATGAGGGCAGGTCTCTACCATGGCCGGCAGATTTAGGGGTCGTCTGTCCAGCTGTTCAAACTACAACTCCCCTGGCTCGGGACGAGGCTCCTATACACAGCCACCTCCCTATCAGGAGGTGAGAAACCGGTCCCCCTTCTTCCCTTCTTGTGGAAGACCATGGCGATCCAGAGGCTTTAGAGGAAACTCCGGTTCCAGACGCCCTTACGGTAAGCTTACATCTACCTCATGTTTCTTCCCATGTTTCTTCCGTCATTTTTTCCCCACTTGGTCAGCTATCACCTCTGATGCTTGGGTTCTGGCCACTGTTTGGGTTTTCCACATAGAATTGGTCGGCACTCCTTGTCACATCCCCCCTCTTTGCCCAATCTCGTTCTCTATACGTGACCGCGTCTTGATAGACGTGGAATTGTCGGCCCTTCACGAGAACGGGGTGATCAAACTAGCCCCCACGTCCCCCGCCTGGGTCCTCAGCAACATTTTCCTGGTGGAAAATAAGGGCGGACAGATGTGCCCAGTTATCAATCTCCGTCCGCTCAACGCCTTGGTGCGCTACCAACACTTCAAGATGGAGGGCATCCACCTCCTGTGGGACTTACTACTTCGTGACGACTGGATGGTGAAACTGGATCTGAAGGACACATACTTGCCACGGTTCTATAGCTGGTGCCCGGACCCAGCTGTGGAGGCAGTGAAAGCCTTCCTGCAAGACTGGACCGTCTCGCTCCCTTATGTCTTCCCTCTGTTTGCCATGATCCCTCGGTCCTGCTCCAAGTTTGCTGCCAACTGACCGAACTGATCCTGCTGACTTCATTTTTGGGGACTCAATCCTGGATCCCACAGCTCCTGGAAATGGCAGCTCATCAGGGTTTTGATGTGCTAGTTGCTTTGGGGCTCATGACTGTCGCGCCCTCCTAGGCCTCAATACTCTTCTACTTGGGATGTCTCCTGCGTGTTGTCTTTCTTTAGTTCCTGGCCTCCTAACCCTGACCTCTCCTTACGACAATTGTCAGCCAAATTGGTCTCCCTCTTTTGCCTCATTTCGTGCAAGCAGGTTTCGATTTTGAATGTTCGTGCCCTAGACTACGATGCACGGTCTTTCACTCTAGACAGAGTGACCTTCCGAGTTTTTCAGCGGCTCCGGCGTTGTGTCCTGTGGCTTGTTTGCATTAGTATGAGTTTCGAACGAGTGCACATCATTCGGTACTTTCAACCGATTTCCCCTGTGTCCAGTACTACCTTGGTTATTTGGGTGAAATGGATGATGTTGCAGGCTGGTGTGGATACATCAATTTTTAGCGCCCATTTCTCCCAGGGGGCATCAGCCACATCTATCGTGGTTTCGGGGGCGCGTCTGGAAGACTTGAGGAGGATGGCGGACTGGTCCCGTGAATCCACGTTTCGCTCATTTTATTTTCGACCGGTCCCTCACATTTTTTCATCGGTCATTGGGCTCCTGTTTTTGTGTGTGTTTTCACAGGTTGATTCAGTGCTGCTTGAGGGTCCTCACTTCTTCTCAGTGGGTTTTGCATAAGTTGGCTGGTTTCTACTGCAATTTCAAGTTGGATTCCTCTTGTAATGTTCTTTGGACTGCTATTCACAGGATTTCATTACCATGTTTTCCAACTGTTCGGATCGTCTGTTGGTATCTGTTTTCTGTCTTTCCTCGTGATGTGTCACATTCTCCAAAGAAAGAGGAAGCTTGAGAGGTGGTATTGGCTGTTATACTGGGACCTGGATGGGGATTGGCAGGTGTCTCATTGTATTTGTTATATTTTTTTCTACTTGTGTTCTTTGCTGCTATTGGTGGTCAGTAAAGAAATGGTTAAGCAATACTCGCCTCTGTGTCTTTCATAAAATCATGACTTTTCGTCATGAAATAGCAAAATCATGAAATTATTTACTAAACTGTGAACATTTGACAAAACTTATTAAAAAAACCAAACAAAAAATAGGTGAATTGTAAGCAATGAATTGCTCTGTTAATTCCAGTTTTACTATTTGAAGAAAACTTTCAATATTTTCAGATAAATTGTAATTACCTTGTACAGTGAGTAAAGAAAAAAAAATTCTTAGAACCCTCCCAGCAGTATATGCTCTTTCATATGCTTTTAGAAAACATTAAATGATCCAAAGATTTAAAAAGTAAAAGAAATGATAGGAAAGGACAGTTTAAATGTACTTTAATACTTCAATATAACATATAACAAACAGGGCCAAATTATAGTCTGTCATTTTTCAAGTCTCTGATCGCTAAAAAAATTTTTAGCGTTAAAAAAAAAGCATTGAAGCATTGACATGACCCTCATATAACCAGTGACGACCTATGCTTTACTATCTCTTAAATAAACACTCTAAGTGCCATAACCACTGCAGATCACTGAAGTACCCTGGCATCCGCCACCCCTCCCCCCTCACCCCATTGTAAGTTGTCTAATTGTTCTAGAACAGTTTGACTTCTTACCTGGGGTTCTCCATGCTGCGTTTCTCATCTTCACTTCTTCCACCAGACCTAATCGGGAGCTTCCATTAACTCTCCAGAGCTAAGCCCTGCAGTACAGGACTAGCTCGTAGCTAAGAGCATCTCCCTTGCTCTGTGAGTTAAACCCTAAACTGTCTGGCTTAACTTATCCAGAGAGCTACTTTAGGTAGTGGAGGAGAAGAGCAGTACCTGGAGTGCTAGCTAGGAAGTCAAACCATTCTGAAACAATTTGACTTTTTAAAATGGCCATTGCATTAGTTATTTTTCTTGCAATTGTTTATTTATTTATAAAATATTTTACCAGGAAGGATATTTCTTGTTTTCAAGTATGTGCTGGGCTCACAAAACATTGCATCCTTTCAATACGGTACAAGAAAATACAAAAACAACTGGTAAGAAATATATAATCAACCATGACAGGTGCATTCTGTTTTGAGATATGTAGAGCGGGATCTCTTAAAGGATTTGAAAGGATTGCAATGTTCCTTTACCACAAGTCCGTAATATTTTGTTGAGTGTGGCAGTGTTTACGATACACTCTTGTTTTTTCAAGAGGAAATTGTAGAAATTGTAGAGATCGCCTTATTAGGATTTCCTCATTACATATACAATGTATCTTGCTGCAGATTGCAGTGAGTGACTGTTACCAACTATGGTAAGTTAGCATGCTAAACACAAAGATGGAGGCATTATTGACTGAATAAATCTCAAAATGTATTCATGCTTTCTGATTTTAACTTATAATTATAATTTTAATTAAACAGCATTTATTGTTTGGAAAGAGCCAGAGAAAAACAATAGTATGAAATATACAGTTTGAACAATGAGTGCTGTATCACATATTCCAAATTAGTGAAGATATTGCAGAACGTAGAATGTTCAACAGTAAATTGTTATTCACAGACTAGCTTTTGGTGTGATTAGATGCCAGGGGACATTAAGGTATAATCAGGTGTAGTCTAGCTATTGGAAAAAATGGTCAAATGCCAGTGAGCCACAATGACACGGGCCGAGGTCGACAAGGGAGATCAGAGGATATCAACTGCCAGCCTATGCAGCTGGCACTATCCAAGCACTGGCCTTGCTGTTTACCATCATTGGCCAGTGAAGAGATCAAAGGATCTCTCTCACAGACCCACAGTGTCTCTAGCTAGCAGCTCTGCTGAGTGCTAAATGTTCCTCTTGCAAGCTCTTGCAAGTATGTTTATTTAGTTTTTTAATAATATATATATTTATATTTTTGCTCCCATCGCCCCCCACCACGAAATATAGGTACATTCATACCCCATTGTACCCCTCAGACATACTTCACCCCTCATACACACATTACACCCTTCATACACACACCATACCTCTCATATACAATGCACCTCTACACACTACACACAGTGCACAATTTCCACATTATACATCCCTTATACACACACTGAACCACTTACACACACTACATAACTATATTCTAGACCAGACATAGGCAACCTTCGGCACTCCAGATGTTTTGCTTAGCCAGCATTATGGGTGTAAGAGCATTATGGGGGATGTAGTCCACAACATCTGGAGTGCCAAAGGGCGCCTATCCCTGTTCTAGACACACACTACATCCCTTATAACTCTGGATTCCCTACACACACACTATATTCCCTATACACACTCTGGATCCTCTACACACATACTAGATCCCCTAAACACAATTGATCCCCTACAGACGTTCAGTGCACCACCTAAACACACACTACATTCCTGATATAGACACTCTGGATCTCCCATGCACACACTAGATCCCTTGTACGCAAACACACACACTTCCTTTCGTAAACACCCACTTCTCTAAACCCTACACATACTACATCACCTCTGCATGCACAAACACTACAGCCCCTATGCACACACTCGCTCAGCCCCTATGCACACACTATATACACACACTCACTCTCTACAGTCCATAGCCATACAAATTACACCACAAACACAACTGAAACTGACCTATTTACACAAAACACCACACCACAATCCCACAAGCAACCTCCAAAGACATGCACAATAGCTTCCCCTGCCCTTTTGTCCTCTGGTATCCCACTTATAGAGAAAGCAAATGCGGCACAGGCATGTTAATAAATTTGCTTGCGCTGTGAAGAACAAATACAAGGCCTTTTTCTTATGCTAGAGCTCTTCAGCAGGGCTCTGTGTATGGTCTGCTCTGGAAGAGCATTGAACCAACATGCTCACTTTGACAGGGGGAGTACTTGTCATTGGTAAGGACAAAACACCCCTCCTCCTTTCTCAATGACTGGGCGGAATTTTTTCTCCAGTTTTGCCCTGGGTACAACCCAATATTGGAATATAGATGTAGAATCTCTGAAAGAGTAAGTATGTGCTGAATGAAGGAGAGATGCCAGTGGTGAAAGCTGGTTTTAAAAGATAGGCTACTTTTTCAGGTTATGCTATGGTGGCAGTACTTTCATGCAGTAGTGTTGCACTCAATGTTTACTTCCTTTTTTTTGTTCTAATAACTGTTATTTTTCTCCTGGATTTTTTTTACTATTTTTAATAGATCAGCCAGTGGTAACCTACTCTGTATATCTTAGGTCTCTGTGCATTGTTTTCATGCTAACATGGAGTCAGTTTCTTGTCTTACCAAAATGATGCTTTGCTTCATCAATAAACTGTCAGGTAGTTGAAAAAATAAGTAAGCGTTGATGTTAGTTTAATAATATGAGTAAGATTATCTTATAATGCTATAGTGTTATTTTGGTATTCAATTAAAGGTTAAAATGACTCACTCCAAACTATAATTTTAGTTTAAAACTAAAATCACTGTTTAGTAGATATAAGCCCAATTCATGGATTTTTCATGCATGTATTCATTGGGGATATAGCTTAAAAGAACACATGAACTGAAAGCCCTCCCCTTTTTTTCCCTGGAAGAGACCAGCAGTCTTATTAAAAATCCTCAAAACCTATGCACATGGGTAATGTTATGATCTAAGGTCTGTGAATGAGTTTGAACTCCCAAAGATGCTGGTCTGAGTTCAAGTAGCTCCCTGAGCTAACAGAAGGAGGCAGTAAACATTGATGACAGGAGTATTTCATATTTTTATTATAAATGTTCAGGTTTCTCATAGAAAGTTTGTGTGGAATAGCTTTGTTTAAATCAAAGTAGAAACATAAATAATGGTGAGTTGAACTAAAGCAGTTAAGTATGAAAATAAGCATTATCAACATCATTCTGTTTAAGAATATTGTGCCTCTTTGTGTTAGTAGCAGACTTAAGGTAAAACACAAAGTCTTGATCTGGGAACGTAGTAATGGGATGAGTTAACATATGTTAAACAAAGGTAATATATAAATAAAGTGCGTACCTTCCAAGATTGTGTTTACAATTGATTCTAGTTCTCAATATGACTTAGAGGTAAGAGGTTGCAAATAACTTTATACTATTACCAAAAATCTGCTTTTGGCAAAGTTCATAGGATGGGACAAGTGTATGATAATAGGTAGATTTAATGCTTAAGATACCATTAAATTCTAAAATTTACATACATAGTTTATGAGACATAATTTAGAAAAGTCAAGGACATTTGATCTACACCTGACTTAACCTTGATTTTACTTAATTTGACCAGAAAACCAGTTTCACATTTATAAATACCAGAGGTAATAATAACTAATCTATTGCCTTCTTAGGGGAGAACTTAGTTCAGTTTGGGGATCAATGGCTGGAAAATACGCTAAGATTATAGAGCCTTTGACCCAGTCTATTAGCAGCAATTATTATATTTTAGTTGTCCATATAAAAAGCCACCTCTTGGGAAAAGACTCCATAATAATTCTGAGTGATATTTTAAGGTTGCATCTCCATGTCTCAATGTTAGACCTTTACTAGATCTGGAAGCCTATTCAATGAGTTCATTATCATTTTTCTAAGTGGCATTATTTAGCACATTTTTCTAGAACATAACACTCCAACTTTTGCGGAAGACCTCAAATTTGTCATACTTTTCTTTTGTCAAATGTACTTCCTTTCTGAGTCAACACAGCTGAGTGTATTTACAATATCAATCTTCTCTTTTCCAGAACAAATATACACTCGACAAATTAAAGGTGCTGAATAGTGTTTTTTGACTTAATCTAAGAGAAGCTTGTAATGCTAGCGTGACAAGGGGAAATATCTGAGATAGGGTTTGTTACAGAGGTAGAATGGCAAACAAGTTTTGATTTTCAGGAAATGAAAGGCTGTACTTAACATGGCTAGGTTGAACGTGTTCAAGGATCTCCTGTCTACCAGTTTCAGTCACCTCTAGGGTACATCATTCAATTTCTGAATAGCACATCAAAGCATCACTTTAACATCATCTCTTTTAGTTTTTTACGACAGCCAAATGAAAAGTAAGTGACCCATTTATGATACGTTGTATCTTCTATCCTAAAACAGCTTAGTTTTTTTTTTTTCTTAGGCGATGTCTGAAAATAGATATATCATACGGGATTTTGGTTACAATGTACAAAAAACAACATGGCATCTCTGTAACATTTTGAAAGGTTGAACCTATAATCCAAAGCTTGTACATTTTTAATATATTTTGGAGTTGGTAAAGAGTTTTGACATTTTGTTGGTTTTTCTACTGTTCAACCATGAGCATTTTATTCTTGTGCCCTGCTGGGTTAATTTGTAGCCTCTAAGAGAAGATACAAAATTAGGCCATTTTTGTGTAGGTGAGCATCAAGGAAACCCAATATTAAGATCTCTAATACCTGGTGTGTTGTGTGACTCACTAGCTGAAAATCATCCAAGTATCTAGAATAATAATAGTTAGCTGGCTTCCACTGATACTTGATTTATAATGTAGTATTTTCTGTACTTTAGGGAATAAAGGATTCTGGGAATGCTCTTAGGACAATCAGAATATTGACTCCAAGGATGAAACAATGAAGGATTAAACAAATATCACACTAAGGTGGCCAAACCTTTACTGTCATGCAAAGTAATATTATGAAAATGAAAACATTAAGATTGGCTAGTAAACATGCTTTGCAGCATTAATTTTGATAATCACCATGCATTGGTTATCTAGCCAAGAAAGAACATTTTGTTGGTCTGAATCCTTGCTCTTTATTTATTTGTAAGATAATTGGATGTATTTTACCTTGGCAAACAAAGATAATCATTGTTTATAGCAAGGGGTTATGGGGGTAAAAGTGCCACAATAGTGAATGGTTAATGACCTTGAAAACCTGTGAGTGCTGTTTAGTATTAAAACTTACTCCCATGTATTGGCAGGCCTGTTTATATTTTCATATATTTTTCCGCCATACATCTACTAATAACTTAAGGACAAATGAGCGTGGTAAGAAAAGTATTGAGAGAATTATTTAATAAAAATTAGCTGTGATTAGCTGACAATGAATTGCAAATTTTAGGTTATAATAACTTGGAAAGATATTCTATGACTTTTGCAGCTTATTTAATTTGTCTTAAAATTAGTTGATTTATTGTTAGCTTGATTGTGCCTTTCTATATCTTCCTTAATATATTGACATTGAAAGACACTAATGGCACCCATTGTTTTTCATCATAAGTGTATCTGCTGTTTTAACCCTGTTTCTGTAACAAAAGCAATGTTTTCATTGTAGGATTAAATACACCTCTAGCAGCTCTCTGTAGTGGTACTTACCTTATCCGGGGGCCGGCCGAGGTCCTCAGTTCCTGCCGTGCGCGTCTCGCTCGGGGCTCGGATGGCGGCGGGCACTGACCGCGGGATGCGGTCACGTGTCCCGCCTATCTCCAAGAGCGCGCCGCGCATCTCGGGCACACTCTTAAAGTGGAAGTGGGAGCCGAAAACTAAAACGGTCTCCCATTGGCCCCTGTCATCCCACATTCCCTATACACTCACATTTTGGGGGCGTGGATATGACAGGGGCCAATCAAATTAAATGTAAGGGTATTTGTACTTACCTCTCCCTTGACTCTGTGCCCTATCGTGGTTTCTGTTTAAGTTCCCTTTAGCGCTTGTTGTGTTCAGTTGTGATTTTTCGTATTTGACCTTGGCTTTGTATCTGACTCGGTTTATCTCTTTATCCCTGTTTTGTCTTGTTTGCCGGCTTACTGATTACTGTGTACCAGACCTTGGCTAGTTCTTGTTTTCGCTGTCTCTTTGTACCCTTGACCTCGTATAGTTCCTGACTCTGTATTTCTCTCCTCTACGTCGAGTCCGGCCATTCTAATGTCCGGTAAGACGTATCTGCTCTATATTGTCAATTGTTGGACTAAATCTTGCGAGTTGGGGTAAACTACCGTGACACTGTCTTCCTGACAGCCACTAGAGGCACTTCCCAAATGAGAACCAAGTTAGACTTGGTTCTTAATCAGCTACTGCTCTTAGCTCAGTTTGGCTCATTCTGCCGCGCATGAACCCTAGTTTCCCAATGTTTTCCCATAGATTGGTTGGGATTATCAATCTATATAATTTCAGTCAGGGAGGTGCTAGGACTGATACGGCATAGCGGAAAGTTAAGTAAAATGTTTTCTTAGTTTAAGGTCTACGTGTATTGTCCCAGGGTCCCTTCTGTTCCCAACAGCAACAAAATAAGAGACATCAGATCCACAACAGTAGAGTTTATTCCGAAGATAGCTTTATTTCACCAATGTGGACCTGGTAATATTTCAGCCTCAAGTTTGACAAAGACCCTATTTGGAGTCAAATCATTACATGGTCCACATATGTGGAATACAAGTTTCTTTAAATTATATTCTGGTTCTGCAGGTTTAATATCCTTATTTTCATTCCTCACTATATACTTTAATAAGGCACTACAAATAATCACCTAGATTTTAATCGTAGAATGGCAGCATCAGGCTTTATGGTGATGAACTACAACTCTCCATCTCCACCTTTTAGGATAATAGACATCAGCTAGAATGACAGAGGTTGCCATCTCTGCTGATTATATCATCTATTTAAATGCTGGACACATATCTTTGTCATTCAACCATTCTTAAGTTTGGCATGTGATGTATAGAATTCTGAAAATCCATGCCACATGTCTAGCAAAATAAAAATAAAATGTTTGCTTTGATTTTTATAAGCACTGTATTGTCTCAAATTTCAATTCTCTTTGATTACAGGAGAAAGGTGTCCAAGTGTAATGAAAGGCAATAAATATTATAACGAGTATTATATGCAATTACACAGCCAGTTCATGCATAACATACAAGTTATTTGTAAAACATTTCTATCCATGCAAAAATTACCATCATTAATAAACAATCAATTCTCTTACAATCCAAGAAATAAACAAAACTGTTTTTCATGGTGTGTTCAATATAATACTAAAATGCAGTTATAAATTGTATTCATAAACCTTAATACAATTCAATGTTTTAACTAAGACTTTAACTCTGTGGGTACTAAAGCCAATTTCAAAATGTTGCTCAGTAGCAAAAAAAACTTAACATCAATAAAAACTTTAATGCAATATTTGATTAGCAAAATGTATTTTTTAAACAGTACACCGCAAAAACCTCTTTTACTACACGGTATGCAAAATTCTTCCATAAAACTGTCCACTTTACGATGTCAATTAAATTTTTCTTGCATGTTGCAATAAATGTACTTTCACATCACAGCATGATTTTTCTGGGTTTATTGCTGTTGTTTCAGGAAGGGTATTTGGAAAAACAAAGTATCATAGATTGATATTGTTCATAATCTTGGATTTTAAACAGGAAATATGCAGCATATGTGAAAGGGCCATCCAAAATTTACCAGGTCAAATTTTTTGACCCCCAATCTAGTCTCTGAATCACAGACAGAAGTCTTTGTGTTCCCTGTAAATATAGCATTATTAAAAATAATGAGAAAGAAATGATACATAGAATTTCTCTGTCCATTAGTGACATCAATGTGAAGAGTTACAAGCATCCTTCTGTAATGGGTAATGCCACTTGTGTCATTATATGTATGAGTTTCCATGACATGCGGCCATAATTATCCACAGCATGCAATATATACATCTAGACTTCTCTGGTTCATTTAAGAAAAAGACATTCCATCATTCTCTTCTGAAGGATGGATATTCACGGTCGATAATAGTTGATACATCTCAAGACCATCTTTAGAGCCCTTGCTGTTACAACATTCATAAACAATTTGAAAATAGGTCCTTCATGTATTTGCAGAGATACATTTTCCATTTTGTTTAATGTGTTTCTATATGATAGGGAATGGATTTTAAACCCCTCATCTTTTCTTTCCTCCGGGGGAGTGGTGGTGGTGGTGGTGGTGGGGGTGTGGGGGGTTCAGCTCTTTCTCCTCTTTGATTCTAAGTCCCTTTTCTCACCTTTGATTCTAAGTCCCTTTGATAGTTGTCTACTCACAAGCAGTTTTCTGCCTGGGTGAGGTAAGACACAGAAATTACAATTAAGTGCTTTGTTTTCCAGAATTAGGGATTAATTATTTTATTTGGAATGTGTCATAAAAGAGCAAAATCAATAAAACATTGTCTGATTTTCTACCATATTAACACCACTAAACCCTTTTTTGCATGTGACAAGAAATATCATAATTTATTGCATACTAGTTCTGCCTGGAACTTGTTAAGGTATCTCCACCAAACTGCTCATGAAGGAGTTTATTGCATGTGATAAACCAGCATCTTCTGTAAATCATATACTGGTGGATGTGCCTGGTGAAAAATGTTCATTGCAAAAAAAAGAAAAAGAAGAAAAGATGTATGTGTTAAACTGTCCTGAGTGGTTAATGGTCTAAATTAACCTTTTCAGTACTTTAATACTCTATTTCAATAACTACTGCACTCTACAAACTCCTTTTACTCACACTACATTAAAGGGACACTATAGTCACCAGAACAACTACAGCTTATTGTATTTGTTCTGGTGAGTAGAATCATTCCCTTCAGGCTTTTTGCAGTAAACACTGTATTTTCAGAGAAAATGTAGTATTTACATTACAGTCTAGTGATAACTCAACTGGACCCAAAAGGCTGCTAGAGTTGCTTCCTGGTGCATTGCTGCACTGTGTGTGCAGTACTGCCATTCAATGTCTCCACCCTCTGCATGCAGACACTAAACTTTCCTCATAGATATACAGTGATTCAATTTATCTCTATGAGGAGATGCTGATTGGCCAGGGCTGTGTTTGGTTTGTGCTGGCCCTGCCCTGATCTGCCTCCTTGACAGTCTCAGCCAATCCTATGGCGATTGGCTGAGATCACTACTCTGTGCCTCTCTATACAAAAAAGATATCATCTATATATCGGGCATAGGTAACTAAGTTTTGTGTCCAGTCATGTTTGTTATAGATGTACGATTTCTCTCAATATGCCATAAGGAGGTTTGCATAACTGGGCGCAAGCTTAGTGCCCATGGACGTTACCTTTAATTGAATTAAAAAAGTATCATCATACCAAAAATAATTGTTATGCAATATCAAATGAATGCCTTAGATTAAAAATTCTACTTGGGCTGGAATCCTGAAACGGCATGAACGGCAGCTGGAATGGATTAAAATAATCAAGAGATGTATAAATGGAAGAAGAGTGACCAGAGGAGTTATTTCAACCAGATTGAGGAAGCCATATGACGGTGAAACACGTCTTTGCAATGCACAAAGACTTTAATACATAACTGGTATTTTATATTTACTGTTTTTAAATGTTAGTTATTTTTATTGTTTTAAAATTACTTTACCTAATAAAGTATTGAAAAAACTACCATCTGAATTCCTGTACTACCAAAGAAGTGAGTGTGGTCCTTAACCACATAAGGTCTCTACAAGGAGCCAGCTTGCAGGCTCTACGTTTGTGAGTATATGTATTACCTTGATAAAGTGGTACATACTCATAAGTAGAATTTCAGAATTATTGCATATCTTCTCTTTGTCCTGAGATATTGTAAATATAAACTACCACCACTACTACAGCACTGAAAAGGTGAGTGGTTGCCCATAACGGACCAAACAGCGCTGCATATCAGAGCCAGGTCATATAGCTCTGGAATATGTGAGTGTTCTATTGGCATTGTTGATAAATCATTGTATATTTTAAGGTTTTACACTATTGCACTTTACTTTGTATTTAAAGGGATATACATCAGATTGGGAATTATTGGAAAATCAAAGTTATATTTTTTTGTATATTGCGTATATTCACATCTATTAATGATTATGGCACTTTACATATAGCGCTCCACTGCTTATCGAAATTTTCATGTGGTTGTGTGTTGTTTGGAGAATTGAACATTCAGTGTAGTAGCAGCTTTTCAGAAAAATTGTTCACAAAGTTTGTATAGAAACCTCTGTTATTAGGTTCTCTTTGTTTGATGTCACGTGGTGGATTTTCATGACTGTTATGACGTTCAATCTCTGTGCAAAAATCTCAGCCTATTTACATGTGTGATGGTGTTCGTAAGTAATTCTTTGTTACTCCTACAGAAGTCTTCCCATATTATGAAACCTGGGTCTAGAACCATGGTTTAATGATGGGGAAATTGCACGTGAATGATATATAGTTTTTCATTATAGTAAAATAGGATATATTTTATATAAACACAATTTTTTCCTTCCTTTTTACTGTGCTAAAATGGCTCTTTCACACATAACCTTTTTTTTTTGTAACTTCCACCCCTCCCCCCTTTAAAACCAGCAGCTCCCTCCTTGTAATTAAAACGAAAGAACAAATTGCACAGATTAAATTTTATCCAACGAGCCATTTGGTTTTCGTTTCATTCATTGTAATTTGTCAATTTGTCTTTCTGACGAATGGACACATAGCCCAAGTCTACTATAGGTAGAAATAACGGACAATGGTCTCCTGAGACAACGAAGGAAGGACAGGACAAAGAGGTAAACATTGTGGGAGAATTGTCTGTGACAAAGGAAGTGGAGCTTGGTTAATCTCCACCCATTTGTCACATTTGTCAAGGGTAGGAAAAATTCCTACTATTCCCTACTTTATTTTAAAAAGAAATATAACATAAATATAACATAAATTAAAAAAATTAACAAAAGATTGAGAAAGAGGAAGCAATGAGGAAACAATAGGAGAAACTTAAGTTTGAGATGACAGAGCCACTTTAAATGCATGGGGCATATATCATCTATATGAGTAGTCAACAGAAGGATAAACAAATATATAGATGATATAAAAATCTCACTTGAAATAAAATGTTGATAGAGCAAAAATCTGTGTCTCTCATTACAGCTAACAACTTAATATATTTAATTAAATTGTTTTTATTAAATAAATATCACTACATGATATGTTAGTAGCATCATAATTCCACTTGACAAATCCAATTGTTGGGGCAGTGGATAAATACAAAAGACTGCAGGGCACAAAACGAGGAGCTACCTAACTACCCATTTACTACAGTAAATATAATTACCAGGAAAATATCTTTGTGCCAGAAAAATCTGCAACACATTCTTTAGTATATTAGCAAACTTCTCTGGTACTTAAATTAACTACTATTGATCCTTTCTTCAGAATTCATCATGAGAAATATTACACACTATTACAATGAATAAAAATATGTTAAGCATCACTATGTATGAAATAAAAGTTATGTTCTAATTGTTCAGTTTAGGTTGTAATCACAATATCCATTTTCTAAATTTTCAAATTAACATAGGGGAAGTGATGTACCATTTAAAGGCTGAACTTGATGGACGCAAGTCTCTTTTCAGCTATGTATGTATCTATGTAATTTTTTTTGGGATTTCCCAACAGTACATGTCCTAGATAAATAGTAAAGTAAATTTTCAACGAATGTAACTGCTGAACTCCTTTTCCCTCAACACACCCGTCAGCACCTCCCTCAACATTCGCAACTTGTTCACTGGCCATCAGCGCAACCTCTGTACCACAACCATTTCCAAACCCAGTAAACAGAGGCTAGAGGTCAGGCCTTCAGTCTTCTCTGCTGCCATCGAGGCACTCTTTGCATCGTCCACAGAACATGCAAGCCGTCACCTGGTATATTGTGAACCAACACAAAGTCGGTCAGGCAAAGAATCAGGAAGTGGCACCCAGACTCCACCACCCATTCCAGGAAAGCACTAAACTTCTCAAAATAGACACCGGAGATGGAGCACCCCATTAGCAAACACACAGCCATATAAAACTCCCTCCAAACCAGCAATCACGGAGATGTTGGCCCTCATGATGGATGGGCAGCAACCAAAAGTCGCCTCAATATCCACTTTTGTCAACAACGTCCTGGGTCCAGCCTCCCTGACCAGGTTGACCGACTTATCAAAGGAGGTCTAGTACACTGAACAGAGCTCCCGGTCCAAATCTAAATTGACTGACCAACCCTCAGGGTATGACTAGTGGTGGATCAGGCAGAATTAACCCGCCCCCCTCTTTGGCATCACCTCCAACCGCAACACCCTAAAACAGAACAGAGGCAAACGGCCCTGCTCATAAACTAACCTCCCTTCTCAACTTATTGCTCACTACTTCCAACAAAGCGGCCACTGACCTAAAGTTCTTCAAGGACACCACCGACTCCTGTGGAACAAAGGGTATTGGAACCCCGCGTGAAAATCTGTGTTTGAGGAACTGCGCATCCTCCCGCCTACCGTAGCTGCATCGTTTCTCGGTTCACTTGTGTTCTCCCCTGTGTATCCCCACTCGCATGCCTTTCCCCCTTAAAACATTTGGAGAGGCTGTAGTCTCCATTATATTCGGAGCACTTGTCCTTAAATCCTCATGAGGAAACCCACTTACATTGGCTATCGATAAACAGACAGCAGCATCCCTTTTACCTTAAGGCTGGTGAGAAAGGGCTTGCCCCATGGTGAGGCCTTCTGGGCCATCATTATCCCACCGCATTAGCTGCTAAGCCCTCATTAAATTGTTCGTCATATTGGCACCAGGCCAGCTCCCGCCAGATTCTATAGGTGTCCCAAATCCCATCCTCATAACCAAAGAGCGACGAACAATCATCAAGCACCTTTTCCCCAATAACGCTGGCCAGAATACAGAAACCTCAAAGCCAGTTCCCGAACATCTTCAATATCCTCCTGTAGTTCTTCTTCTAGCCTCCACCTCCTTCTTAAACCTATCCTTTCTTTTTTTTTATAATCTTCCTTTTTTAGGTTGACCGACTCCTCCAGAGGAAGTAAAGAGAACCTCAATTACTCACCCTGCCATATCCTCTTCTTAATATCCACCTTTAAATGGACTCCCAAGGAGTCCAAAAAGTTGCAAAATAAGTGAGGTGAGCCATGTCCATCAACTCTTCCAATAGAACCACACCTCCACATGGCTCACCGGGACTCAAGCATTGCAGTGGCCATGTCTGTCAGGAAGGCCATGATACTGGTCTCCCTGCTGACTCCATATCCTCCACGAGGTATCCCAGCAGCTGGCTCTGCTCCACTGAGTCCTCCATGATGACATCCCGACTTCTTCCGCTTCTTGGCTCACACGTAGGAGAATCCAGCTGCAACTGCCAAGGCCCTCCTCTGCCTCTTTGTCTCCATGGGGCTGCAGTACTGTTGCCAGGACTAGAAAGAAAATTCATATCTGGCTCCAGCGACAGTACAGGATGTGTAAGAGTGCTGGGAAATCAGTGCAGAGTGATTCCAGTAGATCCTTCGGCACCTCAAGCACTAACAGAACAGCTACAGAGCAGGGACCCCCACAAGAAAAATGCTGGTAGGCAGGTGCCTTCTCTGGCCATAGGGGTGTGTGCAGTGCAACCCACTGCCTCATGTCAGTCAGGGTGGACCACCTCTCAGTCCCTTCCCCCCTCTTCCCCTTCCGGTAGACTGCAGTAGAAGGCCCTGTATCTCCTCTAATACAATCTAGCCCTAAATAACCCTCTTTTCCAGGAGATTTTTATGTGCATGAATGTGAACAGAGTTTCACAGCAATAACTGACAACAATTTGTTTTTAAACTGTATTAAATGAATATAGAAATAAGCCTGTGTAAAATAGATACTTTGATCTTGTTTTTAAATTAATTTGCAGAGATTTCTATTTTAAACACCAACCTTTTCTTTGCAAATGTTTTTTAAGTCTTTAAAAAAAAAAAATGTCAAAGGATAAACAACAGTGGGAAAGGGTACATAGATAAAAACAATCCGTAAAAATTTTTCAAAAACATTGGATGTTTCACACAATTGTAAAATGTATGAAATGACTTATAACGTAATAATCGGCAAAAAATCCCACAGATTGCATTAGTATTGAAATACACCAACCTTTTCTTATAATGCGATACAAGAAATTTCCTTTATAACAAGACATATTCTAGTTATGATAAAGTAGAAATTTGCTAAGCAGCTACCAGAGGACCACTTTGGCCTGCTTACTTAGCCATGAGGAACAAGTTACTAGTTTCTAGAAGTGAAAATCCATACTGTTCAAATTGTAGAATAAAGAAACATCATTTTGTAAACAATGGCCCTCATTTTTAGATTAAAAGAGACCTGATATCTTCCCTGCGCATTCAAAAGGGACTTATGTGCCTGAAGGAATTGAGTCATGGCCTTCATTGCATGCAGATCAGCCTCATAAATACATGAAAAGAGAATATTACTTCAACTGTATCACACTAGCATTCCTGCCCTTGATAAATGACCTCATAAAATGCAATGTTCAGGCAGGCTTGTTGCTTTGTTTTATGGGAATGCAGAGCCTCAGCTGACACACAATGATCCCTTGCAAAATATCCATTATCTAAGGCTGACATAATACACGTGAAACCACCGTGTGTGGATTGTTTCATCAGAAATATTTATCCTGCACGCTGCTATTTATTTTGGTGGAAGGTCAGCAGACCTATGTGTGGGAGGGCATATTTATCTAGAATTAGTGCAATTGATTGGTTTGCTGAGCTGATAATAATCTCTCACGCATGCAGTATCCTGGTTACCATGGAGAAATCGCTCTTCTTTATTGGTGTGTCCCACGGTGGCAGTATGTTCATTTCTGTGAATGACCTATATGGATTGGCCATTGCTTGGCACAGAGTCACCGTAAAAAGAGGAAAAATGTTGTTGAAAATGCAGTTATAACAACAATGACTATTGCAGTTTCATTGTTTACATTAAAGGGGTAGTCTTAGCACCATAACCACTACTGTAGCAGTTATGGTGCTAGTAAGCTGTTGACACCATCCTCTGGTTTTAGGTCAATCAATTTTCAAGTAGTCTGACAAGACAGGGGTCTCTTGGGCACCAGTGACTCAGGCCTCAGCGTGATGTATTGCTAATATGTAAATTATACATTCTCACTAGTAATTTGAATTGTGTTTATAAACAGTGGTGTATCCTGGTTTTGTGCTGCCCTAGGCATGCCCTATGCCCTGGGCATTTGGGGGGGGCTTTTTATGCCGCCCCCTGGAAAATGCCGCCCAAGGCAAATGCTTTGTTTGCCTCACGGCTTAAACGTCCCTGTTTATATATATGATAGGCTGATGGTGCAGCTGATGCTCTCACTATGGTAAGTCCACGTAGATAAAATTAATTTGTATAGGAATACTCTGGTTTCTGGTTTCTGTAATGGCCATATTATGGAATATAACGTTTCTTATTTATGACAAAATAAACCTAACATTTTTAACAGTATATCTTGATCTAGTTTTTCGTACAGGAGCTTTTTTAAAATTGTGAATTATCAGAGTAGTGGAGAAAAAAACACTGATTTAACATTTTTAAACTCATTTGCCAATATTTAAATTCTTTAAAAATGCTCGTTATCAAGTTATTTTAGTCTAAAATTGATTAGAATTATTTTTTTGCAGTGTTTTTACATTTTTAAAATATACTAATCCCTTTTTGATGCGTATTAGAAGAGGGTGGTAGTTAGGGTACTTTCACATTGAAGTTGGTAGTTAGCATTCTGCCATTCCCCTATATTTCCTTCGTCCTCCTTACATGGGATGGAGAAAGAGTGATGGCCATTCGCCAGACTTTTTCTGCTTACTATTTCTACAAGCTTTACAAGTTCTGGGCAACACATACTTTTTCTATTGTAAAAATAACTGACAGGGTTATTCAATAAGCAAGTGTGTATTCAAAGCAAATTTCTAATTTACAGTCAAAATAACAGAACTGGAAAAAGTCAGTTATCCTTTCAATTCAGCTACTACGGCCTTAAAATGTAAATTCTCGCTTTAGTTAACAAATCTGTTTGTGATAGAGACAGAGCAATTTTGTGTATAGATTGCTTTTCTGAGTTATTTAAAATTTAAACATTATGCACACTTACACCATTATACACACTTACATTTAATTTTTCATTTATTCATTCATCTTTTACAGAGATATTAAAGGAAAAAAGGTTTTAGAGATTATATAGTATTTTTCTCTGATAGAATTGAAAAAAATATTAGATAGAATTTTTGTCATATAGAGTAAGTTTGACAAAAATAGCCTTAAGGCCATTCTACGATTGCAGCTTCTTAAATGCCATCAGAGTATAAAAGTCATGCATTTATTTTGGCGTAATGCCCACATACAGGAAGCACAGTTACAACAAATATTTTTTAGGCTATCTCAGGCTGCTTTTGCTTCTTACAAAGCATTAATCCTGTGCTCAGGAACCTCCCTCATTTGCCCTCAAGCGCTACTAGAATAAAATCATGAATATCTACCTCCAATTGTTGCTGTAAAGTGTGCCTAGGTCAGAATGCATCGTCTCTCTGCAGAGAAGCAGAGGAAAAGAACAGAACTGATTTAAAAAAAGAAAATTACAAAATACAAAAGGAAACTTAGCAGTAGTATATACTTTTTTTTTGGATGGAAAGGATTAAGGATGATGTCATGCTAATTTGTACTGGTCAGAAAGTATAGTTCTATTGTTCTGTATGTAGAATTACAGTCACATTATTGCAAATGTGTCAACTACTGCTTTAAATAAGGGTACTTGATTCACAGACTCAGCAGAGGTGATAGATATGACCACAGTAATGGAATTTAAAAGATAAAAAAACGTTGACAGCTTCTATTCAAAATCCTGAATATAAAGAGTGCTAGGGATTAACCAGTCTTTGAGATCTGATGGTGTATAAAGGTTAGATAAAGTTTAGCAAGTGGTTGTTATCTCTTATCATATTCCAGCAGAGATGGATAATACCGATTGATTATTCTAAGGGTCGCACATGACTGTTGCTCTGTCAGTAAGAAAATAAGCAAACTTGAATGGCTGCCTTGACATTTCAGCTAGTGGTTAAAACTTAGATTATGACATCAGATAAGAAGGAGTTGGCACTACCCGTCACCATTATGAAACATGATACATGTAACAGGTGTCAAAGATTTACTGTCCTAATACCCAAATCTACCCATTCACAGTGGTGAATCCTAAGTTAGATCCAAAGAGTAATACTGTATTTTTACTTTGCAGTAAGGGCTCTTCCAGAAGGAGTAAATGTATTTCTTGGAGGGAGGACGTACCTCTTTTTGTCTTTGTCCTTACTCTCTCTGTTGCTCTTATGATTATTTACCATGAAATGTACCATTTTTGTACAATTTCACCTTTAACATTAACTTAACCACATTTCCACCCACTATTTGCCATTCTTTATGCCCTTTGTCTGATGTTTCAGCTGTTAATTGACAGATTCTATTTCTATATTTTATCCGCACTTACAATACTTAGCCTCTATTTGTAACTATCTTTTAAGTCATATTTTAACCTTTCCTTTTAATTTGCATTCCCTTTTTGTGCTTCATCTTTCACTAGCCATTTTTCAATCACACATGCCACATATCATTAATCATAGTCCATAATGAATCTTCATGCTATAACTTACCTCCACTTCCCATATTTCACATTTTGCTTTATGTCTATGCCATATTTTACACATATCTTTCAATATTGCATCACATACCATGTGTCACCTATCTAATTCCACGCATTGCTATCATGTCAAAAATGCTCCACTATTTGTCATATTTATCCCTGTACTTTCAATTCTTCACTTCATACACTGTTTTTGTACTTTCCCTTGTATCAATCACTGGTACCACAAAAGGATTGTGTAATAAAATAATGGGA
Source organism: Pelobates cultripes (assembly GCA_933207985.1). NCBI lineage: Eukaryota > Metazoa > Chordata > Amphibia > Anura > Pelobatidae > Pelobates > Pelobates cultripes. The sequence goes on along the minus strand of OW240912.1, from coordinate 206,901,735 downwards.
AAAAAATATATATTTTTTCCAATTTTATATATATCTGCTTTCGAAGCATGAGCCAAACATTGCAGAGGAGACAAGTAACACATAGTTAAAGGGACACTATAGTCACCAAAACAGCTTTAGCTTAATGAAGCAGTGTTGGTGTATAGACCATGCCCTGCAGTCTCACTACTCAGTTTTCTGCCATTTAGGAGTTAAATCACTTTATCTATACAGCCCTGGTTAAACCTATCTGCATGTGACTTACATAGCCTTTCTAAACACTTCCTGTAAAAAGACATCTAATGTTTATACTTCCTTTATTGCGAATTATGTTTAATTTGGAAAATTCTTATTTCCTGCTCTGTTAATAGCTTGCTTGACCATGCAAGAGCCCCCTGCCTGTAATTAAAGTTCAATTTACAGAGTATGAGATAAAAAACTTTTAATGTAAGTTACATCTGATTGAAAATGAAACCATAAACAGAAACAAAAGTGATTGAATTCCTAGATGGCAGAGAATTGAGCAGTGCCCCTGATTCTATAAATTAGGGGCATCATTTATACACAAAAACTATCAAGCTAAAGTTTTTTTGGTAACTATAGTGTTCCTTTAATGCCACAGGACTTACATGTTCTGGATCACTTCAGGTTACCATGACGCTCTCTGTACATTCATACATGTTCAAGCATCTGTAGAGATATGTTGTATGAGTGTCCTTGGCATTCCTGTCATAGTGCTAAATGTGTTCCTTACATGTGTATGTCACTGGAGAGGTTAGTTCAATGTGTGGGAGGGCAGCCAAGCATGCAATACAAATTATAAAATAAATACAATTTTGAATGAACAAAAAACATGCACAACCTATAGCTAATTTTTTGTTAAGTGCACGGTTGTGTAAAAACCTATATGCGTCACTTCCACTTTAAAATTTTGAAGGCTTTCCAGATATGTTTTGTTAGTGATTGACTATGAACCTCGGGCAAAAGGTCTCAGTGGAGTTCATGATGTTTATCCACAGATTTATGCACAACAATACTTTGGAGCTAAGCCTGGTTCAGGCAGATATCTGAATAGCAGCAGGCACAAAAATGACATAATCTGTAATTTTCTGGTGCAAGCAGTGTTTTTCACGAAATTGTAATTCTGTGGAAAATGACAAGGGAATTTTAAGTTTTAGACCAATATAGTTAGTTTAAAAATAGCTGAGTTGGAGTTTTCAATTTTGCTACTTCAGCCAGAACATTGCAATTCTCTATAATTCCCCAGTTTAGTGCTAAAAATTACTATTTTGTAAGCTGTCACCGTTTGCAAAGAACAATGTCCAATGCTTGTTTAAAGAGACTAAGCAACGTTCAACCGAATCATGTTTCGCAGAACTGATGATTTTATCTAGCCAAGCAACTAACGAAAGAGTAGATACAAATCAAAGTGACAGAACATGTTGCCGTGTGAATACTTTGATACAGGTAGTCCCTCGAGTCAATACGGTTATTTACTTACGTGTATACTTTGCCCCCCTATTGTTCTCTGTCTGCATCTTGTCTTCCCTCTTCATAACCTAAACCTAAATTTTTTTCTCAAGTTCTTAGATACCTCAAGCAATAAAACTGTATAAATAAACATCTCCCCATACACTTCATGAGCCAAGGTACAGAGTTATGGTCATGGGCCGTGGATTGTTACTGCTGCAATCTTTAAGTCTACACTGCTGTGGCACCTGCCCTCTGATTGTAAAGGCATCACGTTTGGAAAGTTATTTGCTTTTAATAAACCCCAAGGGGTTTATATATATCGTGGAGATTTTAATTATCGATGTTCCTGTCTTTCAACGTTAAATCTAATAGAAAGGAAACTGTCGCCAGCTCAAAATAGCTGTTTGTTTTACCATTATCTTGTCACAATAATGAGCAATTCAGATAAGTGCAAGAAACTATAGATCAGTCCCTCTCCCCTTATCCACTTTAGTCCCTTATTGGGATTAATGTTTCATTAGTAGGAACATATATTTCTTGGTGGGAAAAAAAGTCTTTTCACAGTTAAAATTTAGGATTAAGCACTGGAGGGAGCTGGGGATTTTTTTAAATGTTTGTCTTACTTTCTTTTACGCAGAGAAAAATACCGACCTTTGAATTGCCAGGTGGCAACCCTAACACAACTCATACTATTTGATTCTGCAGAATAATAGTATGAGGCTGCTGCCCAAAGTATGCAAATGGCCAAAGGGACAGTTTCTCCCTTGCCACTTTAAATAGTATAGGCTTGCATGGCCATCTTCACAATGAAAAAGTGTGATATTCATAAAAGGTGATTACAGATAAATTTACTATAGCTCAGATTAAAATAGCGTTAAATGTGTTTTGTAACATTTATTTAAGTAAAACATTTCAAGTAACAGAGCTGGCTTTAAAGGGACACTGTAGGCACCCAGACCACTTCAGTTATTTGAAGTAATCTGGGTGCTGTGACCCCTTTGCACTTAGTGCTGCAATGTACTGTAGTGTCAGATTTTCCCCATAGGAAAGCATTGAATAATTCTTTCCTATGGGGAGGTGTAAGGCACACGCGGCCATTTACGCGCATGCGCATTAGGTCTCCCCTGCTGGCTGACCTCTGTGGGGGAGGAGCATGGGCGGAGCCTGACCCAGTGCTGAAGGACATTGGCCCTCAATTCAGGTAAGTGGCTTAAAGGGTTTTAACGATTTCAGCCCCATGGGAGGGGGTCACGAGGGAGGGGGACACCTAATAACCCTATGGTGCCAGGAAAACGGGTTTGTTTTCCTGGCACCATAGGATACCTTTAAGTTTAAATAATGCCTTAATTGGTAGATGGGGTATATTTCAAGGTCACGTCAGATACTGAAGGTGCTCAGACAAATTCAATTAGTTTAAACACTTGTACTAGAAACTGTTTGTCTGCTTACAGCCATGGAAACATTGATGCTTTGCAAGTGGCTACCTATTATTCTAATGCATGGTAAGGTTAATTGCAAGTCATTGCCTCATAATAGATAATGTTATGTCTGAATGTGACAGGACAATTTTTTTTGATAAAAGCCAGTTTTATTCAACTTTTTAATGGGCAGTTCTTTAGCTTACTGAGGGGCATAGATTGGATGGATTGACTAAATTAGATCAGATTTAATAAAGCATGGATATTTTCAGGAAGGCATGGAATGGTGAGGAAAACCATAAGGGCCTTTGTGGCCTAAAGGCATGTACTTGGCCAACAATATATTAATATTTTCAAATTCTGCTCTTGAGCAAATTATTGAAAAATAAGGAAGAAAGTGATGACAGCATGTCAGTTTAATTTATCTCTCAGAGAGTGTATCTTTTGATATGATGTGCATTTCTCACAGCCATACACGGAATTTGCAGAAGTTGAATTTATTAGCCCTCATACAAAATGTTATATAACTTGTAAGTTGCAAAACATGCATCTGCGCCATCATACGTTGTAATTGATTTGTCATTGTTTTGTTCAAAGCTGCATTCTTTTTTTAATTTTAAACATAAGCAGGAACCATTTTTTTGTGCAATGTATTATTTTAATTATATAAATCAAATATTGCAGTGAATATTTATTTCTCATTAAGAGTCAGCAATTTGCATAACGTTGTGAAGTAGATAAGAAACAATGGAGAATGGAGTAACATCATCAAGTTCCATTCCTAATTGTTTTCATTGCAACAGTGACCTGCAAAATCTGTTAACTTTTGATCCTTTTCGTCCTGCTTCCATTGGTGATCTACTAGCCATAATCAACAATTGGATGCTGAGTCTGTTAGTCAGAGTGAGAACACAAGGCACGTCTTCCAAATACCCAGACTCGTGGTGCCAACACGAGTCATGATAAACCATTAAAGTGTAAAGTAAGCGAGAACAGGAACAGCAAGAAAGATATTTTATTGGGCACTGTCCCACCCCACCCCCATTGGACCAATTCCCACTGAAGTAGATTTCTTAACTCACAATAATCCTGATTTATGGCTCATAGGCCTGAACATCAAAACAGTGGCTTTCTTTGAGCCTACTCCTACTCCAATCCTTGTAAGTTGGTACATTTGTCTGAGCTTATGACAAGCTATGTACTCATTTTTGAGCAAAACTCAAACGGCAGCCATTTACATGAACATAAAACATGGTGTACCAGATTCCCGACTGGCTAATCTTCCCCAGACATCTGGGATAGCTACTACACATCTCAATAACCTTGGGTCAGTAGCCTTAGGGGGGCTTGTTCCTTGAACACAGTTCACACCCTCGGAGAGTCTCCAGTCAGTTCTATCATTAGCACGCTGAGGGATTCTCCTTGGGCCCTATTTTGGTGCATGGTGTGAAGACTTATGTTTATCTTTGTGAGTAATACCCCTAACCTGGGAATAGGTTGATTTTTTTTTCTGTTAATGACCAGCATGGTGAGTGAGCTTAGCGCTGTGTATGATGGTATTTTTGCAATTCAGCAGTTATTATATTTTCTCTGAGCCTAGACCTATGCCATCTCTACGAGTCTTGTCCTTTTATATTTTATGACACTCTTAAGTCAACCATCTGAGACATCTTCTTTTCTTTGTTTACATTCACATGTTACTTCCTTAATTAAAAATAAATGTGAAGTTATGGTTTCATTATTGTGCTGTTCTTAATAATAGCATGTATGAGCCCTGACACCTGGATTCATATGATATCATTTAACATGTATTGTATTAGCCATGTTATGTTATCTGTGTATTTAAGATACTCATACCAATGCTGCCTTTGTTATCTGTAACTGCATAAAACATTTTTTAAAATAAATTAATTCTTCCAGAATTCAAATAACATATGGACCAGCAGCCTGCATAACATTATATATGTTGGTAATGGGATATGGTTTTCTGGCTTTTTATATATTGTTTTAATAAAGTTTGTGGCTATGACTCAATCCTAAAGTGTATACAAATATACAAAAACAAGTCCTGCGCTCAAACTCCCACTACTCTTGGGTGGCAGCAATGACCATAGTACACAACAGCCCAAATACAGCATTCTTCCCAAATCCCTATGCATATTTAAATAAATTAAGGTTATTTAGTAACTCCAATGGCCATTAGATAAACAAATCCTAAAGTTTGTCAATCTCTTGATGGATGTTGAATATTTGGCAATTAATTTGGTATAAATTTATTTGCAGTCATAATCTGCTGGAATTCGCCACTTTTTTTTTTAGATGATGAATTATAGTTTAGTTTATGCCCCTTAATTTTCCAGTTTGCTGACAATATTGTCTTAACGTTGTGGAAAACATAACATAAAAAAAGTTATTTATGTTTTGTTTTACTTTGTATGTGTAAGATAAAAAATATTGACACATTTTTTACACTTGTTATCTTGTATAGCATATTGAAAGGTGTGGGCTACCACTGCAGCATAAACACATGATGAATATTATAAATGATAAATGTACTTAGTTATTATTTTATAGGTCAGTGAATTAAAAGAACAGTGTCAAACATAACAATGTTGCTTTATTCCATGGTGTGTGTGTTTTTCATGGTAAACAGGTGCTACAAAACATAATGTTTAGTTTACAAAACATATTTTAACGTGTGTGGCCAGTTTACTAAACAGTAGTGATGTATTGACAAAGATATTCCAAAACAGGACAAAAATAGAGAGTTGTGATGAAAAGAGTGAAAATGTCACCAATAGACACCTAAAGGTGGCTAATGTTTTATACTATAGTTCTTCCTATTAGTTTGATCATCCTACCTCCCTACACTTACAGTGCTATTTACTAAAAAGAGAATTGCTGGGAATTCAAGTTCAATTCACAGTGAATTTTAAATTTAAGACTGAAAATAAAATTGGATTGGAATGTGGCACTTTTCCTTTCATAAGAATAACAACTGATGAGCTCTTTAATGACCTATGGATCATGGTTGATTATAGGAATTATAATTGGATCTAGATAACGGGCAACAAATAAGCTTTTAGTTATGTATATAATCTACTTGTATATAGTGCACATATAAGAGAGCACTTCTCCTTCATCTGATCAGATGGATTGCCAAAAGGTATGGTTTAATATGTCCTTAAAATTGAAGACTTTTCTTAAGATCTGCCACATCTGGCAGATCCTAAGATCTGGATAAACTCTTCCCTGCCACAGTATACCGCCATATTTTATGATCTCCTACCCTCTTCACTTTTTTGGCAGTCTTATGACATGACTAGCATGTAACTGTCAGGGATCTTACCTTATGTGGAGTCAGGTATGCAGAGATATACACTCACCCTTGAAAAATAAACATAGACCAAGGTGACCAGGTAAGAATCCACCTGACCTGTGATTCTGTGCACAGATATAACTCCAAGTTGCAGTACAGGCAAAGACAAGTAATAGAGCAGTTGTGGAAAGCCGAAGTCAGGGGAAGCCAGAGGTCAGAGAAAACGATGAGCAGAGCCAAGGTCAGGAGCCGGAAACAAACTGGAGAACACATGATCTGGATACGCAGAAACAGGAACAAAAAACATAAACCAGAGTCAGTGAACTGACAAAGTTCCCAGTTCGAGGCAGTGCTTATATACCCAGCTAATTAAAGGAGCACTATAGTGCCAGAAAAACAAACTCATTTTCCTGGGACTATAGGGCTAAAGGGTCCCCCCCTCCCTAAAGTCCCCCCTCCCGCTGGGCTGAAGGGGTTAAAGCCAGCGCCGATCTCCCTCGGCGTTGGTGACCTTTCCTCCCCCTGCCAACGTCAGCTCCCGAATGGAGCCGAATGCGCATGTGCGGTCAGAGCCACACTCGCATTCAAACCGCCCATAGGAAAGCATTACTCAATGCTTTCCTATGGACGTCAACGTGTTCTCAATGTGATTTTCGAATTAAGGAATTGCAGAAGCGGCCTCCCTGACAGCCACTAGAGGCTGGATTAACCCTCAATGTAATCATAGCAATGTTTACAGCTGCAGGGTTAAAACTAGGGGGGCCTGGCACCCAGACAACTTCATTGAGCTGAAGTAGTCTGGGTGCCTATAGTGGTCCTTTAATGATATGCTTCAGGCGGACTAGATAGACAGGAGCAACCACGGGTAAAGTAAAGCCCCCAGTGCTGGAGACAAGGTAAGGATAACCATTATGCAGAATTAAGACTTGAAGTGTGGTCCAGAGGCAAGACAGCAGGACTAAGGTAGAAAGCATCCTGAGTTCAAATCGCCTGTGTGGGTGACCATGTCTGGATTTCTATAATAAACTAAAAAATTTAAAAGTCCACATATGTTTTTATATTTATGCAACATTAAATCTTGCATTAATTAATGTAAACTTTATTTTATGTCATTGATCCTCTTTTATATGAAGCCTGTACATATGCATCTATTTATCTATTTTGCTCATAAGAACAAAAAAAAAAGGAATACAATTTCAACACAACATAATGGCAATACTTGGCACAGAAATGGATGATGCCAGGAAATCTGCCACATTTAGCTCTTCACTAGAACTGATCCTCAGCATATTCTTCTTCCACAAAAGCATGGTTACGCTTGTATAAGTATATGTATGCATAAGCTTGTTTTTATTCCTTTTCATCACAAAATAAATTATTCTTCCAATTTTCCTTTTCCCTGGAAAAGTGAGAGCAGCTCTACGCATCTATTGTGTCTCATCATATTCCCCATTTTCATACCTGTATTATTTCTCTCTGTATATGGCATGTGACTTGCAAGTACCATTAATATACAGGCACATTGAATGTTTACTACACCAATATTATTCAGAATTCAATGCATGCTTAAAATCTGCTCTATTGCATGCCACAAACCACCCACTGATTTCATCTATTTCCTTTTTGGCAATAACAAAGTAATATTTCCAACCTACATATCTATTCATGTCTTTGCGATTTCTCTGATGAATTGCAACATCAATACACAGAATGACTACATTTGTGGTAACATTAAATCGGCCCCCAGACAAACACGGCATGAAAAAGCAGATAAGACGTGAAGTCTTTCTCAGTTTTTCCTACCTGTTATCAAACCTCAGGCCCTATTCGATTTTTGCCCCTTTATATTAAAAACAGAAAAAAAGGTCTATCCGAAAGCTCATCTCAAATCTTGTATCATTCGCCAAACCTGCTTATTCACAGTGATACCACTCTACAAATCTAACTTAATTCTTAGAATATTTATTTATACACATATAAGTACATTATTGATAAGAAGTACAAAACATACAAACAAAATAGACAAACAAAAATGGATGGGTGCATGGATTGATTAAAAACACCATGCCGGAGTATGCAAGTAGGTAAGTAGGCAAGCAGATATTTAAAAAAAATAACTAAAAGTACCGGTAACTAAAAATAAAAAGTGTATAGACTAAATCTACTAATCTAATAAAATGTAAATTAGGTAATTTCAAGGAAAAAAGAAAATCTGAATTTTCAAACTGGAATTTTGCATTGAGACAGCATTTTGAAGACCAATTACAATATGTCTTACTTCTTAAACATAGAAATGTGGCAAATTAACAAGGGATTTAAGAAGCAGACAATTTGGACTTCCTTTCCAACTCATATATTCTTCCTGTTTCGCTATTTTGTACTTAAAAGTAACATTCATATTTTTTCACACTTCTCGTTTTACTGAATAAACCAGTATCCATTCATAAAACTGTGACTTGTTGGATATTTACCTGGTGTAGTGAATAGTTATGTGTGCATGTTTTCTTTCTGGCAATATGGATTTATTATATTATTGCTATAATGTTAAGCTGCAACTGATCAAATTGATATATTTTGCTCATTTCGTTTTGATTGCTCTTTGCATCTTTCTTCATTCTTGATGCAGAAATTCAATACAATTCTGTACTAAAATATAAAAAAAACAAAAATACAACATAATGAACACCTTCTTTAATGATTCTTCTGGTACAGAAAAAGCAAAAAAAAAAAAAAAGCAAACTGAATTTTCTGTGGGAAATTCCCGATGGACGACTGCATAAGTACATCAGTTCGGATGCCGGAGAAAGATTTGCATATCTATTATGAGTTTAATCAGAATGAGCTTGGCAAGAGCTCAGTCAAATCACAATACACCTTTATCACGCAATTTCCAAGGAAAACATACTGACACGCCATGAAATGGGATAATGGATGTGCCATTTAGTTCTGTCCTAGGAAAAATGGGATTGATTAAAAACAGGCACTTCTGAGAATATTAAACTATGAAATGGTGTTTAATAACTGATTAAAATTTGTAGGTCCCTTGTTGATTTAACTTTTGCCACCTCTGCTGGAAGTCTATTCTATGTACTTGCATTCAGCAAGCTGTCAAGTTGTGTTTTTGTTTTTGTTTTTGTTTTATTTTCTAGCACTTAGCATTTTTCTGCATTGTGCTCATTTTGGAATTCTGTCTGTGTCAGAGCAATCCAATAACACTATGTTAACTCCTTTCAATTCTAAACAGGTTTTTTTTAAATATATGACCAGTGCCTATTCTTCGCACAGAATAATATCACTCATTGAAATGAATACTTTGCCTTTTTCAGTACTGAAATAGTCACCTTGGAAATGTTTTTTAGTGTATTAGTTCTGATAAAACAGGCAAAATTACCCACTATGGCTTACAATTCATACAAGTTTCATCCAGCAGAATATTTTCTCCTAATAAATGAAACAGTGGTATACAGATCCCACCCAGCTGACGCAACAGATTCAAGACCTAATGGCAACAGGCAGTAAAGGGGAATAGTGATGTCCCGAACGGTTCGCCGAACGGTTCGCCAAATGCTTTGCCGCGGACGGTGAACATAAACATAAATTTTGACCCTATACCTCACAGTCAGCAGACACATTCCAGCCAATCAGCAGCAGACCCTCCCTCCCAGACCCTCCTACCTCCTGGACAGCTCACTAAGAATGCAGCTTCACAATGAATGTAAAATGGATGCTGTCCAGGAGGTGGGAGGGTCTGGGAGGGAGGGTCTGCTGCTGATTGGCTGGAATGTGTCTGCTGACTGTGAGGTACAGGGTCAAAATTTATGTTTATGTTCGCCGTCGGTGGCGAACCGTTCAGCAAACCGTTCAGCGAACCGTTCGGGACATCACTAAAGGGGAATAATCACTTCTCATTAAGCTGCATTGGAAAGCCTGTGATTGGACAGTCACAGAAAGTCTGGGTGTGGTTAAAAGGGGAGGGTTTGTAAAGGCTACAGACAAGAGAACTGCAGCAAATTGATCACATTCACTGCAACACCGTGATCTATACTTCTACTGACTACTTCATAGAATGCAATTAAATTAGTTTGGCAAGTCATTTTTTTTCTTCATAAAACTATGTTGAATATTAGTAATGATATTGTTCACAATAATTTCTTAAATCTTATCCTTTAACCCCTTAAGGACCAAACTTCTGAAATAAAAGGGAATCATGACGTCACACAGGGGTTAATAGGTTAATAGCCCTGAAATAATTCCCCAACCATAATAGGTGTAACAGGAACATTGTAACATTCTTTAATTGGCTTAGATTATGGGCCTGCAGAAAAAAAAAAATGTATATATATATATATATATATATATATATACATATATATATATATATATATATATATATGTATATATATATATATATATATAAAGGTCATAAAACACATCTGTAATCCACCACTGGGACTGTCTTTTTCAATGGCCTGAACCGCCCATGAGAACCTATAGCACATCTAAGGTACATGATGATTCTGTACATAAATACCTTTGAAATGAAAAGGTCTTAAAGAGTAACTGACTGTGGTTCTTCTGTAAGTCTGACAGCAACTAGGGGATGTTCTTGAACAAACGAAAACATTACTGTTTCTAAGAAAAAGAAACTCATGCATGTGCCAAAACTAATAGATGGGTGAATTAACTAGATGGGCCAAATGGTTCTTATCTGCCTTTGTATTCTATGTTTTTAGATTAAAAAGTAGTAGTCCTCTGTTTGCTCTCTTTGGCTATCAGTTCGTTATTTTCTAATTGCCCCTTTTAAAGTATTGGTAGCATCTTTATATATGATGCCTCTCATCTGACTTAATTGCCTTTAATGTCCCTTTCTTTTCCTTTTTTTTTTTTTTTAAAGGACCATTTGAAGAGCTCATGTTACCTGGAGGCTGTACATACAGAGTTTAACAGAGTAACAACACCTCCAGCAGCATTATTAGGATGTAGGGCTGGATTTGTCAGTAGGCCACCAAGGCCACGACCTCGGGGTGGAAGGCAGGTGCGAGTGGCACGGCTGATGGGAAGGTCAAAGAGATCATTCTCCTCCTATGTGTCGAAGTGGGAGATTTCCCTGGTCTGCAGGGCCGGCACTGAATGGAGAGGTCCACTGGCTCTCCTCCGCACTGTATCAGAGCATTGCCGCAGGTTACCATGGCAACTCTCTGATATATGTCTTGGCGCTGGCCAGATGCAACTCTCAGGGGTGCAGGCATGCTGCATCTCTCACCACACCACCAGAGATCAGGATTACTTCTTCCTTGGCCTCAAGATAAGCCCCAGGGAGGGGGGAATAAATGCTAGTATTGTTTTATTTATTATTATTTTTATTTTAATACAGCACTAAGAGAGCCTTTACTCCCTAGAAACTCTAGAGTGGTGACAAGAAAATAATGGGATGACAGGGGCTGTAGTGGGGGGAGAGACTGTATCCCTCTCTTGCCAGGGGAAGGATGTAGTGGAAGAGGAGTACATATGTGGCACAGGTGGGAGAATATTTCACCACTATCACTTGAATTCTGATTCAAGCTGAAAATGGAGGCAGGAAGGGTAACTCCAACCAAAACCAGTATATTCGTCTATTTATATTTGGCAGGAGTAACTCTTCAATTATCTTCCTTCTAAGAAACACTGGGTTTAATTTGTTTCTTTAGTATTACCTAATAGTATATGCTTTGAAGTGTACTTTTTTTATATGAACCTCGAATGAAGTCATCATGCCCATCATATAGTAATCTTGTGTGTACGATTTAGTAGATTAACTATCTTGTGTGATCAAATTATATATATATTTTTTATGCCTACGAACTAAGATGTGCACATGAGTTATCTATCTCATGCACGTGGTGTACTGTTCTCATAGGTACAATCTACTAAGTTATGTGCACTTATGGGGCGCTGAACAACTGACACTTTACTATAATCACTTTTTCCCAAGTGCTCCCCTACTTGAATGAGGAAATAAATGAAAGATTAAAATTATACAAATACAAAATACCTATCTGAATTTAATTTTTTGGTGTCCCAGAACAGCAATCAGTACATGAAATTACAGGTTTATCATGTGTTTATTTGATAGATGTGCATCCAATGTTTCAAATAAAGGATCTGCTAGGGTTATTTCAAATGAAAATAAGATTGTTGTAGAGATTATAGAGATATTATAGGCATCAAAACATATTTAACTTATTAAAGCAGTTATATTGTATAGATCATGCTCATACAGTCTCACTGCTTAATTATGTGCCATTTAGGAGTTAAATTGTGTTTGTTTCTGTTTATGTAGCCCTAGCCACAACTCCCCTGGCTGTGACTCATAATGTCTGCATTAAAAAAAATATTTCGTTTTCAATCAGATCTCAATTTACTTTAGACATTTTTATCTCCAGCTCTATCAACTGAACTTTAAACACAAACACGGTGATCCGGTAGGCTCTGGCAGGCTATTAACAAAGCATAAGATATGAAATTCTAAATTAAACATACTCTGTTATAAAGGAAGTTTAAACATTACATCTCTTTACCTCTCTTTACTGTTAAGGAAGGCAGTGTACGCCACATGCAGGGAGGTGTGACTAGGGCTGCAAAAACAAAATCATTGAATTATCTAAATGTCAGAGATTTGAGCAGTGAGACTGCAGGGGCAGGATCTATTCATCAAAACTGATTAATTAAGCAAAAGTTGTTTTGGTGCTTAGAGTATCTCTTTCATCTTAATGTCTACACTTTAGTTTATGACCCTTATAAATGCTGAACAAGTTCAACTTTATATGGATGACTAGTAGATGTGCTAGGAAACATACTATAATGTATAATTAAAAGCATTAATATATATTATTTATTGCTTAGCAAATATAATGTAGAGGTGGTTGTTACTGAAGTTTTCACTAAATCAAATGGAGTATTTCAAGTCAATTATACCCTGAGGCACAAATGTAGAAGACATAGAGGTATTTATTTATCAGGACACTATGGTAAACAGATTTCCAAATATGTAAAAAAAAAAAAACAGGCCTCTCCCCCCCAATAAAAGCCGACATGAAGTGAATTATGTTGTTTATAGTATGCTTGATCGTCAGAAACTCAAGTAGGTTTTAAATCAATCTAACAAGCAATAATCCCATCCCAGATGAGCACACTTCCATGAGCTCCAATGTTCGTTTCACCACTACAGACTCATGTTTCCATTTAGTCAACATTTTTATATACTGTTTGCTTATGTTGATGTTTTATTTAACACAAAAAAGTTATATTTTAGACCCCCTTTTTTGGCTTGAAATTAAGTTTATGTATTCTAATTCCATGTTAATTGATTATTAGGGGTAATGCCCCACTCATTACTCATAGATTGACTCACTTTCCCTGAACTTATAATTTATTTACATTTATTATAGGGTTGTTTTCTAAGCTCAGTTGAGTTGAGAGTTGACCAGGCAATTTCAAAAATTGGAAAAATGATTTGAAACAGTTTAATTCCTGGCTAAATATTTTGCAGTAAAAAATTATATTCCCTAGTTTAGTGAATGGTTGGCTTTTTTACACCTTTTGGTGTAATTTTAGAACACTCTAATTGAAAAAAAATATATATATATATATTTATTTTTTTTAAGCCCTCTGAGTTTAGCTTCATTCCCCCCCCCCCTCCCATTTTTTAAGAAAAAAAATGTAAAAACGCATTTAAACTCACCTTTCTTCTCGCGCCAAACTCCTCACTGCAGCTCAATCCTCCTAGTGCGTAATAATCAATATTGATGATTTTTGTCCAATCAGTTGCTTCTCAGAGAATCATTGTATATAAAAGCACATGTGTGACAATTGCCACAATCTGCAGTGAATACAGTGTGTCTCATAAAGAAGCACTGGGCGCACGCACAGAATATGTGTTCTTTATATGCCATTATAGTTTGAAACTCTAAACCCTAAACCCTAACTCTGCCTGACAACCAGGCATGGACCAACTTGACGTAAGCAAGAGGACATAGTCTTAAATTAGAGGGGCAAAGGTTTAAAAATAATATCAGGAAGTATCACTTTACTGAGAGGGTAGTGGATGTGTGGAATTGCCTTCCAGCTGAAGTGGTAGAGGTTAACACAGTAAAGGAGTTTTTAAGCATTCGTATGATAAGCATATGGCTATTCTAGCAATAAGATAAGGCCAGGGACTAATGAAAGTATTTAGAAAATTGGGCAGACTAGATGGGCCGATGTTTATAAACAGTTCAGTTTCTCACGGGCAGCATCTATGCCACAAAACATCTACAGTAATATGACATGATTTGAGTGCTTAAACTATCCCTTTAAAATCCTGGATAGCTTGATGCCTTACTACAGAATCTTTGTCTTTCATGTCAAAGATCTCTAATCACCTTTGTGGGGAGGCTGCCTAATAAAGATTTGCCTTATTTGCTTATTTGCCTTTGAGTTCCAAATAGATAGGTCATGCCTTGTTGTTTGCCCACAACATTGCTTCTTTGTTAATTTAAAAATAACATCTTTCTCTTTTCATACCAACTTACTTCTGACACATGTATATTTGCTCAGTTCTTTTTATGTAATCGTTCACCAACTTCTTCCTCTTCCCTTTAGATGTTAAGCACTTGTAGTCATGGAGACAATCGTCACTCAGCTTTGCACCTGTCTATAATTTCACGCATTTCCTCAAAGTCACCTCCTCATTTCCTATTGCTTGTGCATGGTGCAGTATGATGGATTAAATGTCCTGCTCATAACATAGACATGAATGCCACAATGTCTGCCTTTCGCAATAGCCTCTACAAATTGCATTACTTAGTACAAATGTATTTTGGCTCTTTCTATTGTAATGATCTTAAAAAGGAAAATAACACAGTTTGTATGTTCCAACCAGCGCAGTATCACTCTAAAATATATAAATACTTTATAAAAATATATATTTTCTTTTTCATATAGTTCATAATGGACCATAAACATAAAAAAGCAATTCTGGTGCAAAGTGCTAAATGTGGAGGCATCCACAAGGACAATCCATTAATTTCCATGACGATTGTTTCATTTATAGCTCTTTGCCCTATGATTGCTCTTTCAATACATATATGACCAAATGGCTTCCATTTGTAAGACTGCCACTGCAGTATTGGAAAGATAATGTCAAAGCTGTACATTGGCTCTGTTGAGCTACGGTTTAGATTTCCCTAGGGATAAAATGACATTAATGAGTTAAACAATAGATGTTCAAGGCAATGTGAAATATGTGACTTTTGATATGATTGAAATATCATTACAAGTCCCAAGAGAATGCAAAACATCCAGTAACTGTTGTAAATATCCTGTATACATAATTCTATCTGCCATATCCCTTCATTGTCTTAAGCTATGCAAGAATACATTTGAGGTTTACTAAAGCCTATGGAGAAGAATGAAAAGGGAGAAACACCCAATGGAACATTGACATGATACTGTATCTAAAAGTGCTATCGTGTGTCATCTGCAAATCTTAGTGACCTCTGCTGGAACGGGTTGTATCACTACTTGTATCACATTTGTATTCTCACAGATACAGTGGTCAATGGAATATCCCAAAGATGTAGGATATCAGTGGTATCTTCTACAAACCTACTTGTAAATGTACATTTATTTGCCATTGGCATCTAGAGCTCATTACATGAAAACAATTCTTACAAAAACAGCTGATATCACTGGGAGGGCTGATATGTAGTTATGCTAGTTTTACCTTTTACCTTCTACATAGTTTCCAAAAAAATCCCAAAAATGTATATACATTTATTACAAACTAGGTACCAAGCTTTAGCATGATCTAAAATGGGTGACCAAAAGGTAGATCCCCAGATGTTTAAACTACAACTCTCATGATGCTTTGCATGCCTTTAGAATGCTTTAGAACAGGGGTGTCAAACATGCGGGCCCCCAGATGTTGCTGAACTACAACTCCCATGATTCTTTCAATGAAACAGATAGCCAGGGAATCATGGGAGTTGTAGTTCAGCAACATCTGGGGGGCCGCATGTTTGACACCCCTGCTTTAGAATGTCAAAGCATCATGGAAGTTCTACATCTGGGTGTCTATTTTTTTGCAACCCCTTATCTAAATTGTAAGGTCTAATAAATAAATAACAACAAAAACGGATGCAATGTCTTCTGTCATTGTTGAAAAATATAGGTGAACCCTATAATAATCATCTCTATATAAAACATAGTTTGAGTCACATATTCTTAGAACAATCAGGGTTGACTTTAAATAATGCTTCCCTCTCCATCCATTAGCAAGTACATAGAATGCAATAGAGAATTTTTCTGAATGATTATCACCCATTCAAATGGTGATTATCCAACTGACATCCATCCAAAGGCAAGAGATGCCATGTTCCAGGAGGTCGCAAAGTGCATTAGGATAATAGTAAATGATCTGCAGGCATCTTTATGCAACCGGATAAGATTGATTAGCATAAGAAGATGCAAACAGAAAAGCTAGACTTCTATCAGATGTGCTATATTAATATTTTCTACTTACCTAAGGTAGGTGGCTTATACTCGTAGCCTTCTATTGGAAGATTGTACACAAGTGAAATCTTTCAGTATATATTACATCATATTTGGCAAAAGCACTATGTTTAGGTTAAATAAAATAAGACATTCCACCACCTGAACGTCATCATAACTGTTAAGTATGTTAGTTGAATTTTCACTGTAGACCCAAGCCTCTTGGAATTTTTTTAAAGAAACAATAAAATCTAGATGGTGTTAGTGAAATCTTAAAATGACCATGAGCAAACAAAAACTAAATATTAAAGTCTTGAACCAGTTTCTTGATCAGCAGATTTTCTCACCACTGTTGACATACATAGGTGTGATACAACGGCAAGTCTTTGTACTGAATATGCTCTAGAGCACAACATTTTATATTCCTAGTAGCGAGACTATTAGAATGCATATAGAGCTTACTTACTTATTCTTATTTGATAGCCTATTTTTTTTTTGTCTTTTTAATAGATAGACAGGTATAACGTGTCTATACCGAATATTGTCCATTATGCAATAGATCTTTGTATAATTTAGTTATATGCCATCACAAAGCTCTAGCAGCCTATTTTTGTTTGTTAACAGGTTCATGGGTATTGGCATTACAGTTGTATTATTAGAGTATTCAAACATAAGTGTTTAGACATGATTAGAGATCTCCCCCACTTGTTTTTAACAAGACGGAGATAGATGAAAGCAACTTGTGTGTCCCACTAGATTTCACCTCCATCCAGTGGAAATTGCAACTCAAGTGGAATGAAATGCATGTTTTATTCTCCATCTGAATCTGATAAAAAAAAAACCTCTGCACGCATTGTGGAGTTCAGCTCGATTATTATGTTTAAAAGTCAGCATACGCACTTGTATGTTGGTTATTTGGTCACTACTATACATATAAGTATCCATTTTCAATTTTACACTTGATCAGAATTTTGCTTCAAGGATAAATTATAACCAAATATTAAGTTACATTGTTTGATATGTTGTATTTCATAATGACATTCCTTTACTGCCTTTAAATGTAAAGTACAGGGTGGGCCAAAATTCATAGTAGACTTTGACAGGTAAATAACTCATTTGTTAGTTACATTTTTTTGTTGAAGGTACATATAACTGAGTCTTGGGAGATTCACCATGGGTAATTTCACGAAGGAACAATGAGTAACAATAGTTGAATTTGATTGGTGTGAGATATTAGTTTATGATTGAAATTTTTTTATGTCCTGTAGTGGAAAATTGTCCTGAAATGTGGTTGTAACAAGATGGAGCTACTGTCCATAATTCCAGAGCAGCAATGTACCTACTGAGACAACTGTTCAGCAAGAAGATAATTTCAAAATTATCTAGATTAATTCATCGCAACATTTGCTCAACCTTTCACTCTGAAGAGCTGGTATATGTGAACAAACTGCGTACACTTGAGCAGCTCGAGGACAATATGCAGGCAGAAATTTGAGCCCAACTCCCCTTAAACATTAACTAATGTTACGAATAATGTAATTGAAAGAGCCCGACTTTACAAGGTGGCAAATGGAGCGCATTTAAAAGACATATTCTTCCGTACTTAGTAAAACAAATCTCCATACATTAAGCATTCATTGTATGTATTATCACTGAAATTTGTTCATTAATAAAAAAGTTATTGACTCCTCAAAACCTCATCCTGAATTTTGGCCCACCCTGTACATGCAGTTTTTAATGAAAATGTTGCTCTGAAACCTGCCTGTGGGCTTCTTGTGCCAATCCTTAGCATTGTGAGTCTTGTAAGTTGAGAGCTACTGGGAAGGTCCTTAGGGATTTTCCTGACAGTGGGAGAAACATTCCTTAATCTCTTTTGAAGCTGTGAGTGGGTGTATTTGATTCTTTAGGAGGCCTTTACCCCTAAAGAACATATTAAACCTCTATATCATAAAAACATGTTTTCAACAAATTTTATAAAAGACAGTTTATTGGAAACCTTAACAGAACATTAACGTTGTTAATTAAAGGAATACGTCAAGCATATAACCATTGAGTGTAAGGATATAGATGTAGAAACACAGATTCTATCCTACGGAGCCCGTGCTAGGGGTTAATTACTGGTTCTGGGCACACTCTTTGTGTTGCTCCTGTATATATATATGTATGGTCTCTGCTTGTTTCATGCACCTATTCTCATTTCTTGGAACAGAGCTGCTGGTTGGCACTGCAAAACTCATACATTTTGCAAACATTGTCTGACATAATTCCATGTGGGTCTTAAGTCAGGTATCATCAGAACATCCCAATGGCTGAATGCACATGTGGGCACATCCCTTGTGTGTGAGTGATTGTTGTAGGCAAAATCTAACAAGATTCTGCCATTGTAGATGCTGTTTTGTTGCCTTCATATCCTACCATGACCAAGTGTTATGCAGCTACTTGTTATTCTAAAAACAAGCACTATATGCATTCTAGGAGTCTCGCTAATGGGAATATAAAATGTTGTGTAGTTACGTTTACATTCTCTGGCTTTAGGAGGTAAATAGCATTATCATAGAGAAGGTATACAATCTTTAACGTGCATCCAGATTTATAGACCACAATATATGCAACACTGGCCTTAATAATAGCACTTGGATGATGCTGCTATTCATGCATGTAAATGAGTGGCTATAACTGAGGTCAACTGTCCCACAAAAGGGGCAGTGATATTTGAAAACAAAAACGATTGTACAATTTCAATAACCTATTTTTTGTAGCAGTCCATAAATACTCAATATCAGTGCAACACTACATAAGATTTAATGCAAATGTCATTCTCCTTTTCATTCTTTTTCTAGGTCAAAACTGCACTTTTACTCTGCAAGAACCAAACGGGACAATAGAAAGTCCGGGATTCCCTTATGGATATCCAAATTATGCCAACTGCACATGGACAGTAATTGCAGAAGCGCAGAACCGAATACAAGTAGTATTCCATTCATTTGCCTTAGAAGAAGATTTTGATGTCCTCTCTGTTTATGATGGGGAACCTATACCCGGAAACCTAAGGACAAGGTACAGTACATCGTTATGCCTTATCCTATAATTAAGTGTCTAGTTTTTCTTTAGCTGTTATTCTCTCATTCAGAGATGAATGTGTTACTTTGATCCTCCAGCCCCACCAATAGGTCAGGAAACTTTTTAATAGAAGGCATCATAGATTTGCATTAGAGTCACTGCCCTGGAAACAATCATTGATGTTCAGTGGTGGGGAATAAATTATATCAATGTAGGCAGATCCGATACGTGATATTATGTTGTTATAATTTTTTTTATTTAATTTTTTTTTACTGAGTTATATTGTTTATTGTACAATACTGTGAGATATGGGGGGAATCATTTTCATACTAGTACCAAAAGATTAGAAACCAAGCTAGGACTGTTTTCAACAAATCTCTATCAAATGCATTTAGATAAAGGAACACAAGAAGCTGGATTCATTGTACCATGAAATTTAATATGCAAAATATGTTTTAAAAGGGATTTGTCATGTATTAATTTCTTTATTTACATAATAACAAAGAAACATAGTAGTGTACATAGTAATTTCTCCTAGCTTCTCCCAACTGCGTATGTATAGTTTGCAGTTTTCTAATGTGAAACATTTTCCCAAGACAACATTGTGTGAATGGGTATATTAATGGATATATTAATTAATCTGATTGTTTAATATTGAATTATCTTCATGCTAACAAAATCAGAATGTTAACTTGCCTTGCTATGCAACTTGATTGATTGTTGACGTCAGCCAGTACTCGCAGTTACATCATCATGAGGAAACCTTAGCTTTGCAAATCAATGAACCCCCTAATTACCAATGACAACATTTACTGTCAGTAAAATCTGGGTCTGGATTCCCTTAGTACAATTAGAGTTTCCTTTGCCTTCAGAATAACAATTCCTCCATTTAATTGTATGGGAAAATTGCTATTTAGTAAACAGAGGAGACCCTTATTGTAAAAGAATCCAGCCCCAGATTTTGCTGACAGTAAATTATGTTACTGGTCCTTAGGAGGTTCGTTATGTAACCATGAGTTTTAGCCAACCTTAACCATCAATCAAGCTTGACAACAGGGCAAGGTTTGCTACTAGGTCGTACACTTACACAGCTAAGACAATCCAGCATTGTGTGTAGAATGTCCTGTTTATTGTGCCCTTTGCCGCACACTTCAACTATTCTTTCATGTAAACAGTATGGCATTCTGTTTTGTTAGAGGATCCATGAAAGTTTACTCTGAGCACCTAGACCACTTCAGATTTCAAGTGGTCATGGTGTCTGGTGTCTGTATGTGCAGCATTTCTTCACGAAACACTTAAAATACAAAGTATAAACCCTATGGTAAATGTCCATGCACAGTGTGCCATTAATTGCTGAGATAAGTAAGTTCTGCAGATGCCAGAAGTGCATCACCAGTGGAGAAAGAAGCCATGGCGCCTGGCAGGGGGCCAAGGTAAGATGGTAAACCATTGCTTAACAGTTTGCCCCACTACCAGTAACTAGATCGCTTATCCATCATAACCACTTCAGTTATTAAGCTTGGAGTAACAATTTACATAATATTAAAATCACTGTGCATTATATAGTGTAAATCCTTAATCTGCTAAGAGCATCTAGCTCTAGATTGTTATGACACATGGTTTGAGAAAGGCTCTAATTTAGAGTCAAAATGTTGCCTACTCTGTTTCCAAATGAAGCCTGATTTGGATAACCATTCAGGACCCGGACCTCTCTTTGCCTTTTGGAATGCATAAAAGTACCGGTAATGGCATTTCTGTCTTGAAGGACCACAATGAAATTATTTTTATTTAACTGAAAAACATGTGCAGTACCTTGCAAAGTTTCTAGATTGTTATGCCAGAACAGACTGTCTAAAGTCCATTATTATGGTTGATATTGCCATTTTGTCACATAGTGTCCCAATTAATAAATACCCATAAG
The DNA here is from genome assembly GCA_933207985.1 of Pelobates cultripes. Lineage (NCBI taxonomy): Eukaryota > Metazoa > Chordata > Amphibia > Anura > Pelobatidae > Pelobates > Pelobates cultripes. The sequence goes on along the minus strand of OW240912.1, from coordinate 206,880,056 downwards.
GTAAAGTAGTCGCTATATTTACATGACAATAGACACCATAATGCAGTCCAGCTAAAAGATTAGGAGAAGTAGAAACATTGTTTCATTTCTCTTCTTCTCTGTATACATTCTGCATGTTTACTGCTAGGTCCAAATGATAGTACTTACAACATTGATTGACACAGAGCCAAGATGGACGCACCATGTTACACATTAAGGAGGTGTAGAGTTCTGCATATACTTAGATTTTTCACACCTTGCACACATATTTATTATTGTTATTTGTTAAATATAGTGTAACAAGTATACACAATAGTAAAAATACTGTGACGTAACAGTTATCCTTTAAAAAGGTAAGTAGATAAGTAGTAAATATGTTTGGTTATAATGGCAACTTATAATGCTAAACTTTATTTATGAAAAATGTTGAAATGCACCAGTGTTTAAACAATGTTTACTTCTGTGGGCATAATTTGAATTGGTGGGCTGAAAAATATCCCCAAATGAGAAATTGGCTTAGGATAGTTTTGTAAAAATAACATTCCAAATTTATCCCTAAAAAAATCTTTGAGCTGGAAAATTAACATCTGCCACAGTAACAGTTAATATACGATTGAAGGAAAATGTGTACATTACAACAGTAATATTTTCACACCATATCCATCATTTGTGGCTGCCAAAACAATTATTCATCCATTACACTTAATCTATCTGCTTCTCACTGGAGCACAAAACCTGGTAGTACTACTTTAATGGAGTTACAGATCTTTTGAAATAAAACAACTGGAAAAACAACTAATTAGGATGAAAATGTCACTTAATCTAGGCAAAAACAATGGGGGTTTAGTTACATTATATGATCATACATTGCATAAGCCTGCCACAACGTCAATGTACCCCATCTTTGGCAGGTCCTACTCTAACAGCCTAATGTCTGCTTTTATAGAACAAACCCACTTACTTGGGGAAAAAATTCCATCTGGGGCTCTCTGCAGTACAAGGCTAAATAGGGCCCTGGGATGAGGCACCTGTGACAGGGAGGGGTGCAAAACCAAGGAGTTGGCTAGACTCCCAAATATATATATATATGAAACAAGGGAGGGTGGGGTGGGTTGGCTGCACTCACATGAACATGCATAAATGGGGGTGCTGCTGGGGGCCAATTGACAATAAAGGAGAAGCCAAAAAAAATCAACTTATATACCACATATTTTACATATGCTTCTCCTTTATTTTTTCCTCTATTGGTCATTTGATCTGTAAATGAACTCAACATTTAGTGGTTATCACCCAGCCATCAACCATCATTGTTTTTTTGCTGCCATGAACAGAGCTCCAAATCACAGATCAAACAAAACTGTTTTGTGCACTGTCATTTTGTAATTGCATTTTGTCATTTGTCCATATAGTGTTTTTTGGTTCAGGATTTCAAGTGAAGCACAAGTCGCCCAAAATTCTGAATATTTGCATTTAGTGAGAATCCAAATGCAAAATGTTATTAAATATTACTTAAGTAGTGATGTCCCGAACGGTTCGCCGAACGGTTCGCCGCAGACTCATCATTGAGTAAACTTTGACCCTGTACCTCACAGTCAGCAGACACATTCCAGCCAATCAGCAGCAGACCCTCACTCCTAGACCCTCCCACCTCCTGGACAGCTCACTAAGAATGCAGCTTCACAATGAATGTAAAATGGATGCTGTCCAGGAGGTGGGAGGGTCTGCTGCTGATTGGCTGGAATGTGTCTGCTGACTGTGAGGTACAGGGTCAAAGTTTACCGCATATTTTCACCGTCCCTGGCGAACCGTTCGGGACATCACTATTAAGGTGTGCTGGACTGTTGATGAAGATTGTCTTTGGTTGACACCCTCAGCAGAAGATTCTCTTACCAGAGGTGTAATGTAAATGTGCTGGTTAATTATTTGTATTAGGAAATATATTATAAGCATCAGTGACGGGGAGAAGTCGCGGGAATTGTGTTGTAGAAATATCTTATATAGATATTTTTTTCAAGAACTATTAAAGTAGTCTATAGTTTCGTTTTTTTTGTTGTTATTACACCATATTTGTTTTTGACATGTCTACTACAAGCAATAACCAACATATTGAAATAATGCAGTTTTCCTTTGAAGGGTTCCTCAGGTTTGGAGTTAACATGTCAATCACTGTACATGTCTGATATCTCTGCTATCTTAAATATTACATAAGCAAAATATATTTTTAAAACCCGAGCTGAACCACAACTGTGTACTAAGATGCACAAAGTATTAATGCAGATACATTAAATTATAACCATGTTATTGCGTACTGCAATTGTTGGATCACAGTCTGATCCACAAAAACTGCTGAATTAAAAGATGGGAATGCATTTTATCCATAAATTGATTTTCTAACATTCTATATTGAAATGTAACATGCGAATTAATGGTGTTTAAATAATGGTAGTGGAGAATTTTCTTTCTTTTTTTATTAATCTGGAATAATTTAACATAATAGATTGCCCATATCTAATTTAAAAGAGCTAATTCAATTCTATTATTAAAAAAAGCTAAATGAGAATAATTCTGTAATACATTTGTATTTTTTGTTCCATTTTTCATATTTGTGTTTTGAAATATTAAAATAATAACGTCATATAGATGTTTTTAATTTTTTTAAATTTTATCTATCTATCTATCTCTCTATTTATGTGACCCTGACACCTTTGTGGCACTTGCGACTGCAATTTCATTCCTGAAACTTGTTCTAACCAACTAAAAACTGCCAAGTCTCCGAAAAACAACATGTAAGATCACTAATAAGGAATTGTATTTTGGGGAACTGGCTAGCTGCCTAACTTTTTAAAATGCATTTTGTGTCTTGAGACCTTCTGAAATTCCTCTCAACCAAATACATTAAACAACAGTGTAAAGATTGAATATCAATGCTCACATAGAGCATGGGAGGGGTGAGGCCCAGTGCGGAATGGTAGGGAAGGAAGGTGGAATGTTATTTAATGTAATTCAATATGAATAAGAGCCTATGTCCACACACAGTGGAACATGATTAAAGGGCACTCAAGGCTGCAGCTGATTCACATTTTGTAATGCATTAAAAATACACAAACAAAATAAATAAATACTTTGTTTTGAAGTTCCTGCACTTGCAGTGTCGCAGGGGCTGCAATTATTCCAAATTGTTGCACTTAATTGCAATTGTGTGCAGGGGGGCAGAGACACAACACCAACTTGTGCCATGACCCATTTAAGGAGTCTCTTTACCTTTTTTGTGTGTCCTTTTGATGTTTAATTTTGTCACCAAATACATGGCTTTATTTATTATCTATTTATTTGACAATTCTTATATAGCACCCTATCTAAAAAGCTTTACATAGATATATAATGAGTGAAAATAACATTTTGATACATACATTGAGTTGCAATGGCTGTGTTAATACTTAAAGAATAAATCCTGTTAGTCTTAACAACAATTGTATTAAATTACTGAACATACATTTACATGCACATAATGATATTCAAATGTACATTCACATTCATTTACATAGGCATTCATACTCTCACTCACATTCATATATACATATTTGGAGTCATATACACAGATACACATTGATATACATACACAAATGGACACATGGACACATAAACACACACACAAACTCATACGCATACACTGATATACACACATGGACAAATAAACTGATTAGCCACAACATTAAAACCACCTGCCTAATATTGTGTAGGAACCCATTGTACTGCCAAAACAGCAGGGCTCGATGCACTTTTTCCACAGCAGGAACGCCGTTCCTGTTAGTAGTCCTGCAGGACTTGTTTGCTCACGAGGCAAACAAGGCATTCGCCTTGTTAGCCTCGGGGCAGGCATCTGGTTGAACTCCAGGCACGCGACTAGGGAGAGCTGATTTATGAGCTCCTTCGCGCGCTGCCAAGGGATGCCAGGAGCCAGAATATGACATCATATTCTGGCTCCTGGCACCACTCTGCAGCGCACAAGGGAGCTGAGCAGGGAGAGCTCACAAATCAGCACTCCCTCACCGCCGACCTGGAACTCAGATGACCGCCTGCCTGCCTTCCTTTCCAAACAGCTCGGCCAGCAGCCCCACTGGTAAAAAATCCACCCAGCTCTCCCAAAGGTAGGGAGGCAGGGTGGATTTAAATTACAATAAAATAAAATAATAAGCTATGAGTGTTGGGAGGAAATGTGTGTGTGTGTGTGTATATCTGTCAGTGTGTGTCTGTGAGTGTGTGTGTCTGTCAGTAAATGTGTGAGTGAATGAGTGTGTGTGTGTCTGTCAGTGTGTCTGTCTGTCTGTCAGTGAACCCCTACCCACTCACAGTCCCCCTACCCACCTTACAGTCCCCCTACACACCAGAACCCCTAAACACTTTATAGAACCCCTTCCTACGTACAGCCCCCCTATCCACTCACAGCCCCCCTACTCACTAACAGCCCTCCTACCCACTTACAAATGCCACACCCACCTTACAGCCCCCTACCCACCTTACAGCCCCCCTATCCACCTTACAACCCCTCTACCCACTCACAGTCCCCCTACCCACTTAGAGCTCCCCTTCCCACCATACAGCCTCTCTACCCACTCACAGTCCCCCTACCCACTCTCAGCCCCCCTACCCACCTTACAACCCCCCTACCCACTCACAGTCCCCCTACCCACTCAGAGCCCCCCTTCCCACCATACAGCCTCTCTACCCACTTACAAAGTCATATAGGTGAAAATTAAGAAACAACTCCTCTAATTAACGCAGCTGAAAAGTGCACTCAGAGAAAAAAAAAAATGTTTAAACCATGTGAACACACAATCAGCTTTCACAATAAATAGCAATAGTTATATGTATCATAGCCAGCAGATAATTGCAAATCAGTTATCTGCACAAACACACATGGGCACATAAACACACACATACACATATACAGGCACAGACTCATACACACATTATACACAAAATGACTCATATACACAAAATGATCATGCACACAGGCATTCATATACACACTGATAATTACATCCACATACACACACTATTAATTTTTATCTTAATAAATAATAATATATATTTTTTAACACTGAGGTCCAACCAGCCTTCCTGTTCTTATCTTGACAGGCAGAGCTGAAGTGGAACCTCTTCCCTGTAGATGAGTAGTTTTCTGCTGGTTTCTCTGTCGCTCACTCTCACTGACTGCCCAGCTCCCTGCTGCTCTGTACTGTTGCAGAGGTGACGTATTAGCCACAAAGCAAACAAGGCATTTGCATTGGGCGGCACTTTCCAGGGGGCGGCAAAAAAAGCCGCCCCAAAAGGCGCCTGAGTTTTGTCATGCCTAGGGCAGCACAAAACCAGGATACACCACTGAGTATAGGGTGTGTGAGAGCTGGGAAGTCAGTGTAGAGAGATCCCAGCAGCCCCTTTGGCACACCGCACAGCAGCTGGGCATGCCAGCCCCACAGCAGGCACCTGCCAGGTGGCACCCCTGCGAGCAAATGTGCCGATAGGTATGTGCCTGCTCAAAAAAGAGGGGGTTGCACTGTGCACTCCCTGCCACCAGTCACTAGGCCGGACTGCCATCCTATATCCATACACTACATACAGGACAGCAAGGTCACATAGAATACATTATATAACAATATACATTTCACTGAGCTGTGATATAGATTTGTCTCAGAGAAGCGGATTGGGTTATGGTTAAGAGAGATAAAGGTCAGGATAAAAGATGCACAGGTATGGAGAGAGGGATTTGGGGAAGTAATCTGATCAGGTGAACTGAGAAGAACTGAGAAGAGCCAACAATTAGGCAGTATTGGGTAGTGCTTGTATAAACTAGGCAGTGTCTGTGTATGTATGCATTGGTTGGTGACTGTTTATGTTAGTATTAGGCATTGTGTGTATGTATAAGGCAGTGTATGTATGTATTAGGCAGTGTGTATACATTAAGCAGCATCTGTGTGTGTATGTATTAGACATATGTATGTAACAGACAGTGTCTGTGTACGTATGTATCAGGCAGTGTGTGTGTGTGTGTGTGTGTGTTAGAATGTATGTATGTATGTATGTATTAGGCAGTGTATGTGTGTGTACATATATAGTAATCAGGTTATGTGTGTTTATGTGTGAGCTAGTTTGTGTGCATGTTTATGTATTAGGCTATTTTTGCATGTTTGCAGAGGTATAGCAAAGAGGGAAAGAGGGTAACAAATGTGTATCACCAGTACCTTGTGCACAACGAGATCCCATTTGTAATAGTGCATAACAAACCCCTAAAATTGGATTATTGCTGTGGTGACAATCTTTTACAAAAGGGAAATACAAACAGCAGTAGAAGAAGCTTCACTGATGATGTTTCTCCTGCGATTGTTTAAATTTCTCTTTTTGAAAAGCGGAATTCTTTTGCAAAAGCAGAGGTTTCGGCATTGTTTGCAACTTTGCCAAACTACAACGTTCTTTGAATAAACCCTATAGCACTTCTTTTTAGACTGATTTTCTGATTTGTACCTATGATTTTATCTGTGTGTGTATATACATATACAATAATCAAAATTATTCAACCCCCATTGAAAATCAGGTTTATTGCCAAAATTTACAGACATTCAGCTGTTTGCAATGAACAAATCTAACAAAAGCAATTGAAATGGCTCAATGCAACAAATGCTTTAAGTGGTTTCCCCAACTCAATTCAACTGAAAATGCAACCAATTCATGGCAAGCATCTTAAGTACTTAGTAGAGCACCCTTTTGCTGTTTGGACTGGCTGCAAATAAGATGCCCAGCAATATACCAACTTCTATCAGCAGTCATGAGCAATGGCCCTGAGTTCAGCAATATTCTTGGGTTTGCATGTTGCAACCACCTTCTTCTAATTTTTATGGGGTTTTCTATGGGGTTCAAGTCAGATGACTGTGATGGCCACTGCAGAATTTTCAAGGACTTCTTCTGTAACTAAGCCTTTGAGGAATTTGAGGTATGCTTGCAATACAGCAGACAGTCTGTGCATTTTGACAAAACAAACTGATATTCAAGAGAGGTTTAAATTAATTCTGATTGCAGCTGTATGTATGTACTTAGTTATTTTGTATGATTTAGACATGGAAATTAACAATGCCCCCCAGTTTTGACTGTGAAGTCAGGTGTAAAGGAGGGGAAGAGAAAAAGAACTGGTTGTCATCTGTAAGAGATTGACATTTAAGCTATGAAAGGGTATGAGTTCTGTCAGGGTAGCAGTACACAGAGATAAGAGGAGGGAGCCAAGGACTGTGCCTTGCAGTACCCCAACTAAAATAAGGATCGGTGGTGTAGATGTATTGTTGAATGAGACTGTGTAAATGCGACCAGAAAGATGAGAGCTTTGAGAGTGGAGTACCAGTAATATGAGTGTTTGTCAGGGTAAATAGAAGAGTAGCATGATGAACTGTATCAAACACAGTAGAGAGATCAAAGAGAATGGGTGTGGAGGAGCACTTAGGATGCTGAGATTGGGCACAGAAATTACAAACAGGAAGGTGTGCAGTTTAAGTTCAGTTGGCAAGCCAAAAGTCAGATCGGATGGTTGCATGAATATCAGTGGAGCGGATGAAGGCACATAACTGTTTGTAGACAACATGGTCCAAGAGCTGAAAAAGGAGATCGGTCAGAAGCTAGTAAGTTGGGCAGGATCGAGAGATGTTTTTTTGAGGAAGAAGTATCAACTTGCAAAGGTTACTTTGATGGCACATCATACTGTTTTTTTATGAACATAATACTGTTTTAATAGCAGCAGAGCAAGATTCCTATTAGCACTGGAGAGTTTAAGGTATCAATCATTTGTGTCTTTAAATTTTAACATTCATATTTTACATATATTACAAGAGCCAGCCTGGATTGCTGGTATATGTACAATTTGTAATCAATCCTACCGTTATATGCCTTAGCAAAATTGACTACAGTTGCTTTATGCATGTCAGCTACATATTTAGCTGGTAAAGTATGACTGTGTGATTCCCAGTGCATTTATTAGGGTTTCGATGTGATGCTGAGGCTTTCTGACAGCTCTGCACCTGCAAAGTGTCTGTCATTTTACTGAGTGTGTGAGCCAGGTTACCCAGTGTGTGCCCTAAAGCAAGTGTACTGCAACATCCTGGAATTTGTCACTTGTGACTGTTAATGCAAAGAGAGCAATCATATATTCTGCGGATGACGTTTTAGCTATATGACACTTCCAGATGTGCAGCTGCCTGGTAATGTGGGTGAGCTGTCCTTTCAGGGTCGTGACTGTTTAGACATATCACAGTGAAGGTAAAACCACACCAAAATCATAGACTGACTCCATCATTCTTGATAAGGGCTCGGTGCATTGCTCTGTCCTCTGTCCACTTATTTATTGGAATTCCATAACAGCATAAACAGAACATCCACCAGGCAGTTACCCAGAACATAAGCCATGAATTTGTGATTGCTGTCAGGATGTGAATCCTCAGAGACTGCTTGAGGGTGTCATCTGATTCTTTGTGCAAAGTAGTGGCCAGGAATAGCAATGGCTGAGCTAAAACAAAACAACATTAAAAAGTAACTGGAATTATATAAGTAACACCCCCATTGAAATCCATATATGTAACATTCACACTAATTTAATTAATTAATTCTATAGCTCTATTATTCATATTTAATTGCCAGAGATCAGAATTCCTTTTTCCTTTCCTACTAGTCAAAGATAGCTAATTCTAGAGTTGAGTAATTTATTTATAACATAAATAGCAAATAAAAGCACAAGAGAAGGACAGCAACTCAAATGGCTTGCCCTTCTGTGGGTTTCCACTCAGTTTTCAAGCTAGTTTTAGCTTAAAGAAACACTATAGAGTCAGGAACAAAAACATGTATCCCTGACACTATAGTGCTAAAAACACAGTTTAGGTAGCTTACCTCCCCTTAACTCCATTAAAATGTAATAAACCTTACCTTATATCCTGTGCGGCACTGGCCCCACCCCTGATTTGCCTCCTTGCTGACATTATCAGAATTTATTACTTCAGCCCATCCAAGGGTTTTTACATAGGGAAAACATTGGATTGGGTAAAATTGGCAAGGGGGCGAGATAGGGCGGGCCAAACACTGGCTTGGCCAATCAGCACCTCCTCATAGAGATGCATTGAATCAATCCATCTCTATGAAGAAAGTTCAGTGTCTCCATGCAGAGGGTGGAGACATTGAATGGCAGTGCAGCACTGCCCCAGGAAGCACATCTAGTAGCCATCTGAGGAGTGGCCAGTGGATGTACCCCTAGGCTGTAATGTAAACATTTCATTTTCTCTGAAACAATCAGTGTTTACTGCAAAAAGCCTGAAGGGAATAATTATATTCACCAGAACAAATGCAATAAACTATAGTTGTTCTGGTGACTATAGTGTCATTTTAACTTGTTTAAGCAAAAAAAGGAAAACAAAAGGTTTTTTTGCATTTGGGGAGAAGTATAAATAGAGGCATAAATTCTTGGGATGAAAATATAATTTTGCCTCTTTATAAATTGCTAGTAAGACCACACCTTGAATATGCTGTGCAATTTTGGGCACCTGTTCTAAAGAAGGATATCATGGTACTAGGAAAAGTGCAGAGACGAGCTACAAAATTGATAACAGGAATGGAGCATTTTAGTTACAAAGAAAGGTAAAAAAATTGAAATCTCTTTAGTTTGGAAAAATGGCACTTCAGAAGGGATATGATAACATTATACAAATATATTTGGGGCCAGTACAAACTATTAACTGGAAATCTATTCATAAACAGGGCTATACATAGGACACAAGGTCACACATTTAGGCTGGAAGAAAGGAGATTTAATCTAAGGCAAAGAAAAGGGTTTTTTTTTACAGTAAGAGCAATAAGGATATGGAATTCTCTGCCTGAAGAGGTGGTTTCTTCGGAGTCCATACAGATGTTTAAACTGCAATTGGATAAATACTTGCAAAAACATAACATACAGGGATATATTTTCTAATTAGTGGGGTAATAGTTGCTTGATCCAAGGAGACATCTGACTGCTATTTTGGGGTCAAGAAGGAATTTTTTCCTAGTTTGTTGCAAAATTGGGAGCTCTTAAGACTAGATTTTTTTTGCCTTCTTTTGAATCAACAGCAAAAACATATGTGAGGAAGGCTGAACTTGATGGATGCAAGTCTCTTTTCATCAATGTAACTATGTAGCTATGTAAGTACTGTTTAGGTAGCTACAGGAGGCACTTTTTTTATGTTTTAATATTATTTATTGTGTCAATAGGTTTTGGTTTTATTTTCATATGACTTAGCTTGACTTGTGCCATTAGAGAGAGAACATGAACTATTTGCATAGCAGACTGATCCTGTCCCAAAAGTGCATGAAAAAGATACATAGGTCTTTCACTTACTTTTCTGAATTGGAGGCTATTGAAAGGCTTAAAATGTCAGCTGACATTGTCAGTCCATTAGCAGCCACCTTCAGAGACAGTGGAGGGGCAGAGCAAGCAGGCACAGTTATCCAGACTCTAGGGTTAAACCTTTTGGAGTGTCTCTTAGGTAAAATATTATTTTGAATTAAAAAAAATATATAAGTTCAACTTTAAAATAACCTAGATGCACAGCTTTTCTGTCCTAGTACTAATTTTACAATGTTTTCCATTGGGATCGATTCCGAGTATAATTGATGAGAGATAAATTGAAGATAAATAGATAAAACCTGGCTAAAACCTTTTTAAACTTGTTGATGCAAAACAGATACTTTTTCCTTTGTTTTTTAGATTATAACTCTGCTTTAATAGAAGTTATCATAAACTATCACTTTCTCGCTACTAGAATTTAATAAAACTGCTGTGTCTCCGAGCCCTATTGTGATTTAACTGAGTCACAGTACTAGTAATTGTGTCACTTTAAGGTGCACCAAATAAACTTCAACTGTCTTACAAACAGTAGGAAACCAATCTAGAAAGACCAAACAGTTGTCATCTGTTATCCTTTATCCTGTATAGAAGGGAATTGTCAGCTTGCCCTATTTCCACCCAATTATATGAGATGCACTAAAGGAAATTAGCTCACGGTATTTGGTCTTCAAAAAGTACAGTTTCTACCTTGCATTATTATTAATGATGAGTTACACATCTTCTGAAGGCGTCTGCTCTAGATTTAAGAAGGAGGGGGTGTTGAAAGGATTTTCAGGCAGTTTTCATTCTGCTTTTACCTAAGAAAATCAGTCACATTAACATCTTAAATGTCAGTGGGGTGTATTCTGGCATCTACATATAGCAGCTCTGAATATTTAAGTACAAGCAGTAGATTTACTGATATTCACTCACAAAACAGTGGTAATTGCACAGATTTTCTTCAGGAAAAAAACACAGTAAAGAAGACAATGATAGGGTCCATGGCATACATCTGGGAGATTTGGCTAATGTAAAAGGCAAGAATTTTTTTTTTTTTAAAGACCATTTCTACTTTGTATATCAGCTGTAATTGCAACCTTAACTTCCAACCACCTCATAAATATTGTTGTGATAAATATGACACTCCAATCACGCTTTCACATATATAAAACCAACTTAAAGGAACATTCCAAGCACCATAACCACTACAGATCACCATAGGTGTTATGGCACCAAGACGTCCCCTGTCATCCCTCCTTTGTAAAGAGACAAACAGTTTTAGAACATTTTCAATCCTTACCTGTGGTCTGCTTCCATGGGTGCTCCTCGTTGCCTCTACTGTTTTTTGATGGAGAGACAAAAATTCTCTATTAGAGCTAAGTTCTACAGTGCAATGTTTAAACTATTGGCTCAACCAATGAGCTAGCTCGAGAGAGCTGACAGAAGTTCCTGCTTAGGAGCTGGTGGTTCTGTGTCATTAGTAATGGATTATTAGTGGCATCTGATAACAAGTCAAACCATTCCTCATCACCCTCATGAGTGTTGAATGTAATGACATACAAAATAAAAAGATTGCATTTTTTTTTTTGTAATCACTCATTCTCATTCAATGTATTTTAAAGCTAGAAGATAAGGGTAATTCAACTTCATGTACACTGTGCTGATGAAATGAAAAAGATCCTTACCTAAAGATCACTTCCACCACTAATAAAATGGTGCCTGGATACTTCCCAAAAGAAGCACGTGGCATCCCACAATTCCTTATACACATGCGTATTAATTATCTAAACATATGATCTCACTTTGATTAGGTATAGTGAATGGATAAACTCCCTACAGAATAACAAGATGTGTCTCACACAACAGGTAAGCTTTTTATTCCATAAGGATCGGTGGAATAAAATTTGGTCTGTAGAGACCCTTTTTCAATATGGAATGCTTCAATAACATAGCAACAACAGGTCTTTGATGTTTAATTATAATTAGTGTATTGTGTGTTGACATTATGCCTTTAATTTAATCTGGCTTTAATTAGAATCTAATAGGTCTTTAAAGCAGCTCTGTCACTGTCGGGTCCCTTTTGGGCATCAACATCTTTTTTCAAAGTTTGTCTATTTCTGGTAGAAAACATAGACAATCTATGGATGATCCTGGCATCACAAATGTAGAAAACATGCACAATCTATGGATGATCCTGGCATCACAAGTGTAGAGACCATGGACAATCTATGGATAATCCTGGCATCACAAGTATAGAAAACATGGACAATCTATGGATGATCCTGGCATCACAAGTGTAGAGACCATGGACAATCTATGGACAATCCTGGCATCACAAGTATAGAAAACATGGACAATCTATGGAGTATCCTGGCATCACAAGTGTAGAAAACATGGACAATCTATGGACGATCCTGGCATCACAAGTGTAGAAAACATGGACAATATATGGACGATCCTGGCATCACAAATGTAGAAAATATGGACAATCTAGGATGATCCTGAGAGACTAAAGTATCCTCTGTAGAAGTTCTCTGGGAAATCAAAAAAGTTGATGGTGGAAGCTCTCCACTCTTCTTTTTGTCAGATTTGGCATTGCCTATAAAACAAAGTAGTTCCTGTTTTCTTTGTCTTATGATCTATATTGACTACACTGAAATATATAAATAATTATGAAAAACTTAAAATTGATAAAGTCACTGTGAGGGGGTGAAAACGACCACTTTCACTGAAATATAGATGAGCTTTTTTTGATTGTTTTTTATATATAGAATTTTTGTTTTACTCTTTTTCTAACTAGCCTTTGTTTGCAATTCGATTTTGAATTCATGACAACTCACAGTTTCGTGAATAGAGCCCTTAAATAAGGGGTTGTCTGTAGCTGAAAGAGGTGCAGCAGAATGATATGGTGAGGACTAGGTATCTCCTTACTATTATTATTATTATTTTATTATTTATATAGCGCCATCAGATTCCGTAGTGCTGTACAATAGGTGGACTAACAGACATGTAGTTGAAAACAGACAACTGGGCGTACAGGAACAGAGATGTGGAGGGCCCTGCTCAATGAGCTTACATTCTAGAGGGAGTGGGTACAAAGGGTAAAAGTAGGGGTACGAAGGTTAGAAAAGTATTCACTGAGGGCATAGTAGGTAATTTTTGACAGTTGCAGGAGAGGAGTCATGGAGAGTGGGGGATAAAAACCTGCTAACAGTTTAATTGATATGCTTTCTTGAAGAAGTGAGTTTTCAATGATTTTTGAATGAGTGGAGACTGGGTGAAATTCTTACAGAGAAGGGAAGGGAGTTCCACAGAAGAGGTGCAGCCCTGGAAAAGTCTTGAAGGCGATCATTAGAGGCGGGAGTACGGACAGAGGATATACATAGGTATTTGGCAGAGCTCAGGTGCCTCGATGGGACATACTTGTTTATTAGGGAGGATAGGTAGGTTGGAGCAGCATTTTGTAGGGACTTGTAAGCAAGCACCAGAATTTTAAATTGAGCCCTATGTAGTCAGCTGATTTTGTTATCTCCTCGTAAAGAGATTTCCATACTGCAAGTATCTGTTGTAGAAGAATTGTCATAACATCATTATTGCTGCAGGAAAGTCACAATTGTAATTTAGCCCTTGATATTCTCTAAACAGCTCATTGAGTTCTATGCGTGTATTAATCAAACACTTTATTGCTCGAAGAGAGAACCCCATTGAATAACACAGCATGAACTTATATTCAGCTCATGTCATATAGAATATTGTTATCAAATAATACTAATGAATACACACTTATTTTCTGGATTTAATTTTTCTATGTTGACGCTTGGGCTCATTCAGCATTCTTCCTTAGATAAGGATTGAAAAAGTATTTGCTACCTAGAATCATCCCTCTTAAAAACCATATTTCACTAGGGAAGATTATTAAGCTCAAATCCATTTACAGTAATGGCTGCAGGTAAAGGTTAAGCAAATAAAAGACAATTTCCTAACAGAATATAAATATCTCTGAATCTCGTTAAACAAAATTCCTGCTTCAATATGTTGTTAAACTTATTGCGCATATCTTTAAAGGAAAATATATATTGAAAAACAAATTAGATATAATTAAATTTATAAAATTGCTGTATTCTGTCACAGTGCTTGAATGATTTCAATCATATGTATATATAACGGATACGTGACAGTAAAATGTGTATTAAGGTAAAAAAAAATCCAATTTAGGTCTTCTAGAGATATTACAAGTCATTAGAATGAAATTCAGTTTGTTTATGGATATCTTCAGAAATCAGTTATGGAATTATTTTAACATGTTATTTTTATATCACATGATTAAAAATATTTGTAGCACTATAAAAAAGCAATATGGATTTAGCAAACATAACATTTTATATATAAGAACCCAACACAATAGTAAAGTATGCTCAGCAATAGAAATAAGTGAAACTACTCAGTTATATACTCCTGCCAGTATTTGGAACAGTCTTTTGACACTGCTATCATTAATTAAAGGGACACCATAGTCACCAGAACAACTACAGGTTCCCTTTAGGCTTTATGCAGTAAACACTGTCTTTTCAGAGAAAATGCAGTGTTTACATTACAGCCTAGGGATACCTCCACTGGCCACTCCTCAGATGGCTGCTAGAGGTGCTTTCTGGGGCAGTGCTGCATGGAGACACTGAACTTTCCTCATAGAGATGCATTGATTAAATATATCCCTGTGTTGAGATGCTGGTTTGCCAGGGATGTGTTTGGTTTGTGCTGGCTCTGCCCCTGATCTTTGACCTTGACAGTCTCAGCCAATCCTATGTGAACGCATTGTGCATGGCTAAAAAAAAAATCACTTCTAATTATATCAGCCAAGCTGGCAGATCAAGGGAAGTGGCAGCAGCAGACTTGAATACAAGTAAGGTTTTACAATATTTCGGGAGGCAAGAGGGGACCAGGGGGCTAGATGGTGGTTTTAACACTATAGGGTCAAGAATGTTCCTGACCCTATAGTGTTCCTTTAAGTTCCTTTACTGATACTGATTTGCTAAGAGACATGCTGGAGAGACAACTATAGTTTGTTTCTCTCTCTCCAGTTCCTTTCTCAGGCATATCACTAAAGGTTTAAAATCAAATCGACACAGCCACACATAGCAACTGTTTGCAGAAAGTGTAACTTAAATTTCAAACAGAGTAGGTATGTCTGTCTAAGTGCATCCATATGATTAATAAAGCCCTAACTATAGATGAAATTCTAACTACCATTTTAAAAGAACAAAAAAACAAAAAACAAAAAAAAACAACATCACAAAACAAAAACATACACTAAGAAAGATGGATAGACAGACATGTATATATTACATATATAAAGGTACATTGAATGCTCAGTGGTGGGGAGGGATTTCCTGCAAACTGTTACACGAATGTTTGGGTATGGTTGAATGTAGAATTGTTAATGCACTCCCTATAGCCTGACCAGCCAAGCACAGTATGTCGTGGGGCACATTTGAGCCTTTGAAGTTCTGGCCACAGTCTCTATGGTGTATTCTCTGAAACTGGTGCCACATTGGTCTAAAATGTCACTAGGCATTGCAATAATCTGCCACTGGCAATGCAAAGGACATTTTTGTCTCATAGCAACAGAAGGTCCACATATTGGCATTCCTTCCCATGATTGTCAAAATGCCCTACGATGGACATGATACAGCCAGAAATTATCCATTGAAGATTGTCTGTGCAACCTTACATTAATGCTGTATATAAAGATTACTTGTGTGTTGTTCAATCTAGCTTTACATCATCAGAATTAATATTCCACAAGACAAGAAAATATAATTATAAAGAGTAATATGTTGCTAGGTTTTGCTTCAGGCATAACTGGTTGAACTGTGCATCATGCTAGAATGTTGATGTATGCACATTTTGACACTCACTTTTTATTATTCATCTTCATTTGTACCTTTTATTCTCTGTATGTAAAACAACAATCCTTTGCGTGGAGCACTGCAAAAATAAAATGTGTTTGGGAATAATGGGTTGTGCATTAGGTGCATTGGCATGGTATTAATATTATTAATAATATGATAATAATCTACTGAATCTGATGTCACACAGTGTGTTATATTAGGTAACAATAGCAATAATAATATTTCAATATTTTTTTTACAAAGATATAAGCTCTGGACACTAGAGGCTTTCTTTGGAAGTCATCTATTTGGGTAAAAATTTTGCAAGACACTTTCTTTTCAATTTGCACTAGTTCAATGTTTAGTGAATAAACCCAATTTATACATAATTTTATGTTATTTTTATGTGTTAGTATCACAATTTTTTTTGTGTAGCACCGTAACACTTGTTGCTGCATTAAAAGTAATAGATTTTTACCAGCTCATTCAGTCCTCTGTCTGTTCTAGCACTCCTCGTTCCAGCCCTTCTTGGCTTTTAAATCCACTCCCCAAGAATTCCTTATTTAAAGTCTATGTCTTTGGTCTCACCATTCCAAATGCCACCCCCCACTCCTGATATAGCTATCCTTAATATATCACAATTTCTAACATTAAAGGGTATCAGAGGTTTTCTACTGCACATGAAGAAAGGGGCATGCCTAGAGGGATAAACTAGGTTTAATCTGTTGTTACATTGTGTGTTTAATTGGGTATTGAAGGATACACAGAACACCACAATATTGTATCATTACTCACTCTGTGGATTGGGAGAAATGCATTTCTCTCCCAAACAAGCCTTGTTACTCTGAGATTGCAAAGAAAACACATTTGTAATTACTCACTAAGCTGGGTCTGAGCTCCCGTTATTGATTTATCCAAAGTACTGATCTATTTACAGATGGCAAATAATTGTTTTTTGCCAATCTTTCGCCTTTTAATTACCATAATATGAAATCTGTCTTGTTTTCCACTCCAGCTATTAACGAAAGCAACAGAGCAAGCCGTGGAATGGGACCCCCCCTTCCTTGTGTCCTGTTGAGTGAAACAGAATGTTCATTATATTCCCAACTAGCAAGGGGGGAAGGCTGTGAGGGGAATTTTAATTTAAAGGCAGAAAGTGTTTTTTATTTATGCTTTGTCACCTCGCAGTAGGTAAATAAGGGGGATTCTGAGAGAAAACTACATCTGAACAGTTGACCCTAGCCCACGGTTAAATGTTTATGTGCTGTAATGGGAAGTAAAAGAGGAAAGAACAGTGAATGAACAAACCCAAACACAAAAGGATCTTTGTTCTGTGGATTGATGATAGTAACACGTGCATCATCAAACAGCACATCATTTCTCAAAAAAACTGTTACATGTAACATATAATTTGTACAGTTTTTTTTTTAACCACTTCATTAATGAAAATAGCTTGATCAAATATTCCAAGATTTCTAATGTATGCATCTTCTAAACCTCATGTGACATTTCATTTTGCAAATACATGAAGGGAATCAACACATTAAAGGAGGAGGCTATATTTAAAGGGACACTATAGTCACCAAAACAACTGTAGCTTAATGATGCAGTTTTGGTGTATAGAACATGCCCCTGCAGCCTCACTGCTCAACTCTCTGCCATTTAGGAGTTAAATCATTTTTTTATGAACCCTAGCCACGCCTCCCTGCATGTGACTTGCATAGCCTTCTAAACACTTCCTGTAAAAAGTAATCTAAAGTTTATCCTTCCTTTATTCCAACTTCTGTTTAATTTAGTTGTTCTTATCCCCTATGTTAATAGCTTGCTAGACCCTGCAAGAGCCTCCTGTATGAAGTTCAATTTATAGAGCAAGAGATAACATTGTTTAAGGTAAATTACATCTGATTGAAAGTAAAACCATTTTTTTTCATGCAGGCTGTGTCACTCAGAGCAAGGGTAGGCGTGACAAGGGCTGCATAAACAGAAACAAAGTGATTTAACTCCTAAATGGCAGTGAATTGAGCAGGATAACCCGTGAGCCATGATCTATACACTTAAACTGCTTCATTTAGCTAAAAGAAGAAAAAACTACAACAACAAGAGGACATAGTCTTAAATTAGAGGGACAGAGGTTTAAAAAAAATATCAGGTAAACACAGTGAAGGAGTTTAAGCATGCATGGAATAGGCATAGGGCTATCCTAACTATAAGATAAGGTGAGGGATTAATGAGAGTATTTAGAAAATTGGACAGACTAGATGGGTCAAACGGTTCTTATCTGCTGTCACATGCTATGTTTGTATGACATTAATTGTTTTAATGTAGTCCTATAAAATACATTTTCTAAAACCTACCTCTCTTAAATGGTACATTATTAGATCATCCTACAATAATATATCTATCTGCTGTAGGATCTTCATAGGCAAAAAGAGACAAGTTGTTTTGACATCATTTCCTTTTCTGAGGTTCTATTGGAACTGTAACTACGGAAATGAGTACTACAGCACTGAAAGGATTAATATGGAATTAGCCTCAATGACTGTCAGTATACTTCCCCGATATCTCATTTGCCCACTGGCAATATTGTGCATTCATTGGCTAATGTGAAATCTCGTCCTGCTATCATCCATCACTAGAACACCATGCAATCATGGTTTATGTTGCATTAAAATGAATGTTTATCATGGTCATGTTTTGTGTTTTTTATTATAAAGCTCAATATAGAGACACTTTGGGAAGATGATGGATATGAGACGAGCTGGGTGATCAAATCAGATTTGCCTATTATAAAAAGTATTAAAAGGACGCTGTCATGAGCAAAACTCCTGTGGTGTGTCACAATAAAATGTCTGTTGCTTTGTTGTGTTTATTTGGTTCAAGGATGAAGCAAATGTTAGTGTGAAACTCATTTCTGCTAAAATGACACATTAACCAACATATATCCAATGGAGCTCATGCTTTGTGGATCTATCCCATGGATTAATGTCAAACCTAGTAGGAATTTGCCTTAAGAATATTTGATTCATCCAGCCTACAGAGTGTAGATTGACTGAGAGTGCTGTGAGCAGACATTCAATAATGCCATTTAGTTTGGGCATAGTTGACATTGATAATGCGATGGGCATCGAAGGGAGCAGCTCATTTGATATCAAACCATCCCTGAATAGTTTCATAGTAAACTGGAGCGATGGTGCAAGTAGACTCTAGGCCAGTGGTTCCCAACCCAGTCCTCAAGTACCCTCTAACAGTCCAGGATTTAAGGATTACTCAATTATGTCTAAGGTATTTTTGAAGAAAAAAAACACTTTAGACAACAGGGTAATCCCTAAATCCTGGACTGGTAGGGGGTACTTGAGGACTAGGTTGGGAACCCCTGCTCTAGGCAACAAAACTATAGTGATCTGTAGTGGCTATTTTCATGAACAACCCATCTCTCCTGTAGTTGTTCGAAGCATAGTAGGTATTGAACAAGCACAATTATAGTAGGCATTATAGAAAGGGATATGCAAAAACGAAAATGCTTCCACCTATTCTAATATATATATAAACATTGATTTTCTCACCCCTTCCGGGTGGTATATTTATTCCTCATGTTCAGGTCCTCTGCCAGAGGCCTGGAAGTTTGAGGGTTCTGTGCAGTATCTTAGCTGTTCCTAGAACTGCCCTCTTCTAGACAGCAATCTCAGATGTCCCACCTGGAATCTGTTGAAGCCACTCCCCCAACTTGGGAGCCCCTGAGTGCTCCTATCACAACTGGGACTACTACGGCCTTCACTTTCCACATACTTTCTAGCTCTTCTTTCAGTCCTTGGTTTATGTCCACCTTCTCATGTTCCTTCTTCCTGATGTTATAGTCCCTGGGTATTGCCCCATCCACCATGACTGCAGTCTTTTGTTCCTTGTCTACCACCACAATGTCTGGTTGGTTGGCCAGCAGTTGCTTGTCTGTCTGGTTCTAAAGTCCCTCAGGATCTTAGCCCTGTCATTCTCAACTACCCTTTGTGGTATCTCCCATCTGGACTTAGGCAGGTCCAATCCATATTCTGTACAGATGTTTTGGTACACAATCCCATCAACTTGGTTGTGTCTCTCCGTGTATGCTGCTCCTGCTAACATCTTGCATCTGGTTACTAGGCGCTAGACTGCCTCAGAGGTCTCTTTGCACAGTCTGCACCTTGGGTCTTGCCTTGTGTGGTAGACTCCAGCTTCTATTGATCTGGTGCTGAGTGCCGGTTCCTGTGTTGCTAGGATTAGTGTCCCAGTGCTGTCTTTCAGTCCTGCCTTTTCCAACCACTGGTAGGATTTTGTCATGTGAGCCACATCCACTATCTGCCGGGGGTACACCCCATGGAGAGGTTTGTCTTGCCAAGGAACCTCCTCTTTTTCTGCATCTGGAATATATATATATATATATATATATATATATATATACATATATACATAAGGAGATACACTAAGGATTAGTCACTTAACTGTGAAGAAATTCTCCAATTCAGCTATAGTCATAGCATGGCTGTTTAGCTTGTATTATGCCAGTCATATTTAAATTTGCTAATTTTCACTGTATGAATCAGTTTATTAACAGAAAATATAAATGTTCATTCTGCTGTGCATGTTTGCGCTCTGCAATTTTTGGAGATTGTATCCCTTTAATATGCTTTGAACTACACAGTTTACACATAATATCACAATGTATAAAGGGCTGGACTGGTGGTATCACATTATAACAGGTTAAGGTTTAGCTCTGCAGTTAAAATGTGTGATTTATATGATTTCTGTGATATATATTCGAGTAGAACTGTATACACATAAACACACACCATGTAGTTGTGTTATTTGTTTAAGTAGACTGTGCTTATGTATAGTTGTGACTTAGTCGAAGATATGAATTATTGTAAAAAAAAGTTGGACTAGACACATACAGATGGTGTTTTGGCAGATTTTATTGGAAAACCATGCAATGTTTTGGCTCCCACTGGAGCCTTTATCAAGATGGAAGCACTTTGGATGGAAATTTTGGAAGTGCCACTCCATTTTATGCATATTTCATAGCCAAAGATATGGTCACTTTGGTCATTTTGTGACCAATCTATACAGAATCCATGTGATTGCAAAGGGATCACATACTTTTTGCCACTATATTAGCATCCCTCCCCTAACACAAAATGAAATGTGTGATCACTTTCATGGTGTCTTCTGTCATACCTCTCTAACACATGCACCTAATCCGAGAAACTCGATCATGCATCTCACACCTTTCACTTGGTTTAGAAGAGTTACAATAATAATTCTTTGATCAACAAGGTGCACATTTCAGAAACGTATAATGATAATTCTAACCTCTCATGAGTACAATAGTCCACAATGGGTTTTTTAAATTCTTGATAAGAAAAATCATTTTCACTGGTAGCAAAGTCGTCATAAATCTGCATATTGTATGGCCTGTTTCCTTTGTGTGTACTACAGAAAGGCCTGATCAAAGTTACTTCTTCTAATTCCTGGGCTACGGATTTGTGAAAATGGAAACTAGCATTAGTGCATGGCAAACGGAGTCATTGAGAATTTTATAATAGCACAGGGTGGGAATTATTTTATAGCCGATAATCTGATTCAGTAACGTCATTAGCTAAGACTGGAACAAGTTATGGATTGGTTAAGCTGATTGCATCTATTTAAAAGTGTTTTAATCTTTCTATTTTTTCTTTTTTTGTTTCATTTTACAAGCTGTAGTGGTAATGGGGTAATAGTGTTGCAACATGTGCATCTTTTTTCTTATACCTGCTCTCTTTAGTAGAATGGCAGACATGGGATAATTAAAGATTTGTCAAGCAGAGCAGTACTTCTAAAAATAGCCATTGATATATTCCCTGGATCAACCTCTTTAATCAATTTCAAATGGTATAACCCTTTCACAACCCATGTAACAAAAATACATTCATCCAACTTATTCTTCAACATCGATGCTTAGCAAAGACACATACGTATTCTAAACTAACGAGAATGTGCAATAAACTAAATTTAACCCCTTAAGGACACAACTTCTGGAATAAAAGGGAATCATGACGGAATATTTCCGTCATCTGTCCTTAAGGGCTTAAACATTTTATATCTGTTAACTAGGGCTGTGTGAACAAAGTGATTTGACTGCTAAATGAGAGAGAATTGAGAGGTGAGAATGCAGGGGCATTATCTATACACTAAAAATGCTTCATTAAGCTAAAGTTGTTTTATTGCCTTTAGTGTCCCTTTTACCTTGGTCGTTAAACAAAATAATATAGCAACTAGAATATATACACACATACATATTGAATTAGCAAATTTCTGTGAATTGAGCTGAATGTGACTCTGATTTGGAAAAATCTACTTCCTGCTAAAAACTCATGAGATAATAGTTTGTATCACATATACGAGACAGGGCTCAACATTTCCACTTGCAGATTGGCGAGTGCGAACTAATTTCTGGTGAGTGTGCCATGCGCCCTCCAGGAATTCAGTGGCAAATATCTTGACGGCCTGTCTAACACTGTAGGATTTGAGCATTTGAGCCCTTAGCACTGCATGTGGTATAGGATTCAGGTGTATATATATATAAAAAAACAACAATCGCAAGTTCACCTCTAGCTGTACTAGAATGCACATTGAGAAAAATAAGTACACCTAGTTCTTGCAAGCAAACTGCAGGAATTTACAATAGTTTACTACTAACCACATATACTTGAGAGTGGGGGCAAGGACAAGGTACATTTTGCACCATAAATGTATGCAATAATGTAACATTGTTTACAGTTTTAATGTCATTTTGTTATTAAATGTATGTTATTAAATGTTTGTCATTAAATGTCAGTAAAAATATGAGCAGGATTCCTGACAATTATGCTTTCTTCTCTTAAAATTGTGTTTTTTTCTTATGAATTAGCAAAATGAGCATAATGGAGACACAGAAAGGCATCATTATCTCTATTAGATCTTATAATCACATTTTAGACCTCATCTTATGAGTAACATATATGATGTGAACTTTGATGATTGATATAACATATTGTATATAAGAGTTTATACGTGTTTGTTAGCTTGTGATGTTCCTTATTATGAAGGTAATTGCTTTAAAATGTGAGATATGAAAAAAGTTGCATGTAAAATATTTAGATCATTAAGAAGGTATCATGGGCTGATTAAATCTGTATCCTGAAGGCTAACTCCTGACTCATACAGGGAGAGTAAATAGGAACCCTTCTGCAATTTCCATGGATTATTGTGTGAGTAATATGCGGCAAAATATTGTTTGTTTTTATTGCTGCTATCTGAGTTTGACCTCCCAAATTCTTCAATATAGACATTTTTTTCCTACAAATGAACCTAATTAACCCCAGTTTCTCTGACATTTATCATAGGTGCATGGTTGTACATCTCCCCTATACCCCAGTTGTATATCTTTTATCCCAGGCCCCAGTTGTAATTGCACTGTGTACTCTAGTTCCCAAGTTGCTTCCCTTTAACCTGGCCCCCAGCTGACCCTCTCTTTATCCCAGCCCTTCATTTCTCCCTCCTTTAACCTAGTCCCCAATGTGTATCTCTTTCCCCTTTATCTCTGTTCCTCAGTGACTCCCTCCCTTTATCTACCCAGTTGTGTCTCTCCCCTTTATCTTAATTTCCCAGTTTCCTCCCATTTATCCCAGTCCCCCATTTGAGTCTTTCTCCTCGATCTTGGCTCCAGCTTTGACTCATACCTTTCCCCCATGTATGTTAACACACAAACACTCGCCCTCCTGAGCTTACATATCTATGTGGAAGGGGAAAGGCAGAGGTGGTGGAAACAACTGTCTGAAAAGGTACAAGATTGGGTTAAGCTTCGCTGATGGCTAGCTGGCCATCTTACTAGTTAGTTAGCTATTAGACATGTGCACTTCCGAATGTCCAAATAGATGAATTGCCGAATTGCCGAATGGTTTTAGGTCCCGAAATTCCGAAATCACCGAATTGCCGAAGTGTTGAATGGTTTTAGGTCCCGAAATTCCGAAATCACCGAATTGCCGAAGTGTTGAATTGCTGAAGTGCTGAAGTGCTGAAGTTCCGAAGTGTCGAAGTGCCGAAGCACAGTAGTGCCTAAGAACTAATATACTTACCCAGTGGAAAAATGAAGAATGTTACACTGTATACAATTCTAAATAAAAAGTATACAAACATAGCCAGGATTCAGCTGTAAGCATTTGCAACACTTACAACAATCAAGTAACATACATTCATATAAAATGTAAGTTACTTAGCCAGTCAGTGTAATGACAGGAATGAATAAGTAGATAACTCCCTAATTCCCACGGTATTAGGGAGCTATCTACTAAAAGGCTGAAAGACCTAAATTGGTCTTTCAGCCAAATTTACTAATACTAAGTAAAGATTACTTAGTATTAGTAAATTATGCCCCTACTCTCTATACTGCGAGTAGGGGCATGTCTATTAAACAGTGAGCAGCCTATGGGGTCCCCCCCTTATTAGTATTTAGGGCCCCCATCCGCCGCTCAGGGGTGGGGGCCAGGAGGGAGGACATTAGGTCCCCCTTATTGTACAGTAGGGCCCCCACCTGCCGCTCAGGGGTGGGGGCCAGGGGGGAGGACATTAGGTCCCCCCTTATTGCAATTTAGGGCCCCCACCCCCCACTCAGGTCCCCGTTATTAGTATTTAGGGCCCCCACCCACTGCTCAGGGGTGGGGGCCAGGGAGGAGGACATTAGGTCCCCCTTTATTAGTATTTAGGGCCCCTACCCACCACTCAGTGGTGGGGACCAGGGGGGAGGACATTAGGTCCCCCTTATTTTACTGTAGGGCCCCCACCTGCCGCTCATGGATGGGGGCTAGGAGGGAGGACATTAGGTCCCCCCTATTAGTATTTAGGCGGTGGGTGGGGGCCAGGGGGGAGGACATTAGGTCCCCCTTTTTTAGTATTTAGGGCCCCCACCCACCGCTCAGTGGTGCGGGGCCAGGGGGGAGGACATTAGGTCCCCCTCTGTTAGGGCCTGGGGGGAGGACAATAGTTCCCCCCATACTTTTACTTTAGGGCCTCCACCCGCCGCTCAGGGGTGGGGGCCGGGGAGGCAATAGGTCCCCCCTTTAGTTTAAAAGCCCCCACTCGCGCGTCGCGGGTGGGGGCTCGGGAAGGGGGACCACAGGCTGCTCACTATTTATTAGACATGCCCCTACTCGCGGTATAGCGAGTAGGGGCATAATTTACTAATACTAAGTCATTTTTACTTAGTATTAGTAGATTTGGCTGAAAGACCAATTTAGGTCTTTCAGCCTTTTGGCAGATAACTCCCTAATACTGTGGGAATTAAGGAGTTATCTACTTAGCGGCTGCAAGAGAAGTCCCGAAGTGCCGAAGTCCCGAAATTCCAAAATGCCGAAATTCCGAAGTTCTGAAGTGTCGAAGTGCCAAAATTGCCGAAGTTCCGAAGTTGCCAAAGTTCAGAAGTGTTGAAGTGCCGAATTGCCGAAGTTCCGAATTGCAAAAGTCCCGAATTTCGGAATGCCGAACAGAATATTTTCCCCATGCACATGCCTATTAGCTATTATGGTAACCAGGAAAACCTGGGATTTCAATGTAGCTGGATGGGACATTTCACCTGTCATTAAAATCTGGAATTTCTCCCATTTTCCAGGTTATATGACTAAATGGTCCATTTTACCATCATTTGAATTGGTCTTAAATACATAGGCACGAAGTGGCTAGCAAAGGAGGAAATTGTTATCTGGGATTTTGTAAATTTGAACAAAAGTCATGCTTCGTCTCATACCATCCAAAGGCACAAAGTTCTTCTTTCATCCAGTTTGATAGCTCTTCCATTATCACAGGATCATTCCTGTTTTTTTTTTGTTTTTTTTGCTACTCAATTACTATGTTGTCCTAATTTGTAAATCCTTACATGGGCATGATTGGCCAGTAACTATTTTCAAATCCATATGTTCCAAATATACTTTGATTAACTACATATTTTGGGGCTAACTGACCTTGAATTCTGTTAGTTTTCTACTACAATTCAGTCCATCCATAGGTATGTGTTCTTTCTTGCACCCCTACTGATTGGCATTAACACCTGCTCTATCCTAATTTTAAATCATATGTTACATTGTGAGAGCACGAAAAACTACATTTCAGAATTCTTTTTTAAAAAATGACTGTGAATGTGATTTCAAAAGCCATATGAATCTAATCCCACAGAGAGAAAGCTTTATCGAAACAAGAATATAGCAGGTGTGGTGCTTTGACTTAAAGAGAAAAATAGAATGAGCATCATCCAACATTTTTCACTTAGCAGATGTTTGTCACATGCTGAAAACATGCACATTTTAACATAACCTGCAACGTGATTATTGAAAACTTAAACCAGCAAAAGGCTCATTGCTAACATCAAACACATACTTAAAAATAAACATTATATATTTTATCTATCTTTTTTTAGTTTCATGTTTTATTAAGTATTTTCAAGACATAACAGAGTATCCATACAATAGAAGTACATGAAGAAAGATTATTACATGGCAATTGTCACACTAGCATGCCATTCAACATGCTACATATCCCCCTCTCCCTCCCCCCCCCCCCAAAAAAAAATCCACAAGATAAGGGAAATAAACTCGATTTTGCCCAATATTGTCATGTACAGCAGAACATATCAATATTTCGTATAATATATAATATGTATAATATGTATACCAGACAAATATAGATGTGCAAATAAGCATAGTTATATATATATAGTCATAGTTTATGTATGGGATTTGTATTCCAAATGTTCATTCTCATTCATCAAGTTTCTGTGTATAACTTTATCGCTAATATATCCTAAATTCCCTAAGATAGTTCCGGTTCTGTTACTTATGAGAAGATTGGTCGTTATACTCCTAATATGTAGGATGCTTTATTTTAAAATTCAAAAACAAAATTTCATATATAAAGAAAACCAACAGCTAACATTTAAAATAAAAAGGGGGGAGGGTGTTGGAAGGTTGTGCGAGATTAATCTTAAATCTATGATATTTTACGGAATAAGTATGCTTTTTGACTACTGTTAGTATTCAATAAATCTCATTTTAGGCTGTGCTTTGATAAGGGCTTAAAGTGGGCCAATCCCACCATTGTTTGCTATAAAGGTCTGTTCTTCCTGGAATCAGAGATGTCATTAATTCATACATTTGTATAGAAGTACTCTGAAGTATTTCTTCTACTGAAGGAGCGAATATGCTTTTCCAATGATGAGCTACGCTTAATTTTGCTGCTATCAATATACTAATTATCAGCGTTCTATTAGGAAGAGAGTGAATTTCTGGAAATATATGTAATAAGTAATATTCTGGTAGCCTAGGAGTTGTTGTTGTGAATACACTAATTTTCTCTACAATATCAGCAATATCACTCCAAAATTGAGTTAGTATTGAGCAATCCCCAAAAAAACATGCAAAATTGTCCCTGGGACCGATTGGCATCTCCAGCAGATTGGATCAGCCTCTTTATAAATTTGGGAAATCCTTTGAGGAACCATGTACCAGCGCATTAACAATTTAATATGTGCTTCCCAAAGAGATAAGCTATGAGAGAAGGCCTTAGTAAAGCGCATGACTTTATGACTTAATAACAATTTCTGTAAAGTAAATATAAGGGAGTTTAACCCCTTAAGGACACATGACGGAAATATTCCGTCATGATTCCCTTTTATTCCAGAAGTTGTGTCCTTAAGGGGTTAAACTCCTCTTGGTTTATATAAGTTTTCATAGCATTCTGCTAAGGACTTCCCTTTGGTTATTCCAAGCATATAAGATCTGCCCATGGCAGAAAGATGTGTAAAATTATAGAGCCGTATATGTTTTGTTGCCAGAATGCTCTTAATGCGGAGGTAAATAAATATATCTTTTTGGTCTAGGGAAAATTCTGCCTGTAATACTGGGAATTGTTTTAGTCCCTTGTCATAATAAATAACATACATTTTTGCAATGCTTTGGGAAAGCCATGGAGTCAAGGGTAGATCAGGGGATATAGCCTTTATGGCCTGAAGGGGTGCTATCATCAATAGAGAATCTGAATCAATCAACATATTACTCCAAGCTTTCCATGTTGATATCAGCACTTTAGTACATATCAGACCTTTGCGAGATTGCATTGTTGTTTTAGTCCACAGTAATGCAGAGAGAGACAAAGGGGATATACATGCATTTTCTAGAAAGAGCCATATGGGTGTTATTTGTTTAAAAAGGATATTGGTGTCTTGTGCTAGAGGAAAGCTCTGTAGTAATTACGAATACAGGGGATACCTAATCCTCCTGCCAATGTAGGAAGACACGACATCTGCTTTGCAACTCGTGGTGGCTTTTTATTCCAGATATGGGCATTGAGCATTCTCTGTAAGCGGTTTAAAAGATGGTTTGGTAATAAAATAGGAATGGTCCTAAATAGGAATAAAATATGTGGTATAGCCATCATTTTAATAATGTAACTCCTCCCCAGCCACAACACCTCCAGATCTCGCCAACTTTCCAATTGTTTAGATACCTTATGAATCATGGGTTCATGATTTTCCAGAAAAAGATATTGGGGATGTTTAGTAAGTTTGACCCCTAAGTATGTTAGTGATTTATGACGCCAATCTAAATTCTAAGTGATTTCTTACATGCTTACTATCTGCTTAGGGAGATTGATTGTAAGGACTTGCTTTTTCTAAGTGTTGTTTTTATAAAAAGAAATATAACCATACTCATTCAAACTACATAACAAACATGGGATAGATTCTATTGGTTGTGTTAGAAAGAGCAAAACATCATCATCGAAAAGTGCAAGTTTCTTTTCCCCAGTAGGGGTGAACAGCCCTTGAATAGAAGTGCTGAATAGAGGATAGGAAGCCAGTGTTGAACTCTTTAGTGGTTGGACGGGAGTATAGCATGCTCCTGACAAATGCCTCTGAAAATCCCATTTTAAAAATATATGACCAGTTAAGCGGGTCAAAAGCTTTCTCTGCTTCCAATGCTAATAAAATGCCTCTTTGAGAACTGCGCCTATGGCAATAGCAGTCTGAAAGTGCCTGATCTTGTCAGATTTCAGAAGACATCCAGACTTGGGCCTGGTTAGTAATTGTATTTTGTCTATTTTAACCCCTTATATATGTATATTTTACCCCATTCCATGTATTTCCATAAAATAATTCTATAGGTGTAATATTTAAAATATGACTATTTACTAAATATTAGTTACAAATCCATGATCTGTGAAGGATGCACAAATAAACAATATACATTTTTTAGTATTATGTAACTTTTGTAGCAGAGATGCAAGCACCTGAAGAGACTAGGAAAAGAAGGGTTAAAAAGTGTGATACAACCTGTGTGACATCATGTGACCTCACAAAATAATCTATTAAAATAGAGATGAATTCATTAATCTCCATAGGATATTTTGTGTTGATGTTACCATTGACTCTAAAACATTTAATGTGACAATCTGTCAACACGATATCTATGGGGGAATTCATTTTCTAATCAACATTCACACAATTGCTACGTTCTGTAAGCACAATCTAGATAACAGAGTTGCTTTAATACTTAATTTAATTTAAATCTTTAAATATATCTCTCATTGTTGATAATAAACAACTTGCAAAGCTTTTTCACATAGTGTATGGATTCATAAACAAAGCGTATCAGTAGAGCTAGGAGTCTTGCTGTGCTCGGCGTGGTGCCTGCAGAAACATACATAGATATACAGCATGAATTATATGTAATGTTACTTGACTGCCATTTTAATTCACACACATACAGAAAATGTACACTGTTGAATAACTGATTTCAACCAGACGAATGATATGAGATGCTCAGATTTCTTATTTAATGGCTCCTCGGCTTAAAAAAATGCATTCCAAGGAAAGAAGAAACCTTGTGCCTTGTCCAAAGATCTACTTTAATATTAGTTTAATCTGGTAGTCAGCGTTTACCGATTTTCTGTTTCACATTTTGTTTTCCTATGTTTATAGACAAATCTGGTCACATTGATATAATAGCTCATAAACATAGGCTTGCCCTCAACTAAAGATTACAAAACAGCAAACAGAAAATCACAAATAGGAACAATAATACAACTATTAAATGGCAGATGATTAAAGCAAAATATGTTTATATTATATACAAAAGAGAACTCGAGCCACGTACCAGGTGAATTGCAAAAATAAAAAAAGGGAGACATTCACTAAATAAGCACTTTTTAGAGACAGAAAAATTAAATAAATACTACATGTTGCTTATAATAGTAATTACTATTATTAATATTTTTTATAATTATACAGTGTTCTCAGTAAAAAAATAAGAACACAAAAAATTAGTGAAGAAAAGCTTTACAAAGGCACAAGGGAGGGAGCCAAAAGATCACCAAGCAATAAATGTCTGTAGCACTGTGTATCTTGTATCCATTTTGGTGTAAATAGGTTCCCTAGTTATTTCAGGTGAATCATATAGAGCTATAAGGACCTGCAGGACCCCTGCTGTGATCTCAGAAAGAAGAAAGGTTTAGTAGGATATATTGCTGGTCCTTAGAGGTGGTCTGCTTAAATATCAAAATACATCCAGAGAGGAAAAATAAACCATGACAACTTGTAACAGAAATAAATCATAGTCTGAGACTGGCCGAGGTCAAGGTACCAGAGAATAGAATAGTCATAAATGAGTCATTGGCGGGTAGAGACAGAAAGCAGAAAGCAAGTCAGATAGCTGTGTGTGATTCAGAACATCAGACAATCATAAATAGAAAAAATATATTAGTCCCTCAATCAGGACATAAACACCTGTAAATATACAGCAGTACTGTCAGGGCTTACTCTAGTTGGGAGTCCGGTATGCAGAGATATACGCACACCCTTACAAATAAACACAGACCAAGGTGACCAGATAAGGAACCACCTGGCCTGTGAGTTTGTGCACAGGGCCTGTGCAGGAAATTGCTCCAAGTCATAGTACAGGCAAGGACACAAGCAGGAGAATCGTCAAGGATAAGCCAAAAGGCAGAGGGTGCCATAAGTCAGGATAAATGAGGGTAAGCCAAAGTCAGAGGATGCCAGAGGTCAGGACAGACGAAAGAATAAGCCAAGGTCAGGAGCCGACTGGAGAATACTGGATCACAAACACAGGAACCAGAGTCAATTAACTGGCACTGCCCTCAGGGAGAGGCAGTGTCTTATACCTGGCTAATTGGGCATCAGCTTCAGGTAGGCTGAGATTGATAGGAGCAGCCCCAGGTAAAATCTAGCAAATATAAATATGATACAGAAATAAAAACTGATGTGTGGTGAGATTGATAGGAGCAGTCCCCAGTGCTGTGGCCCAGAGGCAAGATAGCAGAACTAAGGCACAGAAGTATCACAGTTCAAACCCCTTGTGAAATGACCACACCTGGCCGTCTGAATGGCACGGTGCAAATCATGACAAGTACCAGGTGAGAGTGCTGATGTTTAGATGGTTCTGGTATTTAGAGTTCTTGTCATCTCACATGTGCTTCAGGAGAGGCATGAAAATAATCACGTATGTTGCTCATTCCATCCTGGAAGAGGCAGTGTAATCACTGAGGAATCTGTTAGATTAGTGTCAGCTGACACCTTCAGCCAATAAATGGCCTAAAAAGTTGCACAAACATATCAAAGCTAA
Source organism: Pelobates cultripes (assembly GCA_933207985.1). Taxonomy (NCBI): domain Eukaryota; kingdom Metazoa; phylum Chordata; class Amphibia; order Anura; family Pelobatidae; genus Pelobates; species Pelobates cultripes. The sequence continues at coordinate 206,848,134 of OW240912.1, read as the reverse complement.
ACCAAAATGAGAATGTCTGCTTTAGGTGTATCATGTTAGTCTGGAGCAGCACAGGTGCCCAATAGGCAATCCATTCACAAGTGGTTTACTGCTGGCTCTATATCCACTTCAGTGGGCACTGAATACACCTTTCACCGTGTATGAGTGTACGTTGCTGTATACAGACAGTTTTCCAGTGTTAACGCACTTTTTTAGTTGCTATCATAAAGTGTTAGATGTTGCATGCAATAGTCACTGATGTGTTTATTTCCTTTTTTCTATTCATGCTGCTTCTTTTACCATATTGTTATTTATGTAGTATATTCACTAGCAGGCCTCAAACTGCAAGTATGAAATGGCCCATCTTTTTAAATATAAAGAGATGCAATTCTTTTCTCCTGAAACAACTAAGCATGCCACTAATTTCCTATCTAGGTCTCAATGTGTCAATATATTGCCCAAAGTCCTGTCTCGGAGACACACATATTGACGTGCATTAGAATATTTGCTTTCTTTGCACCGGGAAAACTGATCTCTATTTCTGTTTATTGGTGGTTGGGATTTTTCTGTGCACAATTGCTGTGTACAAGAAAGCAAGCGTATCAAGGGGCATGCCCCATAAAGCCATTGTTCATTCCCAACTGCAAATTAACTGCTGAAGCCTCTGGCACTCAAAGGCTTAGTAAAAACCGTGTGCTTTATTGCATTGTGTTTTATATTGCAAGTGCCTCATACATTGTGTATGAAATGAATACGTCAGAAAAAGACGCAGTAGGGAAAAAAAAGTGGAAATAGATTTATCTTGGACAGTAAAGACTAAGGAATAAATAGGATTCAATATTGTTCCAGGCCATAACCTATTATATTCTGCAGCAGGGGCAGCTAACTTTGATAATCATGATGTTTTAAACTACATTTCCCATGTTGCACAGGCAGACTTACAATTAGCAAGGATCTGTGACTCAAGTCACAGGGCTTTCAGTGTGAGCATGAATTGTCTCAGGTGTTTTCCCCCCCTCCCTTTCACCCACCTCTGTTTTCCACAGCTTTCCTAAAATGGAAAGATAAAGGTATATTGCTACTTTAACACGTTTTAGGCATGTCTGCACCAGGATCAAGTTATGTTCTTGTCCACGTTTATTAAATGTACTAACTGATAATATTGCATTATTATTAATATAGTGTCAACAAATTGCTCAGTGCTTGCAATCATGGATGTGAGCTATAACAATACAAGAGAAGAGCAACATGGGCGATTGGATCATCAGGTGAAAGAAGTAGAGTTGGAAGGTGAAAGTGAAGTGGCTTGTAGAGAGACAAAGTATGTTGGAGGAAAAGGTGGGAGAAAGCTAAAGGAGTAATCATTACCCAGGCAGGCTATATGCTTGCTAGAAGAGATGAGTGTTAGGTGATTTATAGTAGGGGAAGCAGATGTGGGTTAGAGCCCCAAGCGGTCTCCAAAATGCCTTTTAGAAATTATTAGCCTCAAGTCTCAAGTACTGTGACAGGCCAAGGACTCGTGGCTTTGCATATCCTCTCCTTTTGCAGACCTCAGGTAATTGCTTCTGTAATGGCATGCAGGTGCACGTGTGTGTGTCTGTCCTTGCGTGCATGTACATGTATCTGTCTGTGTCTGTGCCTTAGTGTGCTTTTGCATGTCTGTGTCTTTTGTTTGTGTAACTGTGTATGTCTGTAAGCAACTCTAAGTGTTCCAAGAGGTGTATCAAGAGGTGGAATTGGGGAGTGGCCAGACATGAGATATGGGCAGGGTGTTATCCGTGCGCCGGCTCATGCTGTGTGCCTTCATGGGCTGGTGGGGAGATCTTTGAGCCCACATCCTCTCCCACGAGCTCAGAAATTCGGAGCATTGCAGCGGGATAAAGTAAATTTTGCCTGCAGCCAGAGGAGCTGCAGGCTAGAACTACTCATCTCCACTGGAAAACCAGGGCAATGCTCCCCTCCCTGAGGAAAAAGTAAAAAGAGGGGAGAGGGGACATAACATTGATTTATGTTTTTTTTTATATAATAATAAAAAAAGTGCATATTTACTTCTACCCCACATTCCCCAATATATAGGCCCTATACCAACAGTCACACACTGCACACCACACACACACACACACACACACACACACACACACACACACACACACATACACATACTGCACCCCCCACACACACACACAAAGCTGAAAATCTCAGTTAAATTAATGCTTTCCTATAGGAAAGTATTGGATTGGCTGAAATCATCAATTATGATATGGTGGCAAATTAGGGGTGGAGCCAGCCCTGGGATAAAGGTAATTTTTAAACTGACTTAAGGAGGTAAGGGGGGGTTGAGGGGCTAAAAGGTGTTTGTATCACTATATACAAATCTATATTCCTAACACTATAGTGTTCCTTTAAGGACTGTAGAGAGACAATATGGTAAATTATTTTGTAAATGATTTAGTAAATTTAGAGTGTGTTTTTATGGTGGAAATAACATGATTTGGTGACAGACTGAATATGAGGTGTAAAGGTGAGGCAAGAATCAAAGATAATACCAGGGAGTGAACTTGTAAGTATCCTCTCCATATAAGTGGTACTGCAATGCAAAGGAACTATTATGTATTTCACGAGAGTCAGAATAGGGAAAAAAGGGGGCAGCCACAGAACCTTGAGGGATTCCAGCTCAGACAGATCAAGGGGAGGAGCTGTTACCAAAAAAATATATGCTGTAGGAGCCTTGAGAGGGATAGAACATGAACCAGGAAAGGAAGGCCAAGGATGTAAAGAGCTTGGCGAAGTAGTTGCTTAATCACCAGTGGAAAAGCAGCAAAGAGGTCAAGAAGAATTAACATGAAGTAGTAATGCCTTTGGTTTTAGATTCCATCATGAGTTACTGTAGTTGGCACAGTTTCAGTAGAATTCAGGGTACAAAAGCTAAATCAGAGGTTAAGGTGAGAATTAGAGTAGAGAAAATGGGTCAGTTGGGTACAGACATGTTTGTCAAGTTAGATGAAGTAGTTGGGTCAATAGAGTGCTTTATTGGATAGACGTGGCAGTAACATGTTTAAGGGAAGTGAGGATGACATTGAAAGCAAGAGAGCAGTTGAAGATTGGAATAGTTTCTTTCCTATACATTTCCTAGCACAGCAGCTGTCTTAATAGATACATGGCACAACTTACTCCATAAAGTACACTCAGGTATTTTAATGACAGATACACATGAAAACAACGATATGATCTGGGTTGTAAAACAATAAATTAAGGCAAGGTTGTAAATAAGAGTGGATACATAGATTCTAAGTAGTTCATGTTTCCCTGCAAACAGCAATGTGCAGTTAAATTGAAATATTCCTTTCTTAATTATTTCCTTTCTGAACGGCTCTCAAAACAGGGGACACTACTTGCCTCTCACAAACCCTTAAAACTAGTACTTTAAAAAGCTAATCTTATCAAGCTTACTCGGCTGAAAAAAGCTTACTCGGCTTGCACATTACTGAAGCAAGGGGCGAATAGGCCTGTGGTATAAGAAATAAAGAAATATTTAGTATATAGCTCACTATGTTTTCACAATATAAATGCAGATATTTGTGTTTTGCTTTTCTTCTAACCTAACTATGACAGCTACATTCAATTTGGGATTGTCTTCATAACTTGCAGAAAAATCCGTGCAGCATACAGGATCCCTCGGTGAGCCGTTAAAGGGTATCTACTTCATCCAATAACTTATCATGTCAAAAATATTATTGATGGATGCTAAAAACTAGGACCTCCTTGGAATCTGGATTATGTCCAACCAGAGATGGAGAAGATGTGAATTCATTTTATTGCCATGGTTAAGATTTATGTTTCTAAAATCCTATTGCGAAGGCATCTACCCCCCCTCCCTCCAAAATTCATTTTGTGTGTTGCATTTATGGTCTGCTGTTTTAGCAAGAGTATATCATTCACTCATTTTACAGCTGAAGACCGCAGACCAAAAGAGTGAGCTTTTCATTTTTTCCCCTTATTTATTTATTTTCCTTATTTGTTACAAGGATAAAACCTCTTGAAATATATGGTACTCAAGGGAGAATGCGTGTGTATCAACTGCCTGCAAAACATTCTCTTGGCGGACCATAAAAGGCTTTTTTCTGCAGCGTTGTCAAGAAACGTGTTAATCAGTTTACTTAAATGCTGGAAGGAGAATAGGGAAATTATATATATATTAACACCTTATTTGCAAATCTAACCCCAAATGCTACCCCTAATTGTGCAAAGTTAAAGAATGTGGCTTGATTTTGCAATAATTAATGGACATGTTTTGACAATTTGTTGTGACTAAGATTCTAATACTCCCATCAACCTCAGCAATTTGTCACAGATTGTCTGTCATAGTGATCTGCCAGATACAGGTGGTTTGTGTGACTTTTACTTCCAACTAATACCCAATCTGTCATGAGTGGAAGAGAGATCACACATTTATAAACACAAAATGTTTTTTATTTTTATTTTGTAAGGACCAGGAATTTTAAAAGACTTGTCATCATTACTAGTTTTGGTCAAACTATAGTAGTTGGAATCTAGTTGTAAGACCCAACTAACCCATCCCGACACATCATACTTATGAAATTATATTTCTTATATGTCAAATCATATCATACTATTCTTATTATATTATCTGTTCTTTCTGATAAATATCCAAATAAGTGACTGATGCAAAAAGTGATATATAGATATATCATATTATGAATAAAAATCTATATATTTGTTTCCATTAATTAATATATATTTAAATCTTACTAACCTCCCATTGACTGCATTCAGTATATATTTTTAACCAGTGCAAGAAAATCAAAACTAATTTAATTGGATATAAATTATTTTTTTCCTATCAACTCCAAAGTTTATTCATCCTCTACACCTTGTGCCATCTTTAATGCTATAACAAATTAATGTTAGAGACAGCTCTTCATTAAGCAGTAGAACTGGTGTTGCAAGTCTTGAGTTCTATTGGTTGCCAAAACCATTGGTTACTTTTTATGTTCAGAAGCTAATGTACCATAAAGTTAATGATGCTTTTTAAAAGATAATGTTGTTTTTGATGGACAAATCTGCTTTAGTGATACAATGTTATTTACATCACTTGCATTTTCAGATTAGGACGTTAAATCAAGGAAAGAGTTAGACAATGTTTCATCTGTCAGCTTGTTTCCGATAAACTCTTCTCTGTCATTTTCAGCTACGTTCTCTTATCTTTTAGGTGCATACATTAGTTTTGTGAAAGTGTTCGGAAAGACTTGTAGAAGTCAAAGAATTAACCTTATTGTCCAGTAGCCCCTGCTCTGCCAATGCAGTAACCTATCATGATATTGTTTCTCAAACAGCACAGGTTTTATCAAAATATGGCCTTTCTTCTCCTGAAGAACCAGGAGAAGAAATTTGCAGTTTATTTGCAGACTTTGAGAAAATTAACAAATTTACTAAAGTTGGTAATGCACTTCGGCCAACTAACTAAAAATGTACACTTGCTGGTTCCATTTTGTCTTGCATGTTTTTTGTTGTTGTTGTAGAAACAGTGTTTAAACTTTAGCCATAGCTATAGTCAATAGTGCTTTCAATAATTGATTGTTTTAGTTGCTTTATGCTATTTGATTTAATGTAACCATCATTCAAATTGAGTGCTCTCACATATGTCGTCAACGTGGTGTCATATTTTAAGTCACCAGTTGATGTACTAATACAAGGAAGTCTATAAGGAAAAATGTGTATTTTTGCTTGCTAAATAGCAGTCACACATTCCAGATCCCTCTGCATATTGTAGGATGGGGAAATCACTGTGGTGATGTAATCAGCTAACATATATCCTTGGAATCAATACAATAGATTATTATAGCTATTTCTGATAATAGATTGTATTTTAAATTAAAACTAGTGGATGAAATTGTTCTGATCATGGTAGTGCAGGGCGAGGGTATAAGGACAGTTACAGAGGATAGCATAACAAAACTTTGCTGCAGGACAGTCAGCTACTAGGGAGTGCTGAGACGCAGGATGCCAGATTGATGCTACATCACCCATCACCCACTCTGAATGTAAAGGTGGTGGTGTAGGGCTTCTCCTCTCACCTCACTGCTCCTTCAAACCTCTACCCACCCCCCTTTCCCTCTCTTTCCCATCATTTGAAATTTATTCAATTCGCCTTTTCAAACCCTTCTCTGTTGACATTGCTGTTATTTATCGTCCCCCTGGTTCCCCTCTCCTCTTCCTTGACCACTTTTCTGCCTGGCTACACTATTTCCTCTCTTCTAATATTCCATCCCTAATTCTCGAGGACTTCAATATTCCCATTAACCCACCTTTGACCTCAGCAGCCTCCAAACTACTTTCAATTACGTCCTCCCTCAGGCTATCATAGTGGGCTAATTCTCCCACCCATGTAGCTGGCAATGCCCTTGACCTCATCTTCTCTTATGCATGTACAGTAGCTAATATCTGAAGCACTCCATTTCCTCTCTCTGATCACCACCTCTTATCATTTGCTCTCGAGTACCATCTCACCCAACAACCTCAGCACAACCCCCATCAACTCAGGAGAAACCTTAATTCTATTGACCTCCAGCAGCTGTCCGCTGATATTGATTCACAACTGCTATCCATTCCTTCCCTCTCCTATCCTTCACTGGCCATCTCCACATATAACACTACATTCACCTCTGCCTTGAACGCTGCAGCACCGCTCCAAACAAGCACCTCAATGAGGATACGCCCCCAACCGTGGCACACTAAATTAACACGCTACCTGCAAAGATGTTCCCGTTGTGCTGAAGGCTCCTGGAGGAAGTCTCATACTGTGTTCATACAGTGCAGCCCTCGCCCTTGCAAAACAGTCATACTTTTCCTCTCTTATTAGTTCATGCTCCTGCAATCCCAAGTGTCTCTTTGATACCTTTAATTATCTTCTTTGCCCTGCTGTGGCCACCCCCCAAACTAACCTTACTGCTGATAGCTTTGCATGTTACTTTACCAACATGATTGAACTGCTAAGGAAAGAATTCTCCCCTCCTTGCCGTTCTCTTTCTCAACCACACGTAGATCATGCCTTTGCTCCCCTTCAGACTTTCTCCCCGGCTACTGAACAAGAGGTGGTTGCGCTGCCTGCTCGATCCTTATCAGATCTCTCTCCCCTCGTGGTTTTCCTCTTATCTCTCCCAATGCTCATTTAGTGTCTCCTTTTCTAATAATACCTCATCCCCTCATCCTGTCTCAGTTGGAGTCCCCCAAGGTTCTGTCCTTGGTCCCTGTAACAGAACTCCCCGTACTCCGACAAGTACCTTCCGTTGATAGACGCTTCCTAGCTTGCGCCGAGGACCACAAGCACCGCACCAGACACCACAACCACCGCAGACTCCACAACCGCCGTAGCTTAACTGGAGTCTCGCCGTCTTCCTTCCACCCTGGATCAACTTCTGTCCTCCAGGACCGTGTGGAGAAGACCTATCCTTCAAGAGATCATATCAGGAACAAGCTCTTAAAAGAGCTAAGTGATTAAAGCTCAAGGAAATACGCAGAGCATAGCAAACCCCAGTGTGAGAAGAGCTGTCCCCTCCAATCACGAGATAAGACTACGTGTTGAGGGTTAAGAAGATCTGTCTGTACTGGCACATACAGCCTCTTTTATTCATATTCTACAAACATAGTACTGCCCACAGGGTTTTGAAGAACAACCAATCAACACATTACAACACAGCTAACACTCCCTTCATTACATCAGAAATCCTCCCCTCTGCCTGTGATACAATTATCTCAACACAATAGACTAACTTAATTATCCCAGGCAGGAAAATACAGTATTATAAAACATATCACAGGGACCCCAAAACATGCAATAACCCCATAAAAAATATATCCTCGGAACTGGGGGATCTGGGTGAACCACAAATCCAAAATTCACCCAGATCTGTTCAGTAGTTTGGAAGATACGGTTTAATGCAGATTCCGCAGAACATATACAGGCTATATGAAAAATAATTACTGTTAAATGTGTCCCCTGTTCTGTAGTTTAAAACTACTGAACGATGTCTTTGTGCACCAAATACCGGCGAGATGGCACCGTCTAGAAAAGTCAAAGCAGTGTCTGTGAGTTAAAATGGCCGCCATCCATTGTTCTCACCATGTGCTTCATCCATTGTTCTCACCATGTGCCTCTGATACATGAAATGGTGGCCACCCAGTAACTCCACAGTTTGTCTGATATATCTCTCCTCCCTGGACCTCTCTCCTGCCATCCTGCAACATGTCACTGATTGCCTTTTTTCCATCTCTGACTGGATGTCCTCCCGCTTTCTGAAACTCAATCTCTCTAAAACTGAGCTCCTCCTCTTTCTCTCTCCCTTCAAGTTAGTGGTATCCACATAAGTCCATCCTTAAGTGCTCTGTCTTGGTGTCATACTTGATTCTGGCCTCACCTTTGAACTTCACATCCAGTATATTGCCAAATTCTTTAGTTTCCATTTTAAAAACATAGCCAACATCCGCCTCTTTCTTACGCAAGATGCTACCAAGGAGCTTGTCCATGCTCTAGTAATTTCCAGCATGGATTATTGCAACCCTCTCCTGATTGGTCTTCCCAAAAGCCGTATTGCACCGCTACAGTCTGTAATGAATGCTGACACCAGACTGATTTTCCTCTCTAGTCGGTTCTCTCACACCTCACTCCTCTGTTAGGCCTTACATTGGCTTCCTGTATCCTATAGGAGTCAATTCAAGGTACTAATGCACACCTATAAAACACTGAACAATTATAGCCCCTCTTATATCTCTTCATAGATCCATAGGTATGCCCCTTCTCGGTCTCTCCGCTCTGCCCATGACCTTCTCCTGTCTGTTGTTTGCACTCGTACGACCAACTAACATAGTTACATAGTTACATATTTACATAGTTACATAACTGAAAAGAGACTTGTGTCCATCAAGTTCAGCCTTCCTCACATATGTTTTTGCTGTTGATCCAAAAGAAGGCAAAAAACCCAGTCTGAAGTGCTTGCAATTGTGCAACAAACTAGGAAAAAATTCCTTCTTGACCCCAAAATAGCAGTTAGAAGTCTCCTTGGATCAAGCAGCTATATCCCTGTATGTTAAGAAGGCAAAAAAACAACACCTCCAATCTCATTTCATTGATTGGACTCCAGTTGGCTGACATCTCACTCCAATTAGCTCTTGGAGATGTCATTAGTCTAGGGGTTCACATACTTTTTCCACCTGCACTGTGAATGTTTACATGGTGTGTTCAATAAAAACATGGCAACATTTCATTCTTTGTGTGTTATTAGTTTAAGCAGACTGTGATTGTCTATTGTTGTGACTTAGATGATGATCAGATCACATTTTATGACCAATTTGTGCAGAAATCCATATCATTCCAAAGGGTTCACATACTTTTTCTTGCAACTCTATGTTAAATAGAAGCGGTCCCAAAACAGAACCCTGAGGGACACCACTTACCACTTTTGCCTAGCTTGAAAATTTACCATTAATGACAACTCGATCCTTAAGCCAATGTTCTACCCAAGAACAAGAATATTCATCTAGACAATTTCTTTTAGTTTGAAGACTAACCTATTGTGAGGAACCGTATCAAATGCCTTGGCAAAATCCACTGCAACACCCTGATCTATACTTCTACTTACTTCTTCATAGAATGCAATTAGGTTAGTTTGACATTACCTATGTTTTATAAAACCATGCTGATTATTGCTAATAACACAGATCTTCCCAATTAATTCCTGAATATTATCCATCAATAGCCGTTCAAATAATTTCCCAGTCACAGAAGTTAAGCTCACAGGTCTATAATTTCTAGGCAAGGATTTTGAACCATTTTTAAATATAGGAACAACATCTGCCTTCCTCCAGTCCTCCGGTACAATACCTGAAACAAAAGAATCTTGAAAAATTAAATACAGAGGTTCACTTATTTCCCCACTTAGCTCCTTAAGTACTCGTGGGTGGATACCGTCAGGCCCCGGAGCTTTATTTACATTAATTTTCTTTAATAGCTGTAGCACCTTGTCTCAAGTTATCCAATCACAAGTTATCTGCAAGTATGTTGCAGCAATCATTTGCTTATCTCTTGCCATAAAACCCTCATTAATATATACTGAAGAAAAATAGTTATTTAAAATTTCTGCCTTTTCCTGGTCTTCATTGACTAACAGACCCATCTCTGTTTTCAGTGTACCTACACTTTCATTTTTTATTTTTTTTTAGAATTGATGTACTTGAAAGCATTTTGGGGGTTGGTTTTGCATTCTTTGGCTATCAATTTCTCATTTTCTAGTGTAGCCACTTTAATTGCCTTTTTGCAAATATTATTGGCTTCCTTATATTTTATATAGGATGCCTCTGATTTGTCCGATTTAAATGCTTTAAATGCCCTTTTCTTATTTTTAATCTCTTGTTTCACTTCTCTACTAAGCCACATTGGTTTTAATTTGTTTCTTTAATATTTATTACCCAATGGTACATACTGTGAAATGTACCTTTCTAATATTTGTTTGAATAGTTTCCATTTTTCCTCAGTGTTTTTATCACTAAGGAGTTTATGCCAGTCGATATGTTGTAGAGCTGCCCTAATCTTGTTAAAATTGGCTTTTTTTAAATTATACGTTTTAATATACCCCACGTGATTTTGCTTTATGGAGTTTATTTCAAAAGTTACCATATTGTGATCACTATTTCCCAAATGCTCCCCTACTTGAATGTTGGTTAAAAGATCAACATTGTTTGTTATAACGAGATCCAGACAAGCATCCTTTCTAGTTGGTGCTTGTACCAGTTGGACATAAAGGTGTCATTTAACACATTCAAAAACCGGATTCCCCTTGCTGAAGTACTAGTCCCTCTATCCCAATTTATGTCCGGGTAATTAAAATCTCCAATAATTAACGTGTTACCCCGATTTGCAGCTTTCCCAATTTGCTCTAACAGCAGTTCTTCCTTATTAATATTTACATTTGGTGGTTTAGAACATATCCCCACCAATAATTTATTTCCCTTTGTTTGCCACAAGCAGATATCTACCCATAAAGCTTCCACATTTTCCTTGTCACACTCCACATGCATAAGATTTGACTTTAACTCATGGCTGACATACAAACATACCCCACCACCCTTCTTGTTTTTCCTATCCTTCCTAAATAACGTGTACCCATTTAAGTTAACGCTTGCAGGACTTCTCGTGGGCGGCTCCCTTCCTATGGAATAGCGTGCCTACCGCCATTAGACTATCCCCTAGTCTTCAATCCTTTAGCTTATGGCCTCCCAGAATAACCCAGAGTAACCTCTACCTTACATACTTGCGCTCTCCTAAAGGGGCAGCACTCTATTCTCTCCTCCAGCTCTGCTTCATTCCCACCTTATTTGATTGCTATTTCCTGTCCTTTTGTGTTTTACACCCCACCTCCTATAGACTGTAAGCTTGTTTGTTCTTTGACCTATCGGTCCTGTAAGTTTTCTTGTAATTGTACTATTTATAGTTAAATCCCCCCCTCTCAAAATATTGTAAAGCACTACAGAATATGTTGGTGCTTTATAAATGGAGATAATAATAATAATAATCATAATAATAATAATTAGTGACCACTTCGATTATGTCCCTCAAACTGGCCTTCCCTCTGTCCTTATAATGCCCCTCCCTCTCCTCCTATAGTGTCTCCCTCCATACTAATCTTATCTTTGTCCCCTGTTGTGTCTCTCCTTTTGTCTCCCCATAGTGCCTCTTCTTTGCCCCCCATTCTGTTACTCCCTCTCCACATAATGTCTCTTACTTGTCCCCCTGATAATTTCTCTCTCACTCGCCACATTTCCACTCCCTGTGCCCTGTGCCATCCACAATGTCTCTCCCTATGGGTCCTCTATTGTATCTCTCCTTCTCTTTCCTCCATAGAACCTCTCTCACTGTCTCACACAATGTCTGTCCATCTGTCCCCACACCCAGTGTCTCTGTCTCCCCATCACGCCTCCATTCCATAGCTACATTGTGCAGTACTGTTGCCTATCTTCTGTTCAGACTCCATACAGTTGCTGTCAGAGTAGGGAGAGGGTTGATGACCCTACCTCTTTATAATAATAAATATGCCATAGGTTCATATGGTGGAGGATAAACTGGATGGGGAGAGCACAACATTAAGCATTGAGATGTCAGCCACACTATAGATAGAGTGATTAGTGCTACGACATTGGACTGAGCATGAGCGACGGAAGGTAAATGAGGATGACAAGCTCTATGTCTGAGCTCAGGGCCCAATAGGCAATCTGGATATTTTCCCTCATCCTTCTAAATTTACCATGTTGCCCAAACTTAAAAATATACTAGACCTTGCAGGCTTCTGTCACAAACAACATTTGAGACTATGGGGGGAATTGACTAAAGTGCCATGTGTTAAGACCTGCAGTGGTTATGGTACTGCGGTCTTCTATTCCTTCCCCAATAGCTGAGCCTAAGTGATTAGTGATTAGTGCAGTAGGAGGTAGAGGGATAGTGTAGATGAATGTAGCTTCCAAGATGATTCTCCCCAGCAAACAGAATATTCCCCAAACATGAGCCTAGACTTCATGAAGGGTGTAACAGGAATAAAGTTTATTGATGACACACTGGCTTTTATGAGGGTACCTGGTGGCGTAGTCCACCACCGTGAGGATGTAGAACTTTCCGGAGGAGCTGGGTTTGTTGAGGGGCCCTATCAGGTCTACTGCCACTCTGTAGAAGGGTTCTTCTATTACAGGTAGGGAACGTAACTTGGCCTTAGGGGTGTCCCCCCTTTTCCCTATCCTTTGACATGTGTCACATGTCCTGCAGTACGTCTGCACGAGCTGTGGGTAGCTTGTGGATGGCGCCTCCTTCCACTCTTACTGCAACAGTCCTGTTGGTGCGTGCCTTTGCAGATACGGTGTGAGGGTGCACCAGGGTAAGGGTGGCCCCAGAGTCTCGTAGTGCCTCAGCCTCCTTTCCATCTACTGTGACCCATTGTCTGTGGTGCACCCAGTTTTCCCCCTCGGCTTGGGCTAGGTTCACCTCATGTAGTACGGCCCATTGTTCAGAATCAGGGTTGTTGTCTTCAAGCGGCTCGTGTTGATAGTGATGAGCGGCTGCCCTCGGTGGTGGTGGTGATTTCCGATTCCAATTGCCTCTGCTCTGCTGAGGGCAATGTATTTTGTAGTGTCCTGGCTGACTGCACTGGTGACATACCAATGGTGGTCTCCGGTTAAAGTTAGGCTGTGTCGTGGGTGGTACCGTGTTCGGTCTGTGGTTGGTCACAGGACCTGGCGTTGGAGCGCTGGACCTTACCAGAGGACGATTTCCACTAGCCTCTCCTTTTCTTCCTTCGTGATGCTCGTCAGCCAGCTTTGCCGCTTCCTCGACTGTGGCCGGCTTCCTATCTCTGACCCAGTCCCTGGTATCTGCAGGTGTATGGTCAAAAAATTGTTCTAGCAAGAGGAGTTGCAGCACCTCCTCTAGCGTCGTGGCCTTGCAGCTTTGTATCCCGTTTTGGGCTGCCCTATACATCCTAAAGGACCATTCAGTGTAGGAGTCTCAGCCCCCTTTCTGTAATGCCTAAAATATTTTCCTGTAAGTCTCTGGGGTCACGGCATACCTGGCTAACAGAATTTCCTTTACCCTGATGTAGTCATGTATGGCTGTATCAGGAACTGCTCGGTACGCCTCTACTGTTCGGCCTGTGAGTTTGCTGCTTAAAATCGCGGCCCATTGCTCTGATTCCAGACCCTCCAAAGCGCACTGATGCTCAAAATCCTGTAGGTATGCGTCAATTTCCATTTCTCCCGAAAAACTTTTAAAAGCAGCATAGTTAATCTTTCTCCGCTGCCCTCCATTTATAGATCCAGCTAAGGAAGCGGTGTCTCCTTGGTTTAAGCTTGCCTGTTGTGTTCTGCGCTCTGCGCTCACCTGAGACAGGACTTGCGTCACCATCTCCGGTGTAGGATTTGGCCCATATAGATTTAGCCTCCACATCACCTTCTGTTGAAACTCTGCTTCTTTCCGGCTGACATTCGCCATGTTGCTGGTTTGGTCGCCCTCCATTAGTTCTGTTGTGAGGGTAGCTTTCTTTTTGTTGCTTGCCATCTGACCTCGGGCTTCCAGCAGATCCTTTAGCGTAGTCCTTTTTAGTATCTTGTACTGCTGGGCCATTCACCAGTTGTCTTTATGCGTCCCATTCAATCCCGTTGCTTGCCACCAGTTGTTAAGACCTGCAGTGGTTATGGTACTGCGGTCTTCTATTCCTTCCCCAATAGCTGAACCTAAGTGATTAGAACTGCAGTAGGAGGTAGAGGGATAGTGTAGATGAATGCAGCTTCCAAGATGATTCTCCCCAGCAAATAGAATATTCCCCGAACATGAGCCTAGACTTCATGAAGGGTGTAACAGGAATAAAGTTTATTGATGACACAATGGCTTTTATGAGAAATCCTCCTGCAAGAGGACCTCCCACAGTAAACAAAGGCAATAACCAATCAACATACAGCTTTACAGTAACCCCCGCCCTCTCTCTGCCTGAGAGATATTGAGATAAGTTAAGGAATAACCCAATTATCTCCAGGCAGAGGGCACACAATTTTCCCAAAGGTTAGAACACCCCTTTCCACACAAGGTATACCCACAAATTCACATAAAAAATTACACATATCCCCTGATAGCCCTGATCTGGGGGACCAACATATCCAAATTTCAGCCAGATCGGTTCAGAGGTTCTTAAAAAGTATGGAAGTCACAAGTTACCGACCACACACGAGGCTCCTGCCCAAAACAGTTCCACGAATTTAGCGTGTGCGATCGGTCAATTCAGAAAAAGGCATAAAACGAATAAAAGTCCCGAATGGATTCTCCTGGCTCATAGGAGAGAATACTCCCCTTGTCCGTATGAACAAAACTACCGAATGGCGCTCTCCTGGCTGTTCGGCAACTAAAGGAAGCAGGCGTTCGGTAGTTTCAGCGGTGTTTCGGGAGGTCGAGTGTCCAATTTTAGTTCCAGACACTCGACGACCAAGTCCCGCTGCCTCCTTTCGTACAAACAAGATGGCCGCCGTTTTCTTTTCCACGTGGCATTCGGCTATATGAACAGCGGCCGTCCAGAGAGCGCTTAATAGATGGTTCTTTTGAAGTTAATGAGCCAGGAGGGTGGCTCAACATGTACATAAATACTGCAGAAAAAACACGAACATAGGAGAAAATACCGAACTAAGTCTATTTTCTTCACACCATGTTTGGAAAAGAGGTCTAAAAGTGGGACAATCACCATGTAAACCAATGAAATCAACATGAAGTTTCCAGTTATGATTGCTCCAATACACATAATTTTACCATGTTTCAAAACATAACACCTTGAAAAAAATCTTACCCATTTTATTCAAATGAATATTCTTTCAATGAATTTCCTTTCCTTTCCTTTCCTTGTAGATTCGTTCTATGCCTCTTGCACAAAAAACTGGAGTTATTATGATGGATTGACAAGGGAATTGCAATTTTTAAGCCAAAAAGTTTACCTGGAAAATAGCTAGTTTGAGAAGTTTTTTTTCTGGCTATCATGGCATTATTTATACAGCTACCTTGTCAATTGTCAATAAATCCTGGTTCATTAAATAATCCTAGACTCGGAAATACTGTATAATACTTTGAAACTACTAAGCACAACTTAAAATTCATGCATTCATAAAAATAAAATCACTTTACAATTTTACTAAGGGCAGGTACCTCCATAGGTCATATGCAGAATTACTGGTTGATAGAACCTGTCAGTCTAGTCATATTTCTGCCAAGTGCAACTGACACTATTGGGCACTTTGGATAGTACCTCCAGTGATTTTTTGACACTTGTTGACAGATTTGTTTTTCACTCCAGGTGTTTAATACATTAGGTGAAACGCTGCCAAAATCTCTGTGTGCCAAAGTGACACATTTACATTCCTAGCCAATGCCGTCGACCTTTAGTAAATGTACCTTAGGATGTGTTGACTGATAAGAACTGATTATTCCACCAAGTCTGACCTTTTTCTTGCACTTATGTCTATACTCATTATGACTATTTCAGGGTACTTCCCAGAATTAACCTATTTACAAAGGATCCACTGTTCTGTTTGTTAGGAATATTGTTAGAAACGCAACAGAAGATATTTTTTTTGCAGACATCAGAATTTGCACATTTCATTTATCATTGGAAAAATAAATATAAAAAAAATCCAGATTTGAGAGTTGTACTTTCTGTGGCCCAATGTTTAATACTTTGAGTTTTGACAGATGATGTTAGTGAGACTCATGGGAACATGACATTCAGAGGTAAAGCGCTTTATAGGGCTTTAAAAATAAACTACCTCTTACCGAGCAGTTGTATGGTACGAACTAAAAGACACAGTGTTTAATATATTAGGAGGAAAATGTAGACTGAAAAACAAAATTTGTGTAAAAGCTTTAAAAATAATAATAATAATAAAAATATATATTTTATATATGTGTATATATATATGTAAATATATTTAAATGATATATCAACCCATAATGACTTTACCATAAATGTACGCTCCCATCAATATGCAGAATGTTTACAATGTTGAAGGCAAGTTCACACATATTGTTGACATCGAAGTGCACATAGATATTTTGTTAATTAACTCTACAGTTAATATACACTGCTGATACTTGGACTGACTTATTTAAAAAAAAAATAAAACAAGTATGATAGACTGTCAGGTTCAGTATTCCCGCTAAGTTTATGACAGGTTACACAAGTCAGCGTACCATATTTAAAATGTAACATCTACTGATACAGATAAAACTAAAACTGTGAACAAAGTAGAAGACACGCAGTTAGTAACCACATACATTTTTTCCTTCCCGACAACACTTTAGTACAGGTGTATTTGGTCTGGTATGGAAATTTCTGAAACTAGAAGCTGATACTATACTATTAGATGTTATGATGTAAAACACATTATGGAAGCCGATGAATGCAGAAATGCTTATGCCATAGCTTTCTGGAGAGACTCTTTACATAAGTTTATAAGATTAATCACTGTTTGTTTCCTTCCCCCAAGATTTTATTTAATTTGAGTTGATGTTTACAAAAACAAAAAAACAAGTCCTGGGCTCAAACTCCCATTACTCCTGGTCGGCAGCAACGACCATAGTACACATCAGCCCAAATACATACAGTTAAAACTAAAGAAAAAAGTTACCTGCGCTCTTTCCACATCCCTATGTATCTTAAACAAATGGAGGTTTTTAGTTTCCTCTAATGGCCATGAGAAGGTATGCCCACCTGCCGCATCACGGCAGACCTCTTAGGTGGGTCCTCTTAGGTGGGTCCTAACTCTAACCATTCACCTTGCTTCGTTGAGCCTCTGGCAAATTCTAATGAGACAGAAAGGGGTATTTTTTATATACATCCCTACATGCTTATTAACCCTTAATAGGGAACACATAGGATGGGTAGCAGCAATGCAACCTAGCTGTGTAATACAAAAGTGAATACAAATACAAAGAAACTAGTCCTGCGCTCAAACTCCCATTACTCCTGGGCGGCAGCAACGACCATAGTACACATCAGCCCAAATACATATAGTAAAAACTAGTAAAGAAAATATTCTTAAATATATATATATTTTTATATTTTTAATATTGTTTTATTGAAAAGGTATTTTGCAATATTAAACATAAACATTAATATACAATCACAACAATAATATAAAATAGAATATAAATTCAATTCAATAGAAAATAAGAATATACCATTTCCAATTATCATATCCTATATAGAGAATAATTTGCCTCAGTATTCGGCAGTATACTGCATCCATTGTCGGTTTCCAGCTCACACTGTAATGATATAACTTTCTCATGAAAAAGGCAATAAAACAGATGTTTATTTTTATTTATAATTGTAATCTGGCTAAGATTGTAAAGACACATTTTTAAATTTTTGGGGTGTTTTTACTAGGTGTCACATAATGTTATGCTAAATTGCTCCATTGAGAGAATTGTGTGTCTCGAACAGACTGCTCTGCTTATTGGATGTAGGTCCCTCCTGTATTATTTCCCATTATACTTTCTGTTTTTGTTTCTTGTTTTATATGTCATGAATACAATGGTATGATTTAAAAAAATACATATTTATAGAAAAAGGTTTGTTTCCTATGCTCTCCCTGTTAATGTGTTAATGGGAAGGTATAAAACTTCCCTTGTACTATTGTGGGGGTTATATTGGTCCCCATAGTTATTTTTAAATATGTCAATAAGGTGGCAAGTGCTGATCAGGCACCACGTGAT
The DNA here is from genome assembly GCA_933207985.1 of Pelobates cultripes. Taxonomy (NCBI): domain Eukaryota; kingdom Metazoa; phylum Chordata; class Amphibia; order Anura; family Pelobatidae; genus Pelobates; species Pelobates cultripes. Next base: position 206,829,851 of record OW240912.1, on the reverse strand, counting down.
TAACCCTCACACGGGGTGTCTGTTTCAGCTGATTCTTGGTTTCACAACCGAATTTCATCTGAAATAAACTTTCACGTTGAGCTGTACAGAACAAAATGTTTAATTCTGAAAATTTAGGTTCGGAACACACAATATGTAAATATAAATACACAAAATATATGGCATTCAGAGGTCTATTTATTAAGAGTAAAGTTATTACAAGAAACTGTCACTTTAACTTAATTTAGGAGAAGAGTTGATTCCTGGTTTACTATTACTATTACCATAAACCTTAAATGATCCAGGGGTATTAGTAGGGTCAAATAATTTGGTGATTCCCTTCCTAAAGCCGCACCCATGGTCCCCTCTCCAAACCACACCCTTTCTTCTCTCTGACCTCACCCCTTAACACACCTCTTGACACACTCACAGTTACTTGCAGACACATAAACACAGATACATAGACACAGGCACACACAAGATAATAATGGACAGACACAGATCCACTGGCACACACATACACATACACAGACAGTCAGTCACAAAGAGACACAAATGGGCACACACAGTCATAAAAGGTACACAGACAAAGACAGGCGCACACAGAGGCAAGTACACAGAGGCACACACAGACACAGATAGATACACATAGACACATGCAGACACATACATGGCACAGACTGACACACACATATAGGCACACAACCCACTTGTGTCTTGGTATCCCCCACTATTTAATCCCCTTAAATCCCATATTTCCCAACCTTTATGCACCCATTTATCCCACACTTCCAACCTCTGAGATCTCCCTCTGTCCCTATATTTTTAATGCTTGCGTTGCTTACACATCAAGATGCACGTCAAATTCCCGTGAGATAATGACTCTGTATGTGGAGTCGAATAATGTAAGATCCTATTCCTGTTTCTTCAGATACAGTGCTGATTTGCCACCCTACCAAGCAATACATGGCTGTCAATTTAGGGTGCATCTGCTGTTGTTGCTGGTCACTTGTTTGGTACCATGACGCAATGTTATGCTGGGCTAGCCGGAATATCTGCTAATCTCCCTTGTCTGCCCTTTTCTGCAATATTGCGACCAGGCCCATGACTGACCCAAATAGTTTTGTCTGTTTGGGATTCCCAGTCAGAGAGAAAGATTTAGGGTTATAGAGTCCCACATTTGGGTCTGGTTCACCCGCTCTCCCCTCCCCCATCCACCACTGGATTACTTTATAGGGTTTGTCTTTGATTTCCTGTGCAACTTTTCATGCAGATTCAGCAAAGACAAAGGTAAACATGTGCAAACAGTTAAATCACCACGTAAAAGTCCATTAGATAAAAGGTGCTCTTTGAAAGACGAATGTTGAATGTCACAGAGTAGGTGTAATGCATATTTCCCTTAAATAAAGTGCAGGTAAATTTAGCTGATAGTTATGTGCTTCAAAGTGCTGACATTTCCATGATGGCATTACTGTATTATTGGAGGTTTGTAAATTATTGTTAAAGTGAAAAATCTATGTGGTACACTTTGTAAGCATTTGATGGTTTTCACATTTTATAGAATTAAAATCTGGAATTAAAACGGATTTTAATATGATTTACTTGACATCCCTGACATTTTGAAGATAGAAAACACATTTTATGGTGAAACACCAGCTAATTAATCCCTTAAGGACCATATGACGGTCCAGTGCAGGGCTTTAACGCCCAGTGAAGGCATAGACTGTCATGCAATAAAAATAACCTTCCTGGTGCAAAGGAACACCAGGTATCTGCTCTGTCACAGTTAGTGGTCAAAGACTGACACATGAGCTATATATATGTGCAGTGTTCAAACTGAGTGCTGCACATAGCCCTTTAAACAGTGATGCTAAGCACTCTTACTTAGCCTCGGTATTTCAATCACTGCCCACAGCCTGCTGCCTTCAATGTGCCTAATATCGTGTAGGTCCCCCTTGTGCTGTGAAAAAAGCTCTGACATGTCAAGGCATGGACTCCACAAGACCGCTGAACGTGTCCTGTGGTTTCCTTAAAGTCCTTAAAGTCCTACAAGTGGCAAGGTGGAGCCTGCATGAATTGGATTTGTTGTTCCAGCACATCCCACAGATGCTCAATCAGATTGACATCTGGGTAACTTGGAAACCAAGGCAACATCTTGAACTCTTTGTCATATTCCTCAAACCATTGCTGATCATTTTTTTTGTAGTGTGGCAGGTTGCATTTTTACTGAAAGAGGCCATTGCCATCATGGGAAATCATTGCCATGAAAAGTCGTTCAGGATCTGCAACAATCCCTAGGCTGGTGGTACATGTCAAGTATGAATGTCCACCTGAATTGACATACGCAAATGGTTAAATCTCCATGTCCACATGAATGCCAAGAGGGTAGATTTCCCAGCAAAATATTGCCAAGAGCATAACAATGCCTTCTCTGCCGGCCTGTCTTAGTCCTATAGTGCATCCTGCTGCCATCTCGTAACTGACGCACACCCACCTGGCCATTCCCCTGATCTAAAAGAAAACATGATTCATCAGACCAGGCAACCTTCTTTTATTGCTCCATTGTCCAGTTCTGATGCTCATGTCTTCATCGAAGGTGCTTTCGGGGTGGACAGGGGTTATCATAGGAACTCTGACCGGTCTGCGACTACGTAGCCCCATACGAGTCCTTCACTCCCTAGGTGCATTAATGAGCCTTGGGCACCCATGACAGTGACACCAGTTCACCGATTGTCTTTACATGCACCACTTTTGGTAGGTACTAACCACTGCCTACTGGGAGCACCCTACAAAACTTCTCATTTTGGGGATGCTCTGACACATTCGCCTAGCCATTACTCTTTGGCCCTTGTCAAAATAACTCAGATCTTTTCACTTGCCCATTTTTCACGCTTCCACCATATGAAATTCAAGAACTGACTATTCACTTGCTGCCTGATATATCCCACCCCTTTGCAGGTATCATTGTAACGATACAAACAATGTTATTTTACTTCAGGGTTAGAACAAGGTGAGAAAAATAATTAGGGTTCATTTCATCATCATTTGAATGTCTCCAGAAATACTCAGTGGCATTATTTTTCCCACACGGCAGGAGGTATAATTTTCCCCTAATATACCCTTTACTGTTGTGTTTATTTATTTATTTTATTTGGGTTTAGAGCAAGAGTTCCTTTCATCTTAGGGCAGCACCATGATGTACATTTCTAGTCTGCTCGAGATTGGCACAAGTTCCACTATTGGGCACTGGGCAGTAGTTGATTCTTGTGGCAGCTGTCCTTCATTCATTCACATTCTCTTTAAGGATATAGCTAAAAGGGATCCGAAGAGAAAGACTCATGCTTTTACCCTCTCCTGGCACTTTAGCTTCAGAAGTGGAACCAAATTATTGGTAGCACCTACAAATAGTAACTCTTACTAATCTCTGGCAGGACATGAATATTCAGGTCAACCCCCTTCATAATGCACATGGGGCATTATGGTTTTCCATTCACAATGTGACATCACTAACATGCAGTATGGAATATGAAAACATGACCGGCTTGTTCAAATTAACAACTATTATGTCGTATATAAGAGGGTATGAATGCTGAATATTTCAGACGTGAATTGTTCATTCTTTTTTCAAATATAAGCTTCCTCCACATAGCTATTCTATTTCATTGTAATATGTGTCACTGCTAGAGTTTAGCCTTCAGGCTTAAATCTACTAAGCTCAGAAACATATCTTTAATTATAGGACATTAAAGGCAACTAGAAAGCTTTAATATGGCTGAGTGCTTTTATGTTATTGCTGTTTTAATATACAATGTCACGCCTTACTGCCCCTGCAAACCTTTATCAGTCTAATGACTCTCTATGGCAATGGTGTGATTAATGTGTAGACATCTTTATCTCACTGATCTATATGTACAAAACAGATACTTGATTACACATGGGATAACACAATCAACTGTGAAAACTATATATATAAATCAGGGGTGGGTGTTTACTCTTGTTTACTAGTCTTCATTAATTAAAACAAATTTAGAACACAGATTGAAATATACTGTATGTCAATATTGTACTTATAGTGATTGGTAGAGTATCTGTGTTATATTTCTAGTTAACTCTTTGACTTTTGCTTAAAAACTTCAAAGATTCATAAGTTCTGGTCTTTGTTTTTGAAAAACGCCACTGATTTTCTTAGTGTTTCCAAGTACATGCACATGTCAACTACATTTAATATATCTAGTATGATATCACACCCACATTGCAACCAACCTGTGCTGCTTATATATGGGTAAATGGTCTGTAATTTAAATGTTTGTACAACCATATGCTGGTGGTAATAACTCTGCATATAACAATTTAATAAGTACAGTTTGTATTCTTGTTTGGATTTTTTGATTTTAAAAAATACAAAAAAAACATATTTTTACAGTTACTCATGATTATTAGTGTCCCACCAGATAGAAAATACTTATACAAGTAGCCAATATGTTTCATAAAAGTCAATCAGTTCCCATAAAATTACATTAGCATTCTCTAAATTATTAATACCAGATATACAGACACTTGCTTCATAACACCAGAATCAGCCAGTCAAGACGTAACCGCTGACCATATAACTATCAGCCTCCCCCATTTCCCACCAATAAACAGGCAGGACACATCTTAGTGGATAAGGGCAACAGCCACAGCTTTATTTAACCATATATAACAATTGTGCCTAACACAGGCACTTGCCTTCAGCCTCGTCCAGACTGTAGTCTCCCAAAACCACTTCAGAGTCTTACTCCTTCCTGTGGCTGCACTGACCAGGAATTCCGCAAGCTGTAACAAAACGAAACACATGAGACAGTCACACCACGTCCACCAAAAACAGGGAGGGAGGTTGGTAAATCAGTCAGGATTCCTCAACTTCTCCTGCTGACTGGTAAGTCCCCACCCCCCTCCTCATCCTTTTGAAACCTCAATTTTTCCTTGCAACTTTGTATCCCCACAATACCAGCCCACTATTCATGGGCAATGGTCTTGTTCCCCCTTCTCCAGTTGTCCAAGGAGATCATTGATCTGTTGAGCAAATTCCCAGATGAGGATTCTACAGGATGCCCCTATTGCATTTAATTTGTACTGGCTTAGAACACTTGACAGAAAATAGTTCTGCTGTATATTTCATACAATTTTAAAATATTTTCTACAGTTAATTAATTTTCTTACAATATATTCAATTTGGAAGCAAACATGATAAGGTTGCTTGCTGTGTTAACAGATAACATACCTATCAACACGCTGGGTCCACGGCACAGGAGAAAATTACTAGTTTAAATTAATGCAACAGTGCTCTATTTAATGTTTTTGTTCATGAATATTAAAATGTGGTATGCTTTGAGCTAGAAATGCATTAAAGGTAGGGGGTCCACCCCATAAGACAGGTGGCAGAGGGGTGCACAGGGAACCCCCACTACAACCAGAACAAGTAACTGACTACATTGCTAGTGGGGTTGCCATGCATCAGGGCCCTGCTTGGATCTCTCTACACTGATTTCCCAGCTCCCTTACATCTTCTGCACTGATGCTGGAGCCAGGATGTGATGTCACAGCAACCTCAACATCAGAGTAGGAGAGAACTGGACAATCAGTAAAGACACAGATCCAGGCAGCTGCCCTCTGGACCCTAGAGATAAGGTTGCTCACCCCAGGTATATAGTAATATGTGTTTGTGTATGAGTCTATGTTGGTCTTTGTGTATGTATATGCATGTCTGTGTACATGTGTGTATATGAATATAAGTATGTGTGAATATGAATATCTATGTATATGAGTGTGTATATAAATATGAGTATGTGTGTGTGATTTCCTTAACAAAAGTGGGATGGGGTTGCATACTGAGACAAAAAGCTGCCAACAGCCCCAGGTGACATATAACCTATGTTTGCATTTGGATTTCAGATAAGAAAAATGAGGCTGGGTGAGCCTTTCTGTTAACCACGACCCACAAAAACAAACAATATGATAGTTAAGTGTGTGTATATGAATGTGTGTGTGAGTTTGTGTGTATAAATATGTGTGTTTATAAGTTTGTGTATGAGCCTGTGTATTAGTATGAATGTATATGTGTATATGAGTCTGTGCATGACAGGCGCATAGTCGCCATATGGGCAGATGGAATTCCCCTTCAAAACTTAACCCCAAAACACACTGACACTGATGTATGGGTCAATATATCCACAGCTTTATTAATATTGATAACCATAAATTAAAGTCATTTCCCAGCCCCCATCCCACCATATAACACCATATGTCCCCAAAACAAAAGGCAATGGCCCATTATTTCTGTAAATATAAATAACATCAACAACATTAATAACAAACATCATAAACATAATATAAGTGTCAAACTTGTTAAATAACCACGGTAGGGGCATACCCTTCCACACACCAGGTTCTCAGCCACCAACGAGCTCGAAACCTACCAAAGTTCATAATGAACCGTTTGACCAAACGCTTCACCAGCAGCCTAACTTCCCTATTCTATTTACACTACCCCAGAGCCTATTCTGTCCCCTAACTTTTCTCTCTCTAGCCCCTCTGCTGTGACTTAACGGGAGCTAACACCCTTTACCATTACAAATGGGAGGGACAACTTAGGCTAGGTAAGCAGATTAAAAGTGCCTGCTTCTAAAATGGCTGCCTATTTATACTGGGCCAACCCCCTTTACACTCTAACTCCACTCCTGTTTTGTCCCCTAACTTTTCTCTCTCTAGCCCCGCCACAAGCTCAGACTTTGATCCTTTATGCCATCTGAGCTCCACCACCCCTAAGGAACAAGGCCCTACTCAATCCTTCTTGGAACCCTAGATTCAAAAGATCCCACCCCACGTCCGTGAGGTGGACCCTGTCCTGCCTAAAATACCCAGGCAACCTGTCCTCAAGCTCTCTGTGCCGAATCACCACCCCCTGACCTTTCTAACAAAACTGGCCATCAGGCTATTCACTTTACCCCGGCAGCACTCAATAGCGGCTGTATCCCTGGAATGACGCCACTGAAGTCGGAGGACCATTTTGGACTAGACGACCAAAACCCCAGGGACCAAGTCCCGTAGCTGGTTAATGTCCTGTTTCATCCACTTTACCAATCATCTTTGGGACACCAGGCCCAAATCGTTGCCCTCAGCTTGTAATAGCAGGAAATCAGGAAGCCCCAATAACATCGCTCCAACTAGCTCCCCGGTAACACAACCACTTAATTGCGATCTGGTTGATCGGAAAGCCCAGCTGCTGTCCTTGTATACGAGCTGCAGCCCTCCTCTTATCCCAGAACACGAACAAATGTCCCATGATCCACGCAACTCGACCTGTGGAAACAAAACAGAACCATCAGCCGAGAGGCCCCAGCAGAGAATCCCCAAACGCCTTACAGATTCCCACCTCCCTTTTTCTTCACCAGCTCATCGCCAAGCCCCAATCGCGTGGTTTCCATAGCTGCCCCAATCCGGAAGAAGTGCGTCCGAATTGTTCTTGCCCCAGGGCCAACCTCCTGAGCCCCAAGTGATAAACCTACGCAAACTGGAAGCGCGACAGCGCCGAACAAGCCCCCGGGTGGTTTCTTGTCCGTGCACCTGTTCGGTTCCTGAACAGAATAGATCCATTGCATGAACAAAGTCTTTTCACATGGTTTTTACAGGGCCCATAGTCTTTTGGCAGGAGTCTGGCAAGAAGGCCCCTCCAAGAACACGTGGTAGAAGGATTTCTGCCACACATCTCCCCCTCCAAGGGAAGACTAACCAGGTACCTAACCTGTTGTCAGTTGGATAGCCCACCCACAACCAAACACTAGACCTGTTGAACTCTGGTGCCCAGCTGTGTTCTGTATGTCCCCAGCTGTTGAGTGGGCATCTGGTACTCCTGGCATCTCTGTTGCTCTCCGGCTTGGAGCTGTGAGTGGCCGGTGGGCAGAGGCCAGCAGCACCCTGCCCCATAGCCAGCATTATAGCCGGGTAGATCGGAGGGTCATCTGGTCCTGGACTGAGGACAAGGGGAGGGCAGAGGCTAACTGCGCTCAGTCCTGGTGCCAATGCTTCTGCTGGGGAAACCTGGGGACAGACCGGCTCTGTAGCAATGTGGTAGGTGGAGCAGAAGCCAGCGTTACTCTGCCCGGACGCCAGCTCTTCTGTTGGTATGGGGCCAGTGGGGACCACTGTTTCCTCCACTACTCCCTGACCTGATGGGGACTCTGCTGCGGCTGCGGAGTGATGGCACCCTCTTCCCCCAGGTGCTCACCAGGCTGTTGGGGAGAAGAGCCATCTGTATCCACCATAGCGACCACATCAGGTTGTTGGGGATCTGAGCCGGCTGCCCAGTATCCCTATGAATCTAGTGCAGAGGCCCCGGTCCCATCTGCACTATTGGGATTAGGAGTCCTGTGCCCCTGTACTTGGGGAAAGGGACCAGCTGTCTCCTCTCCCCCAGGTATCTCTGGCTGCCGCTGGGGAGGGGGACCGGTTATCTCCTCTCCCCGTAAGGTAAACTGCCACTGAGGAGTAGGACCGACTGTCCTCCCTCCTGGTATCTCCAGCTGCAGTTGGGGATCTGGGTCAGCTACCCAGCATCCCTGTAGGGCCGGTGGAGAGACCTTGGTCCCATCTCCACTGAGGTGAGGTTTCACCCAGGACCAGTCTATGAGGTCCCCCTGTAACTGAGAAGAGGGAACAGCTGTCTCCTCTTCCGGTTTCTCCGGCTGTGGTTGGGGATCTGGGTCAGCTGCCCAAACTACCAAACTAGACCGACCGCAGGCCCTGATTCTCTGGAACTGTTTTGGGCATGGGACCATGTGTGCGATCGGTCAAAAATGAGACTTCCATGAAAATCCTGAACCCCTGAACTGATCTGGGTGATTTTTCGATATGTTGGTCACCCAGATCAGGGCTATCAGGGGATGTGGGGTATTTTTGGGGTGTTTGGGGAAAAGTATGTTTTTCTGTGCTTGGAGATAATTGGATTAGATTAGTACAGTTTCTGATTCAATTATCTCCCACAGAGGAGGGATTATCTGATTATGTATGGGAGTGTCCTGGACCTGAGAGCCAATGTGGTTGTGTAATTGTTTATACTGTGGTTTACTCTCAGGTCCAGAGGGAAGTGCCCCTTGCATGGTTTGGCTCCCATTTAATGAGTTCCTGCTTACCCTCAGCATAGAGTCTCATCTCATGTGTGGGAAAAGGGCTGTATCTACCATGGGGTTGCTATATTACTTTACTACCCTGGGATTATAATCACTTGCTCTTGTAAGAGCAGCCTGCTTTACTCTCAGGACTAGGAGAGGTCTACCCACTGGAAGCTGGGTCCTGGTCTTGGGTCCAGGGTGGGTGGAGGACAGCGAGACCCCAACCTAGCTGTAACACTGAAAGTGGGGACTGCACTGTTGATGGTGTCTGGTGGAGTGCTTGGAGTACTCGGTAAGCCCTAGGAGCATTGATAGGCAGAGGCTATCGGGGTGCTAGGCGGTCTGCCTCAGCGTACATCCCAACATTTTACATTTATGAGTGCGTGTGTAGGTGTGGCCACTTACTAAAGACAATTTATTCAACTAAAAGTAATTTAGAACAAGAACAATGTATCTTATTTACACACACTGATTTCCAAACACATTTATAGTAGTTTAAAGAATCATTACTGTGAGTATTATTGCTGAGGAGCTCTGTTATCCACTCAGACGCATCAACAATATGGAACTCCCAGAAAAGTGGGTCATTAGGATATAAAAGATGGAGAGAGGGATTACATAGGGATAGTTTAGAGGAATGCTTTGGGGAGAATTATCAATGTGTCATTTTCAAAAATAAAATGGTGTCTATTAAGAGAGTCAATCACCATGGAAACAAGTGGAACCACCAGACACATTTAATTATAGATGCATCTTTCTTTACATCTTTTCACCATGTTTCGGAATACAACAGTTAAGATAACTCTCATCAGTGGTGTCTCATATGTACTGCAGGTTTATGTGTGGGTTTTTTTTACATTATATGAATTAAATGACTCCAATAATATTTGGTTAGAATAAAAATACACGAAACATTAAAGGAAAAAAGGTTTTAGAGTCATAAGAATTCAATATACATACATAGTTAAAATATGTGTTTTCCAATGATGTCCCACTACATTACATCTGCCTGTATTTCAACATAAAATTGATCAATGTGATGATATTAGCAATGTAGTATAAGAAGACGACAACATAAACAATAAAATAAATAACTAGGAATTTGTTAAAGTTAATTATTTGGGCAGCTATTTGGGCCACTTTCTTGAGCACCTACATTTGACCAACATTGTATCTTTATATTATCAATACAATTTGTTAAAGCACTAACATGTTCTATAGCATTGTACAAGTAAAGCTGCAGTGTAAACTCACTAGCCAAATGAAACACGATAAAAAACATGACTTGTGGGAGATTACAGTGGATTTCATATAACTGGCCCAGCACGCAATTCCACAGAATGTGGTTAGAGCAAGAATCTTTGCTCATTACCATTCTGTTATGATGTATAATATGCTGAACACCTAGGACTTTGGTGAAGCTCTTGTTCAGTAGAAATATGAATTTGAGATGGGCCCTGTTGCTCAGGGGGGAATGAAAAAGTACTGGGTATTAATGATTTCTTTATATTGATCTTAACTGAGCTCACTAGACCAATGATGGCTTAAATTAACAAAGCTACTTCTGAGGCTGCCCAAGATCAGCGGGGGGACCTGTTCATGGGGCTTGCTTATATCCTTAATGCATTTTAAGTACTTATTTACCAAAAGAACTGATAGGATGAGGATAATTATTTTTTTTAAATAAAGATTGTTGACATCTGGCTACATGTAATAATCTCAGCTGCTCTCTCATGCCTATAATACTGCTTGCATGAAATCTGAATTACTTTGGATGGTTGTATCTGCTGTACCCACCTCTCCTGACGGGTTCACTCTAACCACATCACCGTGTAGTCTACTGCTCAGATCCAGCAAACACAAACTGTTGGTATAGACATATAGACAATCAATAATGAAATACAGTAGAATGCATGATTTCTAAGACAGACTGGGCACTGCACAATAGCTCTCAATGGGATATAATGCTAGAGATTTTTAGAATATTAAGTGACAGATTTATATTTCTTAAAATGTTGCCCTCATTAAAACAATGCTATCAAAATCATTACTGCTTATTCAGTATAATAAAGCACATCAGGGGCGAGGCCGAGCTGCTGACCGGGTCTGAAGCTGTCCTTCATAGCTCTTGCTCAAAAACTCAGAATCTTAGCCACCCTGCCTTTTAACGATCCCATCTCAGAATTTGTAAGACCTGGGTAACAACAGCAACCTTCAGTCTCTCCAATAAACCAGACATTACAGACCTGGCTGACACCTCTTGGCAGATTAAGTCAGGCCTAATTTAATTAGAGCCTCATCAGCTACTCGACATATGGGATGGCAAAATAAAACCCTACTTCATGCTCCTATTAGGAGGATTTTGTTGGTGCTGACTCGCTTGGACTGGTTACTTCTCTCCCGCACAGGATGGGAGGGAAGGGAGGTATCCTGGCCCAGTTACTGTTACAGAGTTATAACGTTCTCACCCGTTTTTTTGGTGTATTCCCCCTACCAGAGTGGAGGTTGTTGTGACCTATGTGCTGAGAACCCTGATGTGGGGGTGGACCTTGGTCCATGGTGGCTCAGTGAGTGCTGGACTGGGCTACATCTGGAGTGGAGGAGTGGCTGGCTTGGAGAGCGGTGCATTGGGAATACTCAAGGGGGTTCTAACTATGTTGTGGAACTTCCGTGGCCATGGGTCGCAGGTGAGCCTGTGTGTCACTTGAGTCTCCTGGGTGCCTGAAGCGTCGACATACTGCTTGTTGGGAATTTGAGAACTGAGAATTTGCCAAGGCATTTGATACGGTTCCTCAACTAAAAGAAATTGGTCTAGATGAATATTCTTGTTCTTGGGTAGAACATTGGCTTAAGGATAGAGTACAATGAGTTGTCATTAATGGTAAATTTTCAGGCTGGACAAAAGTTGTAAGTGGTGTCCCTCATGGTTCTGTTTTGGGACCACTTCTATTTAACATATTTATAAATGATCTTGAAATAGGCATTGAAAGCCATGTATCAGTGTTTGCAAATGACACAAAACTTTGTAAAGTAATAAAATGTGAGCAGGATATTACTTTGCTGCAGAGGGATTTGGATAGATTGGGGGACTGGGCACTAAAATGGCAGATGAAATTAAATGTAGAGAAATGCAAAGTTATGCACTTCGGGGTTAAGAATGCACAAGCAACTTACACACTAAATGGTAGTGAATTAGGGATAACCACACACGAGAAGGATTTGGGAATTGTTATAGACAACAAATTAGGCAGCAATATGCAACGTCAATCTGCAGTTGCTAAGGCCAGTAAGGTTTTGTCATATATAAATAGGGGCATAAATTCTCGGGATGAAAATATAATTTGGCCTCTTTATACCTAGCTGGTGAGACAACACCTTGAATATGCTGTGCAAGTTTGGGCGCCTGTTCTAAAGAAAGATATCATGGCACTAGAAAAAGTCCAGAGACGAGCTACAAAATTGATAAAAGGAATGGAGCATTTTAGTTATGAAGAAAGGTTAAAAAATTAAATCTGTTTAGTTTGGAAAAACGGCGCCTGAGAGGGGATATGATACAAATATATTCGGGGCCAGTACAACCCTTTATCTGGAAATCTATTCATAAACAGGGCTATACATAGGACACGAGGTCACACATTTAGGCTGGTAGAAAGGAGATTTCATCTAAGGCAAAGAAAAGGTTTTTTTACAGTAAGAGCAATAAGGATATGGAATTCTCTGCCTGAAAAGGTGGTTTTGTCAGAGTCATTACAGATGTTTAAACTGCAGTTGGATAAATACTTACAAAAACATAACATACAGGGATATAATTTCTAATTAGTGGGGTAATAGCTGCTCGATCCAAGGAGACATCTGACTGCTATTTTGGGGTCAAGAAGGAATTTTTTCCTAGTTTGTGGCAAAATTGGAAGTGCTTCAGACTAGATTTTTTGCCTTCTTTTGGATCAACAGCAAAAACATATGTGAGGAAGGCTGAACTTGATGGACGCAAGTCTCTTTTCAGCTATGTAACTATGTAACTGCTTTGAGACTTCAGCCAGTAATGCTGTTTTGTGTTGACAGTGTGCTGGATGTGGTGCACCCTGACGTGCATGTTTTTAATTATGAGGATGTTCCATAGAAGTCTCTTGCCCTCGTTTTATGTCGAGCCTCTTATCATCCAATTTTTGATACCAGGGACTCTTTGTTAATGATCCCTAATTTCAGAATAATAGCTTAGATTAAGGTATCACATAATTCAAGGATTTTACCATTTTCCAGTTTGGGGCGGGGATCTATGCCTTGCCTGTTTTTTTTTATTCTTTTCTTTTTTTTTTCATTTCTTTTTTGCCTTTCTTTTGACTACTAGACCACTTCACCTAAAAGTGGAGGTTATTCTCCACCAGCCAAATGTGTGTTTCCTGATATGCTAGGTGTGTCCAGTACGATGCTGGATTTACCAATTGCCCTACACATGGGCTCTTTTCCTACCTCCCTTTTTTCAAGGAACCTTCTCCCTTCTATATGGTATAGCTTTTCTTTTTCTGTCACTTGAAGATGTGATTTGAGAAGCATTTTTTTGCTTTAAGTACCGACAGACTTCCCAATACATAGCTTAGAAGTGTCACTGTACAAGGTGTTTATGTCTCCCTAAATATTTTCCTTTATGACACTGGCCATCTTTATTGGCTAGATCTTGATATCTATACTTGTTTCTTCCTTTTTGTTTCCTTATTGTTCTCATCTCTGTCATCTGATTTACCTCATATGGCTAATATTTTTATGTTGGGGTGGATTCTAGCCAGTCAGATGCAGTGAATCTCAAATAATGTCCATTTTTACAACAAAGATTTTTCTGTTGATATTGAGCATACTGTTATATACTATTTAGATGCTGTATGCTGCATTTCAGTTGCCTGCCCCTTTAAATTTCCTCACCTCTACATACTATTTGGGGCAATATATTTGCTGATACTATGCACTAGGCTTTGTATACTGACCTTGTCAGTTTGAAACCATAGTATACATAGCACTGTATTCTGTAAGCATGCTACGTACTAGATAATATTGGTTCTTAACTATTGGTATGAATTACCTTACAACTGCTATAATTTTCTGTACTCCTATTTTATATATATATATATATATATATATATATATATATATATATATACAAAAATAGAAAATAGTCTTGCACTCCAACTTACAGGTGTATTTGCCCGGTGCTTGTCAGCATCAAGGGACCAATATGTGTCCAGATAGCACTCCAGGGATTCCAATTCGTAAATGTAAAACTTAGTTTTTATTGCTCAAAAATAAAAGATCAACGTTTCAGTTTGTAATCCAAACTTTCATCAGGATGAGCTAGTACAGTAAACACATTACTTTATATACCCACCACCAACATATCCACTTACCCATATTGTGAAGGAATTCCATCTGAGACCTCCTGAGACGGAATCTGCACAGGCCAGCAAATGACCCCGATTGTGTCACCACGCTGCATGACGTCATCAGAGGTCATTCCCATGGAAACCAAACAAATAATTTGTCGGAGGATTTAAAAGTAAAACTTATGCATAGAGACTACACAAGGCAATTGTAACTAGGTAGTTGAGGGGGCAGTCAGCTTCCCACATATCTTAATGTTGTCCTCCACATTACAAAAACAAATACTATAGCTTGGCAGGCATATCTGAACTAAGCATGAACCACAATAATTTTAACAAAACTGTACTGATCAAGTAACAAAGCACAAATATATTAGCAGAACTGTAATCTAACATGCAGACAACATGTAAGTGAATGATATATATCACTCAACCATAATGTCCATTATCAATACTGACCCTAATCATAGGGTCCAAGAGCCAAGGGACATAAGCTTAGGTGTCCCAGGTTTTTACATGATGCCATATCTTATCCCTTTTATGTCTATAAAGCACATATATACACAATGACCAATAACCTTCTTGGCTGGACATCAGGACACCGACTGTACTGTGTGAACTATTATGAGTAGTGTATAACTGTATTTACAACAATTTCAAGAGGGTGTAACCCTTATGTACCAATGCACTATAAAATAATGAATCCCGCACCGGTATGAATCTATACATATGGAAAGCAACAGTATCATGAAGAACTAGTCCAACAGAAAAGAACAAAAAAATTAATTACCAAATAAAGGAGCCAAGCAAAAATCACCATAAATAAATATAGCCTAAGTGACCCTCATTCGGGCTTCTGGCATATATGGCAATAGTACGATTTATCCCTTGTACATATACATGATGCTAAACAAATAATAATAGGTGCGCAGGTGATGGCAATGAAGTGTGTTGCAAGTATTGCTAAAGGCACTAACCCCCAGGGTGGGACCTATATAGCATTCCTTGGGCTTTATATCGAGACCCTGCACACCACTTTTCATGCCCCTAGTCTTAGCAGATTGTACACTAGATACAAAAGTATATTATTCTCATGTTCCAAAGGAAGCTCCCCATGCCTCCTATTGGCGAGAGGACTGAACCCCCAGGGTTAGTCATGTGCCTAGTTATGACTTTGACGTGATCAGCTTATTGGACTAAATAGCCTAAATACCCTGTTGACACCAAATACACTATATAGGGTCGAGTTGATGAATATACCACATGTTCCTATGGAGAAACAGACTGGAGTAGCAGAGATGCCTATCCCCCAGGGTGGGCTCACTCCCCATTTAGTGCTTTACCATAGAAAAGATGCATACGTACAACCGAGAGTGATTTTCTCATATGGAAAGGGAATACTTTTTGTTTAGACCATACGGCGGGAAAAGCTGCTCTGTTTCCTCATTTTGAATACGTCCACAACTTTGAAACATGACTTTGAAGGGTGTTTTATCCCTCCATTGTTACCTCAGCTGTGTTTTTTTTTCTTTACAATTTCTTGTTTTTCCCGTTGGAGCAAGAGTTTGCTCCGATCCCCATCACTCTGTAAGGGGAGATATGGTCAATGGCCATCAATTTTAAAGTACGTAAAGTGTGTCCCATGTCCAAGAAATGTTTTGCCACCGGTTGCTCTGACTTATTGTCCCTGTATGCCGTACGGATACTAGATCTATGATTCCTAATTCTTTCAAGAAGTGGTAAATCAGTTTTGCCCAAAAAGGCTAGCCCACATGGGCATGTTAACTTATAGACCACAAAATCCGTGATACAGGTTGGGCGATATTTATTTATGTATTTTTTCCCGGAATGGGGATGTGTGAAGATTTTACCTGGCAACATATGTCCACAAGTCACACATCCCAAACATCGATAGCATCTGAAGTTGGTCATTCCCTGCTTTCGAAACACATCATAGGTGGATTCCTGAATTCCACCGGTAAAGATGAATCGTTGGCCAGTGTACTGTCCAATTATTGTTGATAATCTTCTTAAATTCAGGCGAAGCTGTCATACATGTTGTAGGGAATACGGTCCGAGTGGTTTGTACCTCCCTGCTATGATCTTAAGTGTCACCTTGGCACTTCTGTAGGGCCCTTTGTAATGTGGTCTCCTTGTAACCTATGTATTTAAATTTATCCCACATTGTGGCAATTTGTGTCTGTGCATTTTCTTGATCAGAATTGTTCCTAAATACTCGTAGGAACTGGGAATAGGGTATAGACTCCTCTCAAGGCAGCGGGATGGAAACTTGTAGCATGCAACAGTGTGTTCCTTGTTCCAACCAGCTTTCAAGTCGTTTTTATGTTCTGTACAAAAATAAACTTCTGATTATTTCAAGGGCACAAACCAATACTACTCAAATTGCTCCAGAAGAGAAAGGGAGTTCATCAAATCCCTATCAACAGACAATAACATTGTGATAGAACCAGCAGATAATAACATACAATATACAAGATACAGCACACTCACTCATGATATGATAATACAGTGCATAAACCTGCCACAACATCAATGTACCCCATTTTTGGCAAGTCCTATCCTTGCAACCTAATGACTGCTCTTATGAGATTAATCCACTTTCTTGGGAAATTCTTCCTCCTGTGACTCTCTGCAGGTCAAGGCTAAATAGGGTCCTAGGCACTAGGCTGCTAAAGAAGGACCTGCCAAGAATGGACCTGCCAAGAATGGAGTACATTGACATTGTGGCAGGCTTATACAATGTATGATCATCTACTGTAACTAAACCCCATGTTATTTTTTGCCTAGGTGAGGTGTTTTTAAATAAAACTATTACATTCTGTGAAACTTGAAATTGCTATTTAGTGAATGAGTGAGTGCCCTGGAGCTTAAATCTTGTATGAATTGGCCCCAGCAGCACCCTATAATGTATGCATGTTCAGATGAGTGCAGCCTCTTGGTTTCATTTATAATTTTATGCATTTATATGTGTATATGTATATATAACTAACACATGCCTTTAAGATTGTAATGTATAAAATCTTTAAAATTACCTTTGCAATAAATCATCCTTAAATGATAAAAAAAAAAAGTATTCATATACATGGTAAAAAAATAAAAAAACAGCACCTGAAATCAATGCTAAAACTCCAAAACATGTTGCAATTTTTGGCTGAAGAAAAAGTTCAGAACCAGAAAAGGTGCCAACATTTTGATTTACATTTCTTTTTGGATAAGCAGTAGAAACAGAAATGTGTGAAATGCTGAATTTGATCTTTTTGAAGCCCTTTTTAATATACAGCTATAAAAATATATATCTGTGTTATGGTGAGTTTCTAAAAGATTTGGTAAATTAAAAAAAACAATATAAACTCAAAGAAAAAACTAAGTTGCACATCATATAATTAAGTAACTTTTTAAGTGGAGCTATTATTTCAAATCACTCAAAAATGGTTTAATTTAAACTTTTTTTGGGGGGGGACTCTATAGGCTATATGCATCATAACTACTATAATAAACTATAGTGGTTATAGTGCTATAGTGCTTAGAATGCTCCTTTACATTTCCACTATTCCACTAAAAAAACAAGTTGGTAGGTATGTGATTAATTGTGATTGGAGTACAAATGTCTATAAATTCCTGCGTTTCTGAAGCATTTGAAGAAAAATCTAGGCCACAAAACAGTGCTATATGTTTGCCATCCATGTCAAAATGTCTGTTGTGTGCAAAGATTTGCATATGTGGTTTCCTACTATAAGAGAAAATACAATCTACATATATATTATACATGGCTGCATATTTGTATTCATGCACACAGGTTCTTGAGCCTGACCTGTCACAAGAGGCCTGGCTACATCTCTACTGCTTTTGATGAATTGCATGACCAAACCAATGTGCTATTGATATGAGATTGCATAATGTGTTACCCGTGCATAGGAGAGTATTTGAGAAATGAAAAGCAGTGAATGAGCGAAATGAGAGAATGGGGAGAAAAAAGCCCTGTTCAGCAGTTCTTTATCTTCCCATGGTGTGGATACCCTTCCATACATCACACAGCCCATAAAAAAACTAATCTTGCCGTGAAAGCTTATAAAAAATACTCATTAAACAAAACTATCTACAAAACAAAACTATCTACCATTATCCTATATCACAAGAAATAATCTATGGAAGTGAACTTGAGTAACTGTAAACAATGCTACAAATGTCCTCATCATTCTAAAAACATGTGTTCCTTGTATTGGAAATGGCATTACAGTATTAAAAAAAAAAAAAAAAAATACTCCGGTACTTGTACTGCTGATTGTAAGAAATTGGATTTATGATGCAAATAGAGTGCAGTTAGAAGTTTTATTCTCTCAGGACCAGTTTAATTTGTTTCTTCCTTTTGTGATATGCCCCTTTTTTTGATAGTAGTGAATATTCATGTAGTGCCAAAAATCTGAACACATACCTGAACAATCCAATCCCCTAAAACAATTCAGGAAAATTGATAAGAGAGTTTCCCTTCTTAAAGGAACACTATATGATCAGGAACACAAACATGTATTCCTGAACCTATAGTGTTAAAAACACCCTCTTGCCCTCACTAAATATAGTAAAATATAGTAAAATCTTACCTTTGCTCCAGTCTGCAGCTGCTGGCTCTGCTTCTAATTTGCTTGCTTGGCTGACATTATAAGAAGCGTTGGTCTGAACCAATCCCAATGCTTTCACTTAGGAAAGCCTTGGATTGGCTGAGACTGTCAAGGAGGCAGATCAAGAGCAGAGCCAGCACAAGCTAAACACAGCCCTGGCCAATCAGTATCTCCTCAAAGAGATTAATTGAATCAATGCATCTCTATGAGGAAAGTTCAATGTGTCCATGCAGAAGGTGGAGACACTGAATGGCAGTGCTGCACACTGTGCAGTACTGCCACAGGAAGCACCTCTAGTAGCCATATGAGGAGTGGCCAGTGGAGGCATCCCTGGGCTGTAATATCAACATTGCATTATCTCTGAAAAGACAGTGTTTACTGCAAAAAGATTGAAGGGAATGATTCTAGTCACCAGAATAAATACAATAGCTGTAGTTGCTCTGGTGACTATGATGTGCATTTATAATGCTGACTTCAAGAGAAGTCAGAACGTTTAAAAAGCATATAGGTTGCACCTTTTGGCTATCAGTCTATCTGATTGGAGGGTGCTAATCTTTATATACTTAGCAGTAGATTCAATGTTTCTCTAATGGAATCATTTTGTTGGTGGAATGGGGTAATTGCCACGCGTGCACTCTAGGATCCCAGTGCTTTTTTATGACAACCATTAGATTTGCCTTCAATAGTGAGTGTCTTTGGGGGCAGAGCTGCAGAGAGGAGACTACTTTACCACTAGATTGGAGGTAAGTTAACTTGATAGCTGCTAAATCATAAATAGACAACTGAACACTCCAAAATTAGACACTAATATATTTATTTCTCACTGGAGTATTCTTTTAACTTCTATGATCACTTAATTTTCTGTCTTTATTTATTATTTAATTTTATATTTTTGAACTGGTTTGTTATTTGAATTGTCTTTAGCCTGATTTGTCTTTACCTATGTGGAACAGGAGAGTGTTAAGTTGTAATAATTTTCTCTACTGAACCATGCAAAAGGAGGTATGCCAACTACACACTGTAAGAAATGTCTGGGCTAAATATATTTCAACTATATGTTGCCCTAATATTCCTGCCATCTACAGTTCTACACCCGTGCTCTTGAAGGCAAGGGTTACAAAGCAAGAAGAGTCACATATTGGCAGCACATATTTTGGAATTTTCCGCAGCACAGAACTGTATGCAGTGTTCCTGCAGCACGGAACGTGACATCACTGAAATATAATTAGGTGAAAAAAATAGCACATAAGGCACATTTTTTTTCTTCCTCTGCCGCACTACAAGGCAACTAAATATCAATTTGAAATGTCTCTGGGACAGCTGGTTCTATGACAGAATGGTTAATTATGTTTCTATCTCGCCAGGAGAATATCCACAGACTAGTAATCAATAATGTCAAAAGGGAATACTATTCGCTTCAGGGCATCTCTGCCAATGTGATTTTCTGGGTGGTTTTTTTTCCGCTTTTCTCATGTTTTGTTGAAATTGGAATGTTCTATGTACAATCATTTAAATCAACAATTTGGGTGAGTAATGGCTTGATGAGTATATCTGTTAACATGTCCAACTTTGTGTAAAAGACTTCAAAGAAAATTGTGGGCAATTTCCATTTCATAGTTCAACAAATATTAGAAAATGAACAGGCTCCAAACAGGGGTGGTAGAGTCTCGCGAAGCATGGGAACCAATATAGATTGTCACTATTAGAAAACATGTAAAGTAAATATTATCTACAATGTTATTATCTTTAACCATAAGATCAGTTTAGACAGTGCAAAGCACTACACAAAACCGCAGTAACAGAACCACTCCACCTACCCAGATATATACTGTATGTACTTCCAGTAGCCCCCAGGAACTCAATTGTGTGTCACATCTGCCATAAGACGCTGGATGTCCTTGTATTACAGACTAAGGGCAACTACAATGTTCTAGGCTGGCTATAATCTCCTTCACATGATAAATGTGCCTTCTTAAAGGGCCAATATGGTCCCCTTTTCATCCTGTAAATGTTGAGAATCAGCATTGACTCATAGTCCCATGTGTAGATTCCTTTCAAGTCTGGCCCTTTGATGATTTCTAATGAGTCAATTGAATAGCTTTTTAGATGGTTGTAAAATGCCACCCTAGCTATCATTATTATCGTAATTATTACTATTATTTTCAATGCAGCTGAGACTGACAAATAAGGACATAGACACAAAAGATGTCTCCAAATTCTTTGTTAAAATTCACATGGGAGGTGTATTATTCCCTTTAACAATCCTGTTCTCTCATGATATAATGTATGGCAAGTCCTTAGGAAGCAGGTGGGGATATAACTTTGAGACATGCGCTTCTTGTATTGGAAATCACATTACAGTATTTGTTGATACATCTCAGCCACGTTATCTTTCCTGCAGAAACAACACACTTACTGCAAAAATATTTTTTGTGGGTTATCTCCACTATGCATTAAAATAATAATTGTAACATTTTACATAAAAGCAGCATTTCCACCAAAACATTACCCAACCCGCTGAATTGCAGTTCTCGTGACCGTCCTTGTTTCAGTTGGGCATAGCCTATTTTAAAGGACCACTATAGTATGTTTTCCTGGCACTATAGTGCCCTGAGGGTGCCCCCACCCTCAGGGTCCCCCTCCCGCAGGGCTCTGGGGAGAGGAAGGGGTTAAAATCTTACCTTTCTTCAGCGCTGGGCGGGGAGCTTTCCTCCTCTCTCCTCCTTCCTAGCGACGTCATCGGCTGAATGCGCATGCGCGGCAGGAGCCGCGCGTGCATTCAGCCAGTTCATAGGAAACATTTACAATGATTTCCTATGGACGCTGGCGTCTTCTCACTGTGATTTTCACAGTGAGAAGCACGCAAGCGCATCTAGCGGCTGTCAATGAGACAGCCACTAGAGGCTCTAGAGGCTGGATTAACCCTCAGTGTAAACATTGCATTTTCTCTGAAACTGCTATGTTTATAAAAAAAAAGGGTTAACCTTAGCTGGACCAGTCACCCAGACCACTTCATTAAGCTGAAGTGGTCTGGGTGCCTTTAGTGGTCCTTTAAGATCCTATCCTGCTGTCTCAACTTTAGTCCCTGGTGTACAGCTATTCGGAACAATGGGGAAATGTTTCCAGAAAGCGTTGCGCAAGTGCATAATTAGACACGTTTGCTTTATGCTCCAGGCAGTAGGATCCTGTAGAGAGTGCTGAGACAACTGCACTTCCTGTATGGTCTGCCCTTGTTGGACCTGCCTGCTTGATTGGCAGGCACCCTGGTGTGCATTAACCTGCCAATTCATCATGTGGGCTTGCCCCATTTTTGGGTGGAACCAGTGACATTTCACTTCATGAAACACTATATTGGTGGATTGCATTACTTTTTAATTCATATATATCTTTTAGTAATATATATTTATATTTATATTATATCCCTGGAATGACCTCATAATGCCTAGGATGACAAGACTTTAGTTGAAAACTTCCGTTTGGTCCACACATTGTGTCTGACTCCACTGGCAGAACCACAGGTCATGGGTGATCGCATTTTTCTGTTTTTTTCTGTTAAGACACTACTTCCATCCTTGGATCCTACCCCTGCATGGAGCACTTAAATTAAATTAAAAAAACAAACAATGTATGACTGTATATTATCATAAAATGTTTTAAGAGTTTTCAAACGCTTGTGTTTGTGTATTCACTGGTAGGGCTTTTAAGTCCCTTATATTGGACACAATTGAACCTGTGTGAATCCCTGATGGAACATATCTTGTATTGTTATTGCTCCCTGTCCAGAATATTGCTAAACCTGTAAACGTGATATAATGCCATCAGCTTCTGTATTCCTTTCATCTCGAGGAATTCTGGATCAAGCTGCATGTCATCGCACTGCTGCTTAGCCAGCTATGGGATTCCAGGAATCTTACAGTGTGATATTACTTGTGCTCCTGGAAATTATGTTGCGGCCTCAATAGGCAACTAGCCAAAGTAATTACTGAGAAATCTAATGCACCATTTAAAGTATATTTTGTCCCTACTTCTGTCACTAGACATTTAGTATTTATTCAATTTTTTATTTGTTGATACCCTGCTCTGTGGTCCTTCAAAATACTTTCTTCATTGACTACTGCTAAACTGCAACTCAAGCTACAGTACAGCAGAATAAAGACACAAATTATGTAATCATAATCACTTGCCTCTCATAATTACAATGTCTGTATACAGACTTTCAATCCTTAGTGTGGGCTTTATTTACAACTTGAAGTGAAAATCACATTTTTTTGAGCAAAAAATATATGTATTTTTTTTCTCAAAAAAAAATAAAAAATGAGTTGCTCAAATTTTTAGAGTACTTAATGAGCAAAAGTTGAGTTTCACTTTCATAAACAAAGTACGCTGTCACTGACATTTTTTTTACTCAAAACATGTGTGCAAAAGTTGTATAAATACCCCACACAAGGAGGAGACACGATACACAGCTGGGTAGAGGACTCTGCACTGAAAAATGGCATCACCCGCACACATGTTGACCACTGATGCTGTTACTGGTACCGTTATCCAGCGTCATCTTCGACAAAGGTGGAGGAGTTGAGATCAGGTGTACATAAACAGGGTGCAGTTTCTCAACGTGACCCCAGCAATCCATCCACACCCATAATATCAGACATCCATGCTCACTAATTACCACAGACACACATCTACACCCATTATCAAAGCCACACATCCACACCCATTATTGCTGCCATGCATCCATTACCCCAACCATCCAGCCTCACCATATGTCCCAAAATTAGAAATGGCTAAAGAGAAACACTTTACTTTTAGGGCTGTTTTTAGAAATCTTACAGGGAGTGCAGAATTATTAGGCAAGTTGTATTTTTGAGGATTAATTTTATTATTGAACAACAACCATGTTCTCAATGAACCCAAAAAACTCATTAATATCAAAGCTGAATATTTTTGGAAGTAGTTTTTAGTTTGTTTTTAGTTATAGCTATGTTAGGGGGATATCTGTGTGTGCAGGTGACTATTACTGTGCATAATTATTAGGCAACTTAACAAAAAACAAATATATACCCATTTCAATTATTTATTATTACCAGTGAAACCAATATAACATCTCAACATTCACAAATATACATTTCTGACATTCAAAAACAAAACAAAAACAAATCAGTGACCAATATAGCCACCTTTCTTTGCAAGGACACTCAAAAGCCTGCCATCCATGGATTCTGTCAGTGTTTTGATCTGTTCACCATCAACATTGCGTGCAGCAGCAACCACAGCCTCCCAGACACTGTTCAGAGAGGTGTACTGTTTTCCCTCCTTGTAAATCTCACATTTGATGATGGACCACAGGTTCTCAATGGGGTTCAGATCAGGTGAACAAGGAGGCCATGTCATTAGATTTTCTTCTTTTATACCCTTTCTTGCCAGCCACGCTGTGGAGTACTTGGACGCGTGTGATGGAGCATTGTCCTGCATGAAAATCATGTTTTTCTTGAAGGATGCAGACTTCTTCCTGTACCACTGCTTGAAGAAGGTGTCTTCCAGGAACTGGCAGTAGGACTGGGAGTTGAGCTTGACTCCATCCTCAACCCGAAAAGGCCCCACAAGCTCATCTTTGATGATACCAGCCCAAACCAGTACTCCACCTCCACCTTGCTGGCGTCTGAGTCGGACTGGAGCTCTCTGCCCTTTACCAATCCAGCCACGGGCCCATCCATCTGGCCCATCAAGACTCACTCTCATTTCATCAGTCCATAAAACCTTAGAAAAATCAGTCTTGAGATATTTCTTGGCCCAGTCTTGACGTTTCAGCTTGTGTGTCTTGTTCAGTGGTGGTCGTCTTTCAGCCTTTCTTACCTTGGCCATGTCTCTGAGTATTGCACACCTTGTGCTTTTGGGCACTCCAGTGATGTTGCAGCTCTGAAATATGGCCAAACTGGTGGCAAGTGGCATCGTGGCAGCTGCACGCTTGACTTTTCTCAGTTCATGGGCAGTTATTTTGCGCCTTGGTTTTTCCACACGCTTCTTGCGACCCTGTTGACTATTTTGAATGAAACGCTTGATTGTTCAATGATCACGCTTCAGAAGCTTTGCAATTTTAAGAGTGCTGCATCCCTCTGCAAGATATCTCACTATTTTTGACTTTTCTGAGCCTGTCAAGTCCTTCTTTTGACCCATTTTGCCAAAGGAAAGGAAGTTGCCTAATAATTATGCACACCTGATATAGGGTGTTGATGTCATTAGACCACACCCCTTCTCATTACAGAGATGCACATCACCTAATATGCTTAATTGGTAGTAGGCTTTCGAGCCTATACAGCTTGGAGTAAGACAACATGCATAAAGAGGATGATGTGGTCAAAATACTAATTTGCCTAATAATTCTGCACTCCCTGTAGGTGACTTACTAATAAGAATTTGTGCAACTAAAAGGAATTTAGAACAAAAACTGTTTACCTTATTTACACAGATTGATTTCTAAACAAATTTATTGTAGTTGAAAAACACATAACTTAGTGTATTGTTGCTGTAGAGCTCTGTTATACACTCAGACACACCATCAATATGAAGATGCTAGAAAAGGAAAGGCATTAGGATAGAAGAGAATAATTTGGGCCCAAGATGACTGTCCCTTCTAAATAGGGACACTTGGGAGGTATTGAACCACACCCATTATACCCATCTATCCATCCATCCACATTTGTTAATCCCAGCCTACCTTTAAGAACTATTAGCTCTATCCACCTATATCTATTAATCCCAGGCACTATCAACACCGCTAATCCACAGCTATCCAACACAACTTCTAAAACGTCTGTCAAAATGTTTGTAGACTGCATCTACCAATGCCTCCAGCTCACTTTCAACAAATGTCTAATTTATCTTTTGCTTCCACAGTTGCAACTTGCAGCCTCCATCTTTTTTTCATACAATAGTAAATATCAGAAGCAGTTACCAAAATGACTGCTAACGTGCAACAGTTGCTATCTGTAACTAAGCCAACGAAATGGACAAGACATATAACCTACGAATAAAGAAAGTTTCAACAAATTTGCTATTTGATGTAATTTGCAAGTAAACTAGTCAAGATATTTACTACAAGATGTAAATCGCTGACAGATATGTGAAAATATCTCATGCAATTCAAAATGCACGCCAAAATTGTTTACTTTTTACTTAAGGGTGAAAATAGGGATGTATCTTTGACTTTCTTCTATCGGGTCCTTTGCCTGCTAAGATACATTGAAACATATAAAAGAGTATGGAAATGCAAATAAATACAAAAATATAGAATGTATTGCTGAACACAAATCAAACAGAAATCAAACTGACAATAGTAATCAGGCTGGCAATGATATTGCGCACCAGATTTTCACAAGAACACAACACAAATCAAAATGTCCAATAATCTGGAATAAATAAAAAAAAGAAAAAAAGAAACTACAGTCCAAAATGTTGTTAAGGGCTAAAGCTGGTCCGTTTAATTAAAGTGCCACTAGCACCGCTAGCTGCTTTTAGAACATTCCATGCTGTAGGTCAGGGCTGTCCAACCCTGCCTCTTTGAAGTCTGCATTCAGCCTGCTAAAGAATCACTTACTTGCTCTGACTTCATTGAATAATTTTCTGAGATACCCATTAGTGCAGTTGCCTTGGGGAAAATATTTACCTCATTATTGCCATTATGCTGCCCTCTAGACTGCACTTACCTTTGTTTCAAGCCTCTGCCAAAACCCTGTCACTGCATAATGTTATTGGGGATTTTAGATAAACCAAGCAAATTATTCTGTCTGCTATAAAATTATGGAGCGGGATGTGAGATGTGAGTTTTGAAGTCTTGGGTCAGTCTGAAAACATTTAATTCTGCAAATTTTGGGTAATTTAAAGTGTGTTGCTCTATTCTCTATTTGTAAAGGAATAGTTAAAGCAACATAACTACTACAGCCTACTGTAGTGGTTATTGTGTTAGGTATGCCCTAGTACCTTCCCAAAGTTAAACCATTTTAGCACAAATTGACACCCGCACAATACCTGGTGTTCTTTGGGTTGGAGAAGCCGGATGTCAGTGTATGAGCACATTTTATTACTCTGAGCATCTAAACCAATGAATGATTGGAATGTGATGCTGTATTGTACAAACTGACATATTCTAATCTAGATCTGAGAGGACTAGATACCACATGGGCACATGACAGGATCCTGGTAATGTCATACCGTACTAAAATATTTGACAAGTTAGTCTCTGATGGTGCCAGACACCTCTGACGCCATAACCGCTACAGTTGGCTCTTACATAGATTTGGAGCATTCTTTTAGAACTGAGATTCCATAATGTGAAAGGAACTGCAAATGGTAACCCAAAATACATTTTATAGAAGAATAGCTATGTTGAAAAATGCTACTAATGTGGACATTGGAGTCTAAACTTTGCAATTCCTGCAGTGAGTTTGTAGTAAACTATGAGTGAGATTGTGTGCATTACGTTTATGGTACAAGTAAGGAGTGATGCTGTGTGCTATAGCGCTCAGTGCGTAATACTTTGTTTTAAGTAAGGATGATGGATATGAGTGGAACTTGTAGAGAGTAAGTGATGATGTGAACTACATGTTTAAAGTGCCATGTGTTGGATGTATATGTGACATGAGTGTTATTACTTTAGTTAATCTGTGGGCTGTGAACATTACCATGTTAATGTACACATTCCTGAATTATAATTTGAAGCAGATAAATAGAAGGCGTATGCCTGTAATTGTGGGAGGGATTTAGGCCTATTTAAACCCAAGGAACCCTCACTTACCTGTCTTCGTCGGTTCCGGAAATCCGTCTCCTCGCTTCCGGTACGCGCAGACCTCTGACGTCACTTTCCCGCGTCGCTCGGAGAGTACGCCCAGCATCTCAGTGAAAGCTCACGAACGGCTCCGTTCGGCGATTTCCAACGCAACTGTAAGTCCTCATAAACTGTTCGTTAAGCAACTTGTTCGCATGGGTTTTCTACAGGGGGGGGGTTGCCGTTCGTTTTCCTTACAGCTATTACCATAGCTGACATGTAACTGATCAGTCTACTATTCGTTGTGGTAATAAGAACATATCCGTGCTCAAAGGGTTAAAACACAATTGATTTTTTTTTCTCTTTTCTTCTCTAATTAAAAAAGTACGTGAATTCACTTTTATTCCATCATCTGCTTATCACACACCGTGCTCTAGATACCTGTAATTACAGTGTTGCGAATTAGCCAAACTGTAGAAGGTGCCGCAAATCAGGTTTTAATTAACATAATTCCACAGGTTTCCTAAGAGAGAAGATCACAAATAATATATATTTATTATTTAGATATTATCTTTCTACATACATGTGTGTTTTTTTTTTTAAATTACAGGAATGTGTTCTCAATGTTTGTTTTTGTGCCCATGATCTGGTCACATCATACATTATCGTGCTAAAATAACATTTAAACTGAAGACCAGACTCGTTGGTTATACTAAACACTGTTTTGTGGCCATATGAGGGCAGACAGTACACTGGCATTACTCAGAGCTCAGTTCGCTTGCTCATTAATTCAATCATACAGCTACCCAGTTATTCATCTTACTACGAATTGGTATCACGTACGCTATTTATTTTATAAACAAATTCTTTCCTTTCTAGGAATTCAATTTCGTCATTCAGTACTACCAATTTTCGCAGGTTTTCACGTTCACGGTCCGGTTAGTAAATAAAAAAAAAAAAAAAAATTTTTTTTTTTTTACTAGCAAGTTTCGCCTAGTTTACTCCTCCCATTTGTTTTTTTTTTGCAATAGGTGATTCAGCTCGGGTAAATAAAAAAAAAAAAAAAAATATACCACCCGACCAAACAAACTCATTAGTGCGTCTCGAGTACGTACCAAGTTCACATACAGGTAAGGATAACGAACGTTTATTTTATTTCTTTTTCGTACGTATCATCCCTCATAGTTTAGGTGGCTGGCTGTTAAGGTCATAGCAACCCAGTAGTGTTAAATATCATCCCGGCTCTCTCGCCTTAAAATAGTGGTCCCGCGAGGCCAACACCCATCCTCAATTCAGAGGTACTACGTCCCTCGGGCCAATCCATAGGTAGCCGCCTCGCACGTGGCATAGAGAGGGCCTCACCTGTCACTCCCATTCTATCTTATGACTACTACTCATCGAGAGGCCAACACCCCGCCACAACGTTCGGTGGCCACGAAATTCCCTCGCGCCAACTCATAGATAGAGCCTCTCAAGCCGCTTGGCACTTAGCAGGGCCTCACCAGTCACCGGCTTAGTGTAATTGCTTCGCCGCAGAGCGGCACTAGCTAGTCAGCCAGCACACTCACTTGCACTCAAAAAAAAAAAAAAAAAAATGTATTTCCTCCTAACATAACGTCTCTTTTTCACGCCCATAGCATGTCTAACGATTCAGTTCAAGAAGAAGACCTGTCACTTGCCAGCACTCCCTCCAGACCTGGCAATCAGCCAAGACAGTCCAGTATGATGTCCAACTACAGATCCTGGACTGTCCCAAAAATCACTGCTGAACTGAATAAAAGAAACATTCCTTTTCCGGCTACAGCCAGAAAAGCTGAACTTTTCCGCTTATTAAACTCGCAAGACATGGAGTTACCAGGCCCCAGTTCCGATACTATGATCCAAAATAGCTTGTCAGAATTACGTAATATGATGACCTCCCTGGTGGCTTCAGTAGCTACCATAAATAACAGATTAGATAATCTGGAAACCTCTTGTCAAGCTAGCATTCCGGAAGTACAAGTCCCACTAGGACAACCAGAAACAAGCTCAGGAGGTAACTCCAATCCATTCCCTGCTAAAACATCTAATATAATCAACCCAGTACATTTGATACCACAAAACTTAAAAAGAGATATACTAGAAGGGAAAGATGTTAATCTAGCCTCTCTCCTCATTGCCTCACAGGATATAATCGAAAATAGAGCCTATACTTTCGGCGATATATCCGTGGTAATGAAAACTAGAGATCCTAGGCTCAACAAAAAACTTAATATTCCTGAGTTTGTACTAGCCTTTGGCCTATATAGAGACGTAATTTGCACTGCCTTCCCACACCGTAGAGAAGAGCTGGATCTATATCTGCACAAACTGGTGGAATTAGCCTATAAATACGGGGGGTACGCGTTTTACGACTACCATAAGTCCTTTGCTGCCAAGTCAGCCGCATCGTTGGCCCAGTTCAACACCCCCACCGATTGGAGTCAATTAGATACAGAATTATTCTGTAGACATTTTGCCGGGCTTAAAACGCCAGCATGTGCAATATGTGCCTCAGCATCTCATACGGCAAACTTTTGTCCAAATAATATAAGTGGTCCGTCTAATAGCAATACCAGTCCGGATTATTTCCCTAATCAAAGGGAAATGAAAGATAAGTTGGGGAGACCTATAGTATTTCTCGGGAAAGCTCAAGTCTGTAACAACTTTAACGCAGGAGGCTGTAGTTACAGCGCTTGTAGATTGCTTCATGTTTGCTCAATCTGTTTCAGAGCACATGCGAAAACTATGTGTCCAAACAAACTGTTCCCTAAAAAAGCTATGACCCCAATAAACGTAAACAATTTACAACGTTACTTGACTGTACATCCTTCTTCTTACTTGACAGACTTTCTCGTATCAGGTTTCACGACAGGCTTTCACACAGGTTTGGTAGCACTCCCTTCAGGCATACTAGAATGCCCCAACCTACAATCAGCTGTTACAGACCCAGTCACTTTAACGGATCTCCTCAACAAAGAAATTGAACTTGGTTTTATGATAGGTCCCTTTACTACTCCACCCTTCACTTCCTGGAGAACTAGTCCACTCGGTATAGCCACGGGCAAGTTTAACAATAAAAAGAGGTTAATTATCGACTTTTCAGCACCTCATACTTCCACATCCCCAAGCTTAAATTCTCTCATACCGTCAGAAGACTTTTCACTGCAGTACGCAAAAATAGACGATGCCATACAAGCTATCGTCAACTCGGGCGAGGCAGCCTGGTTGAGCAAAACAGATATTTCAAACGCTTTCAAACTCCTACCAATTAAACAGTCACTCTGGCATCTACATGGTGTTAAGTGGGAAGGGAAATACTATTTTGCAACCAGGCTGACCTTCGGCTCCAAAAGTAGCCCGAAAATCTTCGATATATTCGCAGAAACCTTAAACTGGCTACTACTAAACAATTCCAGGTGCCCAGTAGTAATTCACTACCTCGATGACTTTTTATATATCGAGCCTAACTACTACACGCCACATAGTCTAAGTAATGCACTATCCCTATTTAATGACTTAGGAGTCCCGGTAGCTCCAAACAAAACAGAGGGTCCCAGTACAGAAATTACTTTCTTAGGCATCACTCTTAATTCCGCGACTATGCAAGCTAGCCTCCCTCAGACGAAAGTAGACAGAATTCTTACTAACATTCACAACTGCACCAACCAAGGGTCTTGTACCAGGAAAGAGTTACAGTCGCTTTTGGGTTCCCTTAACTTTGCCATGAGAATTGTCCCTCAAGACAGGTCTTTCATCTCTAGGCTTCTGTCTCTCCTACACGGCCTCCCTGACGACGACACTAGAATTAATCTAGACAATCCTGCGAGGGCCGACCTTAAAATGTGGGAACTGTTTTTAACAACATGGAACGGTAGGTCACTTTTTATTCCCCCCATATCAGATGAGTCCCCGGTTATCTGGACAGACGCAGCAGCTACCACCGGGTACGCTGCAATATTTGAGGACGAATGGGTGTACGACAGTTGGCCACCCGAAACAGTTACCCTAGAGAAATTCGACAAAACCTCTGCATTCTTCGAAATTTTCCCAATAGTAGCGGCAGCTCTCATCTGGGGAAATCATTGGAGGGGGAAAGCAGTGAAATGTTACTCTGATAACCAAGCAGCATGCGACATAATTAACAAGGGCCGTTCTCAGTCCCTGCCAATCATGAGTCTTGTAAGGAAACTTACATGGTTGGCTGCAAATTTACAGTTCTATATGCATTGTATCCATGTTCCTGGTGTCTTAAATAACGCAGCTGATGCTTTGTCTCGTTTTAATTTGCAGGAATTCTTCAAACTACACCCTACAGCAAACAAACACTCCATAAATCCCCCACAATTCAAAGACCTAATCATGCTCTAAATCAGTTACTAGAACACAGTAGAATTCTTGCACAGGCAGCCTTGTCGGAAAACACAAAAAAAGCTTACGATAGGGCATTTGACCTGTTCAAAAAATTTGTACGAGATTTCAATATAATAAACTGTTTTTCTGTAGAAACTATGGTTGCATTCTCAACTTTTTGCCACCTCTCATTAAAACTAGCCTACAATACCATAAAACTTTACTTAACAGGAGTACAACATTTCATGCTAATTCTTTTCCCGAACAAGTCCCCTTTCTTGTCCACATACCCTATTAAAAGTATACTAAAAGGTATCCAGAGGCAAAAGTCACATGTAGCCCTAAAAAGACTCCCCATAGACAGTAACATCTTTAAAGATATCTCCAATCTATTAGATAAAAATCCTTTTGAATATAACACTAACCTAGTAATTAAGACAGCAGCGTATCTAGCCTTTTTTGGGTTCCTCAGACCTAAAGAATTTTCAGTGGAGAAAATATCCGACACAACAAATTGTCTCAAACAAGGAAACCTAACTAGAGTACATGATCATTTCATACTATCGATTCCCCGCACAAAAACTAACCAATCAGGTCCCCCAGTAGACATTAAATACTTTCCTACCGGTTCCATCGGGTGCCCAGTACAAGTACTAGATAAGTTCATACTGAATCAACGAATTAAAAGTCCAGATTTGCCTCTGTTGACCCTACAAGGTAAGCCTCTCACCACTAAACAATTCATGCTATACATCCGCGCTTTACTCCTTAGACTAGGCCTCAATCCTAATTCCTTCACAGGACACTCATTCCGCATCGGAGCAGCCACAACAGCCTCAAGTATTCAAGTGCCAACACATATTATAAAGAAAATGGGCCGTTGGAAATCCTCCGCGTATAACCAGTACATTCCAAACCCGGAGAAAGAGATCAGACTTGTATTTTGTAACATGTCTAAATAATGTTGTGTTAATAAATGTTGTTTCTCTTACTTTTGCCCTCTTTTTTACAGGCCTAACCTCTCGTCGGTTTCGGCACACCTCAACCGACTCTCATTTTAAAAAAAATATAACTCTCCATTTTAAGTATACGCCCCTTTTATAATCCCGTACACAAATAGAAGGCGTATGCCTGTAATTGTGGGAGGGATTTAGGCCTATTTAAACCCAAGGAACCCTCACTTACCTGTCTTCGTCGGTTCCGGAAATCCCCTCCCTCCACACCCTTTTTTAAATATCAATAATTCAGCGTGGGCCCTCTTTTTTACAGGCCTAACCTCTCGTCGGTTTCGGCACACCTCAACCGACTCTCATTTTAAAAAAAATATAACTCTCCATTTTAAGTATACGCCCCTTTTATAATCCCGTACACAAATATAATTATTTTTAGCCATCACTCCAACAGAAGTGGTTTAAAGGAGTATAGCATTTAATGGTGTTTTGTGTGTTTGTCTTAGCTCCCCTGCCAACATATATCAAAGCTACTGTTTATCAGCCAGTGTACTATGCCACTCTGGTCTGGTTCCACATTTTCTGGTTACGTAATGGAAAGAAAATTCTGCTTTAAAACAATGTATTTGCTTTGTTGCTTGCAATGTACTAACTACCTATCAATTCCATGTATAAAATGTTAATGTGAAGACAAAAGGGAGAATAATCTAGCATATTTGCTAATCTTAATTTCATAATCTAGAATTACTAATATAAAGCCTACAAGCACCATACCTGCTACAACGTAAATCTTAGTGGTTATGGTACTAAGAACCTATGGATACAGCTCTCCTCCTCTGTGGTTATAGTACTTGAAGTATCCCTTCAATCAAAGATACATGGTGGCCAGGTTCCCATTTATTGCTGTATGAATATTACCACTATTAGTGAGTCTCATACAGTGTTCATAAGCGGCTCCTTTTGCAATTTGATTTGCATCTTGCTTTATGCTGGAAGGTAAATATAAAGATACACAAAGCTACTCTTCACCTAAAGTCTGGATAAAATGACACAATATGTGAATGGGTTCAAACCAATTGTCAGGAAGCACTGAAAAAGCTTCAATGAGCTTTGGCGGCTGCAAATATACTTTAACGTGTTTCCTGCAGCCAGGTGGACCTCATAGAGGAAAGCCTTTTATAGAAATATTCTGAACTGTTAAGAGTGGAGGGCATTTATGTGGATGAAAATGTTTGGTACATAACAGCAGTCTGCATGAGCCTTTGATAATGAAGAAGTTGCAAACATTGTATGTGAGGGCTTTACGCAAGGATTTCTTCATTATTTTATGGTGATTGGTGAGCAGAGATTCATCGCATGGAGGCACAAACGCTCCTGCACTTTTTACAATGCTTGCTGTGAGAGCTCCATTCTAACGTGTTGGACATGTGCCTTGCTGGTGATATCTTCCACTTTCTAGTTTACCAAGGAGTGGTGAGCTAAGTCTGTATTAACTGTTTTTTAAACTCTACCCTCATTATTTACACTTAAATTTGAATCCTCTAATTAATCTGGATATAATTCCGACTACATTTTATCTTTTTTTTTTATATACATCTCTACAATTTGATGCAAACTAGAGAAAATGTTTGGCGAAAATTGTGAAAAGATTTGCCCAGTTCCATTCTGACTTTGGTTCTTTCCTACCATACTTAGGTTCCAGCTGTGTGACTGAGATTCTGGCTTTTTAAGTGGAGCCTCATATCGATAATACACATTTCTGTATTATCTGCAAAGCATTTAAGGCTAAGTGTGTTTTTAAGTGTGGACCTTTTGTGATTTTAGTTAATCCTTTGTGAGTCATTTGATTTTATAAGGTGAGCAGCTTTATTACAATTTGTAATTTGACCTTCTCTCAATTTAGTTTATTTATTGGTTTGTGAACCCTACTAGATTTATTTATTTGTTTTTATGAGATGCTTTAATTTATTTTTTTGTTAACGAAAGGCAGGACTGTCCTTAAAAAAAAATCAATATTGATGGCAACACTAAGCATGAGCTTTTGATTGGCTGGAGCTTTGCCCTACTGGAGTGCAACCCCCTTACAAAAATACAGACTTGGCTGTACTTGCCTACTTTGAAAACTGGAAACAACAGGGTGTATGTACTTTGGCATCAGGTTGACTTGCAGTTTATACTGGTATAACCCCTAACCCCACAATTGAAAAGCAACAGGGATTTATGTTAAACCACTACTTAACTGAGTGCCTTAAATGCCTGTAGCATAATCTGATTCGCAGCAGGTAGGTTACGAATGTGTTATTAAAAATACATCTGCAACAGCTGAGCCTTTTACAAAAATCTTTTCTTCAAATACTTAGATTTATGCAAAGATTTTTCAGGTGAAAGGTCTTCTTCAAAACCTTGCATGTGTCTTTTACAACATTGCAAAGATTACAGAAGAATTGGATATATATAAGTATTTTATTAAGATGGGACTTTATTGTTGGCTAAATATTTAGGGATTTGAAATGCAGCAATAACCAGAGACGTAAAATGCCCTGCATGTACGGGTTAACTAATCAGATCTGGAAATCTGGTTCACCAACCCATAATAATAAATCCCCTTTTATTCATGGGTTATCTAGCTTTACCATAGGTCACAAATAACCAGTATAATAGAATGCTTCAAATACCCTAGCATTTATTATCATTATTAATAATAATAATAACTTATTTATCCTGGAAGGATGCTTTTAAAGGGAAACTATAGGGTCAGGAACACAAACATGCATTCCTGACCCTATATTGTTAAAACCACCATTTAGGTGGCTTGAAATTAGAGAGTCTCATCATACGCTAAACAATAGTCTTGAGAAAGTCCACATTGGACTATATATGCAATGTCACAATTTTCATAAAAACTTTCTATGACGACTGGAAAGAACTGTGTTGTGTGTGAAGACAGAGACCGAGCTATCTTAATGATGAAGTGATTGTGTTATCTGCAATTCATTACTTGTACATTTCTGTTTAAAAGTGGGGCATTGTGTTTGCTAAACTGTTAGCTCAATTTGACATAGGCCGTTGTGTTTTCTTGTTTGTGTGTTTTTTGATTGTTTGTATGTATGACAGACAGACAGACAGAAAGATAGACAGAAAGATAGACAGACAGGTAGATAGATAGATAGATAGATATATAGATAGATAGATTTAAGTAGCTTTAAATCAGACACATCGCTGGTAGTAAGATGGCATTAGCCTGGAGCACATACACACCAATGCTCACACATGAACAACTGGGTTACCAGCCAGCTGTTAACATAACATCAACAGTAACATAATAATAATGAATACAATTAAAAGTAACACAATTTTTTTTTTTTTTTTACAAAAAGTCAATATTAAGGTAGCAAAGTCAGTGGAAGACCCAAAAACTTGTCTGGTCCTGATTCACATTGCTTCTACTAGTACTAGATTCAAAAGACCGATCATTAATTCATTTGGATTGCCACTGTACAATCAGTATTTGTTCCACAATTCTTTATGGTCTTTCATGGACTATATCGTTTTTCTCAAAGGTGGCAGTTTTCATTTAACCCATTTAACTCCTTAAGGACACATGACATGTGTGACATGTCACGATTCCCTTTTATTCCAGAAGTTTGGTCCTTAAGGGGTTAAAGTAGATGAGTTTAAATCCATGGATTTTACTTCCTGGTTACACTATTAGAAAGTAAGTTGAGTTATCTAGCTTTACCATAGGTCACAAATAACCAGTATAATAGAATGCTTCAAATACCCTAGCATTTATTATCATTATTAATAATAATAATAACTTATTTATCCTGGAAGGATGCTTTTAAAGGGAAACTATAGGGTCAGGAACACAAACATGCATTCCTGACCCTATATTGTTAAAACCACCATTTAGGTGGCTTGAAATTAGAGAGTCTCATCATACGCTAAACAATAGTCTTGAGAAAGTCCACATTGGACTATAACGCATAAACGCCATCTCCTACGTATTTTTGCACAGATCATCAAGTATGCCCTCTGAGGAAGAACTCTCTCCAATTTTCTATCGGCACATAACATTTATATAGCTCCTTTCCACCCATAGGGATCTACACTTTATTGTACAGAGTATTTTTATACCCAGATCCTCCAGACCCGCCAAGGAGAGATGACCTAACATACCCTCCAGATAGGAGTGGCGGTAGCAGGCAAGTGTTTGCTACATATGAGCTATCTGTATATTGGGGGATAGTGAAAAATCAATATGCATCATAAGAAAATAATTGTTTCATTAAATGTAATACATGTTTAAAAAACAACATAGACCTGGAAACATAGAAACATATAATGTGATGGCAGATAAGAACCATTCGGTCCATCTAGTCTGCCAAATTTTCATACTTTCATTAGTCTCATATGACTTAAAACTATCCCACACGTGCTTAAACTCCCTCACTGTATTAACCTCTACCACTTCAGCTGGAAGGCTATTTCCACTAGTCTCTCAGTAAAGTAATACTTCCCAATATTATTTTTAATATTCTAATTTATTTATTTATTTAATTTTATATTTTTGCAGTGCAGAAGATTGGTACATACATGCCTGAAGTACCCCAACGGCAATCTTCAAGCGTCATCACATGCTAACAATTAGGGTATTAAAGTTCACTAGCTACCCCTCTAATTTAAGACTACATCCTCTCATTGTGGTAGTTTTATTTCTTTTAAATATAGTCTACTCCTTTACTGTGTTGATTCCCTTTATGTATTTAAATGTTTCTGTCATATCCCCCCGGTCGCGTCTTTCCTCCAAGTTATACATGTTAAGTTCTTTTAACCTTTCCTTGTAAGTTTTATCCTGCAATCCATGAACCAATTCTCTGAACTCTCTCTAAAGTATCAATATCCTTCTGAAGATACGGTCTCCACTATCCAGTACTGCGTACAATACTGCAAGTGAAGTCTCACCAGTGTTTGGTACAATTGCATGAGCACTTCTCTCTTTCTACTACTATTACCTTTCCTTTTCAACCAAGCATTCTGCTAGCATTTCCTGCTGCTCTATTACATTGTCTGCCTACCTTTAAGCCATCTGAAATAATTGCCCCTAAATCCCTTTCCTCAGTTGTTGAGGTTAGGACTCTATCAAATTTTTGTGATAACAAGTAATAATGTGATGGCAGTTTTCCTTAAAGTAAAAATGGAGGGAACCTTTCTATGGGTTCCTGCCATGACACATTCAACTTTTTTTAAATGATAGAGGGACAAGTGTCATTGTGGTTGTTCCTGCCCCCTGACCAATACCGATGTTTTCTTAAAGTAATCATTTAAATAAACACACCAATAATGTCCCCTCTTTCATACTCTATAAAAATCCTGAAAAGAAATTGGTGCATTTATAAAACTCCTAGGTTGCTCTTCCTCACATGCTTTGAGTGCTCGCTACACTTACAGTCATTATTTAGTGTTTACATAAATCCAGAATTATGAATAAATGTATTTATTTATTTATAATGCTGGAGTATTCCTTTAATGATAATTCAGAAAGGATTATGTTCTGTTATAGCCTGGGTAAATGTTGAACATTAAATAAGAAAAAAGAACGGTTGCTACACTCGGTTCAATCATAAACGTTATTATCTTTTATTGTTGAATGAGCATTTAACTTTAAGTAACTTGGCTTAACAAAAGACCTGTGTGTGGGTTGAATCATTGCAGCCATTCAACTGAATAAAAATTCTTCTCAATATCCAACAGAGTGTCCAATGTATTTTATTACAATACATAAGGTAAAATAGCCAGTACATTTACACAACAATAACTTGAAAATGGCACACATTAGAAATTACACACACAAAAAAAACCACAACACAACAGAATTATAAAATATACATTTTTAAACAAAAAGAAACACTTGCAAAAACTGCTGCAGCTCCCATGCCCACCCCCTCACTTACCGATGCCACGGCGGAAAGCTTATGCCGCGTACCAAATTATTTGTACAGCATGTGCTTGCCCAGCAGGCACATGCTGTACAAGACACCAACTGCTATAAACAGGCTCTTTCACAGCTTGCTCCGAAGGAGATGGGGCCATGGCATATAACAGTGAGAAAGCTTGTATGGGGTGACATGTCAGCAACTTCCACATTTGGGCAGAACTCCTTGCCGTAAGTTACAAACACAGAGGATTTGTAGCACAGGAACATCACATGTAGGAGTCTTTTTATTTTTTTTACATTAATTTGGAAATAATTTTTGCATTTAAATTCAAATGCATTTAGGGGCCGAGTTTTCTCAGGGATATGTTGGCCCTCTACACGTGGCACCTGTACATTTAGGGCGTTGAGGGTGCCAGATATTATAGTTATTTAAGCGCCTGTTCAGTGCTGACATTAAACAATAAAACTAAACAGCATGCCCTGTGTGTCCCAAGCCTGTTAGAGTCCAGGGTATATATGGCCCTCGCTATAACATAATTGAACATGTAAAAAGTGCCAAATCTAGACAATATGCGTGGTTTGTCTAAACCTGATTGGGAGCTGTTGGAGTTTCAGCTCGCTGGAAAGGATATTAGCAAAGTTCGTCTTACAGTTTTTCCGGTGAGGCCTTGTGTTTTGTCTTGGAGGGAGCGGGGTGTTACTTCTTTTATTGGTGCTTGTGTTGAGCTGGTCCACTGCTTGTAGTGTCATGCCCAGCGTTGAGGCAAAGTCCTCAATTTCTGCTGGTTGATGAAGGGTGTATTCCTGGTCCCCTTGCCGGACCATCAGTTTGAATGGGTGTCCCCATCAGTACTTAAGTCCTTGCTGGGTTAGAGCTATTGTGAGTGGTTTGAGTTTTCTCCTCTTCTTCAATGTTGTGGGTGCCAGGTCTTGAAAAAATGCTAGAGTTTGCCCCTGATATTTTGGTGGTGCAGTTCTTGTGACCGCCAAGAGCCGTTCTTTGGTGATGAAGTGCAGCAGTCTTACAATTATGTCTCTTGGGTCTGTGTTGTTAAATGTCGGGGGTCAGAGGGCTCTATGAGCCCTTTCTATTTCCCAGTCCAGAGCTGTGTTGTTCAGTAGGAGAGTTTGAAACTGCTACTGGAGTGTGGGCAAAATGGCGTCTGCCAGTACTGTTTCCGGAAGGCCACAGTTTCGTATGTTATTCCTCCTGGTTCTGTTGTTCAAATCCTCTAAGTTATCTTCCAGGATTTGCAGCTTGTCACTCAAGTAAACTATATCCTGGCTGTGTTGTGGGGGTTTTGCATTTAGACTCGTTATGTCTGTTTTGGTCTGGGTAGTGCGTTCCATTAAGGCCAAGAGGTCTTCCTTGAAACCCGATATTTGCTTTTCGAGCTCTGTTGCTGTGTGCATTTTAATTTTTGCTGTAGCCTCCTGTAACATGCGACAGAGGTCTTGTTTCATTAGCGGGGCTTGTTGTCCCTCCAATGCTTTGCTGCAGTCGGAGTCTGAGCCAGAGTCCTATAGGCATTGGCTTAAAGATGGCCGCTCCTGTTCTCTCTGGGCCTGGAACATCGTGGCCACCGATGGCGTTAATTCCTTCTTTTTTTTTCGTGCCCCCATGATGTTGTTGGTCTAGTAAACCTGTGGGTGGCTATTGGTATCTGTTTAGTGCCTGGATGCCTGGTAAAACATTCTGATTGTAGCTAGATGTAACTCCTGAGAGGTGGTTGGTGGTCAGGCATTGGTGGTCAGGCTCCACCAAAAAATATTTAGATTTTTTATATTGTTCGAAGGTGTCTATTCTGTGTGCAAAAGCTTTCTAAGTATTGAAATAAAGTTTAGTAAAATAGCATACAAGAAAGGCAAGATTTTCTTAAAAATCTAGTACAAGCCATCTTTTTCTTCTTTTTCTTAATTAACAGTTCAGGGAAAAGTTATACTCTGTTTGAATCTTGATTTATTGTCTATACAACACTAGAAAAATAATTTTCGTAGTCTTTATAAATTGATTATTTAAATTTGCTATTGTCTTTGTTTAAAGCATTTCTGCCTAGAAGCTCTTCAGCAAATCCCCCACCCCCCCTTTCAAGTAAAAAAAATACACGTTTTCCTATTTCCAGTGAATCCTCTCATTTAAGCTGGTTACAGTTCTTCTTATGAAATATGCCCACCCCTGAATTTTGTTGAAAAACCTTAACATATTCTGATCATTTTGTGCTACATAGTATCGCTCTATCTGAAGGGTTATTGTTCTGATGTAGTACCAGTTCAGATTGCTCAGGAAATAAAACACCACCAATATTCTTCAGCAATCTTCATTTTACTTTCACCAAAGAACACACACTTTCCTTTTCAGCCGTATTTTAGCGGTAGGAGTCAAAGAGTGTAAGCTGGCACATCACGGTGACCTGTATCTTTCTGTGCTCTTTCTCGGCTCACACAATAGATTTGTGCTGCAAGATGTTTGATCATCAAGTTTGACCAACATGTTTCCAAAGAACTGAGAGCCCTAGCGTCCTTTAAAGTAGCAGCCTGCCTGGCTGCAGATAATACGGTCTTTAAATAACAACAGCTCTGACAAAGCTTTGGAGGATTCAGAATCCTTGCTTTTAATGGCTACAAAGTTTTGCCATTTTACCTCTCAAGTGCAATCCATATTAAAAGGATGCCTGCGTACTTTAAAAGACAAAAACTGATACTGTGTGAAAATTCTGCT
The DNA here is from genome assembly GCA_933207985.1 of Pelobates cultripes. Lineage (NCBI taxonomy): Eukaryota > Metazoa > Chordata > Amphibia > Anura > Pelobatidae > Pelobates > Pelobates cultripes. Next base: position 206,787,975 of record OW240912.1, on the reverse strand, counting down.
AAAAGGTTTGCCCTCTCCCTATCACGTATTTCGGTATCTCGAGTCAAGATGTTCAGCACACAGGACAGCACAGAGTGTCACCTAAATATTACATTGCTAAATGGCTACAGGCAATCGGTTAGTCCTGAAACTTGCAATTCATAAAGTCTAACTCGATGGATAAAGCCGTTTACTGCTGTGCTGGGATTTTTAAATGTCTTCCTAAGATCGCATTAACAATTACAGCAGACAGAGATTGTGGTATGATTTAAAGCTTGCTTAATGGACCTTTCATAGGATCCAAAGCAGTTAGGCCTGCTTGGGAGCACATTAGAGAAAGACCTGATGCAATATACACTAGCTGCTTCCGAACATTAGATAAAAAGTTCCAGGAACAATTTGCTATTGGGAAGACACATCAACATAACAAGCTATTAGCTCCCTAGAGCAGAGAGTTAATAACAATAGAGAATTAAGCATTATTACACGTGAATACAACATTAAAAGGAATATTGGGCAAATATTAAAGTACATATTGAAAAGTGAAATCCTTATTAATAACTATTAGGATTAAAACTAAGGCATGGGTATAGCAAGACGCTGGTAAAGGAATTGAAAAGTGAGACAGAATATGGAAATCTTTAGAAAGCATACAGTTAGGAACATTATAAAATTTTGTAAGTAAAATTCAGGGTATGTCCTTGACTTCTATGTTCTCTCCTATAGTTCTAGAGTTAATTTTTAGATTTTCTAAAGTTAGGAAAGTTAGGTAGACTATGGGAACACTTTCATCATTATTCATTAACGGACAGATGCTCCTGGTCTGGATTAGAACAAAAAATCTATATAATCTGGGAGCATTGAGGCAAGATTTGAAAATGTCTGAACGTTGGCTTTCAGCATTTGAAAGGAAATGAATGCCAACCAGATTCCAACATACAAGATACTCCTGGATAGCTGTAAATTCAGATCTGAATGCCAAAACTCAAGGCTATTCACCCACCGGAAGCACTAGCAGTTGTAAATCTCTGACAGTGCGAGGGCTATCTAATCTGACATCTTGCCAGCTTCCACTAGCCAGCCCCAAAATAAAAATAAAAAATAAAAAATATGGACGTCAATATCACGTCCATAAACTATAGGGAGAGAAAACTTTCACTCATGGGTTGGGCATAACTACTAAATGGTGAGCAGCCAGTAGCTGCTTAAATAATCAGAAGTCATCACTTGTGTTGTGGGAAGAAGTATTACAAGATTGAAAATAAGGGGATGCCTGTCTCCTCTACCCCTACCTTTGAGTATTAGATGGGGGTCCATCAATAAAAGAGGACCTGTCAGTGGTGCCGTCAGGCATCCCAATAACTACTGTAATTAAAAAAAAGCTAGCCCCCCTTGTAGTCCACCTGGCACTTTTGCATACATTCTGTCTGCCCTGCCCTATGCTCTAAGCCCATGTGGGTGTGTGAGGGTGTATTCCACAACATTTAAACAATAACTAAAAAATTAATAGCTCTAGCTGTAGTAGAACTGTAATGCCCATGATACTCAGGCATCCATTAGTAAATTTGAACATTTTGCTAATTTGCATCTGAACTATATCTGGACTTTAGTGAATAACTTTGTTTAGGATTAAAGGACCACTATAAGCACCCAGACCACTTCAGCTCAATGAAGTGGTCTGGGTGCCAGGTCCCTCTAGGATTAATCCTGCCTGCTGTAAACATAGCAGTTTCACAGAACGAGTTTGTTTTCCTGGCACTATAGTGGTCCTTTAAGTCCATTGATCTCAGCCTATCGATTTCACTGGTTGTGATTGCAATGTGATTGCCTCATTTCAAACAATATAGGTAAGCATATGTAGGTAATTTTAAAGAACTTCTTAAGAAAGCTTCAAAGACAGAAAGAAGAATAAGTTTAGCACTTCATTATTTTATTAATCAAACATACTATTTAAAATATCATACTAAATAATAAACTCTTACTTAAACAGACTATGTATTGATAAGGCACTCTTTGTCCTATTAGTGTGACATTTATTATATGTGGCACTGTAATTAACTGTAGTATATGCATGTTTAGAATGGCATGATGTATATCCTACTAACTACTACAGATCATGATAAAACAATTAAACCATATTAGCAGGACAATACTGACAGAAGACGGTATAATGTATCTTCCATCTGCATAGCAATGATGTGCCAGCAACAAATACAAAGCCATTTGACTTATTAGCTCTGAGTAATAGGCCCATTGTGTCTGTTACAATTCTACCAAAGCACATATTGCTTTTTATCTTTTCCGCTGTGTGTATGTAGCTATGACAAGAAATGATTCTATAATGATCACTAACCTTGAGACCACAGATATATGTGGAATATATTTCCCATGATGCTCAACAACCCTGTAGGTTTGTCTTTACAGTACAAGAATCTTCTCACTTTTGTATCTACTCCGAGTGTTGCTGGTCGAACTTCTTTCGATCTCCAAATGACTTCTTGCAAGGCACAGGGTGTTATTTTTAGCTTTTACGTAAATATAATGATCAGTTCTAAAGTAAGCCTGTTGATTGCAGTTAACTCATTACTGAAAGCCTCCAATGTCAAACTGCTGTTGACTAAATTTTCTCTGATGTTCAACCTCTTAGAGCAGCTGGTGGAAACCATAGTGTTCATAAAGTGGATTGCAAAAGTGTTGCCATCGCTCAACTAAGATATTGTTAATTAATTTGCTTTCTTAAGATTAGAGCTAAGTGTACTAATTATGTTCTGAATTAAACAAAAAGGTTCAAAATAGTTTCTCAATTAAGTTTATTAGCCACACTGTAAATTGTGATGAATTACTGTTTTATTGGATATTTTTCTACAATTTTCCTTGCCTACTCTCTACCGTACGGGTCCCCAAAAGGTAGATCCCCAGATGTTTAAAAACTACAGCTTCCATGATGCTTTGTCATTTAAAAAGCATTCTTAAGGCATGTAAAGCATGGTAGTTGTAGTTCTACAACATCTGGGGATCTATCTTTTGGGCACCCCTGCTCTGCAGAATGCACCCCGATGTATTACACGCAGAGCTAGATTTGAAAGAATCAACAGGGCTCTTCTCACTGGCAGTACAGTAGTTAATTTACAGAGCCATTAATATTAGCCAATTGAAAACAAAGCAATTCGTTCAGTGACCTTTCAGAACAGCGTTCGCGTACATAATATACATCGAGTCTTGTATTGTGTGCACTCATTGTATTGATGCGCTTATTAAAAACAGCTTAATTAGTAACTGGTTGGGCATACAGAATGATGTTAAAACTAGCTAAGGTAAAGTGATATGGGAAAGCAATGGCACACTGAAGATACTCGTCAGTCCAAGCATCAATGAGAGACAGAGTTCAGGGTTATGTTCTGGTGTTTGCGTCTTGACAGCAAACAGTATTTCTCGCAGGCTAAACTGCAGCAATCATGTCACTATTGCTGGAACAAACTAATGTGTTGTGGGTGGCTGAGATGCCTTTTCTCTGGTTGTGATTTACTAAGCAGTGAAAAGTTAGAGAGTAATAATTCTAATACCATTCTGTGCAGCATCATTTTCAAGATGAAAAATAGACAACACACAACACCATATGACGATTTTCTTCCTGTCTCTCTGATATATAAGGAATCTTCAACTTAGCCTTGTTTTCTATACATCAATTGTTTCCCTTTTTTGCTATGAGATATTTCTTATCAGGTACATGCCAGCACTTATTGGGTGGTCCATCCCTCCCACCATCTGCAGTAAAAATGATCAAGTTCTAATTAAGCTAAATTCTGCAAGGACTTTGTCTTTGCACAAAAAGGTCAGATTTGTAGAAAAAAAAATCCAAGTGTTTTGGAAATACTCACAAAGCATGAAGTTAAAGTCATTTCTGTCTCGCTTAACAAATGGACCTTGAACAAAGAAATCAAAGCTCTTGCATGTCATCAAAATTTATTTGGCCCCCCGGCATAAAAAAATGATTTATAAAATTAAGCTTAACATTAAAAGACCAAATGTTGCCTGCCTTTGGAGTGGCCCACTAATGCTTTTAAAGAACAGAGTGGCTATGCACACAATTACTTTTGTGTTGCAGATTCATTGCCGTTATGAAATCACATTATCCCCTTCTTAAATATGTTTTGCTCTTTTTATTGGGGTTAATTAATTGCCAGTATTGTCACTGCTGATTATGTCTTTGTGAACATGACATCCCTGCTGTGTTTATGGTACGGCAAGACAAGAAGGCCAAAAAAGCAGCAACATTTAATTTACCCATTAAAAGGAGCATTTTGTTAGTGCTTTATAGTTTGGTGCAAACCCATGAGAAGATTTGACATTTTTTTCAAAACTTATTACATTTAAGGAAACTTGCAAAGCCCTGTGCTCAAACTGCCACTACTCCTGGGTGGCAGCAATGAATATATATTACACATCAGCCCAAATACATACAATAAAAACCAAAGAAAAAGATAAACTGTGCACTGTCTAAAATCTCTATAAACATTTAAATAACTGGTGTTTTTTTTTTAGTATCACTTTAATGGTCATTAAAGTGTAAGCTAACCTGCCACATCAAGGTAAAACTTTTCAGTAAACCAGGACTGACAATTCACCTGGCTGCTTTTAGCTAACAGGGGAATTCTCTAATGAGAAAGAAAGGGGTATTTTCCAAAACCCTACACATTTATTAAAGGAACTCTATAGGCACCCAGACCACTTCAGCTTTTAACAAACTGCAATAATTACCTTTGTTAACTCCACCTCTAGTGGCTGTCATCCTCGCACTATGCATGAGGACAGCCAGCATTATGTAAAACCCTATGGGGGAAATACTAATGCAAGCATGGCCATTTCCAGGCATGCACAGTAGGTCTTCCCCGCTTGCTCACAGTGGTGGGGGACATCGGAGCTGGACTTAAGTAAGTGACAGAAGGGGCTGGGTGGGACTTTGTTTTCCTGTCACTATATTTCTCCTTTATTAGGCCAGCAACATGTGGCTGTGTAATACAAAAGCAAATACATACATACAAAATAAAGCCCTGTGCTCACACTTCCACTACTCCACAATGTTTACCGCGCTTGTGTAGGGCCTAGTGTTATAGTTGCTTTTTAATCCAGCCATGAATATCAGCTTCTGAAAGCATCTTTTCTAAAACTGCTGTATCATTTTTTATACAAACCATAGATGTGTTGGGTGTTTTTTTTCTGCTCACTTCCAATTAAATGTGCTGGCCACATTCCTTGCTGGAAAACACGTATCACTAAATTGCCTAGAGCCCCGGCACAAGGCAAACATGCGTTTCAAAGATAAATTAGATACTTTGTAAAGTTGCTGCATTTTGCTGGTCTCTGGTTTTTGAAATGTAATTGGTTTGCAGTCACATTCAATGGAAGGATTTAGCAAAAAGATACATTGCCATGCTCAGAAATGTATCGCTGACCCCCCACACACAACGAAAGCGGTAGAATCAATTTTTACAATATTTTCATTAATAGGTCGGTCTCAGAGTCCACTAATGATCTGTGTGTCACAGATTTTTTTTTATATACTTTTCTGTTACAAATACCTCTTTTCAAAATCTGTCTGGTAAAATGACAACTTCTTAACATTTCGAGATATGCGTTTAATCCAAGCAGGAATAAAAATTGCCTTTTAAAGAAATCTGAGCTGTACAGATTTCTGTAGCAGGCTCATTAGCCTAAGTGAAAACCAGATTTCTTGTCCTGCCATCTTCACCGATGGACGTACTTTTAACATTTTCGTAAGTTGACATTTGGGGAACAGACTATACGGTTTGAAAATACAAATTTTCTTGTCGATGGATGACTAAATCAAGTATTAGTGTCCGAAGGAATCTAAAATACTTGTTTAATCAACAAGAATGTGCAGGTATTTTATAGGAAAATTATACATGGCTCAGAGCAATATTAAGCAAAACATTTTTCATGTATTTGACCACCTTCTTTTGCGATGAGATAACTATCTGCAAAAACATAGCAGATAGACTGATTCGGCATTGATAGTGGAATTAATACCAAAGAGAAGTACAGCACAAGAAAAAAGGTAGGTTGTGGGACAAAAATACCTGAATGGATCCTATTAGCTAAATTTTTAGTTAACGGTAAAAAGTATGGAGTTGGTATATTTCCTTTTTTAAGTCTATGTGGTTGTTGCCCTGACTTTATTTGCTCTTTAACCCCTTAAGGACACATGACATGTGTGACATGTCATGATTCCATTTTATTCCAGAAGTTTGGTCCTTAAGGGGTTAAACTGTGGAGTTGTTTGTCCATGACATTTCCATCCAATTTGCATGTATTTTGCTAAACACAGCAAAATAGCACTGTTGCTAGGCTTTGTGAGATAAGGCTGCTAGGACACACATGTTGAGCACACTGGGCTAATTACACACTTTCTGGTATGCTGTCTGGCAAACAAAGCGGTCAAGAGCAAGGCTGCATAATGTAAGAGAAGTGAGAATTAATATGTGGCCATGGCACAAGGTATAGGAGAATGTGTTACTCAACTCAACTTCTGAGTGGTTATTATTACCTCTGTGGAGGGTATCAATGCTATTTGTATGCAACCCTTGTCATTTGCATGAAATCAGTGAAATGTGCCCATAGGAAATTAGCGTCACACTTTCTACATGAAAATAACATCCTACACTAAATTACATTTTGAACACAAACAACTCACTCCGATTTTCCGTGTTTTTTTTTATTTATTCTTATCTTTGAGATTTCTTTGAACCAAAAGGTGGGAAAATGTTCTGATCAGTGTACTCCAAAATATATACATAATACTATATCATGTATATATTATCCAGTACACTGATTGGCCCAGTTTCACTCCCTTTAGGCCAGATTGATTTTTTTTCAAAATCATCATTTATTTTCAGAAAAGAAAAGTTTAGCCAAAAAAAAAAAAATTCTCACTGTGCTCAAGTCTAGTAATCATGTTCCTCTTCACACAGATCTATGGAGATATCTGCATGTTTACTCTTCCATGAAGCACTAGAGCTATTCATGGTAATGACCATTCCTTATAGGAATGCAAGACATTGATATATGTGCTGAATGGCAAGATTCCGGCTTTACAGTTTGCCTCATCATTTACAAAACCTTGGTATTTATTTGCATTACTAAGACAGTATATTCACATCCCTTTTTAAATCCTAGCTTAAAGGGACACTGCAGGCACTATACCTGCTTCATCTCATCAAAGCAGTTAGAGTTTATGGAACCTCCTGGTGTCATCATTTCATTCAGCATTAAACTGTTTTTAATATTTTTGTGTTAAAGGAATATTCACAGCATTCCTTCCTCTCTGTGCTCCTTGTGCTAATGAGGAATAATGGGCTAATGATGCATTGGGCTGCTGTGGTTGTGCGAGCATGTCAGCTGACCACTTTCAGCCTATCATAGCCCTTTGCTTGTAATAATTGGTATGGATAGAAGGAATTTTGCAATCCTTGTCTTAGCCATGCCTACAGTAATGACAGGCTGTGGCTGTTAACCTGCTAGAAATTTGTTTAACAATGAGTAGACAGACATTGCCAGGGGACTCCAGCACTGTAATTAATTAAATAAGAGGAAATAGTTACAGTACCTAGAATGTCCCCATTATAACATGTTGGGGGCACCATTATAACATGTTGATTTAAATTGTAAGAAACCTATAATGCTGTTAAGGTTTGCTGTTTCTCTATCTCTATCTTTCTGTCTCCCTGCCTGTCTAGTTGTTAATATGTCCACCTCTCTGTCTTTATATATATGTAGTACATAAATAATCCAAGACTAATAACTGGTCATGTGTATCTATAGTCAAATGTGGTTTTGATTGCCAAGATAAATGCACTGCTTTCAAATATACATTTATTGTAGAAGAAATATATCATGAATAAATCTATAGGAATCAAGACAGATTGGACTGCAAATTTTAAATGCATTTATTATTAAATGCATTAAATATTATCTGAAGAATATTGTTTAACATAAAAGCCAGATAATCTAGAGTCCTTTATTACCCTACACACGACTCATGCAGAGTTGAATCAGTGTACAATTTTATATGTTTTGTCCTGATCCACTGTCTGAAATGGAAATATATATACAAATATGGAAAAGAAATCGGGAATATCATCCAACCATAAGATCAAATATCCACCGAAGGATTAGGATCCCACAAGGCCATAGGCAGATTAATGTTATGGGGGGCCCTGTTATCCTGTTATAGAGATGGTGTACAGTTCTGGGCCCCCTGTGTATCTCCTGCACCCTAGGAATCCTGCACCCTAGACAGCATTAATCCTAGATTAATCCTGTTCTGCAAAGAATGAGGGCATTATTAAAATATATTTTATGTTTTAAAACTGTATCATGCCATATGGTAACAGTATAGTCTGGGTAGCTTGCTATTAGTATAGGAACCACCTAATGCATGTTATATCACCATCAAAAGGTGACTTTGGGATTTGATTCCTAAATGTGATACAGTGGGAATCACACATTTCTTTAAAAGGTATTTACTAATGTGAGATTTTTCCTGAATTTAAGTGACTTTTAAATTATAGACCTAGATAGCCAAACTGGAAACATTGCTGACTCTGCGAATTTTTGCTCTTCAGCTATTATGCCTTTAAAGTTGAAATTCACTTTGAATATACTTAGAATTTCTGATAATTTTCCCTTTTGTAAATGACCTGGAAATGTCCAATTCATACACTAAAGCAATCCAGGTGGTTACCAGTCTCATACTTATAAGAACTCTTAACCATTTACTGGTGCCCGGTCGTCTAAAAGCATTTACAAAATCTATCTAACAGCCTTGATCTTCAGTATTGCAGATGGATAAATGCCCAGGGATATTTTTGATGTTTGTTAAAGAATATATTTTAACTGTATGGATGCTGTTAGCAGTGTTGTTAAAATGTGCTTTCTTTCATTCATTATTCATCTTCTTATGGTATGAGAAGGAGCAGAGGAAGAAAGGTCTCTATGCACACTCACAGAATAACCATAGGACAAGGGCAGGAAGGGTGAAAAGCCCAGGGTCATTGGATCTTGTGGTCAGGTCTTGGCTGCAGTGTCTGAGAAACCTGTAGTTACACTTCTAAATAAGAAGTGCCAATAATGATAAGAGCATAAACAAAAGTAGTTAGTGTCAGTATAAATATTATTCCTAAAGGTTAATGGCCTTGGAAATGGATGGCCAAATGTGGACCTCCTGGAGTTGCCATGGTGTGTTGGCTGCTCTATGGCTGGGAAGATATCATGAAAATTATGCTTGTGCACCAGTAAGATCCAGATTACGCACCAGGTGGCACAGGAGGTCAAGTAGTGCCTGGGCTGTGAAAGGAGCCCTGTGGATTCCTGGCTTGTTCTGGACCTCTGGCTCTGTCTTTGGGGGAGGAGTCCTTAAAACCAGTAGTGACATCAATAGATCTCCCTGTTAGGCCCTGTGCCCTCTCACCTGCTCGATGGAGCGTTGCAGATCACTTTAAGAGCTCCCTGACAGTTCTCTGGTGCTTCTCAATGATCACAGCCAGTGCTCTGAGTCATTGACTGAGCACCGGCACAATGTGTCTCGCAAGACCACCAGAAAGCCAGGCCTTCATTCACTGAACCACTTCAACAGGGAACCAACTCCTCAGTTCACCCAACACTGGACAACCAGGGATTACACCCACTCCTGCCAAAAGGTAAGAAGGAGGGGAGCCAATTAATAAATTACCTACATACGCTCAGTCACTACACACATAAGGCTCAGCCACACTCAGACTCTCTTCCACAGGCACACAAAACACAGACTTCTCTACACACAAAGTTTAGCCGTCATACACAATGTGAACCATTAGGTTGAGAAACTGTATTATAAGAATTCTCTAGACCATCTTCTAAAAAAGCAGCATGTTTCATGTCTATATGTGCCATGGAAATCCAACTGTAAATATGTATATCCTCTGGATTTTCTCTCCTTTTCCTTTTGGTGGCAAAACATCAAACCATCCATAGACTCTATTGGACTCCAACGCTACTTCTGTTCTGAGCTGATATGCTTAAGTAGAAGTTCTTCTGCATTGACAAACCAACTCATACTATGTTTGGATTTTATTCATTGGCTGAGAGTCAACCCTGAAATCACTGTGTGTGGGTGGCAACTAGCATGTTGCAAATCAAATGAATTTGAACAGCAGAAACCTTAATTTCATTGTATCAGAATTACTGATAGAATAAAGTAATACCGATACAGCAAACAAAATCTCCCGCATGAGTATCCGCATGCCACAAATGTAAGTTTAATGTGTTCATGTATCCTTTAAGCAAAAAGTACATTGTAGGGATGATTCTGTATCACATTTGCTTATATCTCACCCCTCTGTCTTGGGTTGGCCCTAAATAGGTAAATTAAACTACATAAAGTATGGATCCAAGTATTTCTACGCTATATATATTTTTTTTAATTTTAAGTAGACATAAGCAATTCTAACCCTCGGTCTGGTCCTGAATCCTGAATCAGTTGAATATTATCTAGTTATAGACTTACCACTAACATTAATTAAAGTGGATTTGTCACTGTTCTGGAATTTATACCATTGAAAAAAACATTGAAAATCACCTATAACATGTGTTAACTTTTTTTTCTATAAGAGTTATATGAAATATTTTGCAAAAGGCATCATGATCTAGTTTTTATAAGATAAAGCCAGCACACATTGCAAATGAAGAGGAGAAAGCAAAGCATTGTTTTTAAGGCTCGTGCATGGCGAAAAATATGCACGGCCATATGGCAGTTCGGCTTTTCTGAATTTCGTTAACAAAAAAAAAGACTTGGAAAACTAATCATACAAACTGAAAAGGCAGATAAATTGGCCAATCAGTGTACTGCAAAATATATAATTTTTTATGAATATTAATTTATAAAATATTGCATAACTATATAAATATATTTAGCAGAACACTGATAGACAATTTGGTTCACAGATCAAGGGAAAAAAGTAACCAATAGAGTGAAAAAGAGGAGGAGGCGTGTATTTATATATGCATTTATTATATCATTTATTAAATATATCATATATAAATATAGATTTATTTATTTTTAATGCTGCTCTTTTTTCGCCTCAATCGGTCACTCCCACTTGATTGTGAATGAAATCAACATCCCCTAGCCATCAATTCCCAGCAATCATCTCTTAATTTGTGGCACTAGGACCAGACTAAATCACAAATCAAAAAGAACATGTTCGTCCAATCCGTGTTTCATTTGGTTAGTGATTAAGTGTAAATTTTGACTTGGCCGATACGAAATCCAAGTCTAAAGCTTTCTTTATGCCAGCTGCCCATGCAAAGGACAGAGCTTATAACAATGATTGACAAGGCGCTAAGATGGAGGTGCCTATTACCAGGATAAAGAGGTACGCATTTCTACATTCAAATTTCATTTTCACACCTCACAAATACATATTTGTTAAATAGAGGGATAAGTAAACATATCCTTGGAAGTAAGTTATCTCCTTTAAACCTAAAACACCATGTAAGATGGATATGTTAGGAAACCACATGGCTGTATTCCAGCTAGCATACATGACTGTGCATATGATAAACTGCTTATGAGATTAGTTTATGCTTACATGACAGGTTGATTAGTATGTAAATGCATACCATTTTAAGAAAAGTTAATTATTCCTTTAAACACACTTCTTTAGAAAGAGATCTTTGCTAAGTAAGGTGCACTAACAGCCTTTATAGATTTTATCTTTCCCACATAATTAATTAAAACGTATATAAATAATGCATGCCATAATTTGGGTTTTGCATTAGGTGTTCCAGGAACTGAAGTAAAAGTATTATATATATATTATTATTATTATTATTATTATTATTAATTTATTTCAAAGAGATTTATTCTCTTCATACCTGTCATGCTTTTAGTGAATGTGGCTGAGAAATTAGTTGTACACAAAGAATGATGTGAATAAGGCAAACACATCTCTCAGTGATGATCACACAATCAGAATTATTTCCTAAACTCAGGAAAGTAAATATGAATGGTACGCTGAGTCAAAATAGCTTTTTGAGACTATGGATATTTTACTTAATGTACCTAATTTTTGCCAAATGGATTTATTTCAGAGTTTAATGAAAAATACTGTTTTGTTTTCTGTAATTATTATTAGAAACATCGAAAAATAGAATGTGACTGCTGAAAGGAACCATTCGGCCCATCTAGTCTGCCAAATGTTTTAAATACTTTCATTAGTCCCTGGCCTTATCTTATAGTTAGGATAGCCTTATATCTATCCCACGCATGCTTAAACTCCTTCATGGTTTTAACCTCTACTACTTTAACTGGAAGGTTATTCCATGCATCCACTACCCTCTTTGATATTATTGGTGTTGCTGTTAAGGACCCAGTAGACTTGGAGAATTATTTTGTGCCGAACTGCAATTCAATTCACATTTCTGAGCCAACACACAAGAGAATCTGGAAGTGGGAAATAGCCAGGGACATTAATTCTAGTGTGAGACTAGGTCTAGCATTCTGTTGTATCTAGCTAGTAGCCACTGACTGGGACACCTGAAACAACTTTAAGTGGGAGATAGGAGATTGGCATTTAATAATTAAATATATATATATATATATATATATATGTTTTAACTGTTAACTGTTTTCAATATGCAGTTGATAATGTATTAATTATATTTTTTAAATGTTAACTGTTTGATGAAAGAAAATCTATCTTTTGGAGAGTATAATGTGTTCAGTAACAAAAACACATGTTTTACCTACCCTAGGTCATTGTTTCTAGTATGAGACTAGGCTTCATTTACAGTTTTACATTGATAGGAGATTGACATTTTGACATTGTTCCCAGAGTAAGACTAGATTACCAATATGTAGTTGTATTTTTTTATTTTAATTTTGTTAACTGTTAGGAGAAAGAAAACCCATTTTTTTTCTAATCCCAAGAGAAATCAAGGAAGGGCAGGGGAAGGGGTTATGTTCCCCAATTGCCCCTTCAGGACTAGTGGCATGGCCTCTGAAAGTCTGAACAACTCTTCCTCATGAGGGCTGTTGACACCTCCTCATCCACCGCCTCGACTACCACTACTGCTTCCACCACAATTACTATTAGTAGTATTCAGCCTCACGATAGTGGGATTAGCAGCATGTCCTTTATGTCCAATTCACCACCCAGGAGGCAATTGGATTTTTTTCTTTTTCATGCTGCAATCATTTTTGCCCCCTAGTTTGGACTTCCTGAGCTACTTGGATGAGAAAAAGAGTGTGTGGCCTGCTCTCTGTCTGGTTGCCAGCAGCTATTCTCATGTCCACCAACCACCAACCTCTGTTCAAAGTCAGAGAGTGTTATAGGGAATTCTGTTATAGGGAATATTCTGAATCCCCAATACTCACAAAAGCTAATAGCCTTCCTCAAATACTTTAATACTTGAAGCCTTGCCATTTTCCAGCTAAGATACAGTTGGCCATCTTCCTCTCTAGTTTCTAAATTTGCAAAAGTATTCTAAAATCTAATGGTTAATGATATATATTGTCATTGTCTTTCATATAGTTGCCGACTCTGACTCTTGCTGTGCCTGCTACCTTGGGAGAAGCTGATTGGGCACTGTGTTTGGACTGGATGTGTAGGAAAGCTTTGTTTCAAATGGTTTCTCCCATTTGCATCTGTAGTTGTAGCAGGGATAGTCATACTGCAAGGCTCAGTCAAGCAAAATGAAAAAACTACAGTAACAGGCATTCGAAAAAAAGGGGGAGCAACAAGAGCAATTTTACTTGAAAAATGGGGAGTTTAAAAAAAAAAAAGGAAAAAGTGAGCAGGTAATTGATAACTTACTCACCTGTTCCATTCTTTCATTTATTAAAATGTCCCCTTTTTTCAATTAAATGACTTCTGCTGGCCGTGGGCACAGTTTTTTTTTTTTTTTAACTGAGTGACAGTTACTGTCTCTACAGATTGGATGTGTAGTAAACCTTTGTTCTTGTCAAGGTGGAAGAGGCTCCACGTTTTTCATTAATACAAGATAGCAAAAGGACAATGATTACAATCAATCACTTTTTTTTATTGCCATATATAATAATCTATTTTTGGCAACTTAGAATTGGCTTTTCAAAAATGGATGATATTATTTAGTTGTTAGGTCCAGGCAATATTGTAATCATTTTGCATACAAGCAGAGTCTTGATAACCATTTTTGCTGCTATTTTGGCTGCTTGAATGGCCTTCCTGATTTTTTTTTTTTTGTACCGAAATTAGGTCAAGTCAGTGACATACACGGACAAAAAAAAAAGAAAAACATAAAAAATTCTGCCAAAGTGGTTCTGAAGAACCCAATGTTTCACCCTTTCCAAGTTTATTGCCTATTAATTTTTGTAAGTCACATTTCAAATACCCACAGGGGAATAAATAGGTGAGAAATGCTGAATTAAAAAAAACAACTGTCAAAGAATTGATTAGGTTTGAAGCAAAAAAGAAAAAATGAAAAATGAAGTATATGTAAAATAAATGAGAAAAAAAGTATCTCTACCTTTAGAATATGAAAGAATCCTTAATATATATACATACACCTCAGGTCAGACAGTGTTTAAAAACCAACATTATACTCTATGGTCTTCCATCTTTCTGGGCAGGGAATAAAGTAGGGAATTCCATAGAGACTAACTGTGTGTTGAAAAAAAGAACTGTGTGGCCCAAAGTGTATGTATATGGCTGAAGGATCCTGTCATATACTCATTTATTAAATATTATTTTTTTTAAATTACTTTCAAAACTTAATGAAAGGATTATTATTACATTAAAATATAGTTTTGAGGTGAAGGTGGTCCTTTTAAGCATTGAGACTGCTTCCATCTACATGGAGGGGATTGGAGATAATGATTGTAGCAAAACAATAGCTGATAGCTCCTAATACAGAACAATATTATATGGAGAGTATCCACTCTTTAATTCTAATTGGAGCAATAGGGGGATTTGCAAAGAGCATGTTAAGTTTATTATACTTTGTCGAACAGGTTAGTACTCCAGGATATTCTAAAAAAAGTCTCTCCACCGAAGGAATTGGCAGTACCATTATTCGTCTTTTTATGCACACAGCTGCAATAAAATTATGAGTAAAACCCTTATCCATTAAAGCACTGGAACATTTAACCTTTTGATTTCATTAGCTCTCAAGTGGATCAAGATTATTGAAATTATCTGTAACCCAAATTGAACAGTACACATTTTATCTGCCATGGAAAGGTGACCCGGCCCTGTTTAGATTTGAACCTGCACTTAAATGTTTATTAGAAATACTGTATATGGATAAGTAATGAGTGAGCTATCACACAAGCCAATGAATATATAAGTGTAAATTGTTAGTTAGTGCAGTTGTTTTAATTTTATAGAAAGTTGCTATTGCAATGCACAGACATTAATATCATTGTGGAGAATTTCCTACAAGTATACTCAGTCCATACAGAATTACCTTTTATACTTTTTTCTGGGTGTCCGTAACATAGTGGGTGCATTTCTATTATACTGTTGATAAAATCAAAAAATTTTAACACATCAACTAGTACATCCTTAATAATTACACATTTGTTTCTCTGTTGGCCTTCATATATTTACTGTCATTTCACATTATTAAAAGTAGCTTTAAAAATAATAGAAATAATAATAATGATAATAATAATAATAATAATAATAATAATTGGCTTGTCTTCTCAATAGCAATAAAATCACTCATCCATTACTCTTAAATCGTATTATTTTAATTTTCTATGGAATGGCCGTGCTAATTGGTGGGACGTGCTAAATCTTCTTGAAACCCATCTTCATTAATGTTTTTGGGAGCTAAGAATTTATTTTATAAATATATTTATATAATATATAGCTCTAGGTGTTTCGTTGCTGGTAGAGTGCTCTGTTGTCTAATTGGATTTCCTCCAAGCACTTTGAAACATGCCATTTCTGTGCAGTTATCATATCTACATTAGGTTAGAACTATTGATCTGCAATTAATGATGCTCCAAGGCTTTTTAGATCCACTGCTTATCTTATTTTAATTCTTCTTCCAATTAGATTTTCCTAGAAATGTCAACTTAATGTATAAAAAATATCTAAAATTTCATCAGCTAATATAAAATTTAATCGGAAAATATATCTCTAATTGTGTCAGTATGTATCTATATATATGTCTCAGCAAAAATTACAGTGCGTATATGCAGAGTGCCTTACAAAAGTATTTAGACCCATAGACAGTTTTTTTTAATATCAGTCAATTACAAATGCCGTCCTCTCTCTTATTTTAAACACCAAAACTTAAATCAGTTTTGTTTAATTTTTTTCCATTAAATTTTTTATTTTCATTTCAAATAAAGATGGGGAATGGGTACAGAAAGAAAAAGAAGGGGGGAAGGGAGAGGGGAATGCAACTTCGGTACATAGTAATACACTCACAGATGATCAGCAGTGCTCTTTTTATGTTTAACAGTAACGTAATAATAAAGTAATGGGATATCGACCCCGATTTGGTTCCAACAGGGCACTTAAACAGGTAGGTTCAAGATTAGGACCATAGAGTACACATGAAACTACAATCATCCTGGGTTACCAGATCTCCATGTGCGCCAGAGTTTCCATGTTTTCAGGTAGTGTGTGGAAGGAGGGAAAAGGAATGTATAGGAAGTTTCATATATCTATTGCTTATGCAGTTCCCCAAGTAGGTCCTCTCTTTTGGGGGGTACAGGAGACTTCCATTTCCTTGCTGTTAGCTGCTGTGCTGTCAGGGCAATGTGTATGATCATTTTTCTTTTGTACTGGGATATCTCCACCGGGAGATCCAACAACAGGTATGTTTTTGGGGTAAAGAGGAGGGTGGTAGTAGTTGTTATATCTTGGGCTAGATCATGGACTTCTGTCCAGTAGGGGATCAGAAGCGCACATTGCCACTAAATGTGGTGCATCGAGCCCACATGTAACACTTCCTAAGGATTTGGAGTGGTACTCAACTGCAGAAATAATTAAGAGAAACCTTAATGGTTTATCAGAACAATTTATTAGGATTTAAAGGGAACAATTCTTCATTAAGGAATTTTACTTGTAGGTAGATTGCTGAGAACAGATACTGTAACTTTAAGGATTACAATGTGAGATAGTTAGATAAGCAGAGTTCCTGTAGCTTTAAGGAATACAATATGAAGATAGCTTGATAAGCAGAGTTCATGTAACTTTATGGAATAAAATATGAAGATAGTTTGATAAGCAGAGTTCCTGTAGCTTAAAGGAATACAATATGAAGCTAGTTTGATAAGCAGAGTTCCTGTAGCTTAAAGGAATACAATATGAAGATAGCTTGATAAGCAGAGTTCATGTATCTTTATGGAATACAATAGGAAGATAGTTTGATAAGCAGAGTTATATGTTAGAACCAGTTCATGTAGTGAAACATAAGGTTTAGCTTTTCCATTAATTGAACTCAAGAGGCACTGAAATAGATTAGCAATCAGTATTGAAATGCCAGTAGAAGGAAACAATCCAATATATATAACTTGCCGTTACATGGAAGGTTTGAAGAAATAGGAATATTCCAAAGGTAATCCAAAGTCAAATGGAAGGAGAATGGAGATCAGCAGTTTCAACAGTCCAGGTTCAGTACACGTAAATAGTAGTTTAGCAAGAGCTTATTTGTAGCTGGTCTGAATGATCAGGAAGCTTCAAACTAATCAAGCACTTTGAATCAGACGTGGTCCCTCTAGGTAGTGTGAGGAAGCCTGTGTCAGAGAATGGTGCGTGTCATTGGTCTGTGAACCCAGAAGTGTCAGATATCTGAGAAGCCGATAGTTAAGTTCGTACACCACGGCTCTGTGGCATCTCCAACAATCTGGAGAGGTGGAAGGGAAAATTTTATGTAATCTGATTGACATTGGGTACCATCTATAGATTATTTAAACTCACTTATTCCTTAGCTCATTGCCCTGGCATGGTTTCCCTTAGATGGTTATCCGAGAGTGTGTTCCTGATTGTGTTTTTCTGGTGTTTGACTTTGGTCTTCAAGTGGGGGGTAATGTCACGTATCCTTCGTATCCATGTGGCAAAAATGGAGATAATTACCTTCTGAAGACCGAGGGGAGTGCCACTCGGCGGTCTTCTGCCATGATGCCTGGTTTGTGCGGCATGTCGGTGCACGCCGGCCGCTGCGGACCCATGCAATTATATAGCCCCATGTCCATCCAACGTCGACATGTGTGTGATGTCACACAAAAGATGGACAGGCACGTTTTTGGGTCAAGGGCTAGGTACAGCCAATCGGATCTGAAAGAGGGTTATTTAAACTCACTTATTCCTTAGCTCATTGCCCTGTCGTGGTTTCCCTTAGATGGTTATCTGAGAGTGTGTTCCTGATCGTGTTTTTCTGTTTTTTGACTTTGGCTTCGTTTTGACTTTGCTGATTTCTGGTACCCTTGACTTTTGGCTTTTCCTTTTTGCTGTGTCTCGTTCTTTGGCTAGTTTTCTAACTATTCTCGGGTACGTTAAGTCCGGTCATTCTAAGACCCAGTAAGACATTACCCTTAGTTCTAAGGTGTGTTGCTATACTGCATGCTGCATCAATATAATCCTGACAGGTGGTCAGTTGCCTTTTCCTGCGTCCTGTGGGGCGGGCTCTAATGTCAAGTGTAGGTGTTTGGATAAAATTGAAATCCCCACAGAGGAATAAGCCACCAGATTTGACTTTGTCGATAGTGTGGAGTAATGATTGAAGATACGCTTTGGAATTAGAGTTAGAGAAGTAAGCCGTTACCAAACTGTAGTGTGCATTGTTGAACAGGACTATAAGGATGATATATCTGCCCTGTGGGTCTATCATTTTTTTTTTTGTACTGTCAGGGTTACATCCTTATGGATGAAGATAGATACCCCGTTTGTCTTGTTTTCAGAGAGGGCATGGAATTGAGTCGGGCAATGTGTATTCAAGATAGACAGTGTGTGATCTCTAGTCCCTCTTTCTTTAAGTCCCTGAGTAAGAGACTATGTTTACTTGGGTATTTAAGCCCCTTGACATTAAGGGTCGTGACTTTCATTTTGTGTTAGACTAGAAATCAGTAAGCATCCCCTAAGTCCTCTCTGGGATGTCTGTAGACATTGTATGGTCATAGCTGTGGTGGCAGCTATTGTAAGTCGGACAGGTGAGGAGGGTGTCCGCCTTGTACCCAATGATGCTAGGTGGGAGAAGAGTGGGGAGGGGAAACAATATGAGGAAATAAAAACCTAACAAAAACAACAAGCAATTTAGTGCCCAGAAGGTCTAAGCCGTAGTGTGTGTTGGCAAATCCAGACACAGACAGTGGGGGGTTGGTCTTGGGTGGCACCACTTTTTTGAGTCACTCGGTTGGTATTGTTTTTTGTTTAGACAAAACTATAACAACTAGGACAGTTGTGCTATCGGCAGTATGGCTCTGGTGGCACGACCATGTATGGTGCAACTTGGGCAGTGTCAGTCTCTAATCAGGTAGTGTTAAAGGTCGTAGTAGATCTATATAGTCATGCTATAAATAAACTGTGCTTACAGTACTGGCGCTAGAACAACCACAATAGGCAGACATGTCTCGCAAAACGTAGAGAACTGAACACATGATAAACTTTACAAACCAATTACATATGCATACGGGGCATAGTGATATACAATACCCTACGGGCAAGGCCCTAATGCTCTCAGGCTTGACACCATTCTGGTGATAGCCTGGGGATTTTAGCTAGAGTGGCTGGATGGAGTTCTGGTAAAGGTATACCCCAGTCTTTCAGCTTTTGCGGACCTATCTTTTGCGTTGCTATGACGTGGATTACCCCTTGTTTCTGGATTATCTAAACAAGGGGTATATAAGTCAGGTCGTTGGATCAAAGCATGGCAGTGATCTGCAAAAGTGATTTTCGAAATTGTAGTAGTTGACAAGTCCGCAAAGACTTTGATAGTGCTGTATGGCTCAGGGAGGGCAGCGTTTCTGCAGGTCTTGGTGATGCGCCTTTTCACATGGAAAGAATGGATGCGTGCTATCACGTCCCGCACAACTGTGGCTGGCAGGTGGCTGGGTCTGCGAAGGCGGTGGACTCTATCTATCACCAGCTGGTCTGGATGTGTGGCTGGTATCAGCTCTTGGAACAGGTCCATCAGGTAGTTGGAGAGGTCCGAGTTTTGGACCGTCTCTGGTATACCTCTGAAGCGGAGGTTGTTCCCCCTGAATCTGTCCTCCAAGTCAGCAATCTTGCACCTTTGTGCATCCAGCATGTCATCCATCACTTGGATCTTGTCTGCCAGGCCATTATGTGCTGTTGCAAACTCATCCATCCTCTATTCTACTTGTGCTATTCTGTGCCCAATATCCAGCAGTTCCCTTTCGAGGTCTGTGGTCAGGGCATGGATTTGCTTTATGATAGTGGTCTGTGAGGTCAGACTTTAGGGCTCTCATTCCTGTTGCAGTGAAGGGTCCCTCCTCTGAAACGGAGCTTGGTAAGGCCGGGGGGAGGTTGATACGTCCCTCGAGTGGTAATCGCCGCCATCTTGGATAGGGCTGCAGCCTTCCCTGCTCTTCCCCGCAGGAGCATGTACCAGGAAGAAGGAGGCTTTGTCTACCTTTTGCATGCTTGCTTTTGCTCTTCTCGGACATTAGGAAAGTGGGTATCTGCTTTCGTAGTCCAATGCTGCTCGGAACTCCAATTATTTTTAGCTCTTGAGACAGTGAGCCGCGGGAGCTTTACATGCGTGCGGCCGGACCGTTCAAGCTCTAAGAAACACCCCCGCAACATTATTTTTAAGAAAGTGAAACCATATCCATATTTTTAGAACTAAGCCTCTACTTGACTATTTTTCTATATGAAAAGGCTGCCAGGAATTGACTTGGGACCTTACAGTTTTAGGCTAATACAGACAAACTGGTAAAATGTTCAAATCGAGTATTCTTTAGGATCAGCTATTTTGGGCTCAAATTTCAAATTCACTTTATTGAATAACTCTTATAGTGGAAGATAAATTAAATCAGCATGACACAGACATACATACATAAAAAAAAACATGAATAAGAACTTGGTGGAAGAACTTGGGCAGCACAGAGGGAGTGATCTTGCTGCTATCGGCGGTCTGTCACCAGCATGCTATGCTTCCTGATGGTAGACGCTGACTACGCACAAGCATTCCGGCTGGCTAATGACTCTCTAATGACACTGCCGTAGATAGAGTTACATCTCTAACAACAGAGCATTTTCTATATATTTTCTATTTCATTGTGAAACACTGCACATACAGACTCGAAGCACTATGACCACTTCAAATACAGTGGCAGCTGGTGAAGTTTTAAGATGGTGGGGTGCAAGACTCCTTCCACAGAGTTTTACTTTACCCTATACATTAAAGATATATTCATATAATACAGAGAGGTGAGCATAATACAGAGATGCTCATACAATAAAACAAGATGGGCACAACATAAAGATATCTATAATATATATATAGCCGAGTATGCTATAGAGATAACAATACCACAAAAAGAGCAGGGAAAAAAAATAAACATATAATACACAACACAAAGTTACCTATAAAATACACAGAACTGGGTAGACTACAGAGATACCCCAGGGATGTGGAATTTGTATTGCCAAATTACTGGAACATGCAGTTCTGGGCACAAGCAGGTAGTTTATTTGGGAGTTTAGCCCTGCCGTGGGCAAGCCACAGGATTGAAAGAGGGAGGACAGTGTTTGTGGCACGTAGGGTGAGTGTTGTTCTCACAGTACTGGTAGACCTTAAAAGACGCTCCGGCAGGCACGCCATACAACCAGCACACACCAGACATGCACAAACAATTTACCCAGCACACATCAGACACACACACACACTACAAACACACAACATGCATCCTGCACACAAACACACAACAACCAGCCAGCACAAACCATACACTCGCGCACACACCATGCTACCAGCACAAACACATATAACAAACAGCCAGGACACACCAAACACATGCTACGCACAGTCAGCACACACCACACATGTTACACTCAGCCGAAACATCATGCCCAGCCAAAACACCCCACACACACTATGGGGGAGGACAAAGGGTGAGACACTAAACTTCAAAGTTTTGCACAATAAATCCAAATGTAATAAATATCCTGTTATGACTATAGCTAAGCTGGAGTATTTTTCCAGAAAAGCTATTTTTGGGATTTAATCTAGGAAAAGAGTTTAGTGAATGACCCTACCAATGTACACGTGTAAACAGGGTCCCTAAGCTCTGTAATTTTAACATTTGTGTCCGGACAAGTAGATTGTGATGACGGACAGGTAGATTGGGTTACTTGTTTAGTCCCTTTTTTATTTTTTTATTTCCCCATGTAACCATACAACAGGTAGAGTGGCAAAAATGCAGATAAATAACAGAGCTGGCACAATTAGGAGATAACATAACATTCCACACAGCCAGGATCACTGTGATGATTTATATAGAGCTGCAATTCAGAGATACTCACAAAGTACATGTCTCTGTATAATCCAACTCTCTCTCTCTCTCCTCCTAGCCCTCTCATAGCTCTCCTCTATGTGACCTCATCTTCAGTAGTGCTCCTGCAATGACAACTTTAGCTTTCTCTTAAATTTTGCTGCTGTTTTGAAATATGTCAGCTACTCCATTAGCTCTCAGCACACAGTGTGCACATGGTTAAAGCATCAGGATACTGATATACTCCTTATTACCTTTGCAGCATTAATCTGCAGTGGTATTATGAAGCCAAGATGTAGATGGTTAGCAGAATCAACAATCATTACAGGTTAAAATAGATTGAAATCATAATCTGATCAGTCTTCAGAGTCACAGCCCCAGTCCTGCAGTCCTATAAGTTCTCAAGTAAGCTTCTCCAAACAGCTACCTATGAATGGGAGGGGCCCTGCAGAACTGAAACCTATTATAGAATTAGAGACACACATTTTCCCCTTCCCCTCACCCACCCCTCCAGAATATTTTTTACTGTTTTTAAACTACTGCAATTTTTTTCCCCATGTACAACTGATAGGATACTGCCCCATGTGCCCCTATGGACAAGCCCCCACTGTTCAAATCAATAAAGCGGTCATGGTCCTTGGAGTAACACTTCAAAAGAGCTACAGAATCTATTGGGAGCAATGTAATGAAGCTAGTGAGTGTATTACAAAATAGTGCAAAACACTGGCTACAGGGGATGCTTGCAGCAAATACGCTGCTACTCAAAAAGAAAGCATGTTTGGTGATTCAAAAAGCATTGCATGCCACAAATGCACTGTGAGAAAAAGTTTGTAGTCCAATAAATCAAATGTAATGGTGATTGGAGAAGTCCTTTAAAATAAAATACTATTCTAAATGAAATGTCCATGAAAATACACAAATACAGATTTATATTATCCTTCAATTATCCTTTTATTTTAATGAAAAGAAGACCTAACAATTTACAATAGCATAAAACATTTTTACTCTTATAAATATTATTACTGTACTTATCATTTTTTTTTTTAAATTACATCTATAGATACCTTTTCTCCATCTAATAAAACAATTAGATTGACTCTGTAATATGTCCTTCTGGTCCCAGCATTCGCTAAACATTTGTCAACCACTGAATTAAGAATGAAATCCCATTAATAAAGCTTGAATTATGAAATATTAATTGCGAAACAGATTTTGCCGCACTATATAGACACAGGCACACTGAGTCCTCCCTCACCACCTTGCGTGTATCAGGATCTTCATAAAGTGTACCATCTGCATCAGAAAAAAATGCATTATTTGGGAAGGATGTCGGTGTACCCAATAATGACCTGCTGTTTGCACAGATGTTTATATGATGGATCACCTACTTTTGGAAATTATAAGTAAAAAAAATGTTGCAATGGTATCATAACAATAACCATCCTATCTCATCTTAGAGTTGGAATTAGAACACTGTGTACACTATCAGGAATCAATAGTAGAGTCTGCTTTGACAAAATAGTCAGACTATGTTTATTTTGTTTATAAAATTAACTCACCGTTTTAATTAATTACATTTTATTTTTTACAGTGTTTTATGTGGGGTAAAACAAATCTTCAATACTTTTCCTATAACCTAGGGGAGCATATACTTCTTCCCAACACTTTAATTGTAGGGGTGTATGTGGTGCTATAGCTAGGTTGGGGCTGTCCTGAGAAATTTCAGGTGACTTACAAAAAACAGTTTTTGTAACTGACATGCAATTAGGACAAATTTATTGAGGTTTATAGATACATTAATGTGAGTACTGTGAGTTGTGGAGCTCTGTTATACACTCAGACACACCAACAAAATGAAGTTCATTGAAAAGAGGCACACATGCACAAAAGAGAGGGTCAGAGGCATTTTGACCCAAAATAGGGATTGCCACTCCTAAATAGGGACACTTGTGAGGTAATGGTTTACTACTACAGGCACCTGACTGGAAACAAATCTGGTACTGGTGGTGAATAACATGACTCTGTGTATGTCAATATCAGTAGTAAATAATGTGTGAGTAATAACCCCATGCAGTCAGTATCAGTCAGCCATACACATTATACATATGTTTTCTATCCCTCTAATAAAGCCTGCTGTCAATGTCAGATTCAGACCAATAACACAAACACTCCTGCTTATTGGCTCCCATTGATCCAGTTGCCATCATTGTCCAATTATGTTTTCTTTTCTTTTTTCTGGTGTACAAGTAGATTTTTTTTTTATTCCCAGCTTTGATTGGTCGAATGCATATAATCTGCATACTGGGAGGGGCAGCAGAGGTATTACGCAGTGCTGAGTGGGTTAAGGAGGAGACTTGGTAACAGGAAGTGAGAGAGAAGCCGCCATCTTACTCTCTCCTTAGAACATGACTGGGAAATTATTTGTCATTTTAAATGGTCAAAGAGGGACACTTTAATATTAAAGGTGTGAGTGAGGGTGTGGCCTGGACTAGAGTGGCTCTGAGAAATTTTAGGTGACTTATTAATAACAATTTATAAAACAAAAATGGAAAATGTCTGACTGATTTCTAAACACATTTATTGCAGTTTACATCACTGTGAGTTTTTTTTTTTTTACTGTGGAGCTCTGTTATGATTTAAAGCATATATTCATTAAGCAGTGAGTTGTATTGAGCTAACAGTTAGAATCCAACATTAAGCCAAATAATTGAGTTGGACAAATCTCCAACTCACCATGCTGTTCATTCATTTGCTTTGCACTCAAAGTCACCTCTTGAGAGGATGTGAAAGGTGTCAATATGGGCAAGATGCTGCACTATCATTTCAGAGGGTGGAGTAGTGTGGAAGGGCGTGGGTGTATTTGGAGGTAAGGTTTGCGATTGTGCCCATTTTGCCCTGAGGAGCAAATAAACCAGTCGAAAGAGAGTGCTGAGAACAGACAGCTCAATTAGCCTGCCCTTCGGTGGGTCCCCGCTCAGTTCTCAAGCTAGTTTTAGCTCATCTTGTACCATTACAAAAAGAACAAGGCCATTTGTATCTTAGACTGATTCCACCCAAAAGGGCAGAACAGACCAACTCTCTCCACACGAGAGATACAGCAACCCCAGATGATTGTTTCAGCCTTGTTAGGCATCATCATTGATGTATAGCCAATATCCCTCTAGGCACCGTGAGCAAAGGGTCTGCATTACCCTTTAAACTTAAGGAGAGCAAAAAAAAACAAGTCTCAAGAGAGTGCTGAAAATAGCTCAATTAGCCTGCCCTTTGGTGGGTTCATTTTGTCCTGATAACAAGGAGGCTGTCTCTCTCTCTATATATATATATATACATGTACCCAACCTACAAATAATTCACGTGCTGCCCTAGTACCTGTTCTGATATTTTTTTTAGTGCTTATTGATTAAAGCCATATGGGTGATTGTTTCCAACTCATATTGAGCCTAAATGTTTCTATTGATTCACCAAAGATTACCATTTAGTGAATAAACATACGATCTAGAAAATTATTCTGCAGTTAGTACTTTAAGAAGAAAAAAAAAAACTGTGTTGTTATATTTCTGGAAAATGCATTAGTGTTTATATCTTCAGACTGCAGATCGATTTGTTCTAAGAGAAGAAAAAAAAAAAAGGCCTAACATAACAAAATACATTATATGTAATGTCGCATGACACATAGGTCTGAATGTATCATTTCCTTGTCTTTATTCATTACGTAGCCCCAGAGCAGTGATGGCTGATCTTGGCTTGGCAAATACTTGTGAACAACATTTCCCAAGATGCTCAGCCAACCATCATGCAGAATCAAGCCACTGGATTTCACAGCTATGAACATTGAGAAATAGATCTAATAAAACATATATCGTATCCACTGCAACCCAACCAACATGTTCTGATACATACAAAGGATTTGAGATTTGTGGGTAAATGTCCTATATCATTGTTTTCTACTGCATGTAACAATGCAATAATCAGCCCTCTAGTTATAGGTTAAGCTATATTGCTTCTCAAGTAGTCAGTAGAATTATTGCAGAGAAAGGTCAGTGACTAAGAATTAATGAGAGATAATTATTCATGAGACATCTATTTTTGACCACATAAGGTAGAGTGACTGCAGTATTCTTCTGGACATCATTAAAGTGACATTACTCATCTGCTATCAAATGCCTGACTAGGCACCCTTTAATATGCTTTTCTTCCCAGTTCCTCTATTTTTCTGCTGTAACCTTTCTAGTAAAAAAGAAAAGAAAAAAAGTCAGCTTTTTTATTTTTTGGCTGTTTCTGCTTCAATTAATAGGCAATGTACTCTGCACTTCCCAGCACCCTCCATGATCTAACCCTCAGATATATGGATTATATATCAGTGCAGGATTAATAGGACTTAACTCTAAAAGGGTCAGAGAAATGCTGACATCGGACCT
Source organism: Pelobates cultripes (assembly GCA_933207985.1). Taxonomy (NCBI): domain Eukaryota; kingdom Metazoa; phylum Chordata; class Amphibia; order Anura; family Pelobatidae; genus Pelobates; species Pelobates cultripes. The sequence goes on along the minus strand of OW240912.1, from coordinate 206,761,071 downwards.
TCACTGCTTTTTTTGTGTCACAGTATCATGACATTTAAGCACAGAGCTTGAGACAACAAAGAGAAAGCCTTCAGTTATTTCTGAGATTCCTTAAGATGCCTTATGAGTAGTGATGTTTCTATGTATTCATAATTCTCACACAAGGGTAACTAGCAATGGTTGCGAAAGATAAGGACTGTGTAAGAAAACTATTTAATATTATGTAATCTTTCAGAATAGGAGATATGTCATGTTACCCTCTATCCTCTATACATATAGGTAGTGGACATATAGTCTGTATTTTTCTCCATTTATCAGACATGTACCTTAGCAACATGCATACTTTTCCCCAAAATGTTGAGTCCTTGGATAGTGTGCAGACCAGAAAGTTGACCAGAAGCTGGTGTAGGTAATTTGGGAGCAGCTACTTTCACCAAAAATACAACCTAAAGCCAGGGCACAGGGAAATTAAGAGTAGTAAAGTACATATAGCCACAACATTAAACACAACATATAGACATGGTTGAAGGTATAGTAAAAATTTACAAAACGACACACTTCACATTCTTTATTCTTTATTTCAAATGCAGTTGAACTCTTAACCTTATATTTTGAAGGGCAGACTTTGAAGATGATAACTGCAATCAAGCACTGGGATTTTGTCCTTCTCTTCTGGAGCAAATCGCCCCAGTTCTCTCAGGTTTTATGGATGACTTTTCCCAAGTGTAAATTTCAAATTTTCACACAGATGTTTAATGGGATTCAGGTCTGGACTCATTGAAGGCCTCTTTGGAATGGTTTAGTGTTTTCTTCTCATCAGTTCGTGAGGGTTTTTGAGTGTTTTTGGGAGCATTATCCTGCTGGAGGATCCATGATCTGCAGCCGATACACAGAATGCCTTGATAGTCTCATGAGTCCATTGTGCCCTGCACACACTCTAGGCACTCAGTGCTAGGTGCAGCAAAGAAACTCTAACATATCACTGAGCCACCTCCAGATTCAGACTAATTCAGACTAGCTGGTGATCTATGAATCTTAAAATCTTCAGAATGTTTTGATGCCAAAAAAAAGCCTTTTTAATGTAAATGCTGCCATTTCATTGAAAAGGCAGTGTTTACATTGTTGCCTAGTAAACTGTGCAGCTCTGCAGTGAGGCGCTGAACGTTCCCCATAGAGATGCATTTTGCTGCACATGTGCAATAGCCTACCAATGCTTGTCTATGAGATAGCACTGGATTTGCTGAGATAATCAAAATTGATCATCTCAGCCATGGAGGCGGAGTCATGTGTGGCCAGCCATAGCAAGAATGGCCCAGCGTGGGTGGAAAGGTAAGTAAATTCCCCTTTTCAGAGTAATCAAAGGGACCTAAACAGGCAGACAGGCACTTTAGTGTCAGAAATAAATTTTTGAATTCCTGACACTATGATGTTCCTTTAATGCACAAAAGCGTAATATGTTCCATGGGAGGCATCCTTATATATATATATATAAAAAGATTGTCTTAAAAGAATTTAGGAACATTTAAAATATTGTGGCAGCATATGGATAATTTTTATTGCTCATTTGATGGTTTTATATTTTTGTGACAGGTTCACTTTAAGTTCAGTTCAAGCCTCCTGACATATAAATGAAAATATTTACAAATGCTTTTTCATGTGTAAGATGCTATAGTTTTCCTTTCAATTTATAGGATTAATTTATACAGACATCATGCCAGGCCAGGCAGGTCAGAATCCCTCGACTTCCTGCCTCTTATCCTTCTATACCCATTTCTGAGTTATTCCCGCTCTGGTAATGAGCAACTGCAAGGCTCTATGAGCATCTGCATGAAGCCTGATTACTAAAAGCCTTGCAAAATGAAATAAGGATGATTTTTCCATCTTCTTTATTTTGTAAATAAAATGGTCTGACCATATGCTGTATGAATTTCTCGCTGATCATTTAATGAGACAAGACAAGCTTGAAAACCTTATTAGACATACAAAGTAGCATCTGAGACAAATACTTACATTTCCTAAATGTATTACCAACCCCCTCGCTGGAACTCTAGAATATTCAAGAAACAGCCAAGCGAAATTATGCTATGCTAAAAAATATATTTTACATAATGGTAGTGATGATCAGCATCCTTGGATTGCCATTGACTGTCATCCCTTCTCATCATTTATACCATCTTCCAAGGGTGCATTAACTTTAACTGTTCCCCACGGAGTTCGAGAGGCCACTTCATAATCATAGCATTGTAAAGGCAATTGTCATCCACGCTAAAGAGAAATGTAGTCTATTGTCACTTTAGTAGGTAGCATAGAAGAAAGAATGACTTATTAGTTGTATGAATATATTTATAAAATAGCACGCAAGTAGTGTATACAGTTTATAGACACAACAGGGGATCATGGGGAAAGAAATGCTTAAATTTTGTAGTCATGGATCATTTTCGACAAGCAGGGTTGGAGTTACAGGCAGCTAATGACTAGAGCAAACAGCAAATTGCAAGTGGAATTGTGCAAAAGCCTCTGTTCTGAAAATGAAGTAGACTCTGGGAGCAGCCACTCTGCAAAGCTCTTATATTATATTAATGATATATATTCTTCTAATTTGATTAGTACTGATTTTATTTTGATATATCGGATTTTTAAGTGGGCTAAAATCAGGGTCCGAGAAGTCATATTGGATCAGGAAGGAGACTTTATGATAATATTATAATTATAAAATTGGTATGATCCATTCATTCCCACAAATAGTTTATACACGTATCTGAGAAATGTGTAGAATGAACAAAGGGATTTCAGTTTGGAAATGTCAGTCCAACTCCTTTATTTTAAAAGCTTGGGTATATTGGACCATAATTTAAAATTTCATTCTCAGTTCTTCCCAATTGCTAGTTTAGTAAAAAAAAAAAAAAAAAACTCAACTAAATGCTATGTTCTTTTGCACATGGCCACTGGGAATTCAAATGTGAACATTCTGGCAACTTTAAGGAAAAAAGAAAAAGAATAGCGTTACAATACATTTTCTTTAGTCCTGTCACATTGATGGCTGCCACTGTCAGACAACAAAATCAAGAATCTCTTAGCTCTTCTTGGATCACAGGATGCTCACAGATGACAGATTTTGAATGCAGATTTTAACCATGCCGTACATAATTCAATCAAAGTCAGTTCAGCCAGAATTTAACATCTCCAAGGATTTTTTTTCCTCTCTTATATTTTCAAATATTCTCTATAATTAGCAGTAAAGCTCATGTGAGTATAATAGTTCTGCAATTTTATGAATACACTGATACTGAATTTATGTTAAGACTTAAAAAATAGACCCAATTCGTGAATTAACTAAAACTTTATTATTTTGTCTATATATGTAATAGGTTAGTTTCCCCAATGGATCGCAGTAGCCCCAGCATGATATAAGATGTTACAAAATAAAATGTTACTCTAGAAATAGTCTAGATGAGATTGTTCCATGTTGAATGTTTTTTACTGCATTGTTACACTTGTGTTGCCTCATCAAATGTCAAGCACTGTAAAGAATCTACACATAGTTTTTCTGTAAATATTGACCCATGTTATTAATATTTTATTAAGTTATTTCTCAAGTACAACTTACCTTCTGAATTTTTGTGTGACCGGTAAACAGACTATCCAACACATTTATGACAATTTATAGACTTGTGGAAATAAAGGATAGCAAAGAACATGTATTAAATGAGTTTACTATCAATAGAAGTAAGATATTAACATACAGATGCAGGTGTGGCTGAAATTTAAATCACACGTATATTGTAGAACTACAACGCAGTAGCCATTCTTTATGGTAGAATGCACACAGCTCAGACTTGTTCCCACTGTTTTTTGTTTTTTTTGTGGGGGAGGTGGGGGCAGGGGGGTTTAAAGAGTTGGTTGAGATTAGTTACAACTGGTGGAATAGGAAATGGACATTCTGGATGTAAAAGATGAATCTTACATGATCTGTGGTTGTATACCTTGAATGTAATTTTCAATATGAGAGAAGTGAACATTCTGCTGAGTTTAAAGTAATGGTGTGTCTTATTTTCCCCCAGGTTAACTGGTTTCCATCTTCCATCCCCAATTGTGAGTAGCAGCAATCTTCTGACCCTCTGGCTGGTGTCAGACTACGCAGTCAGTGCGCAAGGTTTCCACTCTAGCTATGAAGGTAGGTCTTCCTTTTGGTTGCATTCATAAATAAGGCTAGGTAAAATATCTTAGGTGACTAATCTATGAGATTTCTGGCAAAAAAAGTGTGTATTATGAATCTTGTGAAGTAATTTTGCAAGGCAACTGTAGCGCTTAAATAAACATACAGATGGTAGAAACTATGTGATACAGATGCTTCTAATGCAAATGACAATATTTGCCCACTAATGAAGAGGAAAATACAGATTAAATATGCCTGTTGCATGATTTTCATGGGAAAATAATCAGAGATGTCATTCAGGGTCAACAGAATCTGTCTCTGTGTCTACAATTGTGAATTGGTCTGGCTTTGAAGAAAAACTGTAAAAATTCAGTCTTTCCATGAAGAGTAAGACCACATGCAGAGCTTAGAAACACTCTGAGATGTTGGTTTATTAACACTTACATTGCTAAAATAAAGATTTCTGTACATGTCTTTATTGGAAACAGTTGTAGTCAAGGCGATATATAACCATAATTATTGACAAATATCTAAATGCCATAATCATTATTCTATAGTAACACTAACAGACACAGAGAATAACAATACATTCTACTACCCTGTTCTAGTGGTCTAGGGTTCCTGCAAGTTTTGAAAATAACATGTCTTCTGATACTAAAGACACTATGACATCAAAGACAGAAAACAATGTCGGGGAGGAGGATTAAAAGTTTAATAGAAAAGAAAAATTGAATAGTATCAAACACTGTTATAGCCAGTGTGTTGCTGTTCCTGGGCCCCGCATGGCGCAGCCGTGCCCGACCGGCACAACCTCGCCGATGTTGCGAGCTAACCTGCTCGCTGGCGAGCTGGGAACCGCTCCTCCGCGTCTTCTGTGCGTTGCGCCCAAATCAAAGATGGCGTTGACCACGTGGTAGCGTACACCACAAGCTCCGCCTCTATACGGACGCACGCATGACGTCACATCTATTGGAGCTCTTTAAGAGGATTCAAGAACGAGCAGTGCTCTTCTGGCATTTTGCCTAAATGAGAGGAGAACAGGAATTGAGGAGAAATAATTTTGTAGTCCTGTCATTTATTTATGTTATACTAACTGACACCAATGAGAGAGACAATCAGGTTTGATTCTAGAAAGCAGAGTTTCCTCTTTCTAGAATATAGCATTGATTCTTTTGGAACTAGTAGTAGACAAACAAAGTGCTTTATGTTGTTATACACACTGTCTGACCCTCAAGGGCTAATCCATATTTATAGAGAAATTCAACTAAATGTGTCCTTATTCCTTTGCTAATTCGTTTTTCTATCTATTGTTTTTAACTCACCTATGATAAATTATACAAAAAAAAATATACCCTATGAATACTCAACCCTAAGAGGAAAGGACTCGCTTCACTAAAATTACTATAATTAGATTGTTTTATCATTTTAATAAAAAAAAATCTAAGGACAGATAGAGATGACACAACTTTGCAGATTCATACGATTTTCCACCACTCAAAATTATATCCAACATTAGCGGAGTGAACAGGTGTATCAGACATCTGGTGTACATTACAATGAATTATTGTTATTATTTTTGAGTGAATTAATTGTGCTGCAAGCCATCTTTTTCTCAGTGCTGTTTTAATTACCATATTTGCCTGTTGACAGGAATCTACAGCTGGCATTAGAATATGGAGCGCTCAGAGAGAGCTGGTCCTCGTCATAGCATTTCTGGAGTGGTATTGCAGGAAAACATAACACTTTGTGCAGACATAATGATAGATGGATGGATAGATATAGATATAGATTGATGGATGGATGGACGGGCAAACAGACAGACAGATGTGTGGGTGGACAGACAGACAGATGTGTGGGTGGACAGACAGAAAGATGTAATATACAATAGATGTGGGCATGAACCTTTCTAAATTAGCTGGCCCTGTCACTGACAGTAACTCACACTAACCTTCCTATTTTATGTGAAATCAATAGAATGCACCCAGTAGTGATTTAATAGTAAAGTGAGGGGCATTTTGCTATGATAACAGAAAGTGACTCTCCCTTTACAAATGACTGCCCCACTGACCACCGCTGACAGCTGCCACTGATTACTTAAAACACATGCTAATGCCACATCAGGGCAAACCTTAGCCTAATGCCAGGCTGTAGTAAGTGAGGGGAAAATAAAGTGTCATACATTTGCAGAGACACACATCTCTTTTTTATACAATGACAGCAAAATGTTTGAAATTTGCCCTCATTTAGGTTCAAGTTTAACACTAATTGAAAGAGTCATATAAGTTGTTTGTGTCAAAGTGGAGCTGTCATAGTACACACATGTTAAAATAAAACCAAAGTACACACCATTGTAGAATAATTGCTAGCAAATGTATAGATTATAAAAAATGAAATGTGAATCTATTCCTCATCTGTAAATCAGGTCTTGGAAAAGAGGGCTATGCCAAGGGCATATGTCTGTATGCCAAAAAACATCTCCTACAAGCTATTCTTCTGCTAGCCATAACAGCAACTACAACAAGTAAGTGGAGCCAGAGGGCATAGCACACTCACAAAGTCCATATTATGGCAGTGCCAGAGCACAACATAACCATGAACTCCTACAGGTTTCTTTCCTGCTATCCCTCAAAGTAACAACAGTGCACTCTGAAAGTTGGGAAGGGGAGACGGGTATGGGGTTATACCCACAAAGTCCAGATCTTGCTCACATTGACAGCACAGAATAAGAGATAATCTCTTTAACAGCAACCATATCATAAGCAACTACAAAAGATATATATATATATATATATTCAGGTGATACTCGAAAAATTAGAATATCGTGCAAAAGTTAATTTATTTCAGTAATGGAACGTAAAAGGGGAAACTAAAATATGAGATAGACGAGTTACATGGAAAGCAAGATAGTTCAAGCCGTGATTTGTCATAAGTGCGATGACTATGGCTTACAGCTCATGAAAACCCCAAATCCACAATCTCAGTAAATTAGAATATTACATGCAATCAATAAAACAAGGAGTGTACAATATCGGACCTCTCAAAAGTATAAGCATGCATATGGACTCAGTACTTGGTTTGGGCCCCTTTTGCAACAATCACTGCCTCAATGCGGCGTGGCATGGAAGCTATCAGCCTGTGGCATTGCTGAGGTGTTATGGAAGACCAGGATGCTTCAATAGCGGCCTTCAGCTCTTCTGCATTGTTTGGTCTCATGTCTCTCATCTTTCTCTTGGCAATGCCCCATAGATTCTCTATGGGGTTCAGGTCAGGCGAGTTTGCTGGCTAATCAATCACAGTAATCCCACGGTCCTTGAATCGGGTTTTGGTGCATTTGGCAGTGTGTCCTGCTGGAAAATGAAGTCAGCATCCCCAAAAGCTTGTCTGCGGAAGGAAGCATGAAGTGCTCCAAAATCTCCTGATAGATGGCTGTGTTGACCCTGGACTTAATGAAGCACAGTGGACCAACACCAGCAGATGACATGGCTCCCCAAATCAACACAGACTGTGGAAACTTCACACTGGACTTCAAGCATCTTGCAGTGTGTGCCTCTCCATTCTTCCTCCAGACTCTGGGTCCTTGGTTTCCAAATGATATGCAAAAGTTGTTCTCATCAGAAAAGAGGACTTTAGACCACTGAGCAACAGACCAGGCCTGTTTTTCTTTAGCCCAGGTAAGACGCTTCTGACGTTGTTTGTTGTTCAGGAGCGGCTTGACAAGAGAAATACGACATCTGAAGCCCATGTCCAGAATTCACCTGTGTGTGGTGGCTCTTGGTGCACTGACTCCAGCCTCAGTCCACTCCTTGTGAAAGTCCCCAACACTTTTGAATGGCCTTTTCCTGACAATCCTGTCCAGGCTGCGGTCATCCCTGCTGCTTGTGCACCTTTTTCTTCCACACTTTTCCCTTCCACATAACTTTCTATTAATGTGCTTTGATACAGCACTTTGGGAACATCCAACTCCCTTCGCAATTACCTTTTGAGGCTTTCCCTCCTTATGGAGAGTGTCAATGATGGTTTTCTGCACAACTGTCAGGTCGGCAGTGTTCCCCATGACTGTGATTCCTACTGAACCAGACTGAGAGGCCATTTAAAGGCTCAGAAACCCTTTGCAGGTGTTATGGCTTACTAGGCTGATTAGAGTGGGACACTGTGAGCCTAGAATATTGCACCTTTTCACAATATACTAACTTACTGAGATTGTGGATTTGGGGTTTTCATGAGCTGTAATCAGTGGCGTACACACGATCCATGTGCCCCTGGTGCGAAAATTGATCCGTAGGCCCCTCCCCCCCCCCCGCGCTTACTCTGCGCGGGCCGGTGCTGCTACACATGGCGGCTTGCACCTGGTCGCGGTGTGCCGCCAGTGCATGCACATACACATACACTTAAAAGACCACTATAGGCAGTCAGATCAGTTCAGCTCAATGAAGTGGTCTGGGTGCCAGGTCCCTCTAGTTTTAACCCTGCAGCTGAAAACATAGCAGTTTCAGAGAAACTGCTATGTTTCACTGAGGGTTAATTCAGCCTCTAGTAGCTGTCTCACTGACAGCCACTAGAGGCGCTTCCGCAATTCTGCTGGACGTCCATAGGAAAGCATTGAGTAATGCTTTCCTATGGGCGGTTTGAATGCGCGCTCGGCTGTTGCCGCGCATGCGCATTCGGAACTGAGAGGCGGATTGGGGCAGAGAGATTCCCAGTGCCAAGGGAGCCTAGCGCTGGAAAAAGGTAAGTGCTGAAGGGGTTTTAACTACACACACACACTCTCATGAACAGACGCATACACACTAGCTAACAGACACACACATTTACTGACAGACACACACTCAGTGACAGACACACATACACACTCACTTACAAAACACACTCTCACTGACAAACACACACTCACTAACAGACACTCACAAACTAACACACTCAGTAACAGACACACACAGTAACACACACACTCACTGACATACAAACTAACGCACACACACTGACACTCACTAGCAGACACACACAAACTAACACACACAGTAATACAAAGATAAATAACAGTGACCCAATGTGTGCTACGTGCAACTGTGTAAGAGACTCTAACACCCTGGTGAGGTTCCCTTAACCTTCACCAAAAAAGAGATACAAACACCACAAAATATAAGGCGGAGTATCTTACATGCACTTTCTTAGTAGTCCTTTCATAGGTACATTTCTTATGGTATGCTCTAAAGAAAGTAAAATAGCAAAAAGATAGTGCAATATTGCTAGTACTCTTATTTTTGTAAGTCCAATCAAGTCTTTATAAATGCACACTCACAAAGGTGGAGCCACTAAAGATTGGGCTCAAGTTGTTCACTTTATGGGATGTAAAGGGTCCCACTCCCTCCTCTGTGCTTCAGGTTCCTTATGCAGGGTAATCACAGGTTCACAGGCAAAATATAATAAAATTATGTTTATTAATATAAACAAAATAAAAAGAATAATATTAAAAGACCTTACAAGCTCTGTTGAATAGTCTTAGTAGCAAAACGCGTTTCGCCCCTTCATGGGGCTTCCTCAGTTGCTGTCAGCAATTTTTTGAGTATCACCTGTATATATATATTGCATTCAGAGCTATAGCTTAAAATGAATATGCCATGTTTTGACTGTTAATAAAATATGCATTTAAGATTAAGGTGTCATCTCAAACAGGAAAAACCTTGGCAATCTTGCCTTTCTGCCAAATGCTCAGTCAGTCCATAGACAGTGTGTATATATTCACATAGCACTTACAGCTTTTAAAAATGTGAAATTATTTAAAAATGTGAGATGCATATATGGTTTGGAATGTGGATATTAGATTTATATAAAACATCTATTACCTATACATAAACTGTTGGTGTCATGCAAGACTGTCTTGAACAATTTACCCCAATTTAATCGAAGCCATTTTGATGCAATCCCATTGAAACAATCCCATTTAGAAAAAAACAAAAGGCAAAGCAACTTATATTGCTGCATCTTTCTTCCTACACACTGCATTGTCTTTTATAGGAAGGAAGTTCGGTTTGTGAACAAATCTGTCGAAATGTTAGAGGGAATGAAATATGTTTTGTATGTGTACATATGGAGGTAAATGAGTTAATGGGCTGTATATTCTGCAGTGACTTTCAATCTCTCCGCTTTCCCCTGTGATTAGATGGAAGCAGGGAGGGCAGAGCAGGTATAGACACGCAGCATCTGTCTCTGAATACCAAATGAACTATGTTACCACTGCCTATCAAGCAGGCCCCATACCAAATCTTACAAGCTGCCATCAGAAGCATTTCTGTTTGTTTAACTTTAATATGCATCACAAATATCTGGCGTCAATCAAGCAGAGAAGTGGAGTGAAAATGCTTAGGGACAACTGATACAGACTAGGATCTTTAGAACAGAACAATTTTTTTACAGCATTAACCCAGTAACTGCAATTTCAGTTACTCATATAGACTGTTTCACCTCTCAGACACCTTTTCATTTAGTGAGACTGACAGTTTACATAAACTACTGGGCTACATGTATCAAAAGGAAGTCTGAGGTAGCTAGTATCTATCGGTCTGTCTGTCGGTTTGTCTCTCTATCTCTCTATCTATCTATGAATGTATCTATATCTTTCTGCCTGTCTATTTGTCTGGCTATCTGTCTCTACCTATCATCTATCTATCTACCTATCTATCTATCTAGCAATCTATCTATCTAGCTATCTGACTGTCTGTCTGTCTGTCTAACTCTCTGTCTGTCTACTTTATTCCACTGAACAGATCATGTTAACTTTTCTTCTGGTATAGTGACATAATTTGAGTAATTATGCCACAAAATGAGTGGGGAATAACATGTGATTCACCTCCATGCATAAAGCAGCTTGAGTGCCTTAAACCTTATGCAGAACCATAACATACAAGTCACAATTTGCAAGGGCTGTACATCCTGGTATGAATGTGCCAGGTTAAACAATTCAATTCAATACAAATCCCTATCACACCACCTTTAGTCCTAATCCAGCACTAACCCTAACTCTATCCATAAGACACCAACTTTAGCCTAAAATATCATTTAAAATAAAAGATAATATAATGGGAAAATGTGCAATATGGAAGGATAATTTAATCTTTAGACACTGGGGACCTTCAGTTTTGTAGCCCATGGAGCAGCATAGCTTAGTGGAATAGGGTCTTGACAGAGGTGGGCATTTATAGTTAGTGTGTTTGGATTGGCTAGCTATCTGGGATGGGCAGGCTGATACATATAGGGCACCCATTTTATAACTTTCCCATTCTAATGCTTTCTCCCTGACCTCGTTGTTGTCCCTCCCACCCTCCCTGATTTTAGCTAGGTTTGGAGTTATCCTCCATCTGATCACAGCGGCGGAGGTCTGGATGTGTAAATCGGGTTGTTATTATGGATTAAATTATGTGTTTTAAAAGTTGATATGTGGTTTAAAAGTTATAATGGTAAGTTTTGAGCTGGCCTGCGGCTCAGAATCTGGGGGTGTAGGCGATCTTGGTTTACACCTACATTGACTCATTTGGGCAAGCTGGTATGGTAGGTTTCAAAATGGCCTGTGGCTCAGAACCTGGGGGCATAGTGGTATCTTGATATACCCCCAGGGCCGGACTGGGGATTCCAAAGCAGCCCTGGAAAAAAAATCTATGCCAGCCCCATAAGTCATTGCGCCATATATTGTTGCATGTAATATGTAAGGCTATGTTTTGCCACCCTAGATGATTGATATATATAAATATTGGTCCTTTCAGAGTAAAATTTTTATTATACAGTAAGCATACTCACATGCAGACATAGACAATCTCACTGACACAAGCTGATTGATACACATCCTCATAGACAAACAATCTCACCGATATACATAAGGTCATTGACATAAAAACACAAGCTCACTCAGTAGCAGACACACACACACACAAGCAAGCCCACTCACTAGCAGGCGCGCACACACACAGCTTAATGTAGTGGCTCTGGTGTCTATAGCCTGTCCCTGTCTATAGCCTGTCCCTGTCCTTTTCGATGTAAACACTGACTTTTTTGAGAAAAGGCAGTGTTTACATTGCTTCCTAGTGACAGACACTCAGACGGTCACTAGAGGTGCTTCCTGTGTCAGGGCGGATTGGCTGAGATCATCAAGCTTGATGATCTCAGCCGTAGAGGCAGTGCCAGTCGAGGGGAGACCAGCATGCCGTGGGGGGAAAAAAAGGTGAGTAAAAACACACATACACACACACATACCATGACAGACACACACCATGACACAGACAGACCGTGACACACACACACCGTGACACAGACAGAAACACACACACACACCTTGACACAGACAGAAACAGAGACACACCATGACAGACAGACACACCATGACAGAGACACACAAATACCATGACAGACACACATCTTAAAAAAGACACACTCACACACACCTTGACACACACACACACCATAACACAGACAGACTGTGACACAGACACACACACTGTGACACATACACACATTACATGACACAGACAGACACACACACCATGACACACAGACACACACACACCGCGACACAGAGAGACCTAGACACAGACACACACACACCGTGACACAGACAGACACACATTGCATGACACAGACAGACACACACACACACCATGACATACAGACACACACACACACCATGACAAACACACACACACCATGACACAGACAGACCGTGACACAGACAGACACACATGACATGACAGAAACACACACACACAATGACACAGACACACATTGCATGACACAGACAGACGCACACACCATAACAGACAGAGAGACACACACCATGACACAGACAGACACACACAATGACACAGACAGACACACACACACCATGACACAGACACACACACACACCATGACACATAGACACACACACACACACCATGACACAGAGACACAAACACACCATGACAGACAGAGACACACACACACCATGACACAGACAGACACACCATGACAGACACACACATAAATGACACAGACACACACACACATAATTTCTACCTGTGTGCTGGCATGGGGAGCTCTGATGGCGGCCGCATGGGGGAGCTGGCTCTTCTGGTGGCCGCATAGGGAGCTCTTTAGGCGGCCGCAGGAGGATCTGGCTGTTCTGTCTCTGCTCCACTGGGTGCCGCATATTGAGACCGGTCTCATTAAGCAGTGCGCTGGGGAGGGGGAGCAGAGACAGAACAACCAGCTCCCACTGCGGCCACCTAAAGAGTTCCCTATGCGGCCGCCAGAAGAGCCAGCTGGCTGCCCGGCCCCAGGTGCCGACGGCCCACCGGGAAATTTCCTGGTATCCCGGTGGGCCAGTCCGGCCCTGTATACCCCTACAGTGGATCATTTGGGCAAGTAAATTGCACTTTATTATGTTTCATGATGTTATTTATGTTATATTGTTACGGTGTTATGTTGTTAATTTTGGGATCATTGTCATTGTAATGTTGTGGAGAGCTAGTTATATACTGTGTCATAGGGTTTGTTTGACAATGACTTTTTGTATTAAAATTCATATTATATTATATTAAAAGCTGTGGACATAATTGTACTGGTGTCCGTGCATTATTGGGTATGTATGTTTTTTTTTTTATTCTTAATGCGCCGGGGTACGACTGTGCACCTGTCATGTGGTTTATTATGATGCCTCAAGAAAACCATGGTGGCAATATTTTCCTTAATACATGATTCTGTGTTTGTTGTAAGTGTGTGTGTCTATATCTTTTTACAGATACACTTTTATAAATATACATAGAGGTGACACGCTGTAGTGCATTGACATAGGTAGTAATGTTTAACTTCTTATATGGCATCCGCTAGCTGCCAGTAACTTCGCCTATGGTGAGTTATAAGCTCCTGCACCAGATACTCGTTCTTAGCCAAATAGTTAAGCTCTGTACCACCCTGCTCTTATCTCAGTGCAGAGAACTTCTTGCTATCAGAGAGGAGGGAACTGGTGCCTATCAGACCACAGATAAGTGATCAATTCATTAGCAAACTGTTTCACTACTTACACTGGTGGGTACCAGGATACTATAACCACCACATTGCTCTGTAGTGGTTTTGATGCTTGGATTGTTCTTTCAAAGTATGCTGCATAGGCCTATTATGTATATTTTGTAATATTTGTAATACATCTATGTGAATATATTCACACTGTGTTGATTTTCAAAATTAAAGTGAATTCTCAAGATTACAGGATTTCTATCATGTTGTGAGCCATTTGGGGTGTTTTACTCACTATTTGAACACGTTAATATAGATTACATCTAGAGAGTATTATAACTCATTATGTCCGTAATATCCTATACCGAACACAATACTCTAAGTGAACATTTATCTGTTGTCTGTAAAGTAATATACCCAACTCTCCACATTTATCTATGCTCACTCTTTGTTCTGTTAATTTGACCATGTTTTCATGTTTTCAATGTGACTTTAAATATCATTAAAGGAACACTGAAACATTAGCAATACAAACCTGTATTCCTAACTCTATAGTGTTCATATTTTTCATAATATAGCTTTCCCCCCCCACCCCGTGTATCCCATTAAAATAATTAAATAACGCTTTTTTACTTATCTTCCTCCAGTGCTGAGGCTCCACCAGAACTACTTACCGCTCTGCCTCCCGTAATGTCATAGAAAAGGCATGGCCTCCTCCAGCGTGGTCAAATCCAATGCACCTCTTACAAGTCTATTGATGACCTGATGTAGTACATGCATCCATGCTTACCTATAGGAAATTTTTGGAAAGCTGTGGAAGCTTCCATCACATGACCAATTTTTACTTGGTTGGTACTGTGTAAGTGCCTCCAGTCGATGCATTTCAGAAAAATGGCAATAATTTACCTAGAATAATTAAAATTAATGGACCACTGTACCCAGACTCATTGAGAAGAAGTGGCCTCTGGGTGACTTAAGTGGTCCTTTAGTAGCAAAAAAAGGAGGATTGTAAGTCAAAATAGGTGGAAAATGCTGGAGACTGTTTTTTTTTTTTTTTTTATCTACATACTTTGGCTAAACATTTGTATTTCTCTTGCAATTCATCATAAATTCACAGCTTAGAGAATGACTCTTTTTGTTTTATCAGGCAAAGCGTGTGCTATTCATAGGTGACTGCCAATTGAACATTCAAACAGCTGGATTTAAAGAGTAGTGCCAGTTTAAGTGCCCGTGAATCTATTCAAGATGGCTCACAGGCTTTATCATTGCTCGTTCTGTTGGTATGCCAAAATCATTTATATTTATAACAGAGCTAATCCTGCCTAGCAGCGCAGGGAGTTGCAATGTTTGAGCGTATTACAATCTCTCTCTATTTTATTTGATGTAGTTCTTCCACTCCTTGCCATGCCAGCCACTCGTTAGATGGTTTGCCAAGTTGTATGCTCTGAATTTTGCATCTGGCTGCTCATGTATCCCTAAGTGTCACACCCAAACAGCTCTTTCATCGAGCACATGAAGCTTTGTCTCTTTAAATAATCTGCTGCTGTTACAATCTTAATCCATAATCAAAGTATGTCCTTGTTACATCTCTCAAAAGCAAAATGTAGGCAATCTGTAGTGTGTCTTGGCTGGGAAAAATGTTAAACATGATCCATTCATACCTTGCCAAGTGCTAATTATGTTTGGTTCATTGGCTAAAATATGGTGACATGTAGCAAGGGAATAATTTAATGGTGGGAGAACAAGTCGGATCCATGTACTAAGCATTAATAATTAGGTGGCATTTTATCAAAGCAAAAAGGGTTCTATTCTGTGGCATATTGCGAGATAAGAACCAGTCACCTTGGAAATCAATAGAGTATATCTCACATTTAGCAATTTGCACGCAGGATAGCACCTGTTTTCCATTGATATATGCTGCCTTACAAATAATGCTCTTTAAAATGATCTTACTGGTTTAAGTACCTTCTGGATACAAAATCATTCCTTACCCTAGGGATAACTGCAGGATCATTTATCCCAGTTTATTATTAGTTTTGCTTTTTTAATGGTCTCTATGGAGGGATTTGGTCTATGCAACCAACTTTCTGTGCAGGAGGATTTTTTTATTTTTTTTTTTCTCTCATGTTCTTCAAGAATGACACATATTAACCGTATTTTAATATGCATTGACACTTTTAGAGGGAAATGTGCCTGATGTATCAGCAATACTGCATGGAAAATAAACTACATTGTGTGTCTGAGTTGTGACCACTGGATGGCAGACATCTTTAAACACTTCCAACCTAATCAGTTGGCTGTATCCATAACACTCCCTTCATCTTCCATTCCTTTGAAACTGCTGAGAACAGAAGGAAGGGCACGGTTTTATTTTATGAGTGATTCACATTGCATAGGATTAATGCCAGCATCTGTTCTTAAAAGAGATAATCACACAGAACACATATCTTGACCAAAAACAACACAGAATTTGACATAGAGCTTTCCATGAGATGATAATGCAGAAAAATGCTTAGGTTGAAAGAGAAAGCATGTCTTCACATAGCTTTCTTTTTTGGCATCCTTCACTGGCATCCATTTTGAGTACATACAGGAAATGCACATAAAACTAATGCACTCTACACCCTTAACTTTTAGAGGTACTAAACATGCACAACAAATGCAATATTTTTTGAACCAAGTTAAAGTCACATGTTCCAAACACTGCATGCATACCAACAATTAAAATAGCCAAAGGGAGACATGTTGAAGGTCTGTTAATTAGAGTGTCTTACCCTGCTTCCTGGTAAAGCATTAATACTGTCTGATCCCTTGCCTTTATATTCAGGATGTTCTGTTTTCTGTTAATAAACTGTGTTTTACCATCTCAGCTAGCAGGTTAATTCCATTTTCTACTATTCTCTTTGTATTACGGTAACCTAACCTGCTAAGGCATGACTCTTGTATATGAGCTAGATTATACGTGAAATATGGCACTTCCTGTTTTTTTATTACTTGGGTTTTTATTAAACACTCACTCGTGGGGAGTTAATCACTGACATGCACACTGGACACGAGAATAGATCAATTAGCTCACCCAAGCTTTTTGTTACATTACTGTAATGTACTGTTTGGTGAATATAACCCTTTATTTATTGCATTGCCATCCTGAATATTTTCTCGAACACAGTACAATCTTGTGTCTGATTTTTCTCGTCCTCTGTATCCATTTTATGCCACTCTGTGGAAACACAGAGGCCGTATTTGCCTAGATGTAGCACCTTTTACAAGTGAGATCAATAATGCTTAAAGAAGCATGCATGGTACATAAGTGACTGATGTCAATGCTGTACACATATTCATCTGGGAGAATCAAAGGACTCCCCACCGCGCTGCTGTGCCTTTTGTTCAGCCAAGTGATAACAGATTCATATGTCGTGTACACACAAACATGTATCTGTTATACAAGTTAGTGTATATAAGTTATACACTGTTTTTGGTGATGAGTTTAGATACAATTATTTTTGCCTAAATGTACAATAAATGCTTTAAAAGATTAACCCTTATAAAAGCCCATAATGTAGCTTGCTTTTAATGGGTAGTGTTATTATTTAAGTCTTTGGCAGGAAGACTCTAATGCAGTTTTAATATGCATTAGCTGAAATCTAACAGTGATCAGGAGTAGCCAAGCTCTACCTCTTAAGCTAGGGAGCCACAAGTCAACCATTTCTGTAAAGATGTATTGAATCTGACTTTACACACGAAAATGTGAAAATCGCCATTAGACATAAAGAGCACGTGCATCCAGCCATTCTATGTTCAAACTTTTTGCTGAAGATTGCAAAGTAAACTATGTAGCACTAAAGAGGTTTTTGACTAAGAATATTCTATTCTTACAATTCTATCTCTTCCTCAAGATGAGAACACAGTGCTGGAGCTTTGCAAGTCTTTCTGGGTCAGTGTTATGTATAGATCATGTTGTACTTTGGTTACCCTCTGTTATGGGAATAGTAATGACACATATGGGGCTGTTATTCTAATCACATTGTCAATCAGTAATCCAGCAACATCAAGCATCAAGGTTTAATTAGTTTGGTAGATTTGTTGCCGTTGATCAGTAGATGAGTAAGCATCTATAAATTGTTCTTACAAATAGCTTATCAGCCTTAAAGAAGCTTAAGGAAGTTATACCCAAATATTATTAACCTTTTTAAGAAGGTACACAGATGTCAGTCTATGCTTAGTCTTAAACTTAGCAAGTAATGCTATGCAGAGTTACCCATGGGCTTGTGGATGTTTATGGTTTGGGAATGGTTTCATTTGCATTAATTATTAGTGCCTTTACATTGCTTTCTAAATGAACGACTAATGATGTAGCTCTTAGGATTGCCTGGCTGACATTGTTTAATCACTCTCAATTCCTTGCGGGTTCCAGACTTATTCCAATGATACCACTTGATTTTCCAGAAATAATTGTGCTTAGTCAGACAACAATATAGGCAATAGTCATTACTGAGCATCGTATTGTTCACTTTGTCTTGGCACTCACAGCTACTTTTGGAGTTTAACATGATGGTACACTAAATATGTAAATTGGGAAAGGTCTTTGTTTAGTTTTCTTCTCTTTTTTAATGGATGTTTTAAAAGGATTCTCGCATACGATAGAGCAGACAATATGCTATAGATATCAAAACAAAAGAAAGAAAAATAAGATCAAGTAATTGCACATGTTAATAGAAACATTGGAATTTTAAAAGAACAGCTATGTGCATCTCACAGGAGATGCACAAATAAGTAAAGGGCAGGTAAACCATCTAAATCAACCAATATTAAAACATGGTCTAAGACGGTCATAAATAGGAAATTATTTGCATGGGTCTTTTTTTCTAGAAGACTTACAATTCCCCTTACTGCTACTCATTTAATTAATTAAAAGTCCTAAACTTATTGTGGGTGTGATATCTGAAGAGGTCACTCCTGCTTCACTGCCCAATGACAAACAAGTCAACCTTCCTTAATTTACTTTTTTATATACGTGTACATAATATTAAACAATCCAATCACTACTGTTTCGATATATGTGCTAGCTGGCATTTTTAAACAGTCATGTACCCCTTCCCTAATTGGTCTACAAGTATTCTTTATGGCTATGTTGTGTAGGTCAGCAATTTACTGTATTAGTGCATTGATTCAATCAAGGGTCAGATCCATTGAAAATATGAATGTCTTTGCTGCTGTATCAGCACTATTCAGTGTTTTTCACAGCACAAGAAGATGTGGTTTAAATTGCCTGATTTGATGGTCTCGTGATTATCAACTACTTAATGTGTGTGCATCTGTTTGATAAATGATTGCAATTAACCTGCAGATTTGTAGATAACAGAATAACATAGGCATAAATATACAAGATCTAGAAACAGTGTGCCGTTAGGATGTAAATACGACCTCCAGGGCAGACGGCGGTAACAAACTATGTCCTTGCTACACAGGATGGAAATGTACACAAGTGTCTGATATAATAAATGAAAATAAACACGGTAATATAGCATAGGCAAATGGCTTACTCACAGCGAAAATAATGCCAACCTTGTTATAAAAACACCTCAGTTACGTTGTTAGAGTTTGTCAAATTTTATTTAGAAACAGTTTTACTAGTGCTGCCATCACTTTCAGTGTGAAATAAATCTTTCCAAATGCTCCATCCTCAAATACAAACATGTCCTAAGGCATTATGATTTTTATCCTAAAAAGTGTAAATGTCCAGTTGACTATTGACGGAATATCGGTGCTGTGCATATAACAGGGATATATGTCCACCAGAGTGTGAAGCTTCTTATTATTATCTATACCGAGAATATTTTAATCATGTTAGACATTTAACCCCTTAAGGACACATGACGTGTATGACATGTCATGATTTCATTTTATTCCAGAAGTTTGGCCCGTAAGGGGTTAAAGTAAAGTATTAACTAGTTTGAGTTATGCTTATTAGATGACAGTGAACTGTGGTCAAATTAAAAATATTAATATAGACAACCCCCAGCTCAGCAATATTCACAAAATCAATGTTCTGGTCTAAACATTAATATTTGGGTCTACACTGTGTACTTTTTCCAATTAAGCATATCATTTGGAAAATTCCTAAAGGTCCAAATTGTCTGTATTTTTATATTTTGCTTCTGAGTTTTTCATCGAAGTGGGGATTGCTGAGAATTAAAGTTCATTTAAAGTAAATTTAGAAATTTAGGCCAAAATTGACAAATCTGAAAAATTTCTGCAAGTCAGTTTTGTCACTGTGTAACTGTCGAGAAATATCAGCAAAAAATTTAGAAGATGCACAAAAAAAATTTGTGTTGGGGAAAAATGCTAAATGATCAAAAACCTTAATCATGTTTAGCCATGAATATTTCTACTTAGGTAAATTACAATTCTGTAACACATTAAGAATTTAAAAATGTTATGTTTTTCAATAAGAAAACATTTTAAGCATTTCATTTCTACTGCTTTCTGTTATAGGCCTTTCGGTCAAATGTGAATGCAATATTTTAGTCTATGTATTCTCCTGGGTGCTGCAGTATTACATGATGTTGGTTGTAGATTTGTTTTTACTAGTCAGTACATGTCACCATGCATCAAAAATTGCTGTATAAATCAAGATCGTGCAGTGTTACGAAGGGCCCTCTTTCAAACGGTTGTAAAAGACTTATTTTTACATTTCATTTAGAACTGTGACAATTTTTTGTTCTCCTTTATTTATATCCGCCAGAATCTTCCACTCTGTTGCACAAAAAGTATAAATATTCACATAAACTATTCTCATAGACCCATGCTTCTTACGATTCGGTTGGGGCACATTCAGAGTGATCAGATCCACCATGTTTTCTGGGACACATATTATATATACATATTGGTGGAATGCTCATGAAAAGGGTAGCCCTGTAATATGTAGAATTCAGAAGAAGGTTTATAAGATGAAGCAATAAGGCAATGAAGAATCCTGCAGAATATTTATTATACATACTGCAGGACAACCCTTTTCATGCATTTTCATAAATATGACACCCTGTGCATGTTACCTATAGTGCCATTTGTTCACTAGCTAGGGTGTAAGTTAAAATGATAGTTTTCCTGTGCAGTATCACCCACCCTTACCACCCACGTTGCAAGTCCCTATTGTTTATATATATTGGGTGGAGAAATAACCTTTCAGATTATCATTGATGCTCTTTCATTGGAAAATATCAAAATGCCACCCAAAGTCCACCTGTTTTTTTAAATCCCTGTGTTACCATTTTGCATTCTTCTGTATTGAATATAACTCAATGAAAGGGCTTCACCTCTTTAATATACACTTCCAATTTTACGATTATGTTTGTATGCTGTTCTGTGTCTTCTATTTGCTCACTGTAATTATGTCCCTCATATTATCCCCGGGCCAACCCTTCATGTAAATATGACAGGCAGCACAAATAAATGGAAGGTGCACAGGGTTATATTAAACAAGCTCTACATAAGCACAACATTGATTCAGGACTCATCTGATTGTAGTTTCCTTAGGTCAGGATGAAGTACTTTTTCCTGGTGAAATGCAATTGCCACGTGTGTTTACCTTCCTCTGAATCAATAAAAATATTGTATGAGTATCTCACCCAATTTAACATTCAACAAAGGCTTGAATATGACTGACAGGCCTTTTTTTTATCTTAGACTAATGGTCAGATCTTTTAAACAGCAAAATTTTGTTTTTCCAGGTAAGGTCTCCAGTCGGATTGTGAAATGCATTAGAGCAAAGGGTCGATTGAGTTATTATAACTAGTAACCAAACTATGCTGAACGCCAGTGAGTATGTACAGTTTAGTTAGATATATTAGAAAAATAAAAGTGCTGTTTTCTGCACATATACAAATTCCCTCTGAAAACATATATATATTTTTTTTTTAAAAAGGCATTAAAAAGGCATACAGTGTTATTCACTTAAGTGAAATGAATTCAAATTCAATTTATAATTTAAGACCAGAGTAGACCAAGCCAAACTGACGTATAGCTGGCCTGGTCCACTTTTACCATTTTGACCTTAAACTAAAATTCCCTTTGAATTCCCTTTGAATTACCAACAATTCTCACTTTAGTGAATAACCTTCATAGAGTCGGATTAGCAGTGATGCCTCCTAGTGCTGATTGGCCATATTTGGAATGCTATTAGGCCTACACTGGCCTACCCAGTGCATATACTTATCTGTTTTTTTTTTTTTTTCTTTTCCGTTTCCTGATACAGAAAATAAACCTCAGAAAGAGGTTCTAGTATAATGCAATTGAGAGAACTGTAATTTTTGTATTGCCTCTAGTAAATAGCCCATTTCACAATTTTAATGTTTGTTCTGCATCAGAGACATAGAAAACTGACCTTTAGAAATTGATTGTCATAAAGTCTAATTAGTGCTTAGGACACACATTATTGTTAACTGAACTGAATGTGGGTGCACTCTGGGAGCTCCGTAATCATTAGAGTTATGGAAAAAACATTTACAAACCATGCAAATACAGTATACGGACAAAAGTATTGTGAAACACCTCTTAACTATTGAATTGCGGTGCATAAGATCAAGCACCTAGCCATACAGCCTGCATTTACAAACATTTGTGTAAAAAAATGATTTGTTCTGAACACCTCAGTAAATTAAAGCATTATACTTTGATTGAATGACAACTTTGCAACAAGTCAGTTCATAAAACTTCATCCCTGCTAGATATTCCAGTGGTATTATTGGAAAGTTGAAGCATTTACGAACAGCTACAACTCAGCCATTAAGCGATAGACCACATAAAGTCACAAAGCCTGGTCACCAGTTGCTGAGGCGAGTGGTGAGTAAAAGTAGCCAATGCTCTGCTGATTCCACAGCTCAAGAGTTCCAAACTTACACTGGCATTGATATCAGCACAAAAACTGTGTGGTGGAAGCTTCATGGAATGGGTTTCCATGGCAGTGCAGCTGCATGCAAGTCTCACATTGCCCAGTACAATGCCAAGTGTTGGGTCGAGTGTTGTAAAGCACACCGCCACTGGACTCTGGAGCAGTGGAAATATGTTCTGTAGAGTGACGAATCATGCTTTTCAGTTAGGCAGTCTGATGGACGTGCCTGGGTTTTGGATGCCCTTGAGAATGTTACCTGTCTGACTGCATTGTGCCAACTGTAAAATTTGGTAGAGACAGGATAATGGTATGGGGCTGTTTTTCAGGAGTTGAGTTGGGCTTACTTCCAGTGAAGGGATATCTTAATGCTTTAGCATACCAAGACATTTTGGACAATACTATCCTTCCAACTTTGTGGAAAGGTTTTGGGAAAGTCCTTTTGTATTCCAGCATTACTGTGCCCCAGTTTCAGGATTGAAGTATGATCCAGCACATAGAATTGTGTAACACAGAGGACTGATAGGTAACGTATACCGGACCTTAGAATGGCCGGACTAACGTACCAAGAATAGTCAGGAATATCCAAGGTCAATGGACAGAAAGAGACACAACGATAAGTAAAAGCAAGGGGTCAGGGATGCCAGAAAACAGGGAAGTCAAAATCAATGCCAAAGTCAAATAACCAAAATAACCAGAATCAATAACGCGCTCTCAAACAACCACGAGGCAAACCACGACAGGGCACTGAGCAAGAGGAGAACTGGGCCTAAATAACCCGCCTGTGGATCTGATTGGTTGTAACCAGCCTTTGACCAGGTTCCTATTTGCAAGATTGCTGCTCAGCACAAACCCTCCTGCTCAGCACAACTTTTCCTGTCAGGACAGTAATGGTGCTCGGCACAACTTTTCCTGTCAGAACAGTAAATGCCATTAATCACATTTTTATGTGCGGATGAATACGTGACACCCAGGACAGAAAGGAAGGTTCATAAAGACATGGTTGGATGAGTTAGGTCTCACCTTTGGGATGAACTAAAAAGGAGATTGCTAGCCAGGCTTTCTCATCCAACATTAGAGCCTGACCTCACAAATGCTGTACTTGATGGATGGGCAAATATTTCCACAGAAACACTCCAAAATCTGGAAAACCTTCACAGAAGAGTGGAAACTGTTATAGCTGCAAAGGCAGGACCTATTACCTATTAATATCTATGTATTTAGAATGCAATATCATAAAAGTCCATGTTGGTGTAATGGTCAGGTATCCTAACAGGTTTGTTAAAATTTATTGGAGAAAACTGACATTGAATAGAACCTAACAATGTTTGAATCCCATGTAAGCTTGCAGGTAAATTGCATGCATCTTGTAACTCACAAACTCATAGGATTTAATCCATGTTAAGATATAAAGACAGATATTTATACTTAATAATAAGAGACACATGCAGATTGTATCAGTTGGGAGAGATATTCTGTTTTCACCATAGATAAAGCACCATGGAGTTGCACAAATGGAGAATAATTCTTAGTACCTTTCTGGAAGATCACTCCACGTCTTGTCATTGCTTAAGCAGACTGTTTCATCCACTATGTTATAGAGTCCCTTTTTGAATTTTTATTAAATTCAAGACATACTGGAGAAGACACAATCTCACAGCCTCTTTCATCGAATAAAGACACACTTCTTTCGAGAATTGTATCAGCTCTCCACTTAACTCCTCATACTCTACAACCTTCCTCTACTGTCTCTCGTCTACTATGCTCCCTTCTCGCAAACGCTACTACTATCCTCGTGTATATTGAAATCACATGACTTCCCAGTGCTACTGAATATGTTGGTGCTATATAAATAATTGTAATTGTTAACCGTTATAATGTTGACTGGGCATACGTGAAGCACCCTTGGTAACTTGAGAGCTCTCTGAGTTGCATTGCACAGGAGAATCTTAAATAAAGAATACATTATACAATGAAATTCTGTTTTACAGAAATTGATGCTGCCTGCGCATGTTTTCGGCAGAGATATAAAACAATATATGTAACATTTTGCAAAGTATTATTCCAGGGAAATGGCACACAGTTTTACGCCCTTGCATGGAAATCTACAAATTATTCTCAAACAGTGAAAACCTGTGAAATATCTGTATAAAATACAGGCAGGGCCACCATAAGAAGTTTTGGGGCCTCTAACACAGCTCAAGGTCAGGACCCCTGTCTTTACCTTATGTTTCCCATGTGTTTGTGGTATCCCTAGGCATTTGTAACTGATATACAGTTACAAATGCTTAGGAGATTAAGATCAGAAAATAATATAATTAATAACTTTAGAAGGTATTAACTTTATTTTTGCAAAAGGGTTTTCCTGCTCCTACTGTCACTCAATTTGTTTAATAGAAGCCATAGATGAGGGACCAAATCTTAACATAGAATATATAAGTGTGTATAAATGGATATGATTGCTAGCAATTCAGTTAAACAAATGTAACATGACAGATACACTTTAAGGGGTATTTTTAGCAATTTTGTGAGGGCTGAGAAAGGCAGGGACCAATATATTTAAATTTATTTTCATAGCCAATTAAATCATCATCATGTCATAGCCAATGAATAAGCAATCAACAGACTTTTAAAAAAAAAAAACTTTTTTAAGATCTTGTTATAATTCTCTTGTACTCGGTCTGACAGTTGCATGTGAAAAATAAGCATTTTTTTTGCATACAAGAACAAAACTCATTAAGACATTTCCTTACCAATCAAATATAGGACACATATTTGCTCACTTTTAACATTTGCAACTAACCTCTTTTTCTGTATCTTTTCCTGGGTGTATCTTGCAATAGCATTCCTGCGCTAGCTGATACAAATTACCTAAGTGTTTTATTTCAATATGGGCAATTAGAGTAAGAGAGTGACTATGCAGTTGATTACTTTTAGGGATACACCAAGGAATTAGACCTGGGAAAGAGCTGACTTTGCACAAGGTACTATGGAAGTTTGCTTTGGGAATTCCGTTTTATTTAATATATGATTCTGCCATTTCTGCTAAGTGATTTACTAATTGATTTCATTGGAAAGGCTTGAAGTCTCATAAAATTTTAGCATTTTCTATGTTTCTCCAAATCCTATTATCTCTCCATTCAGAGGGAAATGGAGAAATCCCATCAAATGTCTCAGTTCTCTGGAAACCCTTATTTTGTTGATAGCAGTAATAGTTTCATAATATATGTATTTACCCACTGGCAAAGCTGTCTGGGTGCTGGATTACTAGCATTAGCGATATCCTAATTTATTTATATAGCACTAAGAAGAAATATTACCATAATATATTTCTGGAGAAATACTAATTATATATAAATATAAATTAAATCTAGATTTTTATCGCTCCTCCTTTTTTTCCTTTATTGGTTACTTCACACGTGATCTGTGAACCAAATAGTGTGAAAATGCATATATGATTGTACTGCAAAATATAAATGTAATAAGCAGTACACCGAGCGCCCAAATTTTGCACCATTTTGTTTATTTCAAATCGTTATTCTAGAAACACTATGTACTGAAACACCACATAGATGAATACTGAGTAGCCGGAAACAATTTATTTATTTTGGGCAAAATGATTCAGACACATTTTACAATTTTATTCTCTATGTGCAATTCTGTGTAATACTATTCAATGAGAATAATGCTGTAGTAAGATCTACGCTAAGCTCAGGTTTTGTTTCAACAATAATCGTATACCATTTCTAAATACCATTTGTCTGCAACTCATGTTATTGCTGCTGTGCTGAATCTTGAGAATCTCGAAGTTTTCTGAATCTAGACAGCGGGCATATGTATTTTATCACTCTTCATCAAATGTTCACATTAATAAATAACTGACATTGCCAGACTCAGTTCAGCTACTTTGCACAGCTAGCATAACTTTGATTGGGTCTTGAGATTTTTCTCATGATTAAATTTGGCAAGTAAAACAAATTATATAGTTTTAGAGGCTAAATATTTCATAAATCTCTATGCCAGTTATGATCAGACAAGTTCTTCTCTTGATAGGTGGTGAACCAATGGGTGATCTCGATTGATTGGTTACACGACCACTGGGTTCAAGCTCACTAAATTAATTTCCTACAGTCATTTACCAATTATAATTCATTTTGTTACATTATATAACATTAAAATGAAGCAAAACCAGGATATGCATGCTAGATACCATTAAGAAATGTTTCTGTATTGACACAGTATACCATTGATGGCTAACGTCAAACAGATGTTTGTGAACCCCATTTCCCATGACGCTCAGCCATCTAATGGTTTAATCCAAAAGACAGCCTGTGCTTCATGAGAAATGTGGATTTTTTTTTTGCTCAGCTTTAAGGAAAATGTTGATTATTTACAACCTTATGCATGGCCAAGGTTACCAGTTACTCCAGTGTACCACCTGGGATTTTCTATGAACTTCAGGCAACAGCATTCCAGCTGTGTTATATATTTGTGGAATCTTTTAATAGAGCCGCTTGATGACTGGGTGACATCTTGTATGCTTTCATGAAACCAACACAGTATACTTTATGAGCCCAGCTGCACAGTGGAAGATAAGTGCTAATTGTGACAATTATACAAAGCACTGTAGCACCTGTTAGTTTTCACATCTGTTTGAACATTGCCTTTGAACCTTTCCTTTCCACATGGGTTAGCTGTGCTATTAACTGCATGGTTGCAATAATCCACTCACCAACCCCAAAGGAAGAGAACGATGCTATGGCATGTCCTCTGGGATCTTTTTTTGCCCTCAATACATCCTTTGTAGAGAGCTACTACTGACAGTTCAATACACAATTTAATGTTACTGTGCATCTATTCCCTCTAAACTTTTTTTTTTTTTTTACATCTTAATCCAGCGTGTTTATTGAATGTCTGCAGGTTTTACACAAGTAGACAATCCCTTTTCAAATAAAATGGGCCTAGTGCAGGCTTCCCCAAACTCCGGCCCTCCAGATGTTGCTGAACTACAACTCCCATGATTCTATGAATGAAATAGATAGGCTGAGAATAATGGGAGTTGTAGTTCAGCAACATCTGGAGGGCCTGAGTTCAGGGAAGCCTGGCCTAGTTTAACAGAATGCAAAGAAAAAGCAACATATGGATTAGGAGTAGAGCAGGATTCCGTGGATTTTATGAAAATGCCAATATGTTTAGCTTTAATTTTATCCAATATATTTCACAACATTTCACGACCTTTGTGCTCATTTACAGCCAGAACTGTTTTAAGCATTTTGATTTTCCTTTAAGCCCTAGCAACATACCTTGCATCACAGACCATCATTGAGATTTATTGCCGTTAAGACTAGATCACTGCTGGCACTGGCTGATTAAGGTATTAAATGATACCTGATGCTCCCTTCTGTCCGCTGAGACTAAAAGTAGTGACACTTGAACAAAAGCAGGATGAAGCTGGATAACTAGCTGGATATCAGTTAAAGTACAGGCAGTCTAAGTATAAAAGTTTAATATTAGAGTGGAACTGATGGCGTGAGGTTCCACCTCTACATAAACATCCAAATGGTCATATTGGTCATATTTTACACGGAAAATGCCAAATGAACATAGCATTATCCTCCAAGGTGAATAAAATTACAATACTTTTATTTTTTCATAACTTCATAACCTGGAGATCAAGGAGACGACTGCTACATTGGGACCATTGGCTTACACGTTTGTCCATTTGGCACTTCATCTGAGAAACCTGGATGTCTAAAAGTTGTGACTCCATACTGACTTAATTAAGCCATTAATGAGTAACTTCAGTTTATGACTTAATGTTCTCCTGAAATTAGACATTAGTATTATTTATTATTTTATTATTTATAAAGCACCAACAAATTCCATAGCGCTGTACAATGGGTGAACTAAAAGTCAGGTAATTGTAACCAGACAAGTTGGATGCACATGAACAGAGGGGTTGAGTTCCCTACTCAATAAGCTTACATGCTAGAGGGTTTGAGGTATAGTGACACAAAGGGTACTGGCAGGGTAGAAAAGTAGGTTAATAAAAAAGTATTCACTGGGGGCTTAGTGGGCAATTCTTGACAGTTGCAGGAGATGAATCATAGACATAGTATCTAAATTGCAAGTTTAAATATAAAATTATATATATATATATATATATATATATATAAAGTAGATATCTGTCATAGCCCTGTAACCTTTATTTGCAAAGGTATATATTAGTTTTTTCTTATTATTTTTAATTGAATTAAATGTATTATATCCATCTTAAACCATTGTTTTACGTGGATATCATTTATTTCAAAGACGTGACACATTTTTAAGACACATTTCATAAACACTAATTATAGTGGCATATTAATCTAGAATTCCCTTTGATGATCAGTTTCTGCATATTTAAAAAAAAATATATATGCTGTTTTCATTACAGAATCTTTTCACTAGCTCCTAGTCGATGTTTTGAGATCATTCAGTATCTTCCAGGAACAGAAAACTTACATGATGGGACACAAAGTTTTCAATTAAGATGTTATTACAAAGCTTAAATAATCTTTCATCCATTAATATAACGTGTCCTTTTCAAGACATACTCAATACTGCTTAAATATATTTCTTATGCAGTTTTATATTATATTTACACATTTAATAATGTCCATGAAACATTCTGTCAAGGAATTAAACGTCCTGCGACCAAAAGCATTATTTCCTAGCCAACAGCTCAGAGGACGTGTGGCCAAATATCTGCATTCAGTACCTGGTGGCAGAGTACAGGAACACATGCTTAAAGTGTCCCGCGAATATTTTTTAATGGTGCTCCAATTAAATAAGTTAATTTGCTTGTGTCATCATCTTCTGTTTTAAAAGACCTTTGCTCATGTAAAACATTTCAGTTTATTGTCATCTGGATGATGACATAAGAGGTTTCAAGCCAATTTAGAAACATTGGCCATTATTGTGCAATTGCAATGCATTAAATGAGCTTAGAAAATACTTGATGCTTGAAACTGTGCTCAGCAGCGCATAGAGAACATCTTAAGTCAGTCTGAATAATCACTGAATATCTCTGCCCATTTAATCTCACAAAATGTTATATATTTATTTAAAACGTATTTTTATTTTTTTAATTTGAGAAGAAAGCAATTTGCAACTTCCTTGTACGAGTTAAAATGTCATATATTGAATAAGCAGAGTTTTGTCGTAGTATAGAAGATAATGTAAGATAGCCTTTCAATCTTTCTATTTAGACCTGTTACACAGTGTCATCTATTTAACTGCAACAAGCCAAAGACATTATCATTTGACGCTAAATAACACAAAACAACGTATGCCACTCTAAACACGTTCCTCTGATGTAAGATTCAGGTTCAGAGAGGATCCATTTTCTATTGGATACTGGGGTGCCCCAGGAATATTTATTTTCTGGAACCTAATTCTTTAAACATTGTTCTAGTAACAGGTTGATGGGAGATTGCTTGCGATGTGTGACTTGGTGACATGGAGCTGTCTTTGTTGAATTGCTCCCTCCTGCAAACTACATTTTATATGCGGGAAATTGCTGCAGAATGATTATATCTTTATTCTCACTAACTGTTACGCAAAGTATTTTGAAAGGATGCAATGAAGTGAGCTTTGAGCCGCCAAGACAACTGATTTGTACACAGCATGTCTGCTGTAGAACTCATTTCTTCATTTTCCTAGTGAAACTGATAAGCAAGAATTGGACATAAAGGAAAAAAAAGTGTTTTGTGATTTATATTTAAGATGTAAAGGTGGACCATATGATTATCATACTCTGTATATTTGTCCACTTGCTTGGCATGTCACCAAAGGCCACACTATTACTTTTCTTATTGTTTTTTAATTACATTTTTTTTTAAGGAGAAATATTGCAGAACCTTATTGTAGCTGCAGCCATAGCACATGTAGGTAATGAACATGATGTTCTCAAAGAAAAACATTAAAGGAGTGTTTCAGGCTCAATGATGCAAGAACTCATCTGAGAGAGCAACACACAACAGAAAAATGAAAGCTGGCTTGCTCTGGTAAACTAAAACCATGTGTTTGAGGGATCTGCATTACATTCCCACTTAAAACAATGGGGAGACCTAGGATGGTTGATTGTTTTTAATATTTTATTTATAATGATATTAGCCTAACCACTTTTTATAAAGGTGTTAATATATATATTATCTAACTCGGGCTTCCTCTTTAAACAAGCATACCTTTTCTTGTTTTCAAAACATTTTATTTTATTTTTAATTTGAAAAAAATGTTACTTATGTCAGTGATCAAATTCCAAGCTGAAAATGCAGCTGTGGTACTATTCCCAATCTTAAAGCAGTATTGCACTATTACCTGCCTCAGTGCAATACTGTTGCCATGGTAACGTGCTCATTCATGAAATAATGTTGCATTCATTTCAGATGCTTAGCATGAGTCAGATGGGATCTAAAAGTATCATAAAATTCTGGATTTTGGACCTTCTTTTTTCATGCTTAAGAAAAAAAAAGTATCTTTCTCATTGTTGCTTTGAAAAGTTGCAGGCAGTACCTACACCCTCATCCTTGAATATGAAGTGTTTCCCTCTTTGTGGAAAGTTTCAGTTGAGAGAGAGGATACATACGGTGAAATGTGCATTATGGGAACATAATGCCGATGAGGTGCTCTGGAGACATCATAATAAACCACAATACCAAAAATCGAGTGGTTTATAAATGTCTACAAAATAAGAGATAACATTATTTGTATCTCATACATGCTTCTCTGTTAAATTACTTTATAATTTTTGACAAGGGTTAGCATTAAGACTTGGGTTAAACAACATATACATAAGATATAAAGAATGTGCCTGTGGATTACTCAGGAACTCTTTGCTTAAGTGTGTGGGTTTTAAATTTTTTTTCTTGCTCAGCTCCCAAAAATTGTTTTTTTTTGTCACAGCTTACAAACCATTTTGCACACCATATGGTCTTCATTTTTTTCCCCAGTGTTATTTTTGAAGTTAATCCAAAATAGCTCTGTTATTATGAGAGACTTGGTAACGTTCTGCAATCAGAATGCCTGGCATAGAAGAAATAAATTAACCCTCTGTATTCGTGGTGCCCTTTATTTCAAATTCCATTATCAAGACAGAGCATAGATATTTCGGCATATCATTCTCTTAATGGACTAACACTTATTGCCTTAAGCTGTTGTAAGTGTCAATGGGCCACGCAAGGCTGAAACAAATGTTAATTGTTATGTAGGACGTACAAGAACAGAGAGTAACTTCCTGCCAATTTCAGTAATTAGCACGATCCAGTTATTCGGCAAGCATACATACCATTTAGTAAAACAGGCTGCTTGCTTTCTATTCAGATGAAAAGTAGCACTTTTGATTTTCAACTGACTTACTTCATTAACCATGTAGTTCCTCTGAAGGTTGCTTTCAGTAATCCTGCATTTTTACATACCTTCTAAAATGCTGATATGATATGAGTATCCACCTGCCTGTCTGACTCCTATCATCTGTAAATCTTCTGTCTGTATTAATATTCCTATTGTGTTCTACGTCATTCTGTCCCTCTCAAACTTACGCTATTGCTCACCCACAAAGAGTGAGCTCAGATTCCAATAGAACATATTATTATTATTATTATGATATTTATAGAGCGCCGTCAAATTCCGCAGTGCTTTACAATGGGTGGACGAACAGACATGTAGTTGTAACCAGACAAGTTGGACACACAGGAACAGAGGGGTTGAGGGCCCTGCTCAATGAGCTTACATGCTAGAGGGAGTGGGGTAAAATGACACAAAAAGGTAAGGATAGTATTAGACTAGTGACAGTTGCAGAAGAGGAATCAGTCAGGAGCTATTAACAGCTTAATGGATACACTTTTATGAAGAAGTGGGTTTTTAAAGGAGTGGAGACTGGGTGAGCATCTAACGGAGGAGGGAAGTGAGTTCCACAGGAACGGTGCAGCCCTTGAGAAATATTTAAGGCGAGCTTCAGAGGTGGGAGTACGGACAGAAGATAGACCTAAGTCTTCAGCAGATCGTAAGGGCCTAGATGGGACATACTTGTGTATAAGGAGGATAGATAGGTGGGAGCAGCATTATGTAGAGATTTGAAAGCAAGAACCAGAATTTTAAATTGAGCTCTATATTTTATAGGAAGCCAATGTAGGGATTTACAGAAGGGTGAGGCATGGGAGGTGCGTGCGGACAGGAAGATGAACCTTGTCGCCGCATTCATTGTGGACTGTAACGGCGCTAGTTGGGAGCACGTAAGACCACTGAGAAGTGGATTACAGTAGTCAAGGCGAGAAAGGACAGTGGAATGGACCAACACCTTAGTCGCATCTGGCGTTAAGTAGGGGCGGATGCGCGCAATGTTTTTTAGATGGAAATGACAGGATTTGGCGATAGATTGAACATGAGGCTTGAAGGAGAGGTCGGAGTCGAAGAGAACACCTAGGCACCGAGCCTGCATGGTGGAGCTGATGGTAGCACCGTTGACTTGGAGGGAGACAGACACAGGAGTAACAACACTTGAGGGAGGAAAGACCAGAATTTCAGTTTTGGTCAAGTTTAGTTTAAGGAAGTGGGCAGCCATCCAGTTAGAAACAGCAGAGAGGCAGTCAGAGACACTAGTCAAGAAGGACGGGGAGAGATCAGGAGAGGACAGGTAGATTTGCGTGTCATCTGCATAGAAATGATATTGGAAGCCAAAGGAGCTAATGAGTTTACCAAGGGAGGCAGTATAGATGGAGAACAGTAGGGGACCAAGGACTGATCCTTGGGGGACACCAACAGAGAGGAGTTGGGGAGAAGAAGCAGAGCCAGAGAAAGAAACACTGAAAGAGCACTTGGAGAGGTAGGAGGAGAACCAGGAGAGAGCAGTATCTTGTAGACCAATATTGCGGAGGATGAGAAGAAGCTGTTGATGATTAACAGTGTCAAAAGCCGCAGACAGGTCAAGGAGAATTAGGATAGAGTAATGACCACGAGATTTTGCAGCGAGTAGATCATTGGATACTTTGGTCAGTGCCGTTTCCACAGAGTGCTTAGCGCGGGAACCAGACTGAAGCGGGTCTAGCAGAGAGTTGGACCCGAAGAAGTCTGTCAATCTCGCATACACAATTTTTTCAAGGATCTTGGATGCAAAAGGCAGTAGCGAGATAGGACGATAGTTGGATGGGGAGTTAGGGTCAAGATTGGACTTCTTTTTTTACATAGGATAGAGGATACATACATAATAGTGAACTGTGTAACTGTGTATTATGGGAAAGTACTCAGTGATGCCATTATCGGTAATGTTTTCACCTGTTAAACATTTTCCTGTTCTGTATCCTTTCTGTTATATTACATTTCAGACTATGGTTAGTGTGTTAGGGCTAGGCTTAGTATTAAAGGTAGATATAGTGTGTAAGAGTAGCATTAGGGTTAGGACTCGGGTTAGTGTTAAGGTTAGTTGAAGTGTGTTAAGGAAGCGTAGGAGTAAATGAGATATGTTTAGTCCTATATATCTCAGTGCTGCCTGAGAATAGTTAAAGTTACAGTCCCAGGCAGCATCAATTTTTAGCTGTGGAACAAGCTGAATGAAAATGGTGGCATACATGTACGTCCTGGTTCTGGCCAAGATTAGTGCCCCTGGCATGCACAGATTTCTACCAATGTAAGCGTGCTTTTGTAGAATTTTGCACATGTCCCGGTAGCAATACTTTGTGACTGTCCAATTCTCTAGCTCTTGAGCCAAACATATCTTATTTTCTGACTCCTCTCCTGTTGGGTATCAACAGTGATTGCCCCACTTGAACAATGCTTTATCCACTTTCAGATTTCACAGATTTGTAGGTTTGTTCAAGTGTAATGCCTGTCTTAATACAGTCACACACATTTTCCTAAAATATGATTATAGGTGGATTAGTGTAGCATAATCATGAACTATATATTTTTTTGCATTTAATTTAGATATGGAACATTGTTAGTGGATGACTTTAGGTACTGATAAAAAAAATACATCATATATAAAAATATATAAATATATATTAAAAAAATCTAAATATTGAATAATCTGTAAAGATTACTAAAATAATAAATAATTTTAATTAAAAGCTTATGCAAATATATTAAACCGAGGCCATCTAGTCAGGAACTGACAATGAAGCTTCAAATTGCCAAAATACTTGAATGAGAAAAAAAAATGTAATTTTTACAGCTTTCCTAAAACTTGCTGTTCTCTTGTCAGTTTTCCAATAATTCCAGTTTTTCTGTCAGTAAACTCCATACATTTTCTCAGCCTGAGTGATTTTATTTTTTTTTACCATTTCACTTATTGAAACAAGATGGTTCTAGCAATTCATATTACTATAGAAAATTGTTAAGTAATTAATTTTACTGCCTGGTTTATTTTTTAACTGAGAATTCTTGAGAACTGACATTGGAAATTAATAAATTATTACATTTTAGCCAAAATATTTAAACTGGAAAAACTTAAGGTGTGTAACCAATTCATATATATTGATTTAAAGTTCCCAACAATTCTAAATTTTGTGAAAAAAAAACAAACCTGAATATGTGTATCAATGATGCAAATCTTTATATTTTATTTTTTGTTTGTTTATGGAAGCAAATTATTGTCGCTATATAATTCACCATGAGTATTTTTTTAAAGAACACCACAAATCTGTTTCCAGAGATACAAGCTAAAATCGCATTTAGATTACTGCAAATGATTTTCCTGGTACTGTATGGCATTAAAACAATGTTCTACCTGACTCAGTCCTTTTCTGGCTATGTAGAAGGTTTAATTTATTGTCAGCATGGATAGCTTCCTGGTGGATTAAATCCCAAGCCTGCCATTGGCATAGCACTGTGAGATTATTCATGGGCATTCTCTACGGATATATACACAGGCACATATGCCCTGGATTAGTTTTCCACTAGCAATCTGTTTGCTCACTGAGGTTTTGATGTCAAAGGAAGCAGAACAGTGGGGATCTATAGAAACTACAACTTTAACATAAAATATATACGTGCTTCTTAATGTACCTCATTTGATCTAGCTTCTTCAAGGACCCCACCAAAGGTTTAGCAAATGCAGGTGCAGCCCAGCTTTTGTAACTTTGTGCAGTGGTTTTATTTGTTTTATATTTTTTTATAATACACCTCTGTTCAAGCAATCTTATAAAAAAACTAACAGTTTACAAGTACTTTGTTATACCACATACACACATAGGTGAAGTGAGTTTTACAAATCATTGCAACTTTGTGGGATCGGATAATGGAAAACAGGGTGCTCTTTGCACCCTTACACATGCAAGAAGTGTAGGAAGTTATGGTTTATATAGTGTTACTTTAAATCTCTCCTACTACATCGCCTGTTGACTTTGTTTACATGTACTTATTTGTTTCTGTCCGAGATTATTATTTTTTTTTTTTGTGTGTTTTTTTATGTGGTATTCCACTGCTTGTCTTGTTGTGTTATTGTATTGGAAGATGCACAGAGCCAATTTAATGTGATGATACATCCCTTTTCCACTCATTGTAGCATCTGCTTGGAAAAACAGTACAAGGAGTTCCTTGAGCTAATGATCTCAGCGAAGCTCATGAGAACGACATCTTCATATTAGATCTGATAAAAAAAAATTGTTGGGCAGCGTTCGTTGTCTGATGCAAGTCATCAGAAAAAAAAGAAAGCAGATTGTGCAAGAAGTCTTCTGAAGCATGCACTGTAGATTGTGTGTAAATGTTTTAACTGAATCTAAGGAAAGAAGAATCTACAACAAGATATTAACAGCGAAGGAAATGCATAAATTAGAATTTTGGGCACCTTTGTGCAAATAATGGGATATGACATTATCCTTCAAAGGGTTCCGGCACAAATATATCTTTTGAACCTATGGTCTACATGTCCTATTTGTGATAAATGGGAATTATTTAAGCTGGTATTCAAAAGGAATATAATATTTGACAGAAGATAAGAATCACTTGTCAGTCCACTTTATAGCTGTTGATTTGTAAAAATGCAAATCCTATTAACCCTTTCTTGATGGCCACTATACAGAGTATGGCATCATCCGTAATGCACATCATCACAACCACAACAGCCTGTACAGTAGCCATTAAAGAGCAGTCAGGAAGCCAGCATCAGCAAGAATTAAGCATTGTAGACGTGATACAGCATATAAATAGCACAGCTGAGTTTCCCTAGACAGCTATATAACATGACTGCTATGTCTACTAGTCTCCATTAATAACAGTCCATTCTACATTCACATAAATTGCTATTAATTGTGCTATGTACTTGCTATTATTGGACCAACTCACATATGAGGACCTCCAGTAAAAGCCTGAATGCCCCCATATGTCATAGAGCTGCTTTGACAGTCAAAACTGACAGCTGATAACTGGCTACAGCAGTGGATGCCAAAATCAGCTGCCAATGGGCGATTGCTGGCTTGCTTACTAGTTAGGCAGTCCAGTAATATTGATTAATTGTGCCCTAGGCTGTATCTTGGTATCTTGGTAGCCATTCACAGAGATGTCATGCCTTGGATGTCAGGTAACATAAGGTGGTCCATGTCATTGGCTCTTACTGTGATCATTCAGCATATGAGTCAATCTACAAAACAGTTCATGGTCAGTGTTAGTTAAGGTTAGGTAGGGTTAAGTTTAGTTGGGTTTATTTGGGACTTCAGTTATCTAGGGTTAGGGTAGAATTATCTAGAGGTGGGTTTAGAAAGGGTTGGAAATAGCATTAGCGTTTGATGATAGTGTCACTTTACCAAATTATATCTTTGAACAGAGAGGAGGAAGGAGATATGTAGAAATTAGGGCTTGTCTGTAATTTAATTTTTAGGTCCCCAAAATGCAGCAATGGCATACATGTAAGGGTATTGGTCTTCTCATGAGATACAGTAGAATACAATTATATAGTCCTGGAAGTAGTAGGACTCACAAATTCAGAGAAATTCACCATTGAATGTTACAAATGGCAGAAATTGGTGATTGTTAAGAATTCTGGTATTTCAGATGAGTGATTATAGATTGCAGTTCGGGTGCTGATTCAAATGTTCTCCAGAAGTAAATGCAGTATCCAAGTAAATTCTCCCAGCAATCAGACAGATACCCAAACATCAGCCTAAACTAGATGAAGGGTACAACAGGAATTAATTTATTCAGGCCACCTGGCCGGTTTATATGCAAGTCCCCATGCAAGGGATTTACCGTGACATATTCCAGGGGCATTGTCCCCTGGACCTGAGAGGGGACTATGGCAAAGTACACACTGTCATTACATTGGCTCTCAGGTCCAGGATACTCCCCTGTACCTATGAGATAATTGAGTCAGGAACTGTACAAAACTCAATTATCTTGGGCACAGAAAACATACAAAACATACATTTTAATAACACCCCCAAAATACCCCCACAACAGTCACATCCCCTGATAGCCTTGATCTGGAGGACCAACATATCCAAAAATCACCCAGATCGGTTCAAGGGTTCGTGATTTCCATGGAAGTCATAATTTGACTGACCGCACACAAAGTCTTATGCCCAAAACAGTTCCACAGTTTCAGAGGTAGCGGTCGGTCTATTTCGGGTAGTTCTAAAACTGGACAAAACCACAAACTGTTCCCCTGGCTCATGGGTAGCGTTTGTTCCCCTAGTTCTTGGGAACAAACCTACCGAATAGCACTCTCCCGGCTGGTCGGTGAAAAGAAGCAGACGTTCGCGAAGTTGACTGGCGTAAGGGAAATCAAGTTTCCGATTTTAGTTCCATACGAACGGTGGCCACACAGAGAGAGCACTTAATCTGCAGTTCTCTTTGTAGCTTATGAGCCAGGGGGTGGTCGGTGTTCGGTATTTTTATCTACTGAACGAGAAAAGGGGTAGTTTCTTCAGTGATGAATGGTCAATCAGGACTGATAAGTCAGTTTATTTTAGTTGTTTTTTTTTCACTAGTATTGTAAAATATTACAAAATAAGGAAAATGTTATTGTTTTTTTTTTATATATTCTCTCAATTGGTAATATTGTTTTTCCATATGTTATTTGTGCTATGCATTCATAGAAGACCATGCATACAATGATATTCTTTCTTTACAAATGTATTTAATATCAGAAGAAAGCCCTATCTGTCCTTTAAAAAAACAGGATGTATTATGTGTTGTATGAATACACTTAATGGGATCACAGGAAAGTATAGTGGTTCAAAGACACAGCAAAAGTTCAAAAAAGGTGTTAAACTGTACAATTCTGCTTTTCTTTGAATAGCTTCATGCACATGTAAAACATTTTTGAATCTCATATATCCTTTACAAGTGGCTCTGCAAGGTTTGTCTGTGGCATTCAGGCTGTTTAATTGTATATAATATATGTAGTGGTTCCAGACATTCTATCCCAAGGGAGCCGGACTCTTCTTTAGTTGAAGCATTTTGAAGCAATGAGCACCAGAAATGCCAACCTCCAGCAGCCAGAATCATAATAAAGTGGCTGTATCAAGCAGGTCACATTAAAATGTATGATAGAACAGCAGTAGATACGGCATCAGGTAATAGAAAAAAAAAAACACTGTTCGCTTGATTCTAATAGGTTTCTGAGTTAACCTAGGGTGGCGATAACACATATTTACAGGTAAAGCAAGTCTCATTTGAAAAGTGACCTCTACCTTGATGCTATTTTTTGTGAAAATCCCCCATCATATCGGCTAAGCGTACTGATGATCCACACTCAAATTCAAAATAAGATCATGCTATATATAATGCAAAGAAAAATCTAAAGTAAGTTTCAATGACCTGCACATAAGCTAGGTCTATATATATATATATATATATATATATATATATATATATATATATATATATATATATATATATATATATATATATATATATATATATATATATATGTACATACATTACTTCCTAATTTTAGTTTCTCCTAATTAACGGTCTTGAGCTCTGAAAGTATATTGAACTTTGCAGTTTTGTTTTCTGGGTGGCAACACACTGATGTGTTGATTACTTAAATAGAATCTCTATGTTTCTATGAGCCTGGAGTAGTAAAGTATTTTCTGTGCAGATGTTTTTTAATTTATGTTTACCTTTATGTATACTCCTTCTTTGTGCTACATGGGCTTTTTTCATCCCACCACTAGTTTCTTGCTATTTATTTTGCTTCCATCTGTTGTCTATACAATTATCTATTTCCCTGTCTAGACCCAGCTGACGTGTCTGCTTCTTTAATATACTGTATTTTATGACCTCACACCAATCTGTACGCTATACTTCCATCTCAATGTCCACCTCTTTCTGTCTGCAATGTTTGTGTGATTCATTGTTTGGAGGTGTTACAGCTGTAATGTTGTTACTTCTATAAGGAGCAACGCATATAAGGAGAAAGAAACTGCTAGAAGCATTTTATATACATCACTATTGCATTTCTCTCATTTCTGGAAAAACTGTTCTTTTACAATTACATAGTTATTTGCTAAGGTGAAAATTGAAAGTAAATTTCAAAATTGAGACCAACATTGCCAACATGAAAGCATACTAATTTAAAGATTTTTTTCAATTCGGTTATTTTGACCTTAAATTTGACATTCCTTTTGAATGATCACTGTAGTAAATAATCCTGTATGTCAGCCTAGGTGGAAATGCATAGCCTGTGATTAAGCACTGTTGTGAGTGAAATGCGCATGTACTCATTTTTAATGCCTTTGTTGTAGATTATTTTATTTTTTCATTTATGTGCTTTGTAATGACATTACACATTTCTTAAACTGTTACTTTGCTTGCTTCATATTTTTGATCGGTACAGATATGAGCCCCATGCTGGGTGCTCCAATGTGCAGTCAGAATAATTTGTGTATAATGTGCAGGAATTTAGAAAATGTAGGCTTTTTACAGAAAATTGTTTTGAAATGGATATGCAAAAGGAGTTCAAAACATTAAGTCCCATCATCTAGCCAGCTATTTCTCTAACATTATCAACTGAAACACTTCTAGTTTGTTTGGTAGAATGACATTTTGTGTAGATATCTTTCCCAGGTGACACAAGTTAGCAAATCTGAACACTATTACACCTTGAAAATTTGTAATAAGCTCCTATTTGCCGCCTTCTCAACTTTGAGAGTGAACATACTCAGATGCGCCTAAATGCTCTCATTGTCTGAATACATCTTTCTGTGCTGTTCTGTAACTCAAGTGATCTTCAATTGTATCAAGGGTTTCCTATTTCTATTAAAAAAAACTTGTTTTGTGACAGTAATGCATATAATGCTTGTCAGGAAAAATGCGGTAAATGAATTACCTTCCCTGTCTCGTACCGCTATGACTTCCATTCAAGAGAGAGATGGTTGCCAGCTCAGTACATTGAACAGGCCGCTAAGTGGGATCTCTTGTGCTATCAGGACAGCTTGCTCTTGCTCTGAATAGACAGAGGCAAAGTACAACGAAAGCAGAAATGGTTCCCAGTGCTCGAGCACATGTTACTTTTTTGCTCTGACAAATAAGCTTTAAAGCCCAGATAACAAGTCCTGTTGGATGGTTTCTAAACATTTGCCAAGAAGCGAAGACTCCAATGAATAGCTTTAATTATCCTGCTGATCAAAAGCACTTCAGAGCGTGCATGTACACCTTACACAGCCATCTACAGCTTATTACAGCCTACTAAATATCCGACGGAAGAATGCAGGCGTTCATGGGCAACGATAGGCGGTGACCACATAAATAAGAACAATCCTATCTCCTTTACTCTATGCAGAATAAACTGCACAGCAGTAACAATAGAGGGGATAAACAGAGGTCCACTGGATTGAGAGCTAAATACATAGTATGCTTGTATTGCTGCCATTTACAGGGATACTCCACTGCCCAAACACAAAATAAATAAAAATCACTCTTTAGTAGATATACCCCAAATTAAACATTGCATGCACTTAAATATGCATTTTTTTCATTGGAGTTATATCATATAAACATCTTTCAAAAGTTGCAGATCTCTTCTTTGCTGTCTTTGCATGCCCTCCCCTTCTAACCACGGCCAGACGTTCAGTGGCTATCTACTTACAGACTTCCTAATGCAATTCAATGAGAACTCTTTGCAAGGTAGGTCTTCTGGGCAGTTGCTGCCTCTTGAGTTCAGTACAAATAAGCTAACCTAACCAGGAAGTAATAGGACCTGTTGTCTGTTTGAAAGCCAAGGGGGTGTAACCAGATTAATTTATAATAATGTCGATTTCTACTGAAACCTGCACTATTTCCATAATGAAAAAAAGAGGACACACTCTTCACACATAAAACTTTTCTGCAAGCTCCAATGCTTTAGGGGTTTGGAGTGTCCCTTTAAATAATAGTAAAGAGCTTAACTGATTTCAATGTTGCTCTGCAGAATGCAGATTTACGCACAATCCATCAGCCAAAAGAATACCATAGAAGGTCCAACCGCAGACATCATGGGCGGAGAAGAACAAAATGGAAGCGCCCATGTATTAGGTACTGGAAGAGTAGACAATAAATATTAATAGAGGCAAGTAGTAATGTGGGTACTACAATCATTAATACACAGTACACAAGTACAAACTAAAAAGAAAAAAAATGGTAGAGTCGCTTTATCGTGTATATACAGAACAACATGGATTCATTAGAAAATGTAAGATATGTAATTAGAGATGTGTAGAGAGGAAGCAAAAGAAAGCATACACACTAATGAATAAAGAGTAAAGAGAGGTGAGGATATATGTCCCGTATATTGTTGCAGGAGAAATAACAAGAAGAATGCATTCCGGAGTCTTAATTACTTACTATGTTTTCTGTATGTAAAGAGTGAACTGTAGCGGTTACAGTGCTGTGCAAATGTGCCTGCTGAGAGACTCCATGTTTTACCCAGGGTGCAGTGTGTTGTAAAGACAATAATCCAGCATGTTTCACCACAGGGACATTTAATACTCCATTGAGTAATATAGCTCCCAACATAAAAAACAGTATATTTTAATAAAACTCCAGTGTACATATTTTTTAAAGCTGATGTACTAATGATACATTAAGCACTAATGCAGTCTATTATATAGTGTATTATATGGAATATTTGCCTGTGGCCAGTTTTGGCAGCCTAGCAATGTATTATACAGCATGCCTGCACTTGTTTCTAGTGACTAGTTTGCCCAGTGGACTCCTGATGACTCCACTAGAAAGCTAACCCTGAGGTCATTGCTCCCTGAAGTCAGCCAAGATAAAGATTTTCATTGATAGTCATAAATCCATAGTCCATATTTAAACCATGTTCTGATAATCCTGCTGCATTCATCCAACTCCTGCATTCTTCCCTATTATAAATCAGTCAAAAGAGAGGACAATTAAGGTTTTTAATTATAGTTTTGCTTTGAGAGAAGAGAATCGTTTTAAACAGCACTAGTTCATGGCACAGAATCTATTCTAACCCATTCTATTCTCTTATTGTAAGAGTGAGAATAAGCTTCTTCACGACATACACATTATCCTGGTGAATTGTGCTGATCTATGCCTAAAGAGTCTATTGGAAGGGCATACATGCTGCCCAGTTCATTGTTTCCATACTGTCAATACAAAGGTAGAATTTTTATAATGGCTACAGATTATCACATTCCCATGAGTTGTAGGGACTTAGATGCCAAGCTTTTGTTTTTAGCCAATAAAAAAGGTTTTTATTACTTAATAGAAAGGTTGGCTTAATACTCTGGTAATTGATTTTAAGACTCTAAAACAATGAAAGCCATTAGCATTTGCCTACTCAGCTAGAAAAGAAAAGAGAACATAGAGGAACACCTTTCTTTTAGAGTGATATTTGTTTCTTCATTAGTGTGTGTTTATACTGTATGTATATATTTATAGATATTTATTGATATAAATAAATCCAAATTCTTGCACTCCAACCTCCAGTCAGAAAAATAAACCCGGTGTCAAGTAACACTGTAAATACCTTATTTAGAAAATACCGGCACTCCTGGCTTTATAGACAATGTTGTTCTTTTATTGTCAG
The DNA here is from genome assembly GCA_933207985.1 of Pelobates cultripes. NCBI lineage: Eukaryota > Metazoa > Chordata > Amphibia > Anura > Pelobatidae > Pelobates > Pelobates cultripes. The sequence continues at coordinate 206,717,055 of OW240912.1, read as the reverse complement.
AGACATCAATGTCTCACTTCCTCAACAGAACTTTAATCAGAACATAAAACATATCATCCAGATAGAGGCCTTAAAAAGGTCAAAATTACATTTTGATTACTCACCATTAAATCTGCTCTTAAGTCGGCAAATTTGTAGGAATGTTTCCAGAGCCCAGGTGCATACATGGAGCACTTAGGGATCCCTCCCCCTGTCTGCAACATGGTTAACCCTCCAATAAGGATTGTCATGTTTTGTGTCCTGATGAAAGTTCTGTTGAGAACCTGAAACATTGATGTCTCTGACAATAAAAGAGCCACATCCACTGGCTTCTGGGCTCTGTCAAGCTTTGCAATGAGGGAATTATTTGCACCAAGTTGTCAAATATTATCCAAGTGTATATAGAAATGTCACAGGAGTAGTTGTATTTTTTTTTCCAGATTATATATCCATAATATGTAGTTTGAAATATACATAGAACACACTGTCTTATATATAGATAATGATGTTTGTTATTGTCTTTTTACTAGTTTCTCATAAGAATTCGGAATGAAGAAAGCAGGGAAATAAGAGCAGGGTTAATGCCATGTCAAACAAGCTCATGATTACATAGTCTGATGGAGACAGTGTTTACTTATTGCACTAGAACCTCTTATATCTAGGACTAGATTTACAGATTATGAGCCTCAAGGCACAAAGAAAAATGGAAGTAGAAGTCATTCTAGTCAAGATTTCAGTTGCATGGTAATCGGAGCTGTGCATCACTGTAGCTTTAAACCAGTGGAGAGAAATTTTGTATATATTTTAAAACTTCCTAGTGGAGTTAGACAAGTGAATTGGAATTACATTTGGAAAACCATCAGAACTATGAATGGTAAAAGAAAAGCATATCTGTAATTATGATAAATTAGATAACTTGCCTTGTTTTATAGACTAAACTATATATCATCCTATAAAAGTTACCCACTTGTGGTGTTCCTGAATATGAAAAAAAGTTTATTGGTAGATTGCTATGTAAGGATATTTGGGGTTCTCTGGCCTAGCTTTTGCCACTGTCTTTACAAAGATGTTCTTAACTCTCAGGCCACCACTCTTTTTAACAGGTCCCTATAACCAGGGAATGGGGCAACCAGGATGCAGATCTCATAATTGTGGTATTGAAATACCCAAACCAGACAGGATACACAGTTTCCAATGGAACCAGCACACACTACTAGCTCTTAAACGTGTGGTGAAAAAACATTTAAAAACATAAACACAGACTATTGGAACAACAATCATAAGTAATACATAAAAATAGATGAAGAAATAGAGGCTATAGGGGACTTGGACTAGCCAGCTCCGTTGCCGCTATAGAGGTTACCAGAGGTATAAGTGGCTTAACCCCATAACAAATTTAAACAAGAAAAAAGTGGATGGAGTAAAGAAACCCTCACAGATAGTGAGCAGACTTCATTCTCCTCCACAGATATACACCTCCTAACCTCAGTGTAACATAGGGTGGGGGGAAGGGAAAGAAAAAAGAATATAAATCTTTATTAGAAAGTTTAAAAATTACCTCCAATCTTCGAGAATAGTATAACGAATTCTCAAGGGTAAATATACCACTGCATCGACTCGATATGTAAATAGATTAAGGTATACTACTCATATACAGAATAATATCAAAGGTAGCATGATTCAATATATCTATATAAATGTAAATTCCCTATGAGTGTATACTACAATAGGCCCTTTCTATGGGGCAACAAGATAAATATGTCAAAAAATTGACAATAATCCCATGTTTATAATGATAGGAATATGTGTATTGCCTAATAGCAGTAGTGAGACCAAAGGGAGAAAAGAACTTAGTCACTATTTCGGGCAAATAGTTAACAAGGGTAAATGCTCACTGGTTAAGACGGCAGGAAAGCTCAATTTCTCTAGCAATAACTGTTGCCCACAAGGGTATACAGTGCATAAGAGAAGAGAAAATGAAGAGCTAGTAATACCCAGTAGATTTAAAAAAAGGAGGGCTCACAAGTATACCCACCAAAAGAAATTTAACTTGCCCTGGACTAACTGTCTAACTCACACAGTGGTAAAACTCTCCTAAACTGCTACTTCAAGGCAGCCTCCAAACTTTCCCTATCATTTCATCAAGTCCATGCAAACAAAGAGAAAGAGATCTAATTCAGAAAAAAATAATACATAGAGTGAAAGAGTGTAAAGTGCCTAAAAAAGACATAGTAAAACAAAAGCATCGGCAAAAAGAGATGTGGCTGTTTTGTTTAATTATATTCTTGAAATTTTGTCTATTAAAATTCAGAACAAATGATAAATTAATGTAACATTTTTGGGGGGTTACTGCAATTTTTAGCAAATATGGCGAAATGGACCTTTGTACTGTGCTGAATAATTCCATCTGTACATTCTCCTTTAAGATCTTTTTTCTCCTTTAATGCAAAAGATACATACATTTGAACAAATTTGCAAACCAGATTACATATAAGGAACACGTTTCCATTCGGTCAACAGAAGGCGTTGTAGAGTTATCAAACTAGCAATGCATCATTTGTAAAATGACTGCTACCATCACAGTGCCTACTGACTCACCTTAGCTCACAATTTGGTAGATGGACTACTACATCTACTACCATCTATAATTATCCATTGTGTCCTTATTTAGAGGCATCCTTGAAAAGTAAAACACTTATATGGAACTTTCCCTCAGTATTAAGGTGCTTCACATTTTATCACATTGGAGCTGAAGGTGACACTTTGCACTAATCTCTACTTCTCTCTGTGGGAACTGTACACTTTCTCTAGGAACACAGCATGTTTACAATCCTGAATTTTGCTTTTAGAGGACGCACTGGAGGTTTTTTTGTGCTCAACCCCTAACCATTTTAAATTGAGAGGTTACTGGTCCCTATCTAAAGAGAACATTTGGAATAGCTGTTATAAATGGGATCACATAGAGATGACCTTCAAAACTTTTCCATTCACCACTGAAATCTCATAGATCAAAGGAGCATGACTATTTCCCTCAGCTTTTTACAATGAGATTTAAAGAAAGGCTGTATTTATGTGATGCTTTGGGGGAAGGCGCAGGAATAAATCCTGTTTTTAATATCTGATCATGAACCCTTTGTGACCTTGAAGAGAAGCATTTCTCTTTGTTATCAGAATAAAGAATGCTCATGCTGCAGAAAGGCAGGTCAGATGTTATTTGTATTTCTATAAGTGCTACGAAAGGATTTATGATGCATGTTTGAAGTGACCCCTGCCTATGGGTCAGCCAGATTCTCTAGGTGGATGTGCAGATCTAAAAGGCAGCTTTCCAACACATTCACAATGATTGGTAAACTCATGTTTAACATTTGCAGTACTAATAAGTTCTAACATTACATTAACTGGTTGGTTTTTTTTCCTGCAAAAGAACATTTTTACAGATAATTAAAAAATGCTATATTCTAGAAAACCTCTATCCAGAAAATGTGTAAATATACTTCTAAGACTATTTTAGTGGCTCAGTTAAGATTAACAGTCTGCATACACAATGAGGTTTTTTATTTTGTTTTTAAGTCAAAAAAGTATATAAAAATTAATATTCATTGAGAAATCCATATGTGCATTATACTTTTGCACATCAAAAAATAATGGTTTGTTTGAATTGATGCATTGGAAACCTTTTTTTTAGTAGAATGTTTCAGTTTTTTCAAATTGATTTGCCATGATGATGAAAATGATTCGGATAAACTGTAAATAAAAAATAAATAAAAATAGAGTCTATGGAGGTCAGACCCTTATTAGTATAAGTAAGGTTTAATACCTCCCTGTATCCCCATCAAGCATGCCACAATTGGGGGCATGCCAGTGGGCAAATTGTAAACTCTGAATCATGAAACAAGCAAAAAGGTTCATCCAATGACTGTTTCATTTGTTGTGGGATTTGTTTATTGGTCAATTCAACATTCAGAATTTTGGATAAATCACCAATAACCAAAAAAAAAAAATCGGACAAATTGTGATTTGTCTGAAACCAAATTGTCTAAAATGCATGCACATTTTACTGTAAGAAAAAGTCTGTTACATTTGAATATAGAGTTTTATTTGGTTGTATTTTCAAGATTCATATATAATTCAGCCATCGTCAGTTTCTAGAAATCTCACAGATTAGAATACATTAATCACAACTCCTAGCAGAAAAATGCACATTTCATGGAGTAATAAAACTAAAATATTCCACGTACATTTTTTTTGTACATACTACTCATGTCGTCTCTGCATGCACCCTTTACATTAAATCCAAGGAAGTTTTGCTTTTCACATTGTAGACTTCTTTAAGATCAGAATAGGCTGTGTCCTGCAATTTATGTGACTCTGTTCCCAGTCCAGTAATTATTTCAATTACATTATAAACCACTATTCCTTCAGGTAAAGCAACATAAGCTTAATTTACTTTATTTTGAACACAACCTAATCTTAATGTATTTTGAACATAAAAAGAAAACAAAGTATCAAAACATATGCTAAGTAATATTGATGGGATGTAACATGTAGGTATAGATGGAATATGTATAAACAATACGCTGAAAATTACAACCGAGAGTATAATAACAGAGGACCAATCAGTTTTCTTCAAAGAGCCAATTATCATACATGTTAAATGGGTCCATGATTAACCAGAGGGAGCCCAACATTGCAATAGGCCTCAATGTTCACAGGAACTCCCTAATGGACCCAGTTAAACCAGACCCAATATAACCTGGCTGCCACTGGGTTATATACTGTCTGGCAGCAGGTCCATTCTATTTCTCCAGCTGCCGTTTGGTGACCACAGTTTGTGGGAGCAATAGTGGCTCATGCTATTACCTGCATGGGGGATTGATAGTCCACACAATGTTAAGTGTAATGTGGTGGGAGCATATTCCGGCTATATTATATAAGGCTTTACATTGAGAAGATTAATAAAAAAAATGCAGCATGATTTTTTTACCCAACCTACTATTTTTCACACATTTTTCAGATCTGTTGTAAATTCACCATAATCCACTTAATAAGTCACAGTTCAAACACATTTGTCCGCGCAAAAACTGTGTACCTCTCTTGGAAGACGGCAAATGCATGTGACATTTTAAATCCTTTGGTGAAAGTAAAAATGTGAGTGTCCCTGGAATTGTTGCTCTCACTTAGGTGTGTGTCTTGGTCCCAAAATTTATGGAAACCATTTATACAAGTTATTATTTTTAGTACTGCCATCCAAGATGCTGTAGTGTTTAGGTATTCTATTAATCACTCTAACTTATGCATGTGGTAATTATTTACCAGGGTTAAATGACCGTCAGGAATTCAAAGTGAATTCAAGATTAAATTGTTACTGCAACCACCTTGACCATTTCAGTGATTTAAATTGGTCATGACTGTAGGAGTCTGGATGTTTCTGCTAAAACCGCTACACATCCAGAGATCCACTTCCATCCTCCCTCCTTGCACTGAGCCCTCAGAACAACCCTATATTTGTAAGGGTAGGGACAGCCTCAGAAGAGTGGAGCTCTGCCGGTGCTGGATTACAGGTACGTTTTAAAAAGCTTTTTTTCCGTTTTCAAGGGAGGGGGCATAACTAGAAATATCAAAAAGACTTTGTAAGGTACAATATCTTATGAGTGGAAAACAGTTAGAGTAACCCTTTAAGTCAAAAATGTTTGTCTACCTTGTCTTTAAATTTGAAATTCCCTTTGAATTTAGCAAATAAGCCTCTTCAAGTCCTAACTGCTGTGCACTAGCTAGGAGTTGGAGAAAAACTATTATAAAATATAACCGCTGTCCATTGTGCTGTAATAGTTAGCAATGCAATTTTATGTTCTCAGCCACAGCTGTCCATGGTACTGTAGCTTTTAGTCAAGCTATTATCAAGCCTGAATGCTGTCCATGGTGCTGTAACTTTTAAGAAAGCTATTGTGAAGGCTGACTGCTGTCCTGCAGCTCTTAGGTTAGAGCTGTATGTTCCGAGTGCTGTCCATGGTGCTGGAGTGGTTAGGAATGCTACAGAATTTTCTGACTCCTGTCCAAGTCCGTGAATGTTCAGTCAAGACCAACCACTGTTTACATCTGCCCCAAATTATGCACAGTTAGTTGAACTAAATTTGCAGCCACAGGTTTTGACATGGCATGCGCTGTTTTACCAGAGTCTGTGTTGAGTGTAATTCATTAAATGTGAATGTGGCTATGCCAGTCAATTTTACATAAATATGTATATTGAAATTAATTGACCTTTGTGCTAATTCTTATATTTGTTCTAAATTGGTTTTAACATGTGTGAATGTAATGAAGATAAGGTGTGTATATCAATAAAATAATTAATTAAAAATATATGTAATTCACAAAAACAATCATTTGTCATATTTTTCACACATTAAGTTGGACTAGAAGTACAATTGTGTTACATTTTGTTTCAGTCTCAAAATAAATCCGTATACATATGCAAATATAATTATATAATAAATTACCAAATTAAAAAAATAAAAATTTAAAATCCATTAGTCAGTATGTCTATTAGTCTGTCTATTTGTCTCTCTATCTTTCTATCCATCTCTCTGTGGGTCTCTCTGCCTGTCCATCTTTTTGTGAATCTCTCTGTTAATCTGTTCATCTACCTGAAAAAAAGGTGTTTCCTGCATATAGTTTAATAACTTCATAAAGCATAAAATCATTTCTTCAAAACTGAAACAGACCAAAAGACAAGATCGTTTATTTACTTGCACCTATGTTCATTGTTGGCTGTCATGTTTGTTATTTATGGGGAACATACCAAATAAGTCCACTGTCCTTTAAAAAAAGTCATTTAAGGGGGGTGTGTCCTAGCGGCAGACGAGGACGGACGCGTGAGTGCAGAGCTCCTCCACCACGCGGTGTTCACAGCAAAGTCACAGCATTTACCCGACCGCAATTAGAACAAAAACCGCAAGTACACCCCTGCCATACCCCATAGAAGCAAATGGCTGCAAAAACCTGCAAAAAAATGAAGCAGAAAAAGGTTCAAATGCATCTTACCTCAGCACACAGGAACTGTCACGACAAGATGGCACCGACTGCCCGAGCTCACCAGCCTCCATTTCAGAAGTGAGTGACACTGCTCACCACATGGCTGACCTAACTACACCAGTTACAACAGCCACTCTTAAAGCCCTACTCGCAGACCTGAAATCCACCTTCCATACAGACTTGCTGCAAGTTGCTTCGGATATAAGGTCAGATATCCAACAAGTGGGCGACAGAACAGCCAAATTAGAGGAGAGGGCTGCCCATAATACTTTGGCAGAAGCCTACACAGAGCTACAAACAAAACTTAAGAGGCTGGAAGACAAAACGGCTGACCATGAAGACAGAGATCGGCGCAACAACATCAGGCTGAGAGGGATACCAGAATCTGTCACAGCTCAAGAGCTGCATATCCTATGTCCAGGAAATACTTAAAGCATATGTGCCAGAGCTGACAGAAGGGGAACTTCTTCTTGACCGGACCCACAGACTACCCAAACCAAAACACCTGGGCCCACTAACATCCAGGGATGTCATCACCAAACTTCACTATTTCACCACTAAAGATAGAGTCATGCAAGCGGCAAGAAGGAACCCTCCCCCGCCTGGACGCTTCAACCAAATAAAGCTATTTATTGACCTATCTGCTTCTACTATGATGAAAAGAAGAGCTTTCGCCCCCATAACTGCAGCACTACGAGAGGGGAATGTCCAGAACAAATGGGGCTTCCAAACAAGACTATTAGTTAAACGCAATGGAACTGACTCCAGCATCCTAACCCCAGAAGAAGGAAAGAAGATATTACCAGACTGGGACATTCCTTTCACTAATGGGACAATACCTATGCCAAAACCTAATGCATCGCCAGTAAAACTAAACAGGGACTGGTCCAAAGCGATGAGTGTCCGCACACACGAATCTCCCTGAACTCTATGGAGGGGTGATAAGTATACAGATGAGAAGAGCCTAATATATGTGTTCTTCAAACTTAATTGTTCTATGTTAAAAGATAGATTTTGTATCTTACATGCCTTGGCTAGAGAATAGCAGATGTAACACCGTATGCAGCACCCACTCCAATACGGATCCTCCACTGTACTTTGACCCAGTGAATCTGACGCAGGTCACCTACCCCCCAGGTGGCTTACTTATGAGCCGCAAATCTAACCGTTCTTTAAATTGCGGTCGACCTTGTTCGACCAACGGTTTTATGTACACAGTTCACATGTTTTCCCTTTTTATGTTTCGCTCTTCCTTTTTATCTTTATCCTTTGATAAATATGTCTATGGTATGCCATTAGGGTTTGCATTAACAATTCCAGAGCTATACATGCCGCCTTGCCACTCTGTTAATCATTATACTTTGGGTGCCAGGCCCAGAGACGAAGGCCAAATACAAGGCGTGAGCCCGGGCGACCGGTATAGCTGTAGGCCGTTGGGCCCTCTTAAAATACCCACAAAATACGGGGTGGGCCGGGGACGCAAGGAGAGGAGGATGGATGACCCCACCCCTCCCTCCTGCGACACAGGTCCACCAATCATTAACCATGGTGCTTAATATTTGTTCCTTAAATACCAAAGGGCTCAACTCTCCACACAAAAGATGCCTAGCGTTAAAAGAGGCCAAGTCCCTAGATGCCCACGTGGCACTCTTTCAAGAAACACATTTCAAATGGGGACACCACCCAAAATTTAATTCCACAGCTTACCCTATAGATTTCCATGCTTGCTATGCAAAAAAAAGAGGGGAGTGTCCATTTTAATAAGCAAAGATGCAGCTTTCTCATTAGTCCAAAAAAGGAGACAAGAAAGGCAGATATATAGTGCTACAATGCTATGTCAATAACCACCCATATACGTTTATCAATGTCTATAGCCCTAACGATCACCAAATTGAGTTCCTGGAATTGATTCTAATGTTGTGTATGAAACAAGCCTTCGGTGAAGTAGTGATGGGCAGGGATACCAACTTTTTACTAGACAACTATCTAGATTCCTCACACCAGAAACCCTTACAAAACCAGACACTCAAAACTAGACGAAAACTAATCACTCGCATCCGGCACCTCCTCACGGCACATAACTATGTAGATCCATGGCGAATACAACACCCTACCGAAAGACTTTACGTGCCACTCTGCAGCGCACAACTGTTATTCCAGAATAGATAGGTTTCTGGTCCCATCAGCGATGCTCCCCAGAATTGAGAAAACCCACATAGGGCTCATTAGCTGGTCCGACCATGCCCCCATTACTATGTCCTTACTAGAGCAATTCCCAACAAAAGGCAGAGGAAGCTGGCGATTAAATGAGGGGCTATTAAATGACCCAACTGTAATGGAACAGGTTAAACAGGACCTACAACATTACTTTCAAGACAACACAGAACCAAGTTCCACCCCTGACCAAATATGGTTAGCTCACAAAGCTGTAATCAGAGGTTGCTTCATTAAACACGCTAGTTATGCCAAAAAGAAACGCCTCGAAAATTACACTAACATACTGAAGGAACTAACTGAGGCTACACACTCAAACAAGCTAACTCCAATCCCTTCCCACCATGACACTATCTTACGACTGCAGGGCCAATTACGTGACTTTGAATTAGCCAAGTCGACACTAATGCTGCGAAGGATGAAACATGGTTTCTTTGCTTCAGGAAACAAAGCAGGTGCCAAATTGGCCTCCCAGCTCAGGAAACGCTCCAGAGCCTCAAAAATATCACACCTCCTGGGTGCCAAAGGGGAAAAAATATTAGACCCACAACACATAGCAAACTCATTTGCCACCTACTATGGTAAACTCTACAACCTCAACACAGACCCACAGGTGCCCACTCCTTCCTCAACTGACATAGATGGGTTCCTATCTAGTATCACACTCCCTTCTCTGAGCGAAGAGGAAACTGAATATCCTTGCTCTGTTGAAAATTTTTTGGGACATATCACACTACAAACTAAATCAGGATAAAAGGCGCTACCTATTGGAATACCTAAAGATACACTAGACAACTTAAAAACCTCGTATCAATTTGATTGGAGAAACAGCACCTTAACATACTTAGGGATTAAAATAGCACCTACAATAGCAGGCGTCATAAAGCATAACTATACATCCCTACTACAGATGTGCACGAACGAACTAGTAGGGTGGAAAGCGACCCACTTAACGTCGCTAGGCAGGATCAACACATTCAAAATGATGACCCTCCCAAAACTCCTCTATGTGTTCTGAATGCTCCCACTCCTGATACCTTCTGCACTTTTTAAAACACTACAGTCCTCCTGTAATTTATTTATTTTGGGAGGCAAAAGAGCGAGACTCCCACTAAAACTACTACAAAACTCACCTACCAGGGGAGGGGTGGGTCTCCCCAACATTCACTTATACTTCAAAGCTGCCGCCCTGGCAACGACCATAGCAGCACACTCACCTCAAGGCCACACACAATGGGTGGATATGGAGAAGGACCAATTTCAAGACAAATCCATAACGGATTACCTATGGACCCCAAAACACCTTCGATACACACACATAATGCTTCTCCCAACCACTTGGTTGACCATAATGATGTGGGATACCTTTATGGCCCAAATAGGCTACAAGCACAAATTACACCCCAAAGCCCCCCTGACAGCACTAAAAACTATAACCCAATCACTGTCCCTCGTAGACTGGATGCACAAAGGTATTAACAGACTTGAACACCTCCTGGAAGACCGACACAAAATTTCAACATTTACAGATTTACAATGTAAATGGGGCTTACCAGCTCAGGACACTTTCAAATACCTACAAGTAAGGAGTATATTGACCTCCCATGCTTTACCCCCGCCAATCCCAACTGACTTGGTAAACCCGATAACACCTTCCTTGGTCATGCTCAGATGCAGGGAAACACTGACTAAGCCCAAGGCCCTCTCCATCTGTTACAGAGCATGGTTAGAATTGCAGCCAGACATACCACCGCTATGCAAAACCCAGTGGGAGAGAGATTTGAGTATAGACCTTACAGAGGGGGAATGGTTGGGGGCCTTGAACGGACTGTCGAAGTGGACAAAATGCTATTCCCATATAGAAGCCCCAAAAAAACAAAAAAAACAACAACAAAAAACGACTTTACCGCTGGTACCTTACCCCAACTAAACTACACAACATATACCCAACGGTGTCTCCCCTGTGCTGGAGATGTGGGGTGGAGGAGGGTACAACGATGCACATTTGGTGGTCCTGCACTGGCATCACACCCCTATGGGAAGATGTCCGCACACTGCTGATACAGTTGGGGATCCCAACCTTCTCCCCATCCATCTCCAACTGCATACTATTGCTACCAGACGCTAGGGTTAAACCAACCCAACGACAACCTATAGCATTGACCTCCCTAGCAGCCAGGAATCTTATAGCGACAAATTGGAAAAGTACACTGTGCCCATCCGTGACACAATTGAAGGATAAGGTACAGCAATATTACATTTATGAAAAAATGTCTCTGAGCTCCCCCTCCCAGGCCCTCAAATTTCAGAAAACTTGGCGCAACTGGACCCATCTGACAAAACAATAGACCACAGAAGTAAACCCAACGGGTACAGAGTTCAACCTCTGAAAACCCGAAGATTACATAAAACTAGGATGTTTACCGACTAGCGTAGTGTACCCTGCTCCCTTTCTTCTTTTATGTTTCCCCCTTTTCTCGCTATGTTACTGCTCTCTCCCTCACACAGGATCATACATTAATACTATGCATCAACTGCGGGTATATGGCGCATAAGACTTCGCGAGGTACTCAAACCATTCCTTAATGAATGTGCTAGGCCCTGTAAACCAGCAATTATATGACCTAGAAGCAAGCTGCCACTTGCACCTCTTTATATCCACTGTCTTGACATGTGCAACTGTGTATGGTACTGTTATTTCCTGTAAACTCAATAAAATACAAATTTGAAAAAAAGTCATTTAAATATTTTTTTAAAAATCTGCTTAAAAATAGAAAATACCATATTTTCAATACAATGTCAATTATTAACTATTACTAGTCACCGCATTTATAATAGAATATATCTTTAGTGATATGGTGTGTGATATGGATATTGATTGCTTGAAGTCAAAATGAATCCTTCCCCAAAAGTGAAGTTTAGCAGACAATCTCCATGAGTCAAGTCTTTGATCTCCATGCAACTTCAGTTGAGTACAGACAAAAAGTCTACAGCACAGTATTGTCTCTACTAAGGCAAACTCACACACAAGATGAAACTCTCTTACATGTTAAAATAGTGATGCACGGTTGCAAAGTCTCAAAGCATTAGAGCACCACTGACTTCAAGCCCGTTACCACAGTCTTTTCTACAGAATTGCTCTCCTGCTGGTTGAATGCCAGAACTCCCCATTGCTAATTCTGCATACCTTTGCCAACCTTGCTTCTTGACAGTGCTGAACACATTTTGCTAGACTGGCATTTTCATGATAAGTCTGCCTCCCTTAAAAAGTTGCTTAAATAATATCAATTTATCAGTTGTAGTCCATCATGAATAAGCAAAATAAATTATATATGAGTAAACATTAATTATATAGCATCCAGGCCAATATTAAATATTCAGAGAACCACCACTATAAAAGGAGCATGTCATGTTCTGACAGTCATCGCAATAATCAAGATAACCCATTAGTAGAATGATTAAAAACTTTACTTAATAATATCCACCTTTTAAAAATAAATATATTAATATATACACAAACAAAAATACAAATACTTACTTCAAAATTGTACCCTCAATCTTGCAATCAAAGAAATACCAAACAGCAAAAATTGGAATACAGCAAGCCTGTATGAATACAAATCGCTGTAAAATAACAGCCTTTGAGGTTGAAATTGCACTTTCAGTTAAAGTTGCAATAACAAATGTAGATGCAATGATCTTTTTGATCTATTAGACTTGATTGATCTACTTGATCTATTGAAGGCTTCCCTTACTTCTACATTTTGTGAGAGCAGCATTAACTTAAAGTGTGATTCAAGCACTCAAGAGTGTTAAACGATTGTGATTTTTGTTCCGATGGGTTTGCTTTATCCTCATTTTTCTTCTGTTAGCATTTATTTTGATATTTACCAGGAATATTACACAGTATAATATGATATGTTACACTTATAAAAGATGAAAATAGAAAATCCAGTGCACTACATTATCCCCTAAACAGAAACTTCAGTGCTGACAGATTTAGATAGGTTTTTTTTGTTTTTGTTTTTTAAACACCTAATCCAGGCAAAAAATAATGGGGGTTTAGTTACATTATATGATCATACATTGCATAAACCTGCCACAACGTCAACATACCCCATCTTTGGCAGGTCCTACACTACCAGTCTAGAGTCTGCTTCATGAGCTACTTACTTGGGGGAAAAATTCCATCTCGAGTTCTCTGCAGTACAAGGCTAAATAGGGTCCTGGGATTAGGCACCTGTAACAGGGAGGGGTGCAAAGCCAAGGAGTTGGCTAGACTCCCAATTATATATATGAGAAAACAGGGGGCTGGTTGCACTCACCTGCATATGCATAAAAAAAAAGAAAATCCTTCTTTTTTTTATTGTATAAATGGGCTCCAAGCAGCACCCTATTTATGCATATTCAGGTGAGTGCAGCCAGCCCCCTGTTTTCTCACACTTATAAAAGACGGCATTTGATTTTTTTTTTGTCTGACAAAACCAAATAGTCCTGACAATATATTGCCAGTAACAAAGATTGGACAAAATACTGGACTTCCTCATGGAACATTGCAGATTGCAAAAGAGTATTGTGAATAGATAGAAAAGGCAGGGATTATCCCACCCAGGCTGTTTCATCAGAGCCTATGAATGTTCTTTATAGTGTACATGTTCCAAATCTTCTTTTTTATAAATTATACTATTGGGATGACTTTATGCTATTTACTTCTACTCTTTCTGTCTGTATATATACCACTGGATGAAGAGCCATAACACAACCAATTTTCCTTCATCACTGAAGTCACAGGAATTGCTTCATGAATGATAGGTAAATAAATCTTAAACCAAATAGGTCTCACTAGTTACCATATATCTAAAATAATAGGGTTTTTTTATATTATTAATATTGTTCCATTTGGATTCTACAGTCATATTTGATTATTAAAGACATGATGCTGAATTTGAGACAGTTTTAAGCTTTTGACCATTTGGGTCCTAAATTTAGGAGCCCCACGCATCCACATACCATATACAATGTTTGGCTTGTGTGGCACAAATATGGCATACATTGAATGTATTAGTAAATAAAGGCAAGTTCTAACTAATGGTCCTATTTAGGCTAGCTTTACAGTTATATTCTAGAATTATAGTTCACGTAAGATCCCTTTTAGTTTTATTGTACTTTTCTTATTCAACTTTAGTTAAAGGCATCTTTTCCAAACTATTCTTCTGAACTCTTCTCTTTGCTTGATCCAAAAGGCAAACATTTTTATTGACAAACTGAGAGTTAAGTCTGCTGGCCAGCTGTGAAAAATCTAAGGATCACCACAATTCCGTCTAAGTCTTTTATGCTGTCTGTAAGGAACATTCAAGATCCACGATGGCTAATGACAGCTAGAAGAGGGGATATAACCATTGATGTCTATGCTTTTAAAGACAGTTCTAGACAATATGTTGCTTTTTTCAACATAGAACTCTAAATCCAAAAATTCAATTTTAGATCTACTATATTTATACATCTACTTGATATCTCCTTAAAATTCTTATTAAAATAGTTAAAAAGTAGTCAAAAGCACAAAAAACAACCTTTCTAAACCCTGCTATATGAAACAACAACCACAGATGTGCTTCTTTTGCTATTGAACTGTTTTTTTTTTTTTTTAACTATCTTAAAGGAACATTTTAACTAACATAACAACTCTGCTGATTTCTGGCACCCACCTTCCCCTTCCATTTTAAGGAGTAAAACTGTCTTTGAACAGTTTGACTTCAAACTTGGGGTTGACTACCATTTTCTAAGAAGTTTCTCGGCAGGAACGTCTATTGCTCTTCTGAGCGTTGTCCTGCAATGTTCAATTTTAAATGATGAACTGAATTTAAAGTATGTTGCTCCTTTAAGACTGGGTCTGAGCTGTTATTTGCGCAACCTTAAGCAGAGGCAGCCTTATCTTGAGAAAGCTTGCCAAGTGCTGTCAAGGAGCAAACCTGCAAATCCACATGGAGTTAGCAGTGGAGAAATCTAGCATTCAGCTGGCAAGAGAGTAGAGGAAAAAGATTGCAGTAATGGACTTAAAGGACCACTATAGGCACCCTGACCACTTCAGCTCAATGAAGTGTTTCACCTCATGGGCTTTATCAAAAATGGCTAAAGATAAAGCCCATGAGGTGAAACGCGTCAAATGGTTTTTTACTGTGTATTTTAACAATAAAAACTTTTATTTGGTACCCTTATTTATAGGACCAATTCTGTTTTATTGTATAGACACATTTTTTATTTAATTTTTTCCTGGCATCTAACTGTTCCTGCTTAAAGCAATCCACAGGTGGGGATTATTCCACCAACGCATTATAAATAGAGCAGTATTTCCTGCTCTACAATTGTGAGTATAACTTATTTTATTTTATTTTATGTTTTCCCTTCCTACTGAGAGCACTATATTTGTTTTTATATACCGTGCGAAATTCTACGTTACTCAAGCTGGACGGAGTGACCTATCCTTACAGAATATCCATTAGCGAGGATTATACCGCTAAGTGCTTTACAACTAAGAGCTGGTCCATAGCTCCAACAAATGTGAGTGCATTTTCATCCATTTTACCTCATTTCGCTAATTCTCTCAGTACATACTATACCATTGGAAGCATGTTGTGTTTTTATCTTTCATATACGGATTCCTTGACAACTTGGAAGGATTAACCTCTGAGGACTGTACATATACAGCTTATCTATGTTATCAGTGAGACGTTTCTTATGCATGCTATTGGACTTTTTAAGTTTAATTTTTATTAGTGCACAGACTCTGTTCTACTTTTTTATTGTATTGTTTATCTTTTTTATCATATCTTTTATTGCATTTTTCACATATTTTATACATATATATTTTACTTATTTCTATCCAGTGCAGCCCTTCACCCCCTTTTTTTCTTTTTATACTATATTAGGGTTCCTGAGGGATCCCCTTTTTAGGGTTGCAGCTCTTATCTTTTGCTTTTTAGCGCAGACTTCTCCTCCCCCATTTCTTCTAATAGAGCTATGAAGCAGTCATTTTGCTCTTCCGCAATGAACTTGTGTCTGTCCTCCAGTACTAGGTGCCTTATTTTTTCTGATCAGACATACCTGGGCTTGTCACATTCTGGAGATTTGGGTGGTATCCATAGTCCAGATTGATATAGACTGGAGGTTTTTCTTCAGACACAGGAGTCTCTATACCAACAAGAGAATTCAGACAGATGAATCAAAAGATATAGCACTGAAGGAATATGTAAGAAGCCTTCTGGACGAAGAGGTGATTTCTTAGGTCCCATAACAAGAGCAGTTCCAGGAACAATATTCGCCTCTCTACTCGTGCTAAAAGAAAAGTCACATAGAAGCCTATACTGGACCTAAGAAGGGCCAACAAAAGACTGAATGTCAGAGTCTTTGGGATGGAGTCAATCAGATCCATATCTCAAACAATTTGGAAGGATAATTTCCTTATCTCTAAATACTTCAAGGATGCTTACCATCACATTCCAATAGCCCTAGAACTTCAGCATTATCTCAGAAGAGAACTTCCAATTTAGTGCCCTACCATTTGGCCTCACTGCAGCCCCAAGAACCTTATATGTGCCTATAGCACCATCTTCTGCACTGTTCACTTGCTTTTTTTTCTCCCTCTCCCCCCTCTTTGCATAAAATATTTACAACCCTCTCTGCAAGAATGGTGTCTATGTTCTATCAAACCTGTGTCTTATCTGCACTCATGTCGCTTTAACCCCTGTATCACAACTCAACTTTGAATTCTATGTGTTGTCTTGCTCAGAAATGCCTCAGACTTGAAAAAGGAATATTCGCCCGAAAGCTTGTCATTAAAAAATGATGTTGGTCCAATAAAAAAATACGAATCTTGTTTTTTTTACATATATATCCATATGGGATAATGTATAAATGAGAGGATCTATGGACTATTACAAATCTATAACTTATTTATTTACAAAAATGTTTTCTCATATGTAACTTCATTAATGGGTTCATTATGTTTTAAAATTGTTTTCTGTTTTTATTTCCATTAAATAATATGCATACTGAAATGAAATATACATTTAAATATTACTTACCATTATTACACAGATTCTAGGGTTGTTGTTTTTTTTTTAAACTACTTGGTGGGGAAAGGGTTAATCTTGTGTTTTAGTTTGCCATATTAAAGCTGATACTGTGCTATGCACTTTTTGTCTATATTCTGTTGAAAGTATATAAGGATTACAGAAATGATGAAAGTGGATTTTCTACTAAACTTCACATTTTGAGAAGAATTAATTTTGACTTCAAGCAATAAATCAATATCCCAGATATATGCTTGATTTTATTGAAACTGTTGTATATGGTTTTATAGTTTATTTCAGCACTGACATTTTTAGAGGATTTATATTCAACTTGACACAATTTTTCCCATAGACTAAAAAGTTACTATTCATAGGTCTTATACACTGGAACAATAGGAGGCTTATGCAAATTGATACATACCATACAAGCACATGAGTTAAGACAAGAACAATGAGCTACTGTCAAAACAGTAACTGCAAGCAAGTGCATATTGTTCTAAAGAGTCAAATGGACTATTGTATATATGTTTTGAATAAAGGTATAATGTTACTAGAACAGTAAATGTAGGTCGGATTTCAAATGAATTTTATGACTGTCATCTATCACTTCTTACTAACTTATGCAAATATATGCTTACCTGAAACTATCTTGTAATATTCAATATAAATAACCCAATAATGCCCCTTTAATGTTCTGTTCATCCAAGCAGTAGGTGTGATGATATTGTGTGTGCTGCCAGGCAGCCATACTTTAGAATTTGGCAATCGGCCACAACTGTTTCATCCATTAATCATCATGCAGCAAAATGTGCCATTTGACATAGTATGATATGTAAAATAAATTGCCTAATGAGGCCATGCCATCCTATCACAACTCAGATGATAAACTACCATTGCAGCAATATGTAAGAACAATATCTAATCCAATTTAAGCAGCTCATTGTGATATACTGATGGTATAGCTATCAACACGTCTTACATGGTTTGGTGCCATTCAAGGTCTACAGATGCATAATGGCTGAGTGGTTTAAGACTTTTGGCAGTATGGCAGGGCAGCCTACATGTGCCAAGTGCTGATGCCTAACAATACTCAAACATGGAATGGTGGTGAGCAGATCATCAGCAGGTGGCAGTGCTATCTTAACAACATTATGGGCCCCCGGGCAAAGCAGTGCACTGGGGGCCCTGCCTACACACAACTCACAGGAATTAAAATTTAAATTATAGATACAATTCAGCTTATATTTATTAGTATCTCCAACAAATGCAATACATACATACAATATATACACACACACAGACTCCTGAATACAGTCACATATCCACTGTTGAATACATACACATACTGACTGCTGAATAGACACACACATACACAGACTTTTGAATACATACAGACTGCTGAGTACACACATACAGACTGCTGAATACATACACACAGTCCGCTGAATACATGCACACAAACATACACACAGACTGCTGAATACATACACACATTCCACTGAATACATACACACAGACTGCTGAACACACACACAGACAGAATGTTAAGTACCCACAGACTGCTGAATACATAAACACAGTCCACTGAATACATACACGCAAACACACACACAGACTGTTGAATACACACAGACTGCTAAATTAAAATAAATACAAATTTAAATTATAGATAAAATTAAGCTTATATAAATTAGTATCTCCAACAAATACAATACATGCATACAATACATACACGCAGACTGCTGAATACAGTCAGACTGCTGAAGACATACACACACCGACTAATGAATACATACACAGACTGTTGAATACACACACACAGACTGCTGAATACATACACACAGTCAGCTGAATACATGCATACAGTCCACTGAATACATGTTAAATACATACATACTGCTAAATACACACACACACACACACACACACACACACTGCATTGAGGGGTGCAGTGTATGTGTTTGTGTGTGTGAGGAGTGCTGTGTGTGTGGGGGAGGTGCTGTGTTTGTATGTTGCAGAGTTTGAGGGGTGCAGGTAACAATTTTTTTTTTTTAAATAATCCTATACGTTAATAAAATATTCATCCCCCTTCCCTTCTTCTTACCTTTGATGAAGGAGGTGGGGGAGACACAGCCAGCCCTTGTAGTCCGGTTGTGGTAAGTTCTATGCAGTCTGCAGCTCGTCTGGCTGCAGGCTCTTCTGTCCTCCCGCTCACAGAATGCTGTGTGGAGCATTGCCATGGTAACGAGCAACAACACTCCACACAGCCTGATCGCGGGAGGCGCGATCTGCTTCCCAGATCCCTCCCCCTGCCTCCAGGTCCTCCCCCCCCTCTCCCGGATCGAAAGGCCATTGAGCCGTTGAGGGAGATCTCTGATCTCCTCAACGGCCCGAGAGGGCCCACTGCCATAAAACAGGGCTGGCTCTCCATGGGCCAGCAGGGAAGATCAATGGATCTTCCCTGTCAGCCTAACACGCTCGGCAGCATGGTGCGGCTCCCGGGCAACTGCCCAGCATGCCCATGATGAAAGACGGCCCTGGTAGGTGGAAACTCTTTATCAAGCAAAACAGGATGCTAGGGCATGATATTGAGAAACATGATAATTTCTGGTCAATGTCATGTGTGACTGAATATCTTTTGCTAGAAAAAAATTGAGATTTAATTACTAGAGTATAAAACCATTGTCTCTGTTTTTTTTTTTATGAGTGAGAAGTTGACACATTGTGCTGAAGAGATATTTCCCAGTCACCAAAATAACTTTAGCTTAATGAAGCAGCCTTACTGCTCAATTCTCTGCCATTTATTAGTTAAATCGCTTTTTTATGTAGCCCTAGCCACACCTTCCTGTACGTCACCTATACAGCCTTCCTAAACATTTGCTTTTAAGTTAGATTAAAAAATATATATTTTTCTTTGTTGCACATTCTATTTAATTTAGAATTTCTTATCCGCTGCACTGTTAATAGACTGCTAGACCTTGTAGGCCCCTCCTGTGTGTGATTAAAGGTCATTTTACAGAGAAGGACATACATTATTCTAAAGCAAGTAAACACCTGATTGAAAATTGTCTATCTCTTTTTTTTTCATGCAGGCTGTATCAGTCACAGCCAGGAGAGGTGTTACTAGGACTGCATAGACAGAACAAATTAATCTTTATCCTAAATGGCAGAGAATTGAGAAGTGAGACTGCGCTGCCATGTTCTAGACACCAAAACTGCTTCATTAAGCTAAAAATGTTTTTGTGACTATGGTTTCCCTTTAATGTTGCTATAGGCTATAGAACAAAAAGAATTAAAATACATGAGTGGCGGGTCTTCTGAATACTAGTATGATAATTTCCATACTTCCCAACTATTCAAATAGACAAAAAGGGACATTTTGTTTGTGCGTGGGGATGTGGCCAATGGTGGGGTTGTTATGAGAAATTGTAGGTTACTTACTAATAACAATTTATGTAACTAAAATGTAATTTAAAACAAGAACAATGTATCTTATTTTAGAACACTGTTATTGTAATTTAAAGACACATTACTGTAAACATTATTGCTTGAGAGCTCTATTATATACTTAGACACACCAATAATATGGAGTTCTTTGAAAAGAGGGATATTAGGATAGAAAAGACAGAGGGATTTGTGCCCCAAATAGGACTGCCCTCAAAATAAGGACATTTGGGAGATCTGAATTAAAGGGAAACAATAGGCACCCAGACCACTTCAGCTCATTGGAGTGATCTGGGTGTAGTGCCCTTGACAATTTAACCCTTCAATTGTAATTATTGTAGTTATTGATAAGCAGTCTACCACTAGATCTTAAATGTGGTGCTATATATCTGTGCATTTCAGTCAAATTTCATGTTTGTGATCTAACCTCAATAGCCTACTGGGATCAACACATGATGTTTTCAAACTATTTTATGTTAAAATGGTATGACTTTATTTATATATTTTTTTTAATTTTGGGGAAGATTCCAGTTTTTAAGGAAAATTGTGGACTTTCTATTGTGCTTTATTTTATACAAACAGCTGCCCAAATCATCCTCTGTTTGTTGAAAAGTTATTTTTTTTTTTTTGTTTCAAAGCTTCAGCATTTTAAATAGCATTGGCATGAAGAGAAGCCCAACAGATTTTGACACCCAATGCGCTATTTGATCATTTCATTTGGCTAATACTTTAGAGTGGGTGGATCCTTCCTTTCTGCTAGCTGGGGAAAATCTCTCCATTGCCTTAATACTTATAAAATGGGAAACAAATAAATGTACTGGATGGATTTTAAAATAAAAAACACAATTCATAATCATGTTTTCTTTTTACTTTTTCGGTATCAGCAGAATTTTAGAATTTTGTTACGTGCAAAGGATTTTTTTAAATAGGCTAAAAAGCTATATGATAAAAAAAAAGCTTTAAAAAATCATGCCATATTGTCTTTAACATTGCATTGTGCTTGGTCTTTTAGAGTGAGTGATAGTTCTTACTCTGAGTATAATTATTATTTATACAAAAAAAAATCCAGGTTTTCGTATCAATTCCACTCCATAAACTTATGTAATTTGTTGATATATTAATATCTCAGGTCTACAGTTTCATTTAATCTTCATTCCCAGGGCTACGCGTGGCAAATGTGTGCATCAAACAAATTTGTTGTATTCAACACACACAATAAAGGTTACAATATTAAGTAATTGATGGTATGAATGGGTAATATAATTAATAGGTGAAACCCAAAGGACAAAGCTTAACTTTTGCTTATGTTAAAAAATAATTATTATTTGACAATGAGTCAACTAGTTGAATGCTGCTAGAAGTTAATTATCTGCTGCAATGATTTCCGTGCCTGTATTAACCAAGACCTGCTTTGACAGATAGATGGAAGACTGCTTTGTCTGGTTGGGACTATTAACCTGTTTAGCTGTTAGATTTTACATATTATAATGTATCTATCTATTTGTCTGATTCCCTTCTGCAAAATCTCTATATATCACATCCCTGTGGTCACTTTGTGTTTTCATTTAATAAACTTAATTGTTAATGTCTCTTAATCCTAATTAAATTATTAATTTGCTTTGGATCATACAGGGTAAAATGATTATGAAAAATGATTGTACTGTATTAGTGTTTGCTCATTGATTTTTAAATGAGACATCTTTTTTAAGTTCTGCATGAGTTGTTAATTAGTTAAAAAAAAATTATAGTACATTTTGGGCTAAAAGAACTGAACTTGGCAAATTTTTCAACTCAGCACTTTTTCTATCCCGATAATATTAAATTTAACTTCGCCGTTTCCTTGTCACTACTACTCCAAGTTCCAAGCATGTGGAATACCCACATGAGCTTAATATCATTAGACTTAAAGGGACACTCTAAACAGCATAACCTCTACAGCTGCATGTACTGGATATGGTGATCACTATCTCTAATTAACAATGCACTGTTTGGTAAATTCTCACTTTTTTCTATAACCTTTTCAGCCAATCACTGCCATCCTGGTTGGATAGAACTGACATTGAAAATACAGAAGTAATAATTACACATAATCTATCTGGCTAATTCTAAATAGTTTGCCAAACTGCTTCTAAATAGTTTGAGCAATGTAACCACTACAGCTTTTACAGGCCTTTTCAGTTTATTATATGTAACTGTCAATATGAATAATGTGGAAACTGCTTGTGGCCAGTGGAAAAGCAACATACTTTAATTGGTGTCGGAATGGTGCATGTGATATGAATATTATTTGTGTGTTTAGGAAGTACTTCTTCACAGTACTTTTAACTTATCTTGCAATTTGACAACTTGTAAATGTAAGAAAAGCTGTCAATCATGAGCTGTGTAAAAGATCTACAGAATGTTCCTTCTTCACAAAATGCATTCTACAAAAGCTGGTTATATTTATTATTTCCCTGACACTGAATGTTTATGTATATCTAGAACAATAGGTGGCAAGGCTGGATCAACCCTCACCCCAGTAGGTGCGTAGGATGTCCTGAGAAAATGTTTGCAGATAATTAACAGGGATAAATCACTTTCCAAAAAATATCCTGCCCTGCATTCTTTCTACTGTCAGACAGCCTCAGGGGAAACATGGGCCTGACAAATCATCATTTTTTTTGTAGGAAACAGGAAAATGCAACTCTTTCTTTTTGATCTTTCAACAAAAATATATCCATTCTGTGGTTACCAGTTTTAAAATAATAAAGCCCCCATGAACAATTATGGATATTAGTTGCCTCTTGCTGTGAAATACCCTCAGAAATAAAATATACATAGTTTTTTTTATCAAATGCTATTCTTTTGTGGATCTCTGAACAGTTGGAGACTTACACGTTGAAATTAGAAAACATGTTTGTAGGGTATGTAAAAAATGAGCTAGATATCACTGGTGTCATAAATGTGTACTTTGAAGGTCCAGAAAATAAATGTATTGAACCTAGTTGTGCCTATTTGCCTTGAAGGAAACTACTTTATCCAGCTACATTTCAGTGCAAGGTGTGGGAAATAGTATCAGGGCAGACCACATCAAAACTAAATGATCTGTGTTTTTCATAAAACCAGTAATACTTGACTAAGTATTATTATTTTGCTTTCCATTACTAGTTTAGTTGAAATTCTACTTAATTGTAATACACTTAGTGATGGCCAATGTACAGGATATGGCAGTTGTTTAAATCATTCAAATCCCTGCTTACAGTAAGACCCAGCTATTGCCAGATTGCTCACAAGTGAGGCAGTACGACAAAAGCAACCCCCACGCTGCCCCAGGCATCCTATTGCTGTGTCCCAATGCCACAGTGATCAGATGAAAACTTAAAAACTTTAAAAAATGCCGGTAGTAATAGGAGCTCATGCCAAATCAATAAGCTAGTGTTGGATGTCTCAAGCTTGAGATATCCAGCAGTTTGGTTGAGGGCTTGTATAGACTGTCACATTAGTCTGATGTCTGTCAACCAATGCTGCTGGTTGGTATACAGTATATACTGCCCATTGCTGAACTGCTTCGGAATTATGCAATCCAGCAACACTGCTTGGATGACCCTCAAGCTTATTCAGTATGGCTGGCTAAATGGCTGGACTCCCTCAGAATTATACAATCCAGCAATACTGCTTGAATGACAACCCAAGCTTGTTCTGTATGCACTGAAACACTTAGGACTGCAATATTCATATGCAATCCCATCATTCTGGAATTCTGCGGTCAATGTAGATTTCATGTGTCTTTATCCAGCCACAAACACATGATTACTTATGAGTAAAGGCACATAACATCTGCTTTGGCGCCAGCGAAATTGACCCTTAGGCTTAGTGATCACAGTGGGAGGCAATCATAGTAATAACATAATTTAGCTGTCAGCCTAGTTAACAGACAGTGCATTGTTCATTAGAGATAGTTATGATTAAGACCAGGTAGGCTATAGAGTTAAATATGGTTACGATTTAATAAGGTTAGCTAGGATTAGGGTTAGATAAATAGTTTCAAAGTGTTACTCTGGTCAGTTTGGTGACACAAACAGTATCTCTTCAACAAATAGTTTCTCTGTTAAGCAAGCTTAGGGAAAATTCAAACTGAAGGCATATCCCCAATTTCAACCTTTGTTCCTTTAAAATCTAGAAAACTAGTAGACTATGCCCAGAGAATCTAGACAACATAACTATAAAACCTGAGAGTTTCTTTCAGATACTCACCTCTGCATATTTGGTAAAAATGCTCCAGAACTACCAACAGTAAGAAACATCTGATGATACATTTCAAATATAAAATATGTATAAAATATATACAGAAAATGCATATAAGACTTTCTCCACAAACCAAATCAGATAAAGCCATCCATACAATTGCAAAACAATATACTACAAACACAAAATGATATTAATAAAATTCACTTACGACAAGCTACCTTTGCGTTGAATAAACTTAAAGCTACATCATACTCTTTGGGTAATAAAGCTACGAAAATATTAGCACAGAAATTAAGAAAAAATCAATCGCAATCAAGAATACCATATTTGATCTCACAATCAGGACAAAAGATTATTCATCCTGAACAGATCTGTGAAGAATTTGCAAGATTTTATAGCACTTGAGAGATCAACAACACATATCACAACCTGCTGTGACCACCATTCGTCAATACTTAAATAAATTAAACCTGCCTACCATACAAGAAAATCACATAACGAAACTTATAACACCTATTACTACAGAAGAAATAATAAAACATATAGATGGAATGCCTAAAGGAAAAGCACCAGGCCCTGATGGATTTACCAATTTGTATTATACCACCTTTAAACATCTCTTGGCCAAAGTTCTTACTCAGTTTTTCAATTAAGCAACTAAAATAGAAAAATTTCTGAGCAAATTTTTATCAGCAAATATTATTACCATCCCTAAACCAGGAAAAACACCAACCATGTGCCAAAACTTTAGGCCTATTTCATTGCTAAATATAGATGCTAAGCTATAGGCAAAAATATATGCGGAAATACTTAAATCCCTTCTTCCTACTCTAATCCACACAGATCAAGTTGGATTTGTGATGGGTAGACAGGGACCAGACAACACAAGAAAAGTTTTAAATATCTACAACATCTTGAATTTGTCCAAACAAGAAAGCATAATGCTACCTCTGGATGCCAAAAAGGCTTTTGACCGCCTGAATTGGCAGTTCCTATTTGAAACTCTAATTGCTTACAGATTTCCACCTCAAATTCTCTCAGTGGTCAGAGTTATATATAGCAATCCCATAGCTACAGTGATGAATATGGGCCTATGTTCCAAACCTTTCCATATTACAAACGGGACACGACAGGGATGCCCTTTGTCCCCTCTATTGTATGTTCTGGCATTGTAACCTCTAGCTACAGCTATTCGTCATAACAAAGATATTCGCGGAGTTCAAATAGGGACAGAGGAATACAAACTTAATATCTTCGCTGACGATATCCTGTTAATACTCACACAAGCACACACTACAATACCAAGCCTCAATAAAGAAATATACATGTATAGTCAGCTCTCTTATTATAAGCTCAATACCATTAAAACCCAAGCAATGTGCTTCAATTTACCTAAACCAACCGAAGAAAAACTTAAATCTGAATTTCGCTTTGAGAGAAGACCACCTGGTGTACCTAGGAATCAGATTTACTAAAAATAAGAAATAACTATTTTCCTCAAACTACACAAAACTACTTAAAGATATTGAAAAACAACTGAAATCGTGGGGAAACATGTTCCTCTCCTGGGTAGGAAAAATAGCAGCAATTAAAATGTCTATTATACCAAAAATCATATACTTATTTAAATCATTACAAATTAAAATCCCACAAGTGTATATATCAACCTTGCAGGCGATATTGGTATGCTTTAGTTGGGGCGGGAAACATTCCCGAGTTCCAAAAGAATTAATTCTTAGACAAGTAAAAGATGGAGGTATGGGTTTCCCAAACCTGAAATTATACTATCATTCGGCAATTTTATCTAACATAGTGCACTTTCAAGTATTCATACCCCTCAATGGGTAGCTATAGAGAATAGCTACTGTAGAACCTTTGACTTACCTTCTTTAATATGGATGCCTCAGCAAAGACGAAAAATATCCCCGGATACCTTACCCACTACCAGACTTCTACTTAGTATCTGGGATACAAATAGAGGAAAATTATGCTGGGCACACCCATGGTCACTGGCGACTCCTATCAAAACTTTATATGATTGCAACGACACATTTCCCTACTCACAATGGAGCTGAAGAGGAATTACACATATCTTCTACCTATACAAAACAGAAGCCTTAAAGCTTTTCCCTGATTTTCAGGCGGAATTCAAACTTCCTTCACAGTTTATCTTTGATACCTTCAAATAAAATCACTTATGACCAACAATAAGACAAGTACAATCCAACAAACTTTATGCTCCTCTATTACAAAATTTTAACAAATGTGTGCAGCAATATCCCCACCAAAGAAAACATTATCGACTTGTTTTGATAACCTTAATAATTTACAAGAAATTACTACATGGAAATTTATGACAGACTGGCAAATGGATATTCAATAAACGATATCGCAAGAAGAATGGAGGAAAATTTATATAGTACATGAAGGACTCTCTTCATGCGCTGCACATTTTGAAACATCCCGAAAGATATTATACAGATGGTATATGGTACCAACCCGTCAATTTACCCGGAAACAGAAGACATATGCTGGAGGTGCCATTTACATAAAGGTACCATGTTGCACATGTGGTGGTCATGTGAGAAGGTAAATACTCTCTGGAAAGATATAGCATTAGTAGCTCAGGAAGTTACATTTTATAAGATTGAACACACACCGAAGATAATACTCCTTAAAGCCCTTCCAGGAAACATAGACAAAGTCTCACGGAAAATCATATTTCTAATAGCCAGAAATTGGAAATCTTCAAACTTGCCATCTTTACAAGAAATAAAAAAATTAATGACCACTACAGTGGACTATGAACTTATCATGGGGAATCAGACAAAAATAGGAAAATTAAGCCCTAAAGTAGCTGATAAGTGGCAGACTTATTTTCAATAACCTGCTTATTAATTATTAAATGTGAAAAGTGAAAAGATATCGGATCTTAATTAAAATCAAACTAACCAATAATTAACAAAACAAATGGATCTTACTTTCCTTTCCCCCTACTTCATTCCTCCCCTTTCCCTTCTTTATCCCCCCTTTTATTTATTTATTTACCCCTTTTCCTACTCGGGACCCAAATGGATTTATGATTTAAATATATTCAATATTAGAACTAGATAGTAGTTAAATAAAATAAATATACTGAATATAAGATAATAAGTTAAACCTTAAGATAAATATCAAATAGGCATTATTCTAATTTGAACACTATATAGAGGTGATTTACATATGTTAAAAAAGTGAATGTATGTTAACTCAACCCCCTCTCTTTCCCTTTTTTCTTTCTGTATCCCTTTTATTGAATTTTTAAAAAAAATGAATAAAATTCCAATTGAAAAAAAGAAAGCAATCTTGTTTATCAGAACTATTACTATTTTGTAACTATAAAATCCAGAATTACAAAAAGTTTGCTAGCTTTAGTGTACTGATAATCTTAATTTTAGTATTGACAGGAGACAAATATTTTGCATAAACTTCCTTTACTACTCCATAGCAGCAAAGAATAGGAACAACAAAAATCAAAGAGATGTAAGGATAAGGATTAAGAAGCCCCTCCCCTTAGAGAACCTTCTCTTTCCCAAGCGACATCACAAGTCACAGGTTAACAAACATGATAAACATTAGTAACAAAAGTTGAAAGAGCGTTCATGTAATAGCCTGTAGAACGTTGAAATTCCAGGTGTCAACAGAAAAGAACCCATCTGTGTAGAGAAATCCACCGTTGTAGTTGATGCTTTGAATTAAGCTGAAAAAGAATGTAGGAGGTTTTAATCATACAGTACTGAACTGTGAACACACATGACCATCACAATGGTAATTGCTTAACTGCACTAGCTTTAGTAGTAATATATCAGTGTTTAATCCTTTAAGGACTGAGCCAAATGAACACGTTGTGATCAAAACTTGAATTTGCGCTAAATGTCTGTTCAGGTGTAATTCGTCTCTTTCATATTATGTGCACCCACACTTATTATACATCATTTTATTCAGGGGAAATAGGGTTTTCATTTAACATCAAATATTTAGGTATGAAACATAATTTAATATGAATAAAATATTAAATGGGAAAAAATAAGAATTTTAAAAAAATATTTTAGTTCTACGTGACATTCTAACTGTGAGTGTCATAATACTGTTTGCTTTTACTGCAATAAAATACACATATTTGTGTTAAGCGATGTCCCACGTGTAAAACAGTACCCTGGTGGTGTTCTGTCACACCATGCAAGTCAGCAGACTGAACCTATTGGAGCTGTGCTATCAAGAGAAACTTCTACTTATGCTTTTAATGGAATCATGGTGGAATGTGGACCCTCCTTATTAAGCTGAACATAATAAAATGGTAAGAATTTAAAATGTTGCTTTTAGAGTATCTATATAATAAAAAAGTGTAGGACAGGACATAGGGCATTGAAATATGTCATACTGTGCAGATGTTTTTTGTTCGAATTTCAACAGAAAGTGCCATCATAAATCCACAGAGGAAAAAAACATCAATTTGAAGTTAAATGACATTCCCATTCTAAATCACTTAAAAGCAGGATATTTTCAAGGATATATATTACATTTAACGCCAAAGCTCTCTCTATTTCATCAGTTTCATCAAAGACTCCAAGCACTGCGCCACCGACACAAAACAGGTGGCATTCTTTGTGTTCAATTTTATTTCTCCTTGCCTGTTATTTTCATCTCATTGTAGGCAGCTTTAATGTATTGACCTTATATTTAGAACACATCAGAGGCTACAGGTTGCAAAGAGAATATTTTTGCTTTCAATGCCAAACATTTATCATGTTTCCCATCTTTTATATTAACAAGTTAAACACACATGTAGGAGAACTAAAGCAGTTGAATAATATCATCTTTGTAAAGGTACAAGTACAAATATGCCAGGACTGGAGATAATTTAGTCAACCAGAAAAGCTATTTTGTTTTTCTTTGAATGCACTCTTGTCATTCTCTGACTTTACCACTGTATCTTGGGTGATCTGTGAGATTCTGATCCCATTCCACAGTCAGCAGACACTTAAACAACGTGATGAAAGTTCAGGGAGAAGAAAGCTACAGTAGTTACGTCACAATATGTATCAAGGGGAAAATGACCAACAAACTTTCGCAAAAAAATAAGACTGCTGGAAATCTCTTGACATGTAGTTACCACAGGGGAAAGTGCTAAAAAATTTTTACAATAAAGTGAGAGTGCTGGCAACTTTCCGAAATGTAGTTATAAAGTGTGGTAGCTAATGACCTCCCACAAGCAGGTTGCAGTACAGTGAGAGGACTTATGAGTCTGTAAAAGGAACCGGAGAAGAGTTTTGGACACAATAAACAGTTATTTTTAACAGAAGTTTAATTTATGAATGTACTGATCACATGTATAAAACCATCAAACACGAGCAAACCAGAAAAGAGTACTGAATCTAACAATAAATATAAAATAAACATTTAAATGTGTTATATGTACCGACGAGGAAGACAACTGTATTGTAGATACCCAGTGGGTAGAGTTGTATCCATCTGATGCTTTCATGTAACGCCTTAAGGGCTAAGTCAGCTGCCTAACTTCATAAACAAAACAATACTTATAATTTTGATATGTGCTTGTTCAATTGCAGTTCTCATCTTTTGTATTTTATGCACCCACATATATTGTATCTGCTACCCATGCCCAGAACTAGCTTATAGTCATTCACCTATGTACTCATTCACTGTCTGGAGATACACTTATTGCTATTTCATTCTTGTTCACGTGTATAAAAAATGTTTTACTTTCACAAAAGATACTGCACATGTTTTTGATAAATTTTCCATTTGCATTCAATAATTGTTCATTAGTTTTTATGCACATTTTTATTTCTTCTTTTATCCTTTTTGCTGTTATGTCTTTTCCTGTCCAACGCGTTTCATAATGTCTCTATGTTTAGTTTCCTTTTATCTATGCTTCATGTCAAGAAATACTAACCTATCACTTGTGTGACCCTCCCTCCTTCATATTTTGTTTGTGGTTTTTTTTCTTTTACTCCACTGTGTCCTACCTTTGTCCTTGCCTAGCAGCAGGAAGCATAGTTAAGAAATTAAGGACTACTATGGCCTCATGCAGATGTCTGCACGTGTTAAACTTCACATAGCAACAATAACAATAAATCTGGAATGCATTTAGTGAAGATGTTCTGTGAGATTTTCCATTCTACGTGTCACAGTCAATGCAGTCAACAATGTTTGTGTATTTTTATATGTAGCACACCAGACTTTGTTTTGTATGTTAATTTAGTTTTTGAAGTTTTCCTATCAGGTATATGGACTTTCTCATTTTCGTCTTGAAAGCATGGCTAAACAAATGGATATTTAATGAATATTTTAATTTGCTTATCTAAAATAGATATCTATACATAAGATAATTTATCATTTAGAGCATCCACCACAGAAATGAAAGCAACAGCAGTTGGTCATCGCCGCTGTATTTTTCCAATAATAGTGATCATTTAAAATTAATGTTAAAACAAAGGTGAGGTTATTAACGTGGCTATCAGTCTGAAACATTCAACGAGAAATTGCAAATCGTAGGCCGAAATAGTCAGTCGAATCAAGTAAAAAATAAATAAAATAAAGCCCTGAGTATCTGTATTGTGCGGAGGGTAGCATAGTAGCATTATGTGTTTTGCAGCAGTGGACACTTCTCGTAGGATATAATAATCTAGAATTCTTCAGCCCCCTGTAGCATTTAAGCTCACTGAAATGCTTTAGGGGTTAACTAAAGGTACCCGCTGTTCTATTTTATAAACATGCTGATGTCTAGAGAAATAAACACTTTTAAAAATGACAGTAATAACACTTATCTGGCTGTCAATTACACAGCTTTGAACAATCATTTCAAGTTTTAGTGAGTGCTTCTCATGGAGAAGCATAAGTTTCAGTGCTTCTTTATGAGATAACAAGACGAGGGGAGTACCAGGTTGGTTCTCATAGAATGAAGTGACCATGCTGTAGTGCGTATATACAGAAAATCACACAGATATAAATAAAAGTCCAAATCATCAGTTGATTTTTTTTTAATCCTAGACTGTCATCTCTATCTGTGTGATTAACTGTATATACACACTGGAATATTGTAGCCTTTGTTCTGTTAGGCACAGCATGGTTCTCCCCTTGTCGTGTATATTTTTTTGGGGGGGGTTAGAGGGACCCTTTAATTTGTGTGTTTGCAGCCCCTTTGACTTTAACACAGGTTCCTAGGGCTGCATCCATTCTTGTTTCTTCTCTTTGAGATGCATTCTATTGGTGGATTGCAGCGATTGCTGCACCTGTGCTGTAGGTACCTATTGCATCTCTATGAGGAGCATTGGATTGGCCCAGCAATCTCGATATTAATGATCTCATGGGAGTGGAAAAAAAGCTTCAACTATATTTCAGTCGTATTTCCTTTAATTTTTAAATTAAAAACGAGAGGCCCTAACAGTAACATAGAAAAGAACCACTTCCAATTTTAAAAATAAAATGTATTTATTTTTAATGTTGAAGTGTTCCTTTAAGTATCACTGGAAATCTGAGAGTCTGTGGTGATGTCTAAAACCAATAGCTCATAATTTACTCAGTTGTTCTTTAGGGGATATAAGCTGACATTCATAGACTCTGCATCTCTATCTCTTTCTAAATGATCCCAACCGTTTCGAGTACCTTTTACTACTGCAGAGCTTGACAGCTTCTTCAGGAGGTTACTGTGGGCCTCAGTGCTAAGAAAAACACTACTGAAATCTAGATAGGCATTGTCTGTTTGTTTTGTGCTATCAATCTCTCTTGGTCAGCGTCTGGAAAAGGTCTTATCGAGTTGGTCTGACAAGATCATCCATTAGTAAAGCCCTGCTGGGTAATGTGCGAGAAAAT
Source organism: Pelobates cultripes (assembly GCA_933207985.1). Lineage (NCBI taxonomy): Eukaryota > Metazoa > Chordata > Amphibia > Anura > Pelobatidae > Pelobates > Pelobates cultripes. The sequence goes on along the minus strand of OW240912.1, from coordinate 206,684,218 downwards.
GTGTTTATCTTGTGGTCATTCTGTGGGTATTGCTGGTAATAATACCAAGAAAACAACGCTGCACGTTTTGCTGTCTCAACAATAATGTGCTGTTTCTTGGTTCCTTTTTTACCAATTCTCAGCCTTTAGGACAACAAGCACAGATTGGTCTGACATTAACCATTTCCTTTCTCTAAACAAATATTTCACTGTGGATATTTTACGCCGACCAGACTTCAGTTTTTATCAGCCTTGTTTAACTTTTCAATAATGGTCATCCTGTACACCTGTCTAATCCTACAATAATCGGTTTAGAAAAGGGACATAATACTTATAAAGGTGTTAAAAACACATTGATCTTCCACTAGATAGTGGACCTGTATCGTGAATAGCAATAGTCTGTGTGCTTTGCCTTACGCATTTCGAGAGGAAAGCCTCACTTCACCAGAGGCTTCTGTATACTTAGATTTGTGCACAACAGAAAAATTTGGTTCGGCTGAATCAGTTTGTACAACAACAAAAATTGTTTGGTTAGTCTAAAGTTGTCCATATAGTGGTTCAGCTTGGACGATTTTTGTTCATGCAAATGATTCATAAAACAACTTGGACAAACAAAAAGGATGCAAAAATAAGCCAAACCGTGTATTGCAAAATATATGCATAATATAAATAATATGCATACATTTTGCAGTAAACTTATAGGTGCACTTTTTTTCTATGTATTTAAAAAAAAAATATATATATATGTATCCCTCATCAATCTGTAAATAAAGTCAACATTTAGTTGCTGTCCCCCAGACATCAATCATCTTTTTTCTTTCTATCAATCATCTTTTTTTTTGGCTCCACCGACATAAATTTGAATCACAAAACAAACTAACACGCTTATCTATTGCCTGGTTTGTTTGTTTGTGATACAGCCACATGGTGATTTGGAGCAGTGCTCCTCAACCCTCTCCTCAATACATACCTAGCAGTCAAGGAATTAGGGATTACTCGGGTGTGTCAGGTTTCATCTATTATAAAACTGTAAGGCAATTTGAATGATTATGTTTTTGTTTTTTTTTACATTTTATTTTTTAGCAGATTTGTCATTTAGTTTCTAGCAAAATACAATTCTTTTACTTATTATGACTAAAATCTGATTTTTTTTTTCTGAGTCTTATTTTGTGGCTAATGTGTTTACATGTGTAAAAGTTTTGCCATTGTGGATTCATCAGAATATTAATGGGAAGACCTGCTACGCAATCATGACTGGTGGCTAAAGTTTGCCTGACATCTCTGAATGCTCCGGTGCACATAGAAATAAAAGGGTTTAGTTTTAGGGAGATTTACAAAAAAAATCTGTGCATTTTAATGGCTAAGCAGTCAGCAGAAATGAAAAATGTAATGTAAATTGATGTAGAAATTAAAAAGGTTTTTTTCCCATATACGTAATAGAATAAAGAATAAATATGGTGAATATATTTAAGGAATGGCATGTCATTTATCTACATCAACAATAAACAAATGATTATGGCTATAGACCACTAAAATGTTTTTTTGCATGGCAATTACCACCATGTCCAAACTGTGCCAAGCAGGATAATATCATTATATGCCAACAACCATCTGTGCCAAATACAAACACCCTGTATGGACAGAATAAAACATGTATCATTGAAACATGTGATGAGATTGTAGGAAATAATGGAAAATGATGCAAAGGCAATTTACAACACATCAGGAAATAAAACGCTTTTCTATGTTATTTTGCATTGCTTCTGTTTGTAGGCCTCATATATACAAACATATGAATCACAGAAACTGTAATAAAGGAACACTTTAAAAGAAAAAACACGTACAAAGGAACAAATGTATTCATAACATTATGGTTTTTATTTAACTGCATTAATATGCACCCACTGCCGCTTGAGGGCTTGAAGGGTGAGTTTTACTTATCTTTCAGTATCTCGACACGATGATGAGATCATTGACATTGATGAACTCAGCCAATCCAATACTTCCCATAGGAATCAAATGGAGGAAAATGCCACACTGCATCAATCAGATGGTCTTTATGAGTCCATCTGATTGAAACATCCATTTTCCCTTCAAGAGGGACATGGCGCCCAGACCACTTCACTTAGATGAAGTAGTCTGGGTGTCTATATTGTGTCTCTTTAATTGTTTTACTGACTAGCTATTAATTAGAATTTTTTTAAATAAAATGTTAGAATAACAATCTAAGAGACATTGAGATGTTCTGTCATCAATTTCTAAGCATTAAGCACCAAGGTCGGATGACTATATAATCTGCTAGAAGTACAATGATAGCTTCTTTCAGTGTCCTTTGTATAAAAACTCTGTAGGAAGTTTCATTCAACAAAAAATATAATTTCAATAAAAAGCAACAAACTTTTAATATTTAATCAGAACACTTTAGTGCTAGGACTACAAAGATGTATTCTTAACACTTAAGCATCTCTCTGCCCCCACGACTCAACCCGGTCGCATCCCCCACCCGGCCGCAAAGAGTTAAAAAAAACATTTAGTCACTCCCCATACTCCAGTACTAATGTCCCTCTGTGCTGGGTTGGACTCCTCCTCCACACCCAATGAGGGACCCTAATGCACATGTGTGGCGTGTGCCATGCGCACACTAGGCCTGCCATATAGGAAAGCATTGACTCAGTGCTTTCCTATGGGGATTTTAAAGCAGATGGACATACACATTCAAAGCATGATGATGTCGTGTCATGTAGTTAAACTCTGTAAAAGGTCAGGAAGTGCCTCTAGTGGATGTCTGGCAGATAACCAATATAGGCAGTCTTAGTACTGCAATGTAAACATTGCTGTTTCTCTAAAACTGCAATGTATAACATTACAGGGCTAAGGGGGACAGGGGCACAATAGCCACATCAATTCAATGAAATGAAGTGCTCTGGGTGCCGTAGTGCTCCTTTAAGCAACCCGTTTTATGTGGTGAGAGCAGGTTGTCATGAAAATATTTTAAGTTTTCTAATATACTCATTGCAATCATTTCAGAATTCTGAAAAAAGGAAATGTAACAAAAAAATCCACCAACGAACAATGAGCAGAGAACAGAACAAGAGAGCATGCCCGGCAGACACCTGTTCAGTGTTGGTGGCAGAGTATTTCTTGGGCTTTGATAAAGTCCTTTCATGTAGAGATCTTTGGATCTATGCTGCTTCTGATCTTACAATCCCTTATTTTTCTTCAGTATTTCAGAATAGGTGCTCGGACTATACTGTGTGTTCTTTACCCTTCTTTTCTACCATTTTAATATTACTATTTTCGACTTCCTTTTATTTAGAGCATTCTGTTGATCGGATCATCTCTAAGCCACTGATACAATTTTTCTTATCTGTGGTTCAACTTAAAACATCCTCCCAGACTTTAAGCTTGTTTGAGCATTTATTTTTGTCGGCCAATTACTTTTTGTTATATAACCCCACTGTATAATTCTAAAGCGCTAAAATGTTGACAGTACAGAAATTACAGCAGAAATAATGATAATACTAAAAATAATAAATAATAACTTGTTATAAGTACTGTGGGTCAGCCAAAAGAACCATGAATTGGTATCGAGAGAGAAAAAAAGCATTACTAATACGGACATATTTTTGAAAACTAAAGAAATGATGGAACAAAAAAAAGTGTATATTTCTTTTCAAATAACATCCAACATTTTTTTATTTCTAATTTTGTGGTGACATATTTGCCAGTGTGTTTTAAATGGTCTTTTCTAACAGAGAAGGCATCATTATGCATTTATCTTAGCTAATGCAATTTACTCCTTTTAGGTCTGCCTTCATTCTGTAAATGTTAGTCTGTAAGAGTGAACTACTAACAAGCTGTTATTTGTAGAACATTACATCTCCTGCCTTAAAACCTTTACAAGTAATAGCCTTGTTAGAAAAATGCAATCATGTCTTTTGGGGACCTGTAGGTTGTATTTCTTGAGTTTCCACCAAACCTTGCACTGAGGACCTTTAACTGAAACTAGTGGGATGCATCCCATGTGGAGTTTTCTATCATATATTTATATTTGTTTTCCCAAGAAATGTTAAATGTGAAGAAGGGAGTGATCTCTGGCATGCATGTTGTAATATCTTGCAGGATTACATTTAAAGGGTTACTTCAAGCCACCATGACCACTTCAGTCATTTGATGTGATGGTACATGGAGTCAGTATGTGCACATGCTGAGTTTAACCCATCTGACTCTGATGGTGTAACCCCTCCTCCAGCAGCATCATTAGTACATTATTAGCCAGTCCGGAACAAAACTTCTGGGCTCTGCGCATATTGGACAAAAGCATCCTGGCAACAGGCATCCAATGGCAGCACAGACCCCCATCCATGCTTCCCATGTCTTTATAGTTTGCCATCCCTGACATACGTTCACCCCAGCGATAGAGAGTGACGTAATCAGAGGAGTAATCAGAGGAAGATTTGACTTAGGGAAGAACTTGGTGAAATGGTGAAATGAAGGTAAGTTTAAACCTTGTTTTGGTGAAAAGTATTATTATTATTAAAACACTGAATAGCCGGCTTATGCAGTGCCTGCATAAAAAAAGTTTAAAAAGTTAATAAAAGTTAATAAAAAGTTTAATAAAGTTAATAAAAGTACTTGGATCATATATACTTATATGCACCATTATTCTAAGTGCATTTTAATATTAATATATATAGTAATATATATTAATATTAAAATACACTTAAAATGATGAGATATATATATATATATATATATATATATATAAATGCTAACTATGGCCAGTGTTTGTGACTAAGTGGCTACCAAAAAAGACTGGACATATCCCATTGGTAATACCTTGTCTACTTTGCAAATGGTATGCTATCATGGGGGTAATGTTCATTCCTAGGCTACCATACAGTCTCAAAGGCAGCATAACCAGTCTGGCAAATTTCAATGTATATAAACTGAATAATGTAATGTGTTGTATTTGGCCCTGTAACTTTCCAAAACACCATAAAACCTATACATGAGGGGTACTGTTTTACTCGTGAGACATTGCTTAAAATAAATATGTGCACTTTAGTGCAGTTACAAATAACATTATTATAACATTTACAGTTAAAATGCCATGCAGAACTAAAAAAAATAAAATTTCCTAATTTCTCTCTTTTTATATATATATTTTATTCATATTAAATTATATTTAATATTTAAATATTTAATGTAACATGAAAGCCATGTTTCTCCTTAACAAAATGATATATACTATGTGTGGGTGCATTTAATATGAAAGAAGTGAATTACGGTTGAACAGACAAATAATGCAAATTCCAGGTTTTGTTTACGTTTTGATCACAACTTGTACAATTGTCATATTCCTTAATGGGTTAAATCAATGCATCTCTATGGGGAACGTTCAGTGTCTCCGTGTAGTGTGTGTAGATGCTGAATGCCAGTGCTGTACACTGTGCAGCACTGGACTAGGAAGCACCTCTAGTGGCCGTCTGAGTGAAAGGTGTTACTAGGCAGGTTACTTTTCATTGGAAAGCCTGCAGAGACAGGCTATGAACACCACAACCACTACATTAAGCTTTAGTGATTCTGGTGGCTATAGTGTCCATTTAAATTCACTTTGACACCAACTGTTTTTTTTATACCAAAGTGAGAATTCAAAGTGAACTTAAAATTTCTGTCCAGAGTACCTGAACTGAGAACATAAGCTGATTTAGAGATTTTCTCCAGTGTGGCTATTTTGACCTTAAATTTTAAATTCATTTTAAATTCTCACTGAGTTCTCACTTTAGTAAATAACTCTGATAAAGTAAGTGTGTTACTGTGAAGAGGAGACACAGTCTGTGGCTGTCAGTTGAGTCTTTTTACTTGCAATCATACATAATACACATGGAGACATGAATAACGTTATAGCTTAGCTTGGTATGTGAGAGCAATGATGGAACGATAAAGGAAAAAGTATGCAATGAGCAGCCCCACATAGCATTAGTATGGCAAGTGTGAAATAGCAGAAAAAAACTTATGGTGGATCTTCTCATGACAGAGACGTCAGTTACAATGCTTCGAATGCTTCTAAAAAATATACCAATATAAACTTATGCAAAACAGATGTTTCTCAGATCATGCGGGGATGAACTGATGCAGTGTTTAATAAAATGATGCCTAATCAAATATGACATAATCTTGCAATGCAATATATTATGAACAGATATAGGTCTAGGTGGATGTTAAGGGCGACACATTGCCGTGAGTATATATCAACCCAATAAATAGGCACTTTAAAGGTTGCCATGGGCTCCTAGCATGGGCTGAAAATATACTAGATGTGCTAGAGCTATCTATTTTCATGTTTATTCATGATTTTTTTTAATTTCACTTTTTGCCTTTTATTCTTAAATCAATGTTTATTGAATTACAAGATAAAGAAATGCACAATGGTATAGCTCAATGATGGCAGCAATTTAGAAAATTTTCCGAATCACAATACATAATATATGTTTCATCTGTCAGACATAAATGTAATGGTAGCATGGATTATCATTTATCACATTGGGCTTTAGTATTTTTGTTAATTCTAAAGGTGAGCAGAATAGGAAAAGAAAAGCTAAAGATGGGGAAAAATTAGAAATAAGAAACAATAAGAGCCAGAATGTGAATGTGAATAGGATAATAATTGTATATGTAGGGTGATGAGTCACAATGAGGTATAACTGGAGAATGTTTTAGGAGCGTAAAGTAGTGAACGCTAGTCTGATATGTCCTTGAATGCATTTCATAAACATCAAGTGGCAACATTGGATACCTGAGTAGATTACATGATTCCATTGAATTCCCAAGTAGATTAAGCAGTTCAATTAGATTCCTGAGTAGATTACACATACAAAGTTACCCTGGTTAATTCCTCTTTATTAAACCATTGTCTCAGAGTTGGTGGAGAGGACCGTCAATATCTTGAATATTCCATTGATCACTCATTATTGAGTTATCGTATATTAATAATTTTCTGCTGCAAGCTAATTTTGATTGAGGAAAGGCTTGGGTCAGTGGGGCTGGAGCTAGATAACCCAGTGTAGTTTTTTTTCCAGTAAGAGGCTGAAGATTGTCAATTACACAATTGTTCCTGCTGCCATACCACTTCTCTAGCAGTTTGTGGTGCGGTGTGGATTAAAATACCAGGAAGCAGAAATACATGTATTGCTCCCCCTGATGAAAACCACACCTAAATGATGAGTTACTCTCGGTCGTCAGTTTATCCCCTTAAGGACCAAACTTCTGGAATAAAAGGGAATCATGACATGTCACACATGTCATGTGTCCTTAAGGGGTTAAAGAACCATGAAGTTGATATCATAACTTTCAGGCTGGCTTCTGAGGATACCCAAACTTAATCTTATCTGAACATCTGACATAATAGCATTGTGGACTTATGGTTCATTTGCTACACTTGTTACAATCCACAAATTTAGTACTTCTCTGTTTACCAGCAACCAGCATTAGCATATTTTGCATTCTGATGCTGGACAACTGCTAAATCTATTCTGGTCTGAAGTCCATCTGATTGACAGCCATTAGAGGTTTGGTAAATGCAAAATTTCAACAATGCTTAATTCATGATGCAGTGATTTTGGGGCTTAAGTTTAACATTTTTGCCTGTATGACTAGTATTTTAGGCTAATGCTGGCAAATATGTGTAAGTGGAAATAATATATTAAAAAAAAACATTTTCAAAACTGTTTAAAAATAAAAAAAAATTATGAGGCTTTCATTGGTTTATGCATTCTTTTCTTTTAGTTATTGGTTCACAATAAAGTACTGAAATCATTTGGATTGGCCTCAAAATATTCTTGCACCTGGCCATCACATTCTTTTTATTTGAGTACCCAGACAGTACAGTATCCATCAGCATTTTAAATCCTTTTTCTGTCGCAGAGCCTCACATCTCAGCATTTCACACCATTGTCCTCACTGGCAGTGGAGTGGCTCATTTGTCCTTGATATGAGCGAGACAGAATCATGCCTTATTTTCTTTGCTTATTATCGTGTCCCTTTGATTTAAATCAGATTTTCATTTTAATCACACTCTCTCCCACAAGCAGAGTCATATGACTGCACCTCTTGCATCTGCATCGGACGGATAACATTGATCTGCTGATACTGTATTGAGTTTAGTGGCAAGCTGCTATTGACATAAATAATGAGTGAAATTGGCAAATGAGCTTATGATACAGTTTGTTAAATAGGGATTTAGGGGCAGATAAGACTTGCTAGTGCCCTTTGGAGATCGCAAGGTCGCTTGCCCCATATTGCAATGCAACCACGGTGGTCCAAATATTCTCCATTTCATTAGATTCCTTAATAAGCATTGCTTTGTATGGACATGGATATGTTCCAAGCTAATACAAAGCCTCCATTCCCAGCGGGTGGAAGAGAATGCTACTGCATCCAGTAATTGAGGATAAAGAGAAGCATTTTATTATTGCTCATTATCTGTTGTCTCTGTACATTTAAAATTAAACTTTGCAGATATGCTTTTTTTAAATTTGCTTTTGTAAAAAACAAAACAAAAAAAAAGCCTATTAAGTTATTTACACTACATGGCCAAAATTAACACTACATGACCCACTTGTCAAATATTATAACTTCATGTCACATTCATATGGAGTTAGACATCATTTTGCTGTCTTAATCCTCAAATAATGTTAGGTGCTAGTCTGTGGCATTTTTGTATCAGTCTTACTTTGTGCAGAGAGGCTTTGTTTAGTAATGCCCTCCCTATACTCTGGCCTCCAATTTAGAAAGACAGTATTATGCAAGATGTCAGTGAATGTGGTGGCATTAGGATCTCACTTTACATAGAACTATAATACCCAAGTATAATCAATACAATTATTATGATTCCATCTCCAGTAAATGCAACTAAATTTTCCATCTGATTGTTTGTAGTATGGAAAAAACTACTGGTGAACTGGCAGAAGTGTGATTCATTATTTCAAATTAAATATTTCCAATATTTTATTGTTATATGTTTGGCCAGTAATAAAGATGTCCAGGCACTCCAATAGTTTCAGGCACGTTTATTAGAACCAAGGGAGTGTTCAACCTGCAACGTTTCAACCTAAGATTGGGTCAAAATGTTGAAGTGTTCCATTGGTTCTTCTAAATGTTCCTGACGCTATTGGAGTGCCTGGACCTCTTCTCTATTACTGTTGTGTGGCTCGTGCTGGCCCATGGTTTAGTTTAGCACCTCTTAGCTTATGTGGATGGAGTGTGGTTCGTATTGGTATACTGTACTACCTACATTTAGAACTTAATAGTGTGTTGCAACAGAGGAGAGAGGGTTTGTACATGCATCATGGCATCAGTCCTGTTTTTGAGGCATCGTGTAACATATTTGCAGTTGTGATGTTTATGTTTCTAGATGTTTCCATTTTAAAATAACAGCACTCATAGTTGAGGAACCTTTAGCAAAATAATAATATTAATGGTAGCATCATATGACAGTGCTCTTGTGAATTTCGCTGGTAATGTTTGTCATGGGAGATTGTTTTGCTTTATGCTTGATATACTATGCCTTTAACCAATGGATGTGATTGGAACAGGAAAATATGAAAATTAGAAGGAATGTCCAAATATTTTTGCCTGACAATTTTAAAGATACTCTAGTTGCTCTAGTGTCAGGGCTGCCCTGGCTACAGTGCCATCTTTAATATTGATTGGACCCTGGGCAAAACATTTGCTTGGGCCCCCTGGACCATGTACACCCTCCCCAGGCGTGCAAACACGTTATCACCCTTAACGCAGTGGCTACCTAAAGTAGAGAGGTGCAAGAATATTTTTTTTGGGCCTCCCTATTGCAAGGATGTTTAAAAGGTAGATCCCCATCTGTTGTGCAACTCCAGCAATGCCTTGACAGTTGGGGCTCTACCATTTATCCATATTTGCAGGTTTGTATTTAGCACTAAGCTGTTTTTGTGTGTTTCAATGTAAACAGGTTTTTGTATGGAATATGTTTGTATGTGGCATTGGCGTTTGAATGTAAGCATGTATTTATGTGTAGTGTTGGTTTTTGAATGCAGGGGTGTGTATACATATAATGTTGGTGTTTAACACAGACGTGTATTTGTATGTTGTGCTGAAGCTTGAATGCAGGGGTGTATTTGTGTGTAGTGTTAGCGTGTGAATGTTGAGATGTATGCACATATACACACACAAACACACGTAGATATGCACACAACCTGACACACAAATACACACCCTGACACACATACTAATAACATAACATACAGATACACTGAAACACACAAAGACAACGTACAGATACACACTGACACACATACAGACACACCGATACACATCCTGACATACACAAAGATACAAACACTGACACACATGCAGTTACACAGACACACATATACACACCTGACACACTTGCAGATACACACACACACAGACTTCATACAGATACAAACACATATATACACACTGACAAACACACAGATACAAAAAATGACAACATATAGATACACACACAGATATACAGACAAACTGACACACAAACATACACTGATAGACATACTTACACAGACACATAAACTGACAGACATACTGACACACAGACAGACAGATATATACTGAGACACACACAGACATACTGACACACTGACAGACATGCTGACACATTCACCAACACACACACCGACACACAGACACAAAGAGTCAAACTGATACAGACATGCACACACAGACTGACAGACATACTGACACACACACTGACAGACATACTGACACACGCACTGACAGACATACTGACACACACACTGACAGACATACTGACAGACATACTGACAGACATACTGACACACACACTGACAGACATGCAAAATTTACACTATTAAACCCACCCTTTCTACGTTGGAGGGTGACTTTCCTACCAGTGGCTGAAGCTGCTGGGAGTTGGGGTCTGGCTAGCTCGGCCCAGACCCCCACCGCTCTGCCTCTTCCTCCTCCCGCGCGCTCCTCTCTCTATGGGAGGAAGTGACGTGCAGCCGTCACTTCCTCCTAGCCGGCTGCCGAAAAGCAAGAGGGCCTTGTCGCGCTCTTAAAGCGCCAGAGCGCAAGACCGGGCCCCTGCTGACAGAAGCCCACCGGGTGCGTGGCTGCACCGGCAGTTGGGAAAAATGCTTGAGGTCAGCGGGGCCCACGGTGCAGCTGCTTCGGGCCCCCAAGAGTAACTGGGCCCGGGGCAGCTGCCCCGTTTGCCCCGCGGTAAAGACGGCCCTGCCTGGCTATCACTATTGTAAGAAGCCAAACTATTTTAGAATGGTTTCACTTTTTTCCTGGAAACCATTACTGTTGTGTAAGAGCAAGCTCCAGCTAGCTCTAGAGAGCTACACCTTCCAGCTGGTCACTTTTAGCCAATGAGCTAAGCCCTGCACCGCCGAGCTTAGCTCAATGAAGAACATTTCTGTCTCTCAATGAGACATAGTGGAGGTGGGTAATGGCACCCAGAAGATCCGAAGTATAAAAACAAACCATTCTAGGGCACTTCTTGCACTATAACTACTACAGTGCGCTGGGGTTATGATGCTTGGATTGTACCTTTTTGGTGCCAACTTTAAAGTATCCAGAAGGGCCAGAGAAGATATGACTAAAGGCCTCAGTTCAAACTATTTTTCTTTATATCTTGGAGTAAAATTGTTACTTCATCGGTGTTTACTCCTCTTTGTAAATAATAGCCCAAAAAAATGAATTTCACAAAGAAAAATATCATTTGGAAAGTATCCATATACAGAATGTCAGGAAATAAAGCTGCAAGGTTTCTTTTAAGTGTTTAAATAATTGATTAAAATAGGTTGATTACCATTTTAGTAGCTTGACTAATTGCCTTTCAACAGTGCTAATGTGAAATCTCTTAAATGAGACTTATTGCTCATATGTGACGTCGTTTTCTATGGTATCAAAACATTGTACATGCACAATGTCTCGTGCACATGATTGAATAATAATAAATGGCATAATCAATCAATTATTGAATTAATAATAATTCTGAAACTTAGATCTTCCATTACCTAAGAACATGGGAATTTCTCTGCGTTCATAAATTATGTGTGAATGCTTTCAGATAATTACAGAATATAGCTTTATTGTCAAACTAGCTATGTTTCTGTTAGTCTGAAACAGTCATTAAATGAAGTCCAGGATTTCTATAGGACATCCTAATCACTGTCCATGAGCACAACTTTGTAATTCAAGGGTTGACAATTCTGAACCCTTTATCAGTCTTTCACATGGTTGTGGAGGAATCTTGGCCTACTCTTCTTTACATTGCTTCAGTTCATTGAGGCTTGTTGGCATTTGTTTATGCACAGCTGTCTAAAGATCAAGCCACAGCATTTCAATCAGGATGAGGTCTGGACTTTGACTGTGCCATTGTGACACCTTTATTATGTTCTTTTTTAACCATTCTCTTGTCGATTTGCTAGTGTGCTTGTGATCGTTGTCCAATCTCAGTCAGTCTTTAGCTGCTGGACAGATTACCTCACATTTGACTCTAGAATACTTTGGTATACATAGAAGTTCATGGTGGACTCAATGACTGCAAGGTTCCCAAAGACTTAGGGCTGAAAAACAAACCCAAATCATCACCCCTCCACCGCCGTTTTTGACAGTTGCTATGAAGTGTTTGTGCTGATACACTGTTTTTGTTTTCTCCAACATAGTGCTGTGCATTATGGCCAAACATCAACCACTCTGTTCTTGTTTGTTTAAAGGACATCATTCCAGCAGTCTTGTGGTTTGTTCAGATGAAAACCTAAACTTTACTGTTATGTTCTTTTTAGAGAGAAGAAACTTTCTCCTGGCAAATCTTCCAGACAAACCGTACTTATTCAGTTGGTTTTACGATTAAAAGGGACACTATAGGCAAGACCACTTAAGCTCATTGGAATGGTCTGGGTGCAGTGTCCTTACCCCCCTTAGTCCTGCAATGTAAATAATTGCAGTTTTTTAGAACTGCAATGATTACATTACAGGACTAAGACTGTCTCTAGTGCACTTCCTTAAGTGCCTTTTGGTCGCCTAACTGATGCTGGCTGTCTTCATGCTGTGCATTAGGACATTCAGCTTCTGTAAAATTTCCATAGGAAAGCATTGAAGCATTGAAGCAATTGTTAAATGAGTAATGCCACAGTGTTCTGTAATGTGTTGTTGTTGATCTAAAGGTTGTATTTACCTAATTTTAAGACCTGCTAAGGAACAGGTTAATATTATATCCTGATATGTAAGCCATAGAAACATAGAATGTGACGGCAGATGAGAACCATTCTGCCTATCTAGTCTGCCCAATTTTTTAAATACTTTTATTAGTCCCTGACCTTATCTTATAGTTAGGATAGCCTTATGCCTATCCCACGCATGCTTAAACTTCTTTACTGTGTTAACCTATACCACTTCAGCTGGAAGGCTATTCCATGCATCCACTACCCTCTCAGTAAAGTAATACTTCCTGATATTATTTTTAAACCTTTGCTCTTCTAATTTAAGACTATGTCCTCTTGTTGTGGTAGTTTTTCTTTTTTTTAAAACAATGGCATGAGCACTTCCCTGTTTCTACTGCTAATACCTCTTCCTATACAACCAAACATTTTGCTAGCATTTCCTGCTGCTCTATTACATTGTCTGCCTACCTTTAAGTCATCAGAAACTAACTGTTTGATTATTTGTCTATCTACTCCTTTCTAAATTGAGCGCATGTCTTCTAGAAGTAAATCACACCGGACACATTGCAGGTTTATGAAGGACTTCAGAATGGCCTTTATTCCAGGGGGTGCAATTCCCTTTTAAAGCAGAAATACATCATATACAGAGTCGCAGTTAACATAAAGTATACATTCATCAATTGGTTAACAGTCTAAGGGGTCTTGTCTAAACCCACCTTACTGGGCGTGACCCCAGCATCATCACATGACATTTCTTCGTATCCCAGCCCCATTCCAGCTCCATTTTACTACACGTGGCATGTTTCTATAGAGAACTTTTAGTTGCACAAAGGAAGTGGGGGAGAAGTTAGTAAAGGAAGCTGTTCCTTTAACACAGGAATTTGTTACACAAGGCTTGCTCGATGGGAAGGGGGGAGAGTAGCAGGATGGGAGGAATTTACAGAGGAAATAGTTACTGAGCACACAGAGGGGGGAAGGGAAGCTTTTACTCTAGCAGCTAGTTTTACACAGTGAACACAGATACACAGAATAAATAGACATTAGTAAAAAGACATTTTATCCATTCAAGTATTTTGTCTATAACAAAATAATAACTCCAAAATCTTTTTCCTTAGATTTTTAGGTTAGGGCTCTATCAAATATTCTGTACTCTGCCCTTGGGTTTTTATATACAAGATGCATTATCTTGCACTTATCTGCATTAAATGTCAGTTGCCACAACTCTGACCATTTTTCTAGTTTACCTAAATCATTTGCCATTTGGCTTATCCCTCCTGGAACATCAACCCTGTTTCATATCTTAGTGTCATCAGCAAAAAGACATACCTTACCATCAAGACCTTCTGCAATATCACTAATAAAAATATTAAAGAGAATGGGGTCCAAGTACAGATCCCTGAGGTACCCCACTGGTGACAAGCCCATGCTTTGAATATACTCCATTGACTCTGTTGCCTGTCACTCAGCAACTGCCTTACCCATTTAGCAATATTAGAATCCAAACTTAAATATTGCAGTTTATTGATAAGCCTTCTATGTGCAACAGTGTCAAAAGCCTTACTGAAATCTAGGTAAGCAATGTCTACTGCACCACCCTGATCTATTTTTTTAGTTACCCAATCAAAAAAATCAATAAGATGAGTTTGGCATGATCTCCCTGAAGTAAACCCATGTTGTCTCTGATCTTGAATTCCATGTGTTTTTAGATGTTCAACAAGCTGATCCTTTAACATGGTTTCCATTACTTTCCCCACTACTAAAGTTAGGCTTACTGGCCTATAGTTGGCCGACTCCTCCCTACTATCTTTCTTGTGAATGGGCACAACATTCGCTAACTTCCAATCTTCTGGGACTATTCCTGTTAACAATGATTGGTTAAATAAATCTGTTAATGGTTTTGCTAGTATACCACTAAGCTCTTTTAATAACTTTGGGTGTATTACATGAGGTTCCATTGATTTATTTGTCTTTACTTTTGACAGTTGAAATAGAACCTCTTCTTCTGTAAACTCTCATGTAACAAATTACTTATTTGTCCTTTTTCCTAACTGAGGCTCCTTCCTTTCGTTCATTTTCATCTATAAATACTGATACTGAATACTGATTTGGAAGCTTTTATAACTTGTTTAGCCTCTTACTGCCTAAAGAGGGTGGACTTTCAAAGAGGGTTTACGTTCCTTTTCCCATGACTGTATATGACGAAAGGAGATGATATAGAATCTCAGTTTACCTGATGCCGTAGTGCCCTTACCTTATTGATATATTTTATTCTGTCTATATATGATAAAATATATCAATAAGGTAAGTTAAACTGAGATTTTAGTGCCAGAGCTTCTACCAAGCACAGAGGGGATAATCTTCGAAAGATATGTTAGCATATATGTTTATGTTAGCATAAAATGAAATAAAAAGTGAGAATTATCAATAAATCAAAGTGAAATTCATATTTTTGGGCACAATAGCAGAACTGAAAATATAACTGAATTGGAACTTCAACGTTGCTTAGTTGTCCAATTAAAAAAACAAATGCTGTGTTTTTAATTTTTCTGATCTTATTTCTGATAGTGATCTGCATTAGCAGTGTTTTGCTAGTACTGGAATGAATCCTATAAACATATTTTAAAGTAACACTCTAGACACATAAAGCACTGCAGCTTGCCGGATTCTGTCATATTTGTGACAGTTAAAAAAAAGTGCTGGTTTCAGTAGAAGTCATCACTTTTATATTTTGAGGCAGAAGCATCTTCCTGCCCTTCACTCGGACAGCCAGAGAGTTTTTTTCTTTTTCCATTTTTTACCATTAGTTCCACAAACACAAAAGCAGGGGACAGCTATCCGCACCTGTCTTCCCCGATTCACAATGAGCTACAACTTACTGAAAAGCATAGGAAAAGTCCAGACCAAGTCCACATAAATACACATTTACACTCTTGGGTTTCCTATTTAAATGGACTTGTATTGGACTTCATTTATTACATCTTGTAGTGGCGAAATGCATTGTTTTTGTTGTTGGGTGAACCAGCAGTGAGAATACCCAGTATACGTTATAGATTTTATATCTTTACTGGTGTTGTAGCCCTGTGTACAATTTTATATATATTATATTTAGTAGATACCATTTTATTCTACTTCTGCCTGGAGTTTATAAATACCAGCGGTGATATAACGTGGCCCGTGAAGGGGGCGCCTTTATGAACCTTTTCATGACTCTGAAATTTGCAAGTGGTTTGGTTTATAGTTACTACCATACATGTTACTCTATGATTTCCTTTCTCTGTGTTTGCTCCTTTTAGGTCATGGATCCTGATTTATACAAAATGAGCAATGTGCCTTGCACAGCAAATATCTATTATATTAAGGTTAAATGGATTTAGGAATGTCCTGTAAATATGTGTCTGCTGCTCGCAATCAATATAGACACCCTTATTACATAAACATACATGAATGAATCATGTTGATCAGTGTTCTTAAATTAAATGGAAAACAAAGTATTTATTTTCCCAACAAACATTGGTAGGGTTATTTACTAACGTGATAATTCAAAGTGAATCCAAAGTAAATTTATCATTTAAAGGCCTTAATATTGGAGTAACTGACAGCATAGCTGACTTAGAGAATTTTTTCAGCTTAGCTATTTTGACTGGAAATTGGAAATTCACTTTAAATTCTTACTTTAATGCAGTGGTTCCCAAACTTTTTAGGTTCAAGGCGCCCTTAATATTTCAATATTTTTCCAAGGCACCCAAGTTAAAATAATTTTCTAGATTGTATATATGTACAGCGCAGTGACAAATACTGGGCCCCTGTTTGGCAGAAATGCTTGCCGTTCAAGCACAGATCCAGCACCTAATCTCGGGAGGGGCACTGCTAGATTTTTTAAAGAAACAATCCAGGCACAATAACCACTACAGCACTTTATAGTGGTTATGGTGCTAGTAATGCCATAGTGCCCTTCCAGAATAAGTAGTCAAACTGTTTAAGAACAGTTTGACAACTTACCTAGGATCTGCTGGGATGGGGGCTGTAGTAGGGGATAGGCACAGTAGTGTGTCTGAGGGGTGCAATATGTGTGTGTATAAGGGGTTCAGTGTGTGTGTGTGCTCCTGTGTAAGGGGTGCAGTATGCGTATGTGGGGTGCAGTGAGTGTACAAGGGTGTTTTGTGTTTGTGAAGCATGTAGTGTATGTGTGTGAGGTAGTTTGTACAGTATGTGTGGGGGCAGGTTATATGAGGGGTACAGTGTGTGGGGTGCAGGTTGTGTGAGGGGTACAGTATGTGTGGGGGAGGCAGTGTGTAAGGGGTACAGTGTATGTGAGGGGTACTGTTTGTGTGTATGGTGGGCAGAGTGTGTTTATGGGGGCAGTGTGTGTATGGGGGAGTAATGTTTGTGTATGGGGTAGTGTGTGTGTATGTAGGGGCAATGTGTGTGTATGGAGGGGCGGTGTGTATGTGTATTGAAGGGTAATGTGTTTGTGGGGGTTAATGTGTGTGTTTGTAGGGGCAGTGTGTATGTGTGTGTGTGTATGGGGGTAATGTGTGTATGAGGGCAGTGTGTGTATGGAGGGGCAGTGTGTATGGGGGGCAGTGTGTGTGTATGGGGGCAGTGTGTGTATGGAGGGGTAATTGTGGGTGTGTGGGGGTAGGAGGGCAGATAAATATATACTTTTATTTTTTTAATTTTAATTAATACAAGTTTTTAAATTTGATTTTAATAAAAATAAAAAATATATATATTTTCATATCCTCCTGCCTGCTTATCTTTGCCTGGGAGGGGGACAGTACTAATCCCTGGTGGTCCCGTGGGGAAGCTGCTTTAATGAATAACCCCCTGAAAAATCTTTACAATAGCGACTTGTGGAGTTGTGTTTTGTTTGGATTCTTGCAAAAGCAGCCTAAAATAATTTGAATAACATCTCAAATCCATTTGGGTATATAATTTTTTTTCTCCAAATTTGCCATTTTAAGCCAGCGGCTAACCAATATATTCTCTCTTCCATCCCCGTCGTGGTACAGACATAGAGAGAACGTGATCCCGTGGGCAGAGGGAAATTTTATTCTAGCCCTGAGTTCTAGGCTCTAGCTCATTAGCAACTGCTTGATTGTTCCTATCAGTCATCCCCAGGTTCTCCTAATGTATTAATGTATTCGTCTTCTTTCATTTGTGCTACATTATTCCTGTGATATACCAATGCAAATGCAAAAAAAAAAAAAAATTAAAAGCACTTTCAATAATATACAAATCAGGCTACCAAACATTCATAGGCGATGCTTATAGCTAACTTTGCAAAATACACTATAAACATTATGTTTTGTTTAGCTGTTAATAGTATGGATTTATGACCTTAGTGTTGTTGGAATCCAGTTATTCAGGAATTTTAAATTAAAGTAAGTAGACAGAATGAACCTTGTATAGCCTATAAGAAATTATTTCCCTAAAAAATACAGTTTTCTGTAGTGCTTTAAAAAGGACACCTGCAAGCCACCCAAAACTGCCATGGACCAGGTTTTTTCTCTGATGTCCCACTTTATCATGCTGATTACATTTCCGTAACCAACTACACACAATTTTTATATAATTTCATGACTTAATCCTAACCATCTACATTAGAAGTCAGTATTTTTTCAGGCGGAAAACACACTTATGCACACCACACAGTTTTGTGAATTTTGTTGCTGTGTAACACTGTGATTAGCCAAAATATACATATATTACAGTGTGTTTATTGCTTTGGAAATCTGTGATAAACCTGTACAACCCAAAATATAACCGAGAGTTTAATTGCTGTAAATCTTTGTGATAAACTCTTTCTTAAGCAAATATGAGTTGTATTGTTGTGAATCTCTGTGATACACTCATACACAACAAAAAGATTACTGTGATCTCCTAAATAACAGGGATACAAGTGTAAAGAAAAGAAACAAATATATTTGGAAAATGTATTCTTAAATGTTATCAGAATGTGGTATTATTAAATATATCAATATGTAATTATTATGTATAAAGAAAAAGTATCCAAAAAATTATTACAATTTTTTTTAAACATGTCTATTAAAAAGCAGTTCCCTCTTCCTGCTCCACCTCCCTTCAAATAGTCTATTCTCCATCTGCAAGAAAAAAGATTGCGTTGAGACACAGGTGCATAATTGACAAAAGGTATTCCTGCACTTCTGTAATATCTCTGCTTTGCAGTGGAGCTTCTAATATCTAATTTTCTTTATTTTTTTTAAAAAATCTTTCAGATAATCTAACATCTAATTATAATTTAGATACATTTAAGAGCATACAATTCTGTTTAGATGTGGATTCAAAATATTATCTAAAAAAACAGTGTTTACAAGCAACTGCCTGTAATTTCACCTAAATACCCATCAATTTTTTTCAGTCTTTTAATTTAAAGCGTTTATTTACTAAACAGTAAGCAAAATGATACACAGTAAAAAACTAAATGAATACCAAAATAGCTTAGATCTCGATTTAATTGTTTTAAATAAGCTTTTTAAGTAATTACATATTTTTGGATAAACTTTTAAAATACTTTTTTTCAGAATATCAAAATATCAAACATATCATATATAAAAATTATTATTATTTTGTATTTTTGTTGTGCATTAGGTAGGTACAAACACACCTGAGGTACCCCAAAGGCATTCTTCTGGCTTCATGTCATGATTTACATTGGGGTAGAATATGGAACTAGCACAATTTTATTTTACGATACAAATATACATACGTCAACAGGCTATGGTATAGCGTAGGTTAATAATCTGATAGTTATGTCGAGTGACGTTAGCAAGACGAAGTGAGCTTAATAAATGCTGTTGTCAGTAGCCTAGTGCTGTGAGCTAAACTGCATATTATATTCTGGTCTATGGGTCTAGCTTGTCTGGTTTAGGTCATGCAGGTTAAAACATTTTACAAGTTATTACTGGCGAATAAGGGTACAAATGACTGTCGTCCAGAGCATTGAGTAAAGGGGAGACTCGCTAGACCCTGAGTCTATCGAACAGGGGTGTATGTAGCATCAGGACAGGGTATCATGCCTAGGAACCCGGTGTAGAGATGTTGGGGTCATGACAGAGTCTGTAAGTGGTCGTCTCTCTCAGCCAATTCCCTCCGTTTTTTTATTGCTACATAAAAAATAACCTATTACATATTTTAAAAAAATCTAAAATAATTTTAAAAGTTTATCCATGTAACGGATCACCTGGCACCCCGACTGATGGATCACCTGGCACTCCGACTGGGTACCTCCGTTGAAGGATGCTCCTAGCGCTTCCTGAGGACTCCAAGCACTTCAGCAGACACCAGTACCACAGTAGACTCCTTCAGGTAGCAAAACAGGAACAAGCTCTTATAAGAGCTTAGTGACTATAGCAAGAGAGTATGACGAGCATAGCAATCCCTTGTAGCCGATTCCCCCAATAAGAGACAGGACTCCAAATTGAGGGTGAAGTAGATTTGTTTTAATAAGCCTCAAATGTCTTTCTTTTATGCAAGTTCTTACACAAAGTTACCACCCACATGGTCTTGTGGAACAGCCAATCAAACACAATACAATACAGTCAGACACTCCCAGCTAGGACACACAAACCCTCCCCCCTGCCTGTGATATAATTACTGTGCACAATGGGTTAACTTAATTATCACAGGCAGGAAAATATACAGTTTCATACAATATTCATAACTTCCAAACCATACATGCAATTCTCATTAAATACATATTACATTGCATATTCTGAATCAGCATACTCCATATATAAACATATGTCAAAATCATATGATTCCCTCCAGTGGTTTAAAAGTTAGGTGGAAGTCCTATTTGACCGACTGCAAGCATATCTTTCCTGCCCAAAACAGTTTCACAGATTTAGGCTGTGCAGCTGGTCAATTTTCTCCTCTATCCTGGAGATAATTGGCTTAAGTAACTGTAGTAAACTTAATTATCTCCAGGTACAGAAAATATCACTAAGTCACAACTGCAACAAAACACTTTAAAATACATAACTAATATTCTATAGAACTGAACCCCCACATTTAGCTTGGATCCGAGCACTCAATATAGCCGAACAGCGCTCAGATCCCACGAACACAGTCAAATCGCCATGTGGTTAAACAATAGCAAAGGCTGATGAGAGACCGAGGAGGGACAAAGTAGCCAGTTCCAACTGTTCTGGCAGTGTCCCTTGGACAACGCCCTGCTGGAGAACAATGGGACAGGAAACGGGGGAGGGGAAGAGGCACACCTTCCCATGTATTCAAACAGGCAGAAAAAGTGTCCCAAAATCCAATAAGCCCAAACAGACTTTTTAAATGGCAACACTTCCCAGGGGTCATAGTCACAAGGCAAGCGGTTGGCAAGCAGCCCTCTCCAAAAACCAGTGGCGAGGTGCCTTTCACCTCAATCCAAAAATATGAAATCATTTTAAAAACTTATACAAAATATTAAAAAAGGACAACTATAGCATTAGGAATACAGATACTATAGTGCTCCTGATCCTAGTTGTATTCAGCCTCACCCCTTTTTCCAGTGCCGAGGCTGTATTTGGATTGCTTAACTCTCCACCTCCAGCAATATCATCGAGGAGGCACCAACTCTGGTGATGGCCAGCCTCTACGAAGAGCATTGGGGGCCTGATGTGCATACCGGACAAGTGCTGCATGTAAATCCAAGCTTCCCTGTAGGAAAGCATTGCATTCAATGTTTTCCTATAAGCTTTACCAAGTTTTACTTGGTCAGTGCAGCAGAAGTGACTTTAGTGTACATTTGGCACACTATGCTGTCCTGACAAATGTGGTCTTGAACGCCACAGGGCTGCAGAGCATGTTCAGCTGTTCGTTCCCCCCACATTTAGGGAGCACTCTTCAGAAGTCAGTCAAATGGTGCTTTATTGTGTTTTCAAAAAATTAACTGTGCTATAAATCTATTTAAATAAGTCAAATAAGTATATTTAAATTCACATATACAAATCAACATTTTGACCACACGAAGGATCTTGATAAAAATAATATATATATACTTATATATAGATATATATTTGTTTTTTATTATTATTATTTTTTATTTTTTATTATTAGTTAGATATTTATTCACATTTCTTATATATATATATATAAAAGTAAATTTTACGTGTATTTTGATATACACACACACATATATAATGGAAAATCTTTTCATAATTACCGTAATTTCCTTTTCCTGGTCATAGGCCATGGCAGCACAACAATGAGTAACTCCTCCTATCCCTAATTACACAGGAACTCATAATTAAAAGAAGGCTTTATAAGCCCCCATCCCACCCTTCCTCCCTCAGTCTTGTTTCTAGCAATAATCCAGGTGAGATCCTTGTGCTGCCATGGCCTATCACCAGGAAAAGAAAATTATGGTAAGTATGAAAACATTTTCCTTTTCCTGGCCATACCCATGGCAGAACAACAAAGGGTAATACCCAAGCAATAACCAAGGGCATATTTCCATCGCCCTTCAAACAAGCAACTATAACCCCAATTCTAAAGAAGCCCAACCTTGACCCTAACTCCCCGTCCAACTACCGTCCTATCTCGCTACTGCCTTTTGCATCCAAGATCCTTGAAAGAGTTGTGTGTGAGATTGACAGACTTCCTCAAGTCCAACTTTCTGCTAGACCCGCTTCAGTCTGGCTTCCGCACTAAGCACTCTGTTGACATGGCACTGACCAAAGTATCCAATGATCAACTCACTGCAAAATCTTCTGGTCACTACTCTATCCTAATTCTCATTGACCTTTCTGTGGCTTTTGACACTTTTGATCATCAACAGCTTCTTCTCATCCTCCGCAATATCGGTCTACAAGATATTGCTCTCTCCTGGTGCTCCTCCTACCTCTCCCAGTGCTCTTTCAGTGTTTCTTTCTCTGGCTTTGCTTCTTCTCCCCAACTCCTCTCTGTTGGTGTCCCCCAAGGCTCAGTCCTTGGTCCCTTACTGTTCTCCATCTATACTGCCTCCCTTGGTAAACTCATTAGCTCCTTTCGCTTCCATTATAATTTCTATGCGGATGACACACAAATCTATCTGTCCTCTCCTGATCTCCCCTTTGATTTCAACCTCTCCTTCATGCCTCATGTTCAGTCTATCGCCAAATCCTGCCACTTCCATCTCAAAAACATTGCGCGCATCCGACCCTACCTAATGCCAGATGCAACTAAGGTTCTGGTCCATTCCACTGTCCTTTCTCGCCTTGACTACTGTAATTTGCTTCTCAGTGGTATTACGTGCTCCCAACTGGTGACGTCACAGTCCATAATGAATGGGCAGTCAGTCATGTAAAGTGTATTGTCACGAAAAGCCAAACATGAATTTTATGTAACACCAAAGAAATTCCACATCAAGCAGCAGAAAGGACACTTTTCCCAAACTGATCAAATTGTCCTGCTTTGACATCCAATTGGTAATGTCTGATAAATAATGTCTGATAAATGTATTGGATGAGGACCAAGTGGCTGCTCTGCAAATCAGCTCTGGAGAAACTTCAGCTGCTGCTGCCCACGAGGAGGAGAGAGACCAAGTGGAATGGGCTTTAAGTCCTTCAGGCACTGGAACCCCTGAAACCTGATATGCTTTAATAATAGCCGACACAATCCATCTGCTTAGAAGCCAAAGTACCTCTCTTTATTCCATTGGGAAGAAAGAAAAGCCTCTGAGAGGAACGCCATGGTGCAGTCCTTTCTACATAATCCTGAGACACCTTACCAGGTCAATTGTAGATTAATCTGACATCCCATCAGACTGGAGAGCCAGCAGAACAATCTCTTCATTAATATGGAAGTGGTTACCTTTGCCCGGAACTCCGGAACTGTACAAAAGATAACTGTGCCTGTGGAAAATTGTAAATGGTTCTTTAGCTGACAAGGCGTGTAGCTCCGATACCCTTCTTCTTGATGTTAAAAACACTAGTAAGACTGTTTTAATAGTTAGTAAATGAGGAGATATAGATTCCAGAGGCTCGAATGGGTGGGATTTAAGAGCCTTTAAAACTAATGGCAGATCCCATGGAGGAGAGAAAAGCTTGATCAGAGGATAGATCTTTAAAAATGCTGCCAGAAATCTAGCCACATCCATATCAAATGCCCGTTTGTGGTTCATGAGGGCTAATTAGGCTGACTACATGGACTTTCAAGGTGTTCAAACTAAGTCCTTTATCTAAGCCAAATTGCAGGAATTCCAGTATGTACTTAGTGAAAGGTCTTTGGAAATTGATGTCTTTGAATGATGCCCAGGAGGAAAACACATCCCAAACTCTATAATATGTGCATGATCTAGAGTGCTTTCTCACTTGTTAAAGAGTGTTGATGACTGCTTGAGAGAAACCTTTGTCCTTTAACCCCTCCCGCTCAATTTCCACGCCATCCGGTTGAGGGATGCCGGATCTAGATGGAGAACAGGACCTTGATGTAGGAGATATGGGACCTTTGGAAGCTGAAATTGAGATTCCTGGCAAAGGCTCATGAGAAGAGGGAACCTGAGGTCTGCAAGGCCAAAACAGAGCCACTAGGATGATTGATGTACTTTCTTGTCTCAGCCTTCTCAAAACTGGAAAGACGAAAGGGAAGGGAGGAAACGCATAACCCAGACTGAATGCTTCAGGGCCTCCATCACCGCTCGATGTTCGAGGAGATTGGAGGGAATGTTTGTTGTCTTGAAATTCCATTCTCCTTGAGCAAATTTCTCTAGAAAATGGGCTCCCCATCGCCACTGGCTGGCATCTGTTGTAATTACTTACCAGGTTACTTCTCCCCCTGGAAAACCTTTTGAGAGGTCTTTCCTTAACCACCAGATCAGGGATTGATGAACCTCTTGTGGGACTTTGATGGCTCAATAAAGATTTTCTGATGTAAATTGGTGAAGGAAATTGGACTGAAACATCCTCATTCTCCACTGGGCCCATCTCATCAGCCCTCTGGGGAGGACATTGACCCTAGAAGGCTCATGGCTTTCTTTGCTATAGTCACCCTGTGAGCCAACATCTCTTTTACTTTTGTTGTTAGTCTGCAAATTCTTTCTTGAGATGGCTGGACTTTTCCTCTGAAAGTATCGAATAGAGCTCCCAGGTATACCATTGTCCGAGTAGGGAAGCGATGGTTCTTCTTGATGTTTATTTTCCATCCATGTTGTTGAAGGAACTTGAGGCAGATCTGTCCATGCAAGGCTAATGTCACTTTGTTGTCTGCTACTATAAGGATAATGGTAAATGGTAAATGGATATCCCCTGCTTCCTTAGGTCTGCCTTTAGAACCACTAGAATCTTTGTAAATGTTCTTGGAGCTGTGCTTAGGCCAAAAAGAAGCGCTCTGAACTGAAAGTGACCCTGTTCCACCACAAATCTCAGATATTTTTGATGTTGTGGCGCAATGGGAATGTGGAAATAAGCATCCAATAAGTCTATTGACCAGGGAACACTGCCTTTATGATAGACTGAAGGGATTCCATCTTGAATTTTCTGATCTTTAAGTGCAGATTCAGTCTGTGTAGATCTAGTATTGGTCTCCATCCTCCTGAAACTTTCTTTGTTATAAAGAGATGTGAGTAGAAACCATAAGTCTTGCCTAGATCTGAAACGTGTACTAGCACTCCTTGTCTTTGGAGGGAACAAATGAATGCAAGGTCACTTTCCTTTCTTTGTCTCCTGGCCATTTTGTAACCTGGAATGAACGCCACAGAGGTTCTTGGAAGAATTCTAGGAAGTATCCTCTCTGGATGATGTCTAAAACCCACTTGTCTTGTGTAGAGACTTCCCATGCCTTTCTGAATAGGAGCAGATGTGCTCCTACTCCTCCGGAGTGGGAGTCATAAGGATCTCGGGTTCTTGGCAGTCATATTCCCTTTGGACCTTCCTCCTCTTAAACCTGATTGGCCACCTCTCCAGGATTGGGATCTTCCATATTCTCTTCCTGGTCTGTATGCTCTGTTGTCCCGAAATGAATAATTCCCTGTGGATCTTTTAGGACGAAAAGGAGGCCTGGTTTTGTGATCTTGTGGCAAGAAAGCTCTTCTCCCTTCCACTGCTCTTTAATACATTCATCCAGGTTTTTGCCAAACAACATATCTCCATGGAAGGGAAGTGTACACAAACTTTGCTTGGAGGAGGAATCCACTGACCAGGATCTGAGCCAAAGGGATCTTCTAGTGGTCACGGAACAACTCATATTTCTGGATAAAGCTCTTACTATATCCACTGCAGCTTCTGAAGAAAAATCTATAGCCAGCTTTATATGCTTAAGGCTCTCCATCAAGGAAGATCTGCTCCTGCCCGCTCTGATATCCTCTTCCAGATTCTGCATCCACACCTTTAAAGCTCTGGAAACCAAGGTGAGAGCTACCGCTGGGTGTAGGCCAGTGCCTGATGCTACGTATGCCCTTGAAAGAGTCCTTCTTTCTGTCCATAGGATCTTTAACGGAGCCTGCATTGTCAGCTGGTAGAGTGGTGCATTTGGCTAGTCTGACAATTGCTGCATCTACCTTTGGGGCTGAGTCCCATGTCTCTGCATCTTTACTGGTAATAGGATATAGTCAAGAAAATCTTCCTCTAACATTCACGAAAGAGGATGCTGACCTGAGCACTGGACCAAAAGCCTAGAAAACTCAAAAATGCCCAATACCCTCTAAAATCCCTAAACCACCAAAGAAGAAGAAAATGAAGGAGAAATTAAGGTATAAAATAACAGATTCAGCTTGCCTCTGTATTCTTATGTATTAAGGCATTAATACTTCCAAATCCTGTATACATGAAATTCCTCTTTTACCTGCCATATTGCTACGCCTTGGGTCACTGCAATTTGTTGGGCCAGGATGTAATCTTACTACCCCATGGGTCACTGCAAGTTTATAACCCCTGGTCACTAAATGGGTTTCTTAAGGGGGTCCTTTTGCGGTGGGTGTGTACTGAAGACTTTGCAAGAGAGAGAGGCTGAACTCCCTTAAGGTCGAGGGTAATAACTCTCAGGTAAGCCAAAAAGAAAAATCTCTTAGTACGAAAAGACTAAGTATGTCCTAGGGATAGGACAGGAACAAAAAGACTGAGGGAGGAAGGGTGGGAGGGTGCTTATATATCCATACATATAATTTTTTTTCTACCTGTATACTTATGTATTATTTTTAAATATTTATGCGATTTTATTTATTACAATTTGAGAGGCCTGCCTGACATCCCATGCAGAAAATCCATAGAAGCCTTATATTTAATTCTGTATCTTTCCAAAAGATTATAACATTAGTACATGGGGGTACTGTTGTACTTGTGAGACTTCATTGGACACAAATATAAGTGTCTTAAAACAGTAAAATGTGTAATGACGAAGATAACAACAGTGAAAGTGCAATTTTGTGTGAAAAATGCAAAAACAAAAATATGAACACTAACTTTGGCCAGTGTCTCTGATTAATTGACTACTAAAAAGGTTGTGTATTAGCATCAATAAGGTAACAAATACCACACTCTTATCAAGGTGCAACTGGGCCTGACGTTTTCAAAGCTTGAAAAAGACCCTATTCAACACTTTGCTGTTTGTTGCTCCAATAAAACTGCCAACTTTGGTTTCACCCTAAGTGCCTGAACCATTGCTTACTCTTAATAAAAAATGACTGGGCATAGCTGATTTTGAAAATCCTGGGTGGTCTACTTTTGCAAATTGATTGCATAATGGGGTTAATTTTCATTCATGGGCTGCAATATGATCTCAAAGGCAACATAGGCCCAGCAAACTAATCTGGCAAATTTAAATGTGTAAAAATTGAAAAGGGGGAAGCCCTATATTTGTACAGTTGCAAGAAAAAGTATGTGAACCCTTTGGAATGATATGGATTTCTGCACAAATTGGTCATAAAATGTGATCTGATCATCATCTAATTCACAACAATAGAAAATCACAGTCGTCTTAATAACACACAAAGAATGAAATGCTGCCATGTTTTTATTGAACACACCATGTAAACATTCACAGTGCAGGTGGAAAAAGTATGTGAGCCCTTGGATTTAATAACTGGTTGAACCTCCTTTGGCAGCAATAACTTCAACCAAACGTTTCCTGTAGTTGCAGATCAGACGTGCACAACGGTCAGGAGTAATTCTTGACCAGTCCTCTTTACAGAATTGTTTCAGTTCAGAAATATTCTTGGGATGTCTGGTGTGAATCGCTTTCTTGAGGTCATGCCACAGCATCTCAATCGGGTTGAGGTCAGGACTCTGACTGGGCTACTTCAGAAGGCGTATTTTCTTCTGTTTAAGCCATTCTGTTGTTGATTTACTTCTATGCTTTGGGTCATTGTCCTGTTGGAACACCCATCTTCTGTTGAGCTTCAGCTGATAGACAGATGGCCTTAAGTTCTCCTGCAAAATGTCTTGATAAACTTGGGAATTCATTTTTCCTTTGATGATAGCAATCCGTCCAGGCCCTGACGCAGCAAAGCAGCCCCAAACCATGATGCCCCCACCACCATACTTCACACTTGGGATGAGGTTTTGATGTTGGTGTGCTGTGCCTTTTTTTCGCCACACATAGTGTTGTGTGTTTCTTCCAAACAACTCAACTTTGGTTTCATCTGTCCACAGAATATTTTGCCAGTACTGCTGTGGAACATCCAGGTGCTCTTGTGCAAACTGTAAATGTGCAGCAATGTTTTGTTTGGACAGCAGTAGTTTCCTCTGTGGTATCCTCCCATGAAATCCATTCTTGTTTAGTGTTTTATGTATTGTAGATTCGCTAACAGGGATGTTAGCATTTGCCAGTGACTTTTGTAAGTCTTTAGCTGACACTCTAGGATTCTTCTTCACCTCATTGAGCAGTCTGCACTGTGCTCTAGCTGTCATCGTTACAGGACGGCCACTCCTAGGGAGAGTAGCAGCAGTGCTGAACTTTCTCCATTTATAGACAATTTGTCTTACCGTGGACTGATGAACGGCAAGGCTTTTTGCAAGTCAACAATTCTTAATTGTAGGTCTTCTGAGAGCTCTTTTGTGCGAGGCATCATTCACATCAGGCAATGCTTCTTGTGAAAAGCAAACCCAGAACGGGTGTATGTTTTTTATAGGGCAGGACAGCTGTAACAAACACCTCCAATCTCATCTCATTGATTGGACTCTAGTTGGCTGACATCTCACTCCAATTAGCTCTTGGAGATGTCATTTGTCTAGGGGTTCACATACTTTTTCCACCTGCACTGTGAATGTTCACATGGTGTGTTCAATAAAAACATGGCAACATTTCATTCTTTGTGTGTTATTAGTTTAAGCAGACTGTGATTGTCTATTGTTGTGACTTAGATGATGATCAGATCACATTTTATGACCAATTTGTGCAGAAATCCATATCATTCCAAAGGGTTCACATACTTTTTCTTGCAACTGTAAGTTTCCAACACCCCATAAAACCTGTAAATGGGGGGTACTGTTGTAGTTGTGTGACATCGCTGAACACAAATATGTGTTTTATTGTAGTAAAATCTGACAGTAATATTCACAGTTAAAATACTATGCAGAAACTGGAAAATAACAACATTTCTTAATTTCTCACACTTTCTAAGATTTTATTATTTTACAATTATGTTCCATATATAAAATGTTGATGTAAAATGAAAGCCCCATTTCTCCTGAAAAAAAAAATGATACTATAATAAGTGTGTGTGCACTTAATATAAAAAAGGGTGAATTACGGTTGACATATAATCAAATTCCCGATTTCTATTTGATTTTGTTCTATCCCGAACTTGTACAATGTCCTCTGTCCTTAACCCCTTAAGGACACATGACATGTGTGACATGCCATGATTCCCTTTTATTCCAGAAGTTTGGTCCTTAAGGGGGGTTTAAAAGGACAGGGCCAATGCACCCAGACCATTTCATTGAAATGAAGTGGTTTGGGTTACTGTAGTATTCCTTTAAATCAAGGACTTAGAAAAAAGCTGATTTATCAAGAACAATTTAGGACATTGAGTTGAAGTGAAATGCTCATTTATATGAGTATATACATTGTTTTCATTTATTTTTTTGAAACAATAACCATCACCCCCTCTCTCTGCACATGAATGAACTACTGGGTGAGCTGTTTATATATATATATATATATATATATATATATATATATATTCTATGTGCTGCTTTACAAATTACTTTATGAAAAACTGTAATGTATTTATAAAATATTCAACAAGAAATCTCGAAAAGCACAGACACACAACTCTGCCTGATTTAGATATTTATTTGAGCCTCTCTCTGCATACATTTCCCTGCCTACATATAGCATAGCTTTTCTTCCAACCTCGGGAAATAGCAGAGAAAGAAATGGAGCTCATACATTGTAAATCAAAAGGTTTGCAAACAAGGCCATAGCTCATGAATACAATTTTATAGTTCTGCCTCTCTGATTCATATCAGCTCTGAAAGGACAAACAGAGCTACCATTTTTATTATACAGTCATACAGTTGTATTGAGTTTTTATGCTTTGTTTTATGCACATGAACAGGATTTTTCAGTTGCTAACTTGATGAGAGTAACGCTTTTTTTAAAGCCCTTTCAAAATTTTACACCTCTGTGTTTGACTGAAAGCAGTCTACAAACTACTCAAAATGAATTTGCTTCTAATATTTACAGCATAATCTAGCACAGATATTCACTAAACTGAGCATTGCCAGGAGTTCAAAGTGAATTTAAAGAGAATTTCAAAATTCAGGGCAAATTCACTCTGAATTCTCAGCAATTCTCACTTTTGTAAACAATCTTGTATGTGTTCTTCAGTAGGCTTCATTGGGTTTTTTTTTTTTTCATTGGGAAGTTAAGGCATGGCCTCATAAATCGATTCTGCCAATTGTAATTCCCAATGTTGCTGACATCACATCTGTCTGTGTTCTTATAAATCCCTAATGTAATAGTCTGCGCATGGACAGGATTTGTTTTGTGTGAAAGAGGTGCTGCGTTTGTTCTGTCTCATCCCTACCTTTAGTATATGACAGGATCATTCCAGTGTTAATTTTGGCAGCAAATTTCAATTTAGTTTTTGTTATAGTCTTTTAACTAAAAAGCCATTTTAGTCATATTTTAGTCATCTGAATTGTTTTAGTTTTAGTCAACCAAATCTCCAGTAGATTTTAGTCGTCTAAATCTCCTGTAGATTTTAGTTGACATGACTAAAATCTAATGAGTTTAGTTAAGGCCTCTATCTATCTCTTTTACCTCTTCTCCAGCCCCTCTGTGTCTCTTTGTGTCCTCTGGGCCCCTCTACGTTTCTCTCTCCAAAGCCCTGGTCTGTCTCTTTTGCCCATTCCACAGCCCCTCTGTGCAGCGTTAATTTAACTAAATTTTAATTTAGTTTTAGTCATTGTCTTTTGACTAAAATGCCATTTTAGTTTTAGTCATATTTTAGTAATCAGAATTGTTTTAGTTTTAATCTAGTTTAAGTTGAAATTTCAAAAAATTTGACTAAAATTGTTAGTTGACAAAATGGACACTATATCCTTTAGATATATGCATGCATCCTGGGTCAGACAGTGTTTGAAAACCAACAGTTAGTTTCTATGGTCTTTCCTGCTTCTGTGCAGTTGGTGAAGCAAGGAAAAGCATGAAGACTAGCTGTTTGTAGGGGAGAGTCGGGTGGACTGGGAAGGACTGGGATTCCAGAGGAATGGCGCAGACCATACAAATAAAATGGGGCTGAGGTATCTTGTGATGGTACAGAGAAGTGTCATCAAAGGAGAAGAGAGATTGCCAATAAACAAATCTAACAGTATAGTGTGATGATTAAAAGGTACATCATGTGTAGCAGCTTACTGAGACTTATTTAAGACTGCATGGTTTCTACAGCAGAATCTCCTATGATTGAATCCTTTCCAGCTCATGTGGCATATTATCTAAATGTGTATCTATTTTATTTAATACACAGGTATTTAGAATGTAAATTCTGCAATGATACATTTTGTAACATATGATATTGCCAAGACTTTTCAGAGGTTAAGACAAAAGACGCTAGTGGCTGAATGAATTCAAGAACACAACTCCAGAGTGGACATAAGTCAGAAGGTCACCTGGAAACTATGTTAGTACAACCATTTATCAGTTGTCTAAAGTAGCCTACATTATTTTGGCTGCATCAGCATCAAAATGTCCTTTGTCAGACACCATTAATCTCAGGCAAGTCACAGGAAAATATCCAGTCGTAGCTTGAGCACAAATACATTTCACAAAAAGCTTGGTAGAAATAGTTTCCTTGAGTACTAGAGTAGAACTGGCATCTGGCACCTTGCAATGCAATGAGGCAAAGACACAGCAGTAGAACAGAATGTTCTAACAACACTCAAAACAGTTCTGTCAATAAAATGCAACAGGAAATTCAGCAAGTTATGTAGTTATTTACTAATGAGTCAAAAGTCAATATGCAGGTACTGGTGGCACGGTTTTTGAGATTTTTAAGTGTCAAAGAAAACGTTAATTTTCAAATGTCAGTACAAAGGTGAAAGAATGGCAAGTACATTTAAAGCTCTATCCCATGTTTTACCTCGTCAGAATAAAGCGTACAGATGAGTCACCCATGGTTCTCTTACTTTAATATTTAATTGATGGTGGGGAATCTATGTTCCTTCCTGAAAGGTACACTCTACTGTCCAAACACATAAATAAATGACTGTTTAGTAGATATACCCCAAATGAAACCAACAGCTTGCAAAATGTGAAGTTCTCTTGTCTGCAACCTTTGCAAGCCCACCCGTTACTCCCTAGCCCAGACTTTGTGTGTCTGTCCAATCACAGACTTTCCAATACAGCTCAATAAGAAGTCTTTGCAATGCAGATACTCTGAGCAATTGCTGTCTCAAGTTTAGCCCCACTGAGTTAAACGGATACTGCAGTGCCAGGAATACAAAGCTGTATTCCTGGCTCTACCGAACCCTCTGCCCCCCCATCCCACTCCACAGTAAATAAAGGGTTTACCTTTATTTACTTACCTTATCCCAGCTCTGATGTCTCTCAGCGCTGGGTTGAAGCCCCGCCCCCTACTCCGTCCCACGATATGTGGGGTCTAATGCACATGCGCGGCAAATGCTACGTGCGCATTAGACCTCCCCATAGGAAAGCACTGAATCAATGCTTTCCTATGGGGAAAAATCTGGCACTGGAGGTCTGGTAGACAGCCACTGTGGGCAGACTTAGAGCTGCAATGTAAACATTTCAGTTCTCTGGAACTGTAATGTCTAACATTGCAGCACTAGGTGCAAAAGGGACACAGCACCCAGACCACTTCAATGTGCTGAAGTGGTCTGGGTGCCTACAGTGTCCCTTTAACCAAACCAGGATGTAACAGGACCAGATGTAAAACTGAAAGTCAGGGGAGTGGCAAGGTTAATTGTTAAAGTGTTCATTTCTATTGAAATTTGCACTTTTTGTAATATGAAAAAAGGACACACTCTCTAGGGTTCTGGAGTGTCCCTTCAAATTTATCTCACCTATGGACATCATGCACTAAGTAGAACTTTGTGAAAGCAATATGAATTGCCAATAGTGCACGTTTCTTTTTCACTATACGAGCTGCATCCTTAACCTCAGTTTGGCTTCTGTTGCTATTCAAAAAAAAAAGTAATTATAGCTTCTAAAAATAATTTTCTTCTTTTTGAAAGGCACTTTGGCTGTAATTAAGGTTGTAATTTTTAATTAGAAATATTTAGTGTATTAGTTGGAGTTTTTTATGGCATGTATTCTTGTGTGTAAGCTAACAATAAATATTTTACACACAAATAACGATGTGCACAAATGATCACTAGTTTGTTGAAAGGCTATTCAAATATGGTTGTAAAATTTATGATATTTGTGGAATTGATGCAAAATTTTTGTATTAAGATGAATGTGTATTACGGCATGCTCTGTCACTACATATTAACTATTTTTTATTTTTTTTAAGCAATTGAACAGTTGTGACCCAATTTGAAAAGGTAGCACAACTAAAGCTTTGTAAATGAATGTGCTATGGAATAATGACTTTATTAACCATATAATGTTTTAAAGGACCTGAAAGCTGTATGGAATATGTAATGCTTCAGGGGATCAAATTCTTTTTAAGGTTTTATAAGAAGAAGGAAAAGAACTCAGCGGGGGTCAAGAGTTTTTTTTCTTCTTTTTAATCATCTTTTAAATTCTATGCTGAGCTATCTTTTGGGGCAGCTGTCGAGAAATCAACATCAACAATGTTTCCAGTGGAGAGTCATGGAGGTGGATTTGATTGTCCACAAAATGCAAATAATTATGCAGTCTAACAATGTGCCATTCTGACTCTGTACCCAGGAGATACACGTTGTTTATAACGTCAGTTCTTGGTGCCAGCTCCTCCAGGAGAAATGAATAGAAAGTTAGCAGCAGGTGCACCTTTTGAGTCCTGCCAAGCTTCTCAGTATAACCCTAGTGTATGAAAACTGACAGATGAATGTGTGTGCAATACGGGAACCCTGCTAGTCAGACACGAAGACATTTTTCCCTCTCTATGAGTTGCCTTTTAATTTAGTTCTGTATCGCTTTCTGTAATTTGGCACAGACTGGAAGATGAGAATGAGAGCTTACCTTTTAAGCTGTAAACCTTCTGCTGTACCATATATATATATATATATATATATATATATTGTTTATTGCAAGAATTTGTCCATTTCAAACTGTACAGTTTCATTATTTATTTAACCTACATACATAATTGTACTGGTTGAGATTACGATATCATAGTTTGAGCTTGAATTGCAAAAATATTGATTCAGACTTCAAAAATTAATAGAATGAGTGTCATTAAATTGGGTAATAATACCATGTAGATCACAGAGCATACCACAAAGCTACTGAATAGATGGATGCACAATTCCTGGATGAATAAAATGACATTCTCATTATTATAATGAGATTATTATAATCCCCTGCAATAATTGTCTGACCCGTACCATATTTACTCGGAACCCGTACAATGTATCAAACTTCCTTCTTATCTTGGAATGATGCCCTACAATTTCAGCAGCATTTCCAAAACATGTTGACCCATTCCTTTACCTTTCTTCACCTGATACTCTGATTATTATTCAGTCTATTGCATTATAAATGTGGACACCATTGTTTTATGTAGAATGCAAGTATGTTTGAGCAGATCCCTCAACACTTCTATGCAACTTTTCTTGTTGCAAATACTTTGTTTGTCCACCTATTGTATAGTACTGCGAAATTTGTTGGCACTTTGAAAATAATAATATTCTTTATGTTTTAAATTAACCTGTTCATGCTCTTTCCCTACAATTACTCATTATTTAGCAGTGATTACTTGTAGTTATCAGACCTCTCCTTGTGTCTTCCAAGCTATAATATTAAAATAATATATTGTTATTTTGTAGGGTTTATAATGTATGCTACACACTATTTTAGTATTTTTTCTTGGAACAGACTGTCATTTATTTCTGTCCTTCTGCAGAAATATGCTCTCATACATTTCTGTATCTCCCAACCCTCTATTTAAAACTGAATTATCTATTGTACTTTCAATATCTTGCCTTTTCTTTCTGAGTTCCGGCTCATGTTGTTCTCGCACACAACAGAGCCAAGTTTGACAAAGAAACAGGATCCAAGTATATGAATACTGACTGAAAAGGCTTCTAACTGTTGATGCCACTGCAAAAATAATTCATATTTTTTTCGTACGGTATTTTAGAAACAGCCTGGCCTGTAGGTCATTTACCTGCTGATTGATGACTTTCTGTTTTTGCATGTAACAACATAAACACTGTAAGTAGGAGTGATGTGTTTTACATTGCCCGGCATTATAGACCTGCCAGTTGAGCGTCAGATTTAATGGCGTGCAGTATGTGTGCTTTGAGGTCATTATTTTGTTACGCCTCCTCAGCAGCACTCTCATTTATATCTGTACAAGTAGAACATTTGGAGGCTGTTGGTCTACCGGGAGAGATGAAGATGCGGAAGACTCAACTTTGCTTCCAGGTCTTATCATAACTCAGGTCTGTGGCAAAGTCATTAAAATCACCAATCGTAATGCTGGAGGGATGTGTATTGTATATAAAAATGCAATAGAACTGGAGGCTCTGCGTACAAAACAAAGAACCCATATTTAAAGCATCTGGCTTTTTTTTACAAGAGAATCTATCTTTTTTTAGAGGCCTGAAGGCAGACAAAGCATCATGGGAGATGTAGTTACACAAGTACTGGAGAGCTATCTGTCCAAGCTTTGCAAATATCAGTGCAAATAGTGACCTCAATATGATTTCCAGTTCTGTTACAAACCAGCAATTATTCACCAAGTAATTAAACATCTGAGATTTTTTTTTTTTTGTATACATTTTAGGATTATAATTTTATAGAAGAGAAGTTGTCTTGGGTAATAACATCTGTACCTTAGGATATACTTGATCACTTAATATGTTTAAAGGTGTCTTTCTTGATAAAGAAAAAAATACGTTAGGTATTATGATATTATTTCACCAGAGAGGAAAATTATCAAATTTATCAAAAGTAAATATTCCCTTAGGTTTTATATTTTTGTTAACGCTGTGAATATCTTCAGGAAGCAGTAAATTAGTTATTTATTTTTTCTACAGCTAATACACCATGCTCCCGTTGCATTTTTTAATTACGCAGTTTTTAAAATATTCCATTACCTTCTGTCATTATAATTTGCAATTCCCCACATCCACATTTGTTTGTGCATTGACTTATAGCAGTCAGTGATATCGGTAAATTGGTGAAATGCATACTGCCCAGGAAGATATGTAGCTTGATTACTTGCTGGCATGGACTTGCATCTGGGTTACAAACAAGTGGCAGTGGTTGCCTAGCAGATTGTTACATTGTGTAATGTTCATCGGAGGTCAAGTGGACCTCCCATGGTTTGCTGCAGATTGCTCCACCCCTATGATCAGTGGCAATCAATCAAGTTATTTATAGAAAAAAATGATGTGGCAACTGATATAGCAGTAAGTGTGCAATGTTCAGCCTGTCTGACACTGAAATGGGCTCCCGATGCTCTCTGAACATTGTCCCAGAGGCAACTTGTGGTGCTCATTATCAATGTTAGAAGTCTTTTGCAGGTTCCCATGCACAGTCACAATCTACTCCCTCACTCAAGAACATCTTTCAGCAGAGCAGCATGTGCAGGCTGAGATAGACTTCAAAAGAGGGGGGGTGGGAGCAAATATTTTCATTATCAGTATACACTCACTAGTAAAGTTTTCTGAGCAGAATTCAAACATTGTTATCTCAGTTCTAAAGCAGTGACGTTACCACTGCTGCATCCCCATGCTTATTCTCCTTTGAGGGCAGGTAGTATAGGGATGGAAACATGTAAGCATGTGCGTGTGCATTTGTATACGTGCGTGCATTTGTGCGTGTATCTGTATGGGTTCGTGTGTGTGCATGTATAACTGTGCTGTACTGTAGTGCTGTACTAACAGGGTTGTTCACTATGAACTTTCTGTTTTGTAAACTGATATCAAAATGGCAAAATTGAGGCTAAAGTAGCCTAGAGTTGAGATGGAGAACTTTTCTAGATCAGGTGTTTTGGCCTTGGTGTTACCATTTAGATTTTGTTTGCTTAGTGAAGAATTACCTTGGCCAATTCCCATTTTATTTATTTCGTCAGTGAAGGGCATCAATGCATTGTATGCACACGTACCATACATGCTCATTTAATTTAAGTACTACCTTTTTAGCTCCAATCCCAACAGTGCAGGTAGCAGCTTCAAAATGCTGGCAGGTATGCTGTTTTGAAGTGATAGTTATTGAAAAGCCTGTGTGAAAATCCATCTTAATTTAAGCAAGCTGATCATATATGTAGACCTCATACTGCACAGTTGATGACATCATCCATACCACTCCAGTTTTACTGCTAGTATGCAGTGTGGGTCTCTAATCACAGTGAGTCCCAGTAGAGCAGGATTAACCATAAGGTGGCTGCCTAGAGCCCAAAGATAGACAGTGGTTCTGGAAACATGGATTTGCTTGGCCCCACTAACAATCCCTATGTGGTGTGGAGGAGGGGGGCTGGTAACATGCCTTGGGCCTTAATCCTTCTCTGTGTCCATAATTCTAACACTACAGCTAACATTAAAAAAACGCTCTGCTAATATCAGAATTATACTAGTTAAAAGAAGACAGAGCAATATTTGACCACCCTCAACAGACTGTTTTCAATATTACTAGCATCAAGCATGCTTTCCCAGCCAATTACACTCTGTTCATGCTGGGCAGCTGGCAAAGCCCAGCACCGATCGCAGTCAGCTTGGGGCTATGCAGGCAGACCCTGTCAGGGTTTGTTCAGACACTGGGAGTCTTCCTTCAGCAGCTGAAATCCAAGTATTGCCGTGGCTGAGCGCGATCTGCTCAATCACAGTGTTTTCAAGGAATTTAACGGGCAGTGCTAAAACGAAACAAATAAAGTGATAGTGCTTTAGTGATAGTGATATATATACACACAATGCACATCATATATCTGCCCCTTTGAAGATGACCGCAGGAAAATATAAATTTGAGGAGGTTTTGAATAGTAATGTCACTTTAATTATAATTTACATTTGGTATAGAGCAGAAATATGATATGCATTGTGAGTATGTACATTAAAACACTATCATTTTAATTGTTTAGTTTCGACACTGCATTTTTTTAAATTGTGTTTATTACATTCATTTTGCATTATATATTCACAATGCTCTTATAAAAAGATTATCAAATACTCTTTAGCTGATTGTGCACTATTTAATTTATCTCCCACGTTGGATTTAGTGTAGGACCCACCGATATTGGGTATTGTGAAGTAGTGGTGGCCTTAACACAATATTTGATAGGTGATTTTAAGTAGGCTTATAACATGTAAAACTATTTTTATGTGTACGCTATTTCTTTATCTGGATTTTGCATAAATTCTGGTCTCTACGGCAGCACAATTGCTGATAAATGCTTGTGCCCCCCAATTCCCTTTATTTCTTTATATAGGGAGATAGTCTTCTTTAACTTTGTTTATACTAATTACTAGAATAAGTTCTTCTGCATAAGGATAGATTTCCAAATATTTACTTTCCGCATCTAGAGTGATTCTAAGTCCTGGAAAACTAAAGGAGATTTTGAGTTTTAAAGAACTTTAGTGATTCATCAAAATAACAGAGAGATACATGATCATTCAATGGAGAAAAGCAGCCTCAGGAGCTTAAGGATGTATTAATTTATAGAAGTGCTAGTAGATTAATGCATTAATCCTTGAACAAGTATGGATTAGATTGATACATTAAAGGATGCCATGGGCTGCCAGTGCAGCTTGATGTTCTAGAACAAAAGGACGGATATAAGAAAAAAACCATTCTTATTTACCAATGTATTATGGTCTAGTTTACTCCTTGCTGTTATAATAGCAGTTGTGCCTTGACATTTTTTCTTTTCTGCATGCTAGACAGCCATTTATATACTCTCCCCGAAACTGTGATTACAGTTTTATCATGTGGTTTGAGAATCTCCTTTTTTCCCTGAAGTGTACAAAACCATCAATAACAATTACTTTTTTGTGCATTGTAGTCAGGTTAATTAATTTAATTCCATTTTAGGGCAATTGAGGCAAATTAAACAGCTACACCTTCAGGGAGTTACCCGAACAAAGGATAATTAATATTTCACTTATACTGCATCCTTGCAGAAGCTTTAAATCCACTACAAAAAATATTGCATTACATGGGTCAATCATTCCTTTTCTGTTTGATAATGGAGCTAAACAATGAAGTATAATTAAACTTAGAAAGTTACATCAATTTACGTTTTCCTTCTAATTTTGTTTACAAATGCACAGCCTGTAAAGAAATTTAATGAATGTGTGGCACTGAATGTTTTATTATTTATAAGGTCACATGACATTCTACAGCATTGTATAATGAGTAAACACAAGCCATACAAGTATTTTGAATAAAACAAT
Organism: Pelobates cultripes; assembly: GCA_933207985.1. NCBI lineage: Eukaryota > Metazoa > Chordata > Amphibia > Anura > Pelobatidae > Pelobates > Pelobates cultripes. The sequence goes on along the minus strand of OW240912.1, from coordinate 206,644,086 downwards.
TGCAACATACAGAACAAGTTCATACAAACCATGCTCAGATTTTGAACAGATAGAGTTGGGAATCTATTTTTTAAAAATAGATAACTTCCCAAAAGGGAAGAAGATATACTACAGCACGTGATGAACTCCGGGTATGGTATGCAAGTTCGTACTAAGTACGTACGTAGAAAGTTATCTGTTTGCCAAGAGAGCAAACCCAACAAACTTAAAACTAACTCAACTATTAGATTGCCAAGTGGCACCATTCCTGACTTGCAATTGAAGAGCTACATATCTTTGTGTTCTACTAAAACAAATGGAAGGTCGGCATCGGTTGACAAAATGAATCCATTGTGTGATAGCCACTAGAGATGTGTTTTTGGCTAAATGTAAACATTGCTGTTCCTTCTTAGTAATATTTTGCATTGTCCAAAAAAAACAGACAGCATATATACACGAAAAACCTCTACTGTTGCAACTACTCCTAGTTGATCACCAGACCTCGACTGTCATGTACTTAAAGTTCTATCCAGATCTTACCATGCCCCAAAGTTCTTGGAGACACTCAATGAGAGACCTTACAAAGTAGTCAATTCAGAAAATGACTGATGTTTATTTATTTGACAGATATAAACTTATAAGGGAAATGAAATAAGGGGATTTTTAGAGGGAGTATCATTAATTACCAATCAAATATTGACAGCTATTAACTAACAGTATGAGCATGCTTGTGCAAATAGCATGAAATGGGCATCTAAACATTCATTGAACTAAGACTTACCTAGGGGGCATGTCGGTAGGTGGGAACTTTCAAAAATAGGGGAGGGCAGGGATAGGGTCTTTGTAAAAGAGGGTGGAATGAAGATGGTCCTGTGCAAAACTAGGTTATGTGACGTCCTTGCAATGTAGATGTTGGTTGTTAGTCTTATGATTCAGCTGAACAGATATAAACTATTTCAGTTCCATTAGGATTTAGAGATTTTGGTGCTTAGACGGTCCCATTATTGGATTATCTGCGTAATGTTAAAGTCCATGCAACACATATAACATGCACTGCTGCATGTCTTGTTACAGTACATCTAACAAACTGCAATTCCCTGGTAGTAAGTGCTCCAAACAAGGTGCCCTGACCTATGTTATTGTAACAGTTTAGCACTTCTAACAAACTGAACAGAGACAAGTCTAAGTAATAGTGCACAAGCAACTGCATAACTAACAGAAGTCAGAAAGAACACAAAACAAAATCACTGTCCAGATATCAGTTCTACAACATTATACCCAACAGAATATATATGACTAATAATGATATAAGGAACACATCTAACATATATTTACACAAGAGTCTCAGATCTGGTTGGACTGTGCCAGTCACCTGTGTCTGTCTGATAAGACACTATGACCAGCTTACATACTTCTTTCGGTGTCTTTCTGCCTGTTTTAGGCATCACCAGTGATGCTAGTGGTGTTACTGGCATGTCCTTTAAGGCCTGCCCAGCCCTGGTCGCAATTTTGGAGCTATGTAGCAATGCGCCTTTGCTTTTCAAAAGATAGAAGCTGTATAAAAACTCTTAAAGACTGTGTTGGAATTGTGTTAACCCTTCAATGTTATCAGAAAATATGGAAAACTTTGTCTTGTGTAGGATGGAATTTTTGGCAAAATGTGGCAGTAAGGGGCACTTCTGCCTCCACGCTCTGCTATGTCACTTTAGCCATGTCTCACCCACCATATTCTGACCGGATTTGGATTTAGTAAATCTGAGAATTGCTGTTCCAGTCAGAATTCTACAATTTTTAAAGGATTTTGTCTAGCCGGATAAAATCCAATATGTAGTTCATTACCCTGTATTTATATTCATGTAAAGGATCCTTGCCTTGGATGTCTTCACATCATGTGTAAATTGCAATAAAAACATTAGCAGCATAAGTTAATGTTTGTTAAATGAACACTGTAATTGAAATGACAAAATCACAGTGACACTTACAGAATTATTTACTAAAGGGAGCATTGCTGACAATTCAAATTTAATTCAAACCGAATTTCAAATGTAAGGCCAATGTAACCAAACTGAAAGCATAGGTGAATAAAAATTTTTCTGGTTTGGCTATTTTCACTTTAAATTTGGAATTCTTTTTTAATTCCTAATAATTCTCACTTTAGTGAATAATTCTGATAGCTCCTAAATCGGACGGGTCCCTCTCTGCTCCAGCTGGTTCAGTTTTCATTCTGCGTATAGTAAATTGGCTAAAGTGAAGTGGCTGTTTATAAATACACCATTCAGTTTTTGACATTTACATGTTCAGTATAAGTCAAAGCACAATCACTTTGCTACGGCAGGAATTGGCCACATTCTGCAGATACAGAATTTCTCCTTTTCTCAGTTTATTTTAGAAACCAAATGTTCCATCTTTTGAGAGAGGTTTTTATTGGTCACCAGACAAAAGCAGGGATACATTCTCTATGCCAGCAATTTAGAAAGTTGTTGCTGAACAGATTATAGAAAATGCTAACATATCGCAAAAAAGAAAAATGTTCTGAATTCTCTGCTATTTATACAGTTAAAGCAGCATTATTTCTAGCTACATTTTCCGAAAATCAATCGCAATAAATGTCATCTCTTTCAGCACAGTTTTCCTTGTGTTGTTAGTCTGCCATGAAATAAGCCTGTTAATAATACTTTAGAGATGATATAGCTATGTAGCACAATATGCTATCAGAATCTCCTGCGGTGCCAGTGGAATGCTTTCACATGAATATTCCCAAGATCATACTCAATACGAAAAGATTAGCTTTTAGATTTAGTTTTGCTGAAACAAATATTAAATATAGTTTGGTTGGGAGATTGGAAGGACTTGCTTAGAAACCTCACACTATTGAATAATGTTATTCTGCAACCTTATATTCAGTAAAACCATAGCCTTCAAATCAGAGGCGCTCCCCCTCTCCCTCCCGCTCGTGACGGTCGAACAACTGAAAGCGAACTTTCCGTTCCAATGGTGCACGCACAGAGTCAAATATCTGGGCATCTGGATGTCAAACGACCTATACCAGTTGTACCAGGAGAACTTTCTCCCCATATTCCAAATGCTCTGCTCGGACATGTTGAGATGGGGAGCCTATGTGTGTCATGGTTTGGCAGGATCAATGCTGTGAAGATAACCCTGCTGCCGCACGTACCGTTCCTGTTTCAGACTATCCCGATTAAGATTCCTCAGGCTTTCTTCAAATCACTAAATTTGGCAATCCTGAAGTTCATTTTGAAGAGGGTTCCCCCCGAGAGTTAAACAAATGCAGCTCATCTTCCCGAAGTTCCAGGGAAGGACAGGATTGGCATCAATGCAGACATACTACTAAGCCTCTCATCTACTGCGGTTCATAGATTGGCATGTTTCCAACACTGAGAAGCAATGGGTCCAACTTGAGCGTGCTCAGGTACAGGGACGCAACTCAGGGGTGGGATGGATGCACAGCCCATTGCGGTAACGAGAGCTTAGGGAGCACCCGTTCATAGGAGCTACACTGCGAGTATGGTCACAGATTAGATACAAACTGCGGCTCAAGATCAACCCGACCCCCCCCTGACCCCGGTAATACATACCCAAGATAGGGGGCAGCCTGACGCCGAAGGATGTCATGGGACTCGGGAGTGGGGGCGCCCTACACCTCCGAACATGGTGCGTGAATAACGACCTAAAATCCTTATATATAAATATACATTTTTTTTACTGCTCCTCCTTTTTTTCCCTGTATTGTTTACTTTTTCTCACTTAACTAGGTAAATTCACCTATTAGTGTACTGCAAAACGTATCTGTGTTATTATATTATATAAATATTTTGCAGTACATGGATTGGCCCATTTTGGGGCCCTTTAGGTTTATTTAATTTGTTTGCCGCATTGTGTTTTCGGTACAGAAAGTCTGCCAAGCAGAAATTACATCTGGTCAAAATGTGGATGTCCCAAAAAATTATTTTTTGGATGAATGGTTCACTGAATTTTTTAGCCATGCACAAGTCTGGTAAACTGTGAATTTAAAGTTATTTAAACATTTCTAGGATATCGTAGACCATTTTTCAAAACTGGCTATTTGGAGCCTAAATTTTGTAAGCCAGGCTTCAATTCACTGCTTTGTGGATTTACCCTCTTATGTTTTTTTACTCTGATCTTTAGATGTATAGTTGGACAGATTATCATAGTCAATCGTTTTATATTTATGAACTTTAATACATAGAGGCCACCAATTATTTATGGTAAAATTCCTAAATGAGTGGAGGTGATTTAAGGATAACTTTTAATATAGCTTTTAGTTGGGTTTTGTGACAGAAGCGAGAATACTAATTTAGCTCCTGTCCATGTCTTTTGGCTTCATATGTATCCACAGCAGCAAGTATGCTCCACTCAGCATGTTCTAGTGCTCTGTGATGTACATATATCTCTTTGCTTATGCTGTAGACTGTACTAATTGTTTATGGAATGCATACAATAAACACAGACACAGCTGTCATATTGTTAAGCATGCACACTTCATTACTATAGCTATAGGTTATACACAACATCTACAAAGTCATCTTTAAAATAACCCGTGATACAGGGGGGCATTAAGAGATTGACCCCTATGAGATCTAGCTATACGACATGAAAAACTGGCTAATCCAGTGGTTCCCAATCCAGTCCTCAATGCACCTCTACCGGTCCAGGAATTAGGGATTACCCAGTTATATGTAAGGTGTTTTTAGAAGAAAAATAAAACACCATAGGCGCAACTTGGTAATGCCTACATCCTGGACTGGTAGGGGTGCCTTGAGGGCTGGCTTGGAAACCACTGGCATAATCCATTTACCTGTGATAGATCAGTATACTCCATGATGGTATCACCTTCCTATATATATTAAACACTGTGCCATCCTGTAAGAACCCCCTTCCCTTGAGAGTTCCTAACACACTAACAAAATATTTTATTAGATGAATGAATGCATGCATTAATGAAATAATTAATTAAAAATCACACCCAAGATGCATCAGTTCAGTACTAACAATATGTTTTCTTGGGATTAACCTTTCCAACAAAAGTTTGTACATCCATTCTAAAAATTATCACGCTTGTTCTGCGTTCTCTTTGTATTAGATATTAGATATACAAACAACTGGGGTGTTGTACAATGACCAAATGTGCGGCAAATTTCTTAATGTGAAGTAGTCAGCATGGAAACCAGATTAATGTTAATTCAGATTCTTGTTACCAGAGAATATTGTGGCCGATAGCTTTTTTTTTTTATAACCTCTCTCCATTTAACTCAGCCCAGTGGAAATATTGGAGATGAATACCAATGACCCAAAATCCACTGTTCAATGACTTCTACCCTTAATACTAAATTGCCTGAATTGTTGTATAACATAAACTATGATGAAGCAGATTATGGTAAACCAAAGACTTTATTTGATGCACCATTTGTGCAATGTATTACTGTAGCAAACATTTAATTAATGCAGTTAATACACTTGTTCTTTTTCTCCCACTCAACATACATACATATCTTCTTAATTCTTTAGTATTCCTCTCATTTAGCTATATTCTGGAGAATAACTTCCCAGTTCTCTAATTAGCTATTAAGCTAATCATTCTTCCATGTAACTGGGAGCGTGCCGAGGGAACATGAGTGCATTATTTTAGACTTGTCAGAGAAGAGTTATATTACAAAGGAGGGGGTGAGGTGTTAGCCCAGGGGTTGAGGAGGGGTAAGTAATTTTGGTCAAAAGGCAAGTGGTGTTTTTAAGGTCAAAATAATGCTGATGGTTTAACTCTTACAGAATACAGCACATTATTATGGAACTCGAGGGGTTATTAAAAGCAGACAACAGATGCAGGAAATGAGCATCTCGTGTATACTGTGATAATCTCCAATCAGTGTGATGTCAGTATGAACTGGTCACACAATATGTCTTCACTCCTTCTTTTTCATCATCACCAAGATGTAAATTTTCTTTGTAGGTTTCTGAAGGGCATTTTCTCAGTTTGGCTTCAAGAATATTAGCAGGATGAGAACTTGGCAAACTCTGTCTTCTGGCTAATGGTTTAATATCTACTGCAATCTTCCCAGCTCATAAAAAAAAAAAAAGCGTCAGATAAAATCCTGTTAAACACCATTTGTAACATAAAGTGACTCTATCCAATCTACCCTAATGGCCTCATCGTCACTCTCACTGTCATGTTTTCTCCGTGTCCACAGGCATCTTTTATCGCACTGGAAGTGGCCACATGGATTGAAAATTCTGCTACAGTGTTGGATAGTGAAAGTGTGCTAAAGAACTTTCTCCTTGTCAGCTTGAAGGCATCAGACATCATTAAATCAATTCTTATATAAATATGATTCTTTCGTTAAGCAAAAAAGGTGTCTACTTAAACCATTTCAAAAAAATAAAAATCCCTAACTCATGCCGGCTCAACCTTTATACAGTACATGCTGATTGGAACAAAGTATTTCCAGGACAACGGGTTCTTTCAATTATCTACTGTTTCACCTACACATCCCAATCCCTCTGTAAGCGCTGAAGAGTTGTTCTTGCAGAGCCTGATTCAGTCAATGGTCATAGTTCAGTGTGGTGGATTATGCTGAAGTTTGAGTTATTTCTGTGTAAGTTACAAATCCGTCCTAATTAGCGCAACAGATCCTATGAATATGAAGATCGTTAGCACAGCCTCTGAACCTCATGTAACCACTGAGGTTTATCTGTCATTTTGACTTTTTTTTCCCCCCATACAATCATTTTACTCTATATCTTCTCAAGAGCTGCTGATTCTAGAAGGCAAAATTTAACTTTAACATACCTATACTTTTGATGATTACCACTTAGGTATATTTAAAGGAATTACCATAATAGTACTACTGATAATAATAAAATGATGAATGCCCCAAATTCTTTTCTATGTGTCAATACCAGCTGGAGTCCTGAGCTGTCTTTCCATTCAGCAATAAACCATGTTTAATATTTTCAAGCTAAACGAGAGTCTCCTGTAGCCCATCCCCTCCGTACATTAGCCTGAAGAGCAATGGGAAGCTGTGATTAACTTAAAGTACACCTTCCATCTATCACAGTGTCCATTGCTGGTATGCATCTGTATGGCTAGAAGGAAGTATGTAATCTCTGCCTGTCAGGGTTTTACCTAGAGGTGGGAGCTCGAAGTGCAGAGATGTATGCTCATCCTTGCAGATAAACACAGCCCACAGTAACCAGGTAAGAAGCCAGCTGGTCTGTGAATCTGTACATGGGGGCTTGACAGGAAAAGTACTCCAATTCGCAGTGCAGACAAGGGCATAATCAAAAGGATTGCCGAGGAGTAGCTGGGGTCAGAGGTCAGAATAAACGAGGAGAGGAACCAAGATCAGTATGGAGTACGGGGTCAGTATGGAGAACACAAACTCAGAAGACAAAATAGCAGGAACCAAATACATCAACCGGAAACAATGAACTGACACTGCCCTCAGGGAGAGGCAGTGTTATATACATGTATAATAACTAACCTTCCTCATGTGGACTAGAGTGACAGGTAGCAACCACAGGTGAAGTTCAGCCCCCTAGTGCTGCAGACAAGGCCAGGTTAACAGGGCTAGAACCACACTAATGGAATAGATTCAGCTTTGGCTCAAAGGACGAAAACAGGCCCAGGACACTGTGACACTGCCTTAGCCACATATCCAGTGGGGGCTGTGCTGGGAGTAGCTAGGATTATTTGCTAAAGAGTGATTTAAAGTAAATTTAACATTTTAGGCCAAAACAGCCAAACTGGAAATAATCTCTAAGTTAACTATGCTTACAATTTAGGCAACTTTTTAGTTTAGTGAATAATCCTTTAAAACATGTTTGACACTGAATAGAAAAACAGTGCCAAGGGGACTTCAAGGCATTATAACCAGTTCAGTGAGATAAAAAGGTTAAAGTGCCTTTACTTTACAAGTTATTATGTAAGTGATTGGTGCATAAGTGAGTTCTTTCTGAGCAATGTACACTGTTAAAGAAATAATTTTTAAAACGCTATCAGGGTTATTCAGTTGTTGGGAATTCAAAGTCAACTTCAACTGAACTATTTTCCAGTATGGCCTTAAATTCACAATGAATTCCCTCCAAATCTCACTGCACTACAATATACTAATGGTGTAAAAAACTGTGAAAAACAGTGCCAAGTGGACTTCAAGGCATTATAACCAGTTCAGTGAGATAAAAAGGTTAAAGTGCCTTTACTTTACAAGTTATTATGTAAGTAATTGGTGCATAAGTGAGTTCTTTCTGAGCAATGTACGCTGTTAAAGAAATAATTTTTAAAACGCTATCAGGGTTATTCAGTTGTTGGGAATTCAAAGTCAACTTCAACTGAACTATTTTCCAGTATGGCCTTAAATTCACAATGAATTCCCTCCAAATCTCACTGCACTACAATATACTAATGGTGTAAAAAACTGTGAAAAACAGTGCCAAGTGGACTTCAAGGCATTATAACCAGTTCAGTGAGATAAAAAGGTTAAAGTGCCTTTACTTTACAAGTTATTATGTAAGTAATTGGTGCATAAGTGAGTTCTTTCTGAGCAATGTACGCTGTTAAAGAAATAATTTTTAAAACGCTATCAGGGTTATTCAGTTGTTGGGAATTCAAAGTCAACTTCAACTGAACTATTTTCCAGTATGGCCTTAAATTCACAATGAATTCCCTCCAAATCTCACTGCACTACAATATACTAATGGTGTAGGCTGCTAGCTGAAAACCCAAATTTATAGACTCCTTATGGGTTTGTATTCCCAAATTTTAACTTTTGTCTCTTTCATAGAAATAAACATATTTGGGTTCACTATTACTATTTAAGTAACCATTAAATAACTTTAAAGGGGCACTATAGTCACCAAAACACATTTAACTTAATGTAGCAGTTTTGGTGTACAGATCATACCCCTGCAGTCTCACTGCTCAATTATCTGCCATTTAAGAGTTAAACCACTTTGTTTATGCAGCCCTAGCCACATCTTCCTGCATGTGACTTACACTGCCTTCCTAAACACTTCCTGTACAGAATCATCTAATATTTACACTTAATTTATTGCAAATTCTGTTTAATTTTGAATTTCATATCTCTTGCTCTGTGAATAGCTTGCTAGACAGTGCAGGAGACTAATGTGTGTGATTAATTAAAGACCAATTTACAGAGCAGGAGATGAAAACTTTTAAAGTAAATTGCATCTGATTGAAAATGAAGCCATTTTGTTTTCATGCAGACTGTGTGAGTCACAGCCAGGGAAGGTGTGGCTATGGCTGCAAAACAGAAACAAAAGTGATTTAACTCCTAAATTGCAGAGAATTGAGTCATGATCTATACACCAAAACTGCTTCATTAGGCTAAAGTTGTTTTGGTGACTATAGTGTCCCTTTTAAGAACAGATGTGTTACAAAAGTCAGTCATTGTCTCTGAAAACCTCAATATTTAGGAAAGTGAAAAATTAGTGACATCTGAAAATAGGTTAATTCTATTAAAACGTGAAACAAACATAATCAGGATGACAACATATAATGATCTGCTGTTCTGCTGATATAAAATGATCTGCTGTTAGGAACTGTCAGCAAAAACAAGCTTGTGGTCAATAGAGGGGATATTTCACCATTAATCAGCACAACATAGAATTTTTGTTCACTATTGATTGTGAAAGGGAGCACTAGATTGCCTTCTATAAAATATGTGAATGGCATAATGGGAGACCCAGGGTGTAGGTAGGACAAACTAACCTAAGCCACATGAGCCTGTGAAATTGTTCTCATTTCACTGGATTTGTAACCAAGGCAGTCAGCACTATGTGTCAGGTATAACAGAGGTATGATAATTAGCACTTTCATATGGGAATTTTTACAGCGACTTGAGTCAGATATCAGAGTTCATAAAAGGCCAAATAGTTGGAGCCTGAATTTTAAGTGCATCGGTCACGAAAAGTTAAATTATTCAATGTGTCAAGGGGAACAATCTTAGAAATAATTATATATAATGAATGTCACATGCATACGTTTGTCATTAGGAATACACGGACACATAATAGGTGCTAAATGCCACACAAACGTAATGTATTAACTCGGAATTGAAATCTCCACTTCTGTGATCCACACTATTCAACAACTGTATGTGATAAGCCTTGGAAAGTCATTTTTTGTAGCAGGATGCTATTCAGAAAAACCCTGTATCCAAGGCCAAAACACAAAGACAAGCAATGACGCAAGTAGTGTTCAACTCCTGGCCTCCCTCCCCTACAGCACATTAGGTTTAGGAGAGAGAGAATCATCCTCAGTCCTAATGGAAGGTCTAAGGGCAAAGGACGGAACTCATCCAAACTCCCACAAGGTTGTTGGAGAAAGCTAGGTTTACCCAGGGATAGGCCACCTCTGGCACTCCAGATGTTGTGAACTTGTGAACTACCTTACCCATAATTCTCTTACAGCAAAGCATCAGAGGAGATGTAATCCACAACATCTGAAATGGTTGCGTAGGCTGTTATTTATTTGTTTAACACTATGCTCTCTGCCCAGTGGCATCTTTTGGGAGCTGGGGGCCAGAATAAATTATAGTTTGGTTCAATATTTAATAGTTGCTGAACTTGTATCCTCAAATCTACTCTAAAACTGACAAAAAATGCATGCGATTCAGATGCAGTGTGTTGCTTGACAGAGGACAGAATCAGTTAATTATTTCTTTTTTATTTTAGAGAATATAACATTACATTTAAATCTAGTAACTTGCATTAGAATTATCTTTAGTAAATAGTTAGATTTTTTTCACACAGATCTGCTGTTGTACCGGAATTTAGCAAACTGGATGCATATTCAGTGCTTGATATATTACTCCTATGTCATGTTTTAAAAACAGTAGTATCACTATCGCTTGTGTACAACAGTTTAAATATAAAGCAGACCTCAAAGTACAGTGTTTATTACACTTGTGGATACTTAAACCTCGTCTTCCACATTGTCTCTCTTCCTTCTTCACTGCAGCCAAGACATTGCGAGTTTTTATATTGGGCTCTCCTATCACAAACGGTGTGGATTGAGTAATGCATCAATAATGTGATCTGCTTTCTGCTCTGACAGACTCTTGCTTGATAAACCCGTTTACCAACTCCAGTCATTTCTTCTTCGAGCTCAGCAAATTCAAGGCAATTTTATGAGAGGAATCCAACACAGTATAAATGACCATTTATCTTGCGAGATGGTCTTTCTCAAGAACCACAAATGACACCATTTTAGACCTGAGAGTGAATAATTCTGTGTTTACAAGCTCTACTACCGACAGCTGTACAGTACTGAAAGGAAGTTATTTTTTTTTGCCTTTCTTTTCATGTTCTTTATGTTCCAAAATGTTTCCCTTGCTTTTATCCATTCCCAGAATCTTCGCAAAGGATGTACATATGTCAATGTGATGAGATACCAGCTCCAGCACAGGCATCAGGCATCTACGTCTGTTTCAGAAGCCATTGTGTTTTAACATTATTATCAGTGAAAGCTAGCAGGACATTATTCTACATTGGAGAAAAAGCAGAGTTCAGTCACAGTTTTGAGATAATTCAGGATGATTAAAAGGGTTCTTCTAAAAAACAAGTTCTTACTAAGATGAGCCACAAGGGATAATGTTTCGAATACAGTAATGAAAGATTAGGAAGTTTAGGGTAGTGAACTATTTAAAGGAAACTTTTCTTGACTGGTTCCCTTTAAAGTGCAGGTGTATAGCTAATTAGATATTAACACATATAGCATTCAATAGATAAAAAAAAAGAAATATATATATATATATATATACATGGAACAAAATTATAAACGCAACACTTGTTTTTGCCCCCATTTTTAATGAGCTGAACTCAAAGATCTAAGACTTTTTCTATGTACACAAAAGGCCTATTTCTCTCAAATATTATTCACAAATCTGTCTAAATCTGTGTTAGTCAGCACTTCTCCTTTGCTCACAGGTGTTGCACATCAAGATGCTGATTAGACAGCATGATTATTGCACAGGTGTGCCTTAGGCTGGCCACAATAAAAGGCCACTCTAAAATGCGCAGTTTTATCACACAGCACAATGCCACAGATATTGCAAGTTTTGAAGGAGCGTGCAATTGGCTTGCTTACTGCAGGAATGTCCACCAGAGCTGTTGCCCATAAATTGAATGTCAATTTCTCTACCATAAGCTGTCTCCAAAGGTGTTTCAGAGAATTTGGCAGTACATCCAACCAGCTTCAAAACCGCAGACCATGTGTAACCACACAGCCCAGGACCTCCACATCCAGCATCTTCACCTCCAAGATCGTCTGAGACCAGCCACCTGGACAACTGCTGCAACAATCGGTTTGTATAACCAAAGAATTTCTGCACAAACTGTCAGAAACCGTCTCAGGGAAGCTCATCTGCATACTTGTCATCCTCATCGGGTTCTTGACCTGACTGCAGTTTGTCGTCGTAACCGACTTGAGTGGGCAAATGCTCATATTCGATGGCAGCTGGCACTTTGGAGAAGTGTTCTCTTCACGGATGAATCCCAGTCTTCACTGTTCAGGGCATATGGCAGACAGCGTGTATGGCATCGTGTGGGTGAGCAGTTTGCTGATGTCAACATTGTGGAGCGAGTAGCCCATGGTGGCGGTGGGGTTATGGTATGGGCAGGCGTATGTTATGGATAATGAACACAGGTACATTTTATTGATGGAATTTTGAATGCACAGAGATACTGTGACAAGATCCTGAGGCCCATTGTTGTGCCATTCATCCGTGACCATCACCTCATGTTGCAGAATGATATAACATGGCCCCATGTTGCAAGGATCCCCCAGACCTCTCTAGTACAGTAAAACTGCACATTTTAGAGTGGCCTTTTATTGTGGCCAGCCTAAGGCACACCTGTGCAGTAATCATGCTGTCTAATCAGCACCTTGATATGCCACACCTGTGAGGTGGATGGATTATCTCGGCAAAGAAGAAGTGCTCACTAACACAGATTTAGACAGATTTGTGAACAATATTTGAGAGAAAGAGGCCTTTTGTGTACAGTCTTAGATCTTTGAGTTCAGCTCATGAAAAATTGGAGCAAAAACAAAAGTGTTGCGTTTATAATTTTGTTCAGTGTTTATGAATTAATTTTAAATGAACAGTGGGCATACTGTATGTTCCACTATGACAAGTTAGTAGTTTTGGAACCAACATGTGGGGCATCACTCACCTGTCTAAAAACCTTTAGGGAAAATATCTGTCAAGGCGTGCACTGGGCACGCTCCAGTTCGGCGCGTTCTGGCGTGGCTTGTGCGCATGCCGGAGAAGTAGCACTTGGTCCCATGTCTTCTGGCTGTGCTGTGCTCCGGCTTTCTGTATGACACAGCTGATGTCAAACGAAGACCCCTTATGACTCAGAAGCCTCCACCCCTATTCTTGATGCTAACATTCGTGCATCATCATGTGGACATCTTGCACATATGTTCCAACATCACATGACATCTTATCCCTGTTAACATAGGGCTATTTAAGCTTATTTGAATCAATTCTCAGTGCACTATCATGGTTTCATTTGTGGTTATTTGAGAGTGTGTTACATTGATTGATTCTATTGTATTTTGACCCCGGCTTGTACCTTGACTATTAGTCCTTCTGTGTTCCTTGATTCTGGCTTGGCTTATTGTTTACGTCCTCTCTGTCTCCCTGACCTTGACCTGTTCTGTACTATTTAATTATTAGCATTAAATCTGGACCATTCTAAGGCGAGGTAATACGCTGTAGTGTTCCAGTGATATTTTGCGTGCTGGGCATTAGTTATATCTAAACAATATTTGAGAAGGTCCATGAGTGGAAGAATGGAATAAATGTAGCAAAAAAGCAAAATATTGAAAAACATACCAGAATTCATACAGATAAAAGGGGTAGGTAGTATGCTCATGGCCAAGCTTAGTCAAATTGTCACGTTTGGTCCAAATAGCAAAGCATTCAACAGCAGATTGAGGGAAGACAGGAGGAAGGATATGAAATGGAGTAAGAATCCTGAGATCCTTACAGTGTAAGGTTACCTTGCAGATCTGCACCATTTTCTGTCACTGCTATTCAAAGTGACAACCTGTGCCATTTTCACGTTTCCTAAAGCTTTACTGATGCTGAATGCTACACTATGGATTCATTTTATAGGAGAAGAGCCTTGAGTCATTCAGTAAGGAATGCATCTTCAGTGTCACCACACATACATTATCTGTGATGCAATCAGGATTTATATGGTATGACTATTTAAGCCCCACTGTCCACTGCAGAGATGCCCTTTTGTGATCTCTGATAACCTGATAGCACATTCTTTGCAGAGTTTGATTTCCAGTTACCATTTGGGTAGTGTTGACATGATTCCTGCTTTCCAGCATCCTGACTTGACACGTTTTATCTGTGGTTTCATTTGTGTACTCCTTGACCTCAGGTGAGTTTTGACTGTTCTTTCCTGTCTCTTTTCTTTTTGCCTCTTTTGAAGCACCAACACTACGACTTACCATTTAATAATTGTGTAATATGTATAAATCCTGTATTCATTCAAACTATCTTGTTTTGACTTATTGTTTGCAAGTCACGGTTGGGAAGACCTAATATACAGGAAGCCTGTACTGTGTGTGCATCAAATCTTAAGACATATGCACATGGACCTCCGCTGAGCAAGCCTGTAATGCCATTGCTGAAGTTATTTACCATGGCATTGTAAATCTGGAAGCAGATGGTGACAATAATGTACAGTCACCATGATAACATATAGGCATCCGTACTGTGCAGCATAACCATGACAAAAAAAGAATAAAAGAGCTAACAGGAAGTGGTGAAGGTCAATTAGTTATTGAAGATCTAATAAGTTAATTTAATCAAATCATCTGAGAAATAAGGAAAATAAAAACTAGAGAAGAACGGTTAATGTTAGGGAGGGGCGTAAAAAGAGTTAATAACTGTAAAATGAGAAATTGCAGAGAAAAAAAAAAACAGAGCAATCAGTCACAGTTAAAGTGTAAATAAATGTCTGTCTACGTTGTCAGCAGGCATAACTGTAATGTATGGAGCCCACATTCTACCAAAAGCTTCTGTAGTATTATGTAAAAAAAGTAATTCATTTCTTCGTGATTAGTATTCATCATACTTTGGAATTCAATCCTGAGACAGAAGGAGGAGATGGTTACTAGAATCTAGTAGCTATGCATAACATAGCAGCAGCGCACACTCAATTCAAATAAAATGTTTATGATAAGCAGGAGATGGAAGCATCTTTCCCTTTCTTCTGTAAATATGACTCTGATGGTCCAGTTGATTAACTCTAGACAGAACAAATCCTAAATGTATACATTGCCATTAGGCCATTGAGGCCTTTAATATTGTATCACAGTATTTCTGCGGGTTACCACAGTAATGATTTGATACAATCATTCGGCACTGGCATCTCCCACCGGACTACCAGGTATCAGGTTCCCCCCTCAATACCCGTCACCACAGCCACTACTCCCTCACACAACAGCACCTGTCCCCACAACACAGAACCTGTCCTAACACTACTGACACTTTCTCCCCACCACTGCCACTATTCCCCCATCGCAACCCCTACCCCCCACACTACAGCTATCCTATCTTCTCACTGTAGCTTGTATTCCCCCACTATGGCCCCTGTACCCCCACCACTAACCCTATCAACCACGACAGCCACTATCTCCCACCTATACCCCTTTTCCCCAAACCACAGCTCCGTCTTCCACTCAACACATAACAGCCACTGTCTCCCCAAGACGCACAACAGTCCTTATCACCCCGAAATGCACACTATAGCCCCAATTCCCTGCACACATACATTACAGACATGGTACCCCATACATTGTTTATTTTCCCTATGTTGTTCCCCTCATTCTTGCTTATTCATAATCCTTCTTTAAATACAAAACGTTTTCCATTTTCTTTTTTTTTTCTATGTATTTACTTGGAATTTCTCTTCTTTCGTTTATGTTTTCCCTGATGGAATTTTAAACCTTCCCTCCACCCTGTATCCCTCCCTCCTGTGATTGCCCTACCTCTGCTACACTGTTCACTTGCTTGTTCCAGCAAGAGAGAGCATCCACTTATCCTTTTATGTCTGTATAAAGGAAGCATAAAAAGAAAAAGCGAGAGAAGAGGAAAATAAAAGAAAAATAGAGTAGATGGAAAAATGTGAAACAGTAAAAGACTTATTATCGCCTTCCCCCTCCTCTTCCCTCTCCCCACCCCTTCCCATTTCCCATTTCATAGCTACTTACATGTTTGTACATACGCATATATGTATATATACATAGCTATCCATATATGTTTGCCCGGGATTCAGTATTGAATCAGTGATATCTATTTTAATATTGCTAAGTTGGACTGTGGATTTGTTTGAAGAGTACGAATGAAATAATTCTGCTCCCCCCCCCCCCTTTCTATCTGTAAAAGCAGGGCCAAAGAAAGGAAAATGGGAGGATTGAAACAACCTGTTCCTCCCCCTCTTTGTTATTTCCCAACATATTTTAAATTATGTTTTTGGAAATCCACTGGACTAATTGTATCCTACCACAGTTTCCACTGTATTCTATGTCATTGATTATATTGCATCTGGTCATCAATATGCCCTTTTACATTTTTGCTGGCCATACAACTTGTGTAATAAATCTCCTGGATATTGGGAATTTTTGTTGTTTCCCAGTTACATTCAATAAACAGCTTAGCGGCTGTTATAATGTGTAGAATTATTAATAATGCTTTCTTTTCAATTTTTGGCCAGTTCAAGTTTAATAGAATTGATAGTGGTTCGCATTTGAGTTTAACTTTTGTAACTTGATAGATTAATCTTATTATTTATTTCCAATAATGAATAATCCTTTCACACTGCCACCAAATATGTATTTAGCTTCCAGTATCACACCCCCGGCAGTTTGATGGGATGTCTGGTGAGATCTTAGAGAGTACCTTCAGTGTAACATACCACCTATTCAATAGTTTAAAATGAGCGTCTGTCAAATTTAAACAGTGGATATGTCTATATTTTTTTTTTAGGGAGTTTTTCCTCCTCTTATTTTTTAGAGAGATCACCAACTGAAGACACTAACTAATATGGAATACTCCTAACAATGCATTATTAATGATTTGTTTGTGTTCCTTTGAGTACTGTAGCACCTGCATTTTTTACATCGCTCTTTGCTTCAAAGGAGTTCATTTAGTGCTATAGGTGTTTTATTATTTTTTGGGAAGTGGTGACAGGTGTTTTCACCGTACATCACTGTGTCTCAGAGGATGGACAAAAAATATTCAATTTCTGGTAATTTTCTCTGTCTGGATTTTTTTGCATGTGACAAAGGCAATAAATGCAAAAGCATGTCTCCTTATGCAATGCAGAATTCTATTTCAAATAACAAATATACACATAATTTAAAGGCACTTTCTTTCATTATATTTAACAAACAGGCTGTCTAAAAAAAAACAAAAAAAAACACAACATTGGCATTAAAAAACATCCATAATTATTGGAGCTAAAACAGCATGAAATCTGCATTTCTCAGCAGTCTGTGACATGCTCGGCAGTCAATATTATCCTAAACTCAATGAATATTCAAAATTTGGACTAAGTCATTTGTGTCCAATGTTAGTATGCACCCTGCTACATTATGATGTGTGTGACCATGGCAACCAATTCACTCAAGACTGCTTGCAGATGGAATGCGTGAGGAAAATAAGGTGAGAGGGTTTCTATGTACAGGGTAAATGGGTCAGGATTACTGAATGTATATCATAATACGGCATGTTCTCTTTCGCTTACATTCATGTATGTGGCTGTTTTGAGAAGAATGGTCTGGGTTTCATTTTAAGAATAATGAAATTGTATTTAATAGTCATAATCACTCAGTACATACTTACCTAATTAAAAGAAAAGGAATGGGTGTACTCCCAAGATGCAGTTAGCCACTAATTGTGCAAACAAAATGTGACACACAGCTGGCAATCATTAGCTCTGTGATTGTTCCTTTCTTCTAAATGTTTGGTAGAGAATACCTTAGCATCATTATTAGGATATGTATTAGACCCATCAAGCTGTTTTGAGTTAAAGGGATACTACAGGCACCAGAACAACTACAACTGTATTACAACTGAAACCATGCAAGCCCGTCGTACGTATGGTATGCTTCCCATATCTTGTCCAAGTAGCAGAACAACGACGAGCACAGCCCAGGCAACTTTTCACTGAGGACACTTGCCAGGATGCCAAAAGACCCACAACTAGTTTCCAAACGATTTCGGCATCTTACGATATCTCTTACGTTTTTCTTCTTCCTCCTACTTCTCGTCTTTCTTGCCACCTCCTGCAGGTCTAATTTTGCAAAGCTCACCCTTCCACAATTTCTCCTTCATGTCCTGTTTGAGATGCACCCCTAACGGCCCAGGGAACGACACATAAGCATGCTGCCTGGCGACGTCTGGAATGCCCCCCGTCAATTCCGCCCTTTTGTCAGGATTACTAATCGATCAAGCATGCAGAATTGTGTCACACCTAGAACTAAGGATAACGACTAACCGGACCTTTGGATGGCTGGACTTAACGTATCCAAGAATAGTCAAAATACTAGCCAAGGTCAGGGATAGAGAATCAGACACAACAATGAGAAAAAGCCAAAAGTCAAGGATGCCAGAAATGAGGGAAGTCAGAACAAAGCCAAAGTCAAATACTAATATGTCAAGATAAGGAACTCACTCTTGGATTACCATCAGGCAGAAACCACGACAGGGCAATGAGAGAAAGTAAAAATATGTTTAAATAACCCTCCTGTTATTCTAATTGGCTGTAATAGGCCTTTGAAAAACGTGTGTGCGAGTGACGTCACGCGCACGCCAACGTCACCCTCACCGTGGACCGCCATGGGGCTACAAAGTGGCATAGATCTGCAGCAGCCAGCATCCCTAGACATGCTCGGTTTATGAGGTACCTGGGCGCACAGCTGTAGACGGACACAACTATTTCTGTCAGGACGGTAAATACCATCAAACACATTACTATAAGTGGATGAATTTGTTACATTACCCCCCATCTGAAGACTTCCCACTGGGCAGGCAGGACCCGGCTTGAGATGAAACTTGGCGTGGAAAGACCGAACCTTACGTTCAGCATGGCTATCAGAAGGACGAACCCAAGAGCAGTCGGCAGGTCCATACCCCTTCCAATCAACCAGGTACTGCAATGAACCACAAGAGAACCTGGAATCAATAATGGAGGAGATCTCGTACTCCTCTTGACCGGAAACAACCAAAGGAGGAGGGGGAACTACCAGGACTGTATATTTATTGCAAATAAGTGGTTTGAGTAAAGATACATGAAACAAATTAGGAATGCGCAAGGACGCAGGAAGGACCAAGGAATAAGAAACAGGGTTAATTTTCTTAAGGACACGTTAAGGACCAAGAAACTTAGGAGCAAACTTCATGCTAGGAACATTAAGTCTAATGTTTCGAGAAGACAACCAAACCTGGTCCTCCACCTGGTAAACCGGGTTGGCACGCCGCCGTTTATCAGCATGGAATTTAAAGCTAGCAGTCGCAGTTTCAAGAGCGGAGTGAACCTTAGTCCAAGTATCACAAATAGAGGCCAGGTGGTAATCCAGAGCAGGGATAGCTGTATCAGAAAATACATCAGGGAGAAGGCTGGTATTGACAAAGAAAGGACTGTGCCCAGGTGTGTCATGGGTAGCGTTTTTCTTGGCAAATTCGGCCCAAAGCAACAAATCAGCCCAGTTAGACTGAGAACTGTTCGCAAAGCAATGTAAATACAACTCAAGCGATTAGTTAGCCCTTTCAGCTTCACCATTGGACTGGAGATGGTAAGCATAGGAAAAAGACAAGATAATGCTCAACTGTTTATTGAATGCCCTCCAGAATCTTGACACAAATTGGGAACCCCTATCTGACACAATATTTTGAGGGATCCCATGAAGCCTCTCAATGTCGCATATAAATATGAGGACTAGATCCTGAGAAGATGGCAATTTTTTGAGTGGAATGAAATGTTCCATTTTGGAAAAGCGGTCAGCTACCATAAGGATGGTGGTATAACCATTAGAACTAGGTAGGTCCACAATGAAATCCATAGACAGATAAGACCATGGAACACTGGGTATGGGAAGTGGATGTAATAATCCACATGGAAGTGTGTGTGGAACCTTAGAGACTGCACAAACAGAACACGCTTCCACATACTCTTTAATATCCCTTCTGATTGACTCCCAAATATACGCTTATTTATACCCGGATGTCCAGCAGTAACATTGTCGTTGAATATTTTCAACACCTCTTTCCTGTTATGTAATTGAATAAACAATTTACCTAGAGGTTTATTGTTAGGTGCCTGGAACTGAGCCACCATGATAGCACAAAGCAATTGTGATAACAAGGAAATTGGTGATTACTGTGTCACTTCATCACTTCCTGCTAGTCTCACACTTGTCATTTGCTTACAACTACACATGGCATCCAAATTCTCATCTCACTGCAGCACACAACAGTCTTAGCATGGAATGCATTGTATGATTTGTTCCCTGAATCATACACAACACTTAACATTCGGAACAGTGTATCATCCACTAACATCTCACAGCAGCTGGTGTGTTCTATATACATAGAATCCACTCACTGCATCATACACCGTCTTCAGCATTCTAATTCATTGTATCACTCTCATTTTATCAGCTCACAAGCTAGAATCCCTAGTAGTTTATACTTCATCACAAAGACCCTCCTTTCTGCTTCACTTTGTCCCACGGCCCATTCACTGCATCACTCAGTCACCTTGCCTACATTTCAATGCATCCAAAGCTTACAGCATCACACAGCACCTCCTGTCTGCCTTACTGGGTTTCTCAACACACCAGGCATTTCAAATATATTAGGCTGAAACCTTAAAAATATTTAGTAGTCAGCTCCTGAAAAAGGCTTTAAAAGCAGTAATCCAAAACAGTGGAAAATATCCTCTGTTATATATACCCTCAGTGCTTCGGGCGTGTGTAATTCAGGTGACAAATTGTGAAATCAATATGAGAAAAACCTAGCTATATGGTGTTGCAGAGAATATTGCAACTCATTTCCCCTGGAATTTAGCAAAAGCGGGACTGTAAAAACACAAATGCTACACAGAGAAATAAAATCTGGGATAGAGTATGATGGATGTGTGCAGGTCTTATAGTGGTTAACCAAAAACCCTCGTTCTGCTCTTTCCACTGAATCAGAAAAGCCTGAGCCTAGGAAAAGCAAAGAAGGGTTTCCTAGCATTTATCCCATGCTGATGATGAACGCTGATAAGTGAATAACAAAATGCACAAGTGCAGAGATTTGTACGTTGACTCAGCTTTGCTCTTGTACAGCAGCATTTTGCCCTTTAACGATAGCTGAGTTTCATCCCATCCACTTATTTTCTCTGATTCACTTACATCAGACAGATGCTGTATGCACTATATTTTTCAATCAAATTTAAATCATGTTTATTCCTTAGAGAAGGCTCAGAAAATGGCTGTCGAGTGGTTGGTTTAAAACCTCATACATATGTCTTTATATTGAATTTGGATTCCTTTGTTCAGCAACTGAACTATTATAGCAATATTGCACTCCCAATTATCCTTGGTATCTTATTCTAACAAATGTATGAACTCATCATATTGAAATACCCTCTAGTATAGCTTTCTCTTTCAGAAGTCTTGGACGCAAAATAAAGAATTGGATGCACTTTTATAAAACATGACCTTTTAGGCTCCAGTGGGGCAGATCGATGCAGTGATTTCTAACCTTTAGCACTTAACACAATTCCCATAATGCTTTGTCATATGAATGGCTGAATGCATATTTTATTTATGTGATACTAAAAGGTGGATTTTGCAAGTTACATCTTACATAACAATGGAGGTCAGGTACAGTAAGTACAGCAGGCATGCACACAGTGTGTATTTGTGTGTATAACGGGTGTGCAGGAATAAATACTAACCCTTAAACTCAATCCCCCATCCTCAACTTTTTCATTAGGGTCATCCAACCGTTTGTGTTGGGAACCACATTTCTTCTAGATTCATTCTGAGCCTCACATGCTCAACACACCAACCAGTTATACACAAATAATTACCCCAGACCTCTCCTCTACATTGTGCAAGCTATTTAAAGTACACAGTGTTATGGCACTGTACATGATCTTTGAACAAATATCTGGCACTTTATGTTCTGTTTCTCTCCCCCTGGAGTTGTGAGTGCTGAACTTGTGGTTATCCCATCTTCTGTGCTCTTGGCATTGACCTTTGTTTCTGTATGAAGACTTGACACTGTTGATTGACAGCAGGTTGCTGACCTGGCCTGTGTAACTACACATCTCCAACATTTATGCCCTAAGAGGCCAGTTCCATATCTGGTTTTCATTACTGTATTTGTTTTAAGAGAAAGTTCACACCATTAACTATGGAAACTGCATATCTGGTTTAGATACTCATTAATGCAAAACAATCAAGGTTGGAATTATCCAACACATTAAAATAATTACATGCAAATCAGACATTATCGCAGGCTATTTTGATTGTCTTATTGAACCTTCCATTAGGTTGGATAGATGTCTTCAAGAAAGTGATTGCAGCAAGACAAAATAAAAGCTTTCTGTCATGGTAATATACTCATCTTCTATCAGCTCCAGTTCTTCCTTCTGTATAAGAAGACACATCTAGTTACCCCACCCCAAGGGCAATGTATATAAAGTTCCTATAGTTTATTTGAGGCTGTTAGAGGACCCAGTTCTCCCTCTTAACAGACTACATGATTTAGTAATCACCTGCCATTGACTATACTATGCTTTATGTGGACATTTTTTTTAGTAACCTATGAAGATCTGATACGGCTACAACTATACAACATAGAGAGCATTCGATTGAAGGAGCTCAGCATTCACTCCACATGCACTTCTCATCTTCAATGCTCCTCTGCTTTGGTGCCATGAGCAAAATATTAGCCTAATATTAGGCTTGTGACATGATCCTTGACAAAGTGATCTCTACAATAATATCAGGAACAAAGTAGAAAAACTAGAATTTCACATGAATGAGGGCATGGTTCAAACATTGAATCCTAATAAATATAGAAGACTGTTTTGACTACAACACAATGTTTTAGATACAAATTTAAGAAAGAAAATAAAGAAACAATGAAAACAAAAAAATTCCCCTGCTAGATGAGTTATTATTATATCACTACATTAAACAAGACACCAAACTGCAAATTGCACTGAAGCAGTGGAATAAATTATTACTGCATAAAAGAACGTACTATATAAAGTATCTCCTAAACTATATTCAAGATATATGAAACATTCTCTTTGTTCGGATGTTAAGACAATTTTAAATATGTAATATAATTTGATATGAGTAGCATTCCATAGAGTCATTCTGGAAATGGTTTATCTTATTTATTGCATTACGTTGATGTTCAAAGTTTTTAAGCATTATATTGTGTCTTTGTACTGAGGACAATTTAGGGCTTTTTAAGAAAAAAGTCTTGAAAAAAAAAAAGATGGTGTCATTAAACCTGAATCTCTTTGTGGTTTGTCCACAAAGTGTCAGCAGAGAACAAAGTGTTCTGCATTTTCTTGTGTCTCTGTCTTGTATATTGTGTGGCAACATATAATACAATGTATATTTCAACTTCTCAGGATAATCATTTTATGAGGAACCCCATTCAGAGATAATAAGACAAACCAATGTGTAATTTGTTATTAACAATAGCACTTTTTTTCTCTGCCAATGTTTCATAAAACAATAATTCAGGCCAATGATGTTTCATTTTTAACAGTCCATTAGGTAAAGATCTGTGTGTACTATGACTGACTTATAAAAATTATAGATTCTTATTTATAGTAAAGTTCCAACCATTAATTTTTAAAAGAGCAAAGAAAAATAGAAGTCGGTTCATTAGAAAAAAATATAGCATTAGTAATTTAATTAAATTGGTACTTTGACAATCATTACAGAAAATGAAACGTTAGAAACTACATCAATTCTCGGCCCACATTGTAGTCATAACGCGATCCGTGTCACCTTTCACATTTTTACATTTGTATAATAATCATTTTAGAGACTTTAGTTCCCAAATAACCTACTTTATTGCAAAACTCTTTGAGATCTCCTTCACTCTGCTCATTAAATGAATCAACCTTCTGCAGCCTGTACTAGAAAATCCAATGGATACAATACATGCTAAGGGTTAGTATAGCTAAACATTGAAACATGAAAACACAATAGTGTAATAATAATAAACCATAAGATAAAAGCCTCAGAGCTCAGATAAAAGATTTTTTTTCCCCACAACACTTTTAAATTGTGTTTTAACAGAACTAAATTACAGGGTCTTCATATGTTTTTTTTTTTTTCATTTCTTAAATGTTATTTTATTTTTGCAATTGCGTAGTTTTCAGAAGATATGTATTAGGGTAAAACATAGCATGACATAAAATGCAAGAGTGTAGGCAGACATGGCGAGTAGCAGTACAACATATACATTGGTCAGGCGTACATTTAAAGACAACACTGGCTAGGAGTACATGTCAGTGACTTGTCAAAATATTGTGGGTGGTCCCACAGGTGATTGTTCACAGGGTTACCTTGTGTGTGTGTAGTGTTTTGTTTTTTATATATTATTCCATCCTCTGTGTTCTTGATTGGGTGGTTTGAGGTACGTGGGGTTATGGGATTAGGTTGCAGGGTGTGTGTACATTCCAGTCTACAGATATAGATACCTGGTAAGAGGATGTTGAGTGATCCCAATGTAGAAGAGCAACTTAGAATTGAAACAGGGTCGATATTCCTGTTTTTGCCCTCCCTTTCTGCCACTTGTGATCATGCTCTAGAAGTGTGCCTTACTTTAATCTGAAGTTGTTATTATATGTGTTGCTGTAAACTTCCATCTAGTTAATATTACACTAGAGAGTAATTACTGTCTTAAACAGTACCATGGTTAATTTTAGAATAATTCTTCCATTTCCAAGTTATATATGTGTCCCAAATGAATAGCATAGGTCATTGTTCATATACTAATTAACCACTTTTCCAGTATTTCACATTGTATGTATAAGGAGTTGTAACTATTATATATTACTATATAGGTCTTGGACCAGATAAACATCGTCTTAGTATATACACAAAGGTTTGATATGAATTCCTTTTAATTGCTCTTTGTTTTTCATAAGATAATTTATATGTAGTCATATGAAATAAAAGTACACCCTCTTTGAATTCTATGGGTTTACATAATAACTATCATTTGTTCATTAGCAGGTCTTTTTATTTATCTTTAATTAGTTAAATCCAACCTTAGATGAACAACAACACATGACATATTACACCGTATCATGATTTACTTAACAAAAAACAAAAACAAAATGGAGAAGCCATGTGTGGAAAACTAAGTACACTCTTACTGATTCTATAGGAACTAAGAGGCTAAGAAGCTGCTTAGGTGCTGGTAATCAAATGCCCTTGATTAATTGAATATCAGCAAGTGTTACCACCTCCATAAATACCAAAGTTTTAGCAGTTTGCTGGTCTGGAGCAATCAGGTGTATGTTAACCAGCGATCCATTTTCTGTGAGGCTAACAAGGCCTTGTAAGCCTCGTTTTAAGGGGGCCCAAGAGCTGGCCGGCTGGCCACCATTGGGCCCCCCCAGAACGTCACTCCGGCTCCCAGCATCACTCTGCGATGGGTGAGGGAGCTGAACAGGGAGATCATAGCTCCCTCACTGCCACCCATCCGCCTGTCTGCACGTCCGCCTGTCCACCTGCCCAGCAGCCCAAACAGTCCGGCCAGCAGCCCCACTAGACCCGAGGTAAAAAATCCACCCAGCTCTCCCAAAGGTAGGGAGGCTGGGTGGATTTAAATTAAAATTAAAAAAATAACAATAATCTGGGAGTGTTTGGGGAAAATGTGTGTGTCTGTCTGTTAGTGAATGTGTGTGTGTCTGGCTGCCAGCATGTGTGAATGTCTTTCAGTGCATGTGTCTGTTAGTGAGTCTGTGTGTGTATATCTGTCGGTGTGTGTCTGTGAGTGTGTGTGTGTATGTCTGTGAGTGTGTGTCTGTGAGTGAGTGATTGAGTGTGTGTCAATGTGTGTCAGTGAGGGAGCCTGTGTGTCTGAGTCATTTTGTGTGTCTGTGAATGTGTGTGTCTATCAGTGAATGTACGTATGTCTGTCAATGTGTATCAGTGAGTGTGTGTGTTTGTCAGTGAATGTGTGCGTGTCTGAGTGATTGTGTGTGTGTATGTCAGTGTGTGTCTGTGTGTATGTCTGTCAGTGTGTGTGTCTGTGAGTAAGTGTGTGTGCCTCTCAATGAATGTGGATGTGTGTGTGTCTGCGTCATTGTGTGTCTATATCAGTGAGTGTGCGTGTCTGTCAGTGAGTCTGTGTGTATGTCAGTGTATCTGAGAGTGTGTGTCTGTCAGTCAAAGTGTGTGTTAGTCTTTAACTGGAAGAGGCATGGCCTTGACAAGAAGGAAGGGGGCAAATTAAAATTAGAGGTGCCTGAATTCCATCATGCCTAGGGCAGCACAGATCCAAAATACACCACTGGTGTTAACACAATGCCAAAGAGAAAATACATCAGCAATGATCTTAGGGAAGAAATTGTTGCTGCATATCAAACAGGGAGGGGTTATAAGGCCATTTCCAAACAATGTAAAGTCAATCATTTTACAGTGAGAAAGAGTATTCTAAAGCAGAAAATACTCAAGACATTTGCTGATCTTCCCAGGAAGGACTGAACATCCCAGCAAATGCCCCCCAAGGACAGACCGTGCAATGCTCAGAGAGAAAAACCAAGAGTTACATCTCAGACTTTACAGGCCTCAGTTAGCATGTTAAATGTTAAAGTTCATCACAGTACAATTAGAAAAATACTTAACAAGCATGATTTGTGTGGAAGGGTTTCCAGTAGAAAGAATCTTAGTTTTGCAAAGTTGCATCTGAACAAACCTCAAACCAAAAGACTTCTGAAACAATGTCCTTTGGGCAGACAAGACCAAGGTGGACATGTTTGGCCATAATGCACAACACCATGTCTGGCAAAAACCAAACACAGCATATTAGCACAAACACTTCATACCAACAATCATGCACTATAATGGAGGGGTGATGAATTGGGCCTGTTTTGCTGTCACAGAACCTGAGAAGTGATTGAGTCGACCATGCACTCCTCTATATACCAAAGTATTCTAGAGTCAAATGTTAGACCATTTGTCCGACAGCTAAGCTTGGCCTTTGGGTAATGTTAGACAGGGAGGACTTCTAAAGACTTCAGACAAGCGACCTGCAACTTTGGCAAATTATTTTTAGATATATAAAATGCATAATAAAATTCATGCATGTTTTCATTGGGGTTATATTTACTGAATAGTGATATTTAAATATTTTTTAATATAAATTTTATCACTACAAGTGAAATTTATTTTTTTCTTTTATTATCACTCATTTTTTGTGAAGTGCTTTCAAATAGGTAATACAGTGAGACCTGGGTTTACAAACGCCTTGTTTAACATAATTTTTGGTTTACAAATGAAAATCCATTGAAAATAATACCTCGGTTTACAAAAAAAGCTTTCGCAATACAAAGCAAGTTTCCCAAGGATGCATTATAGCGGCTTTTGCATCGAGTTTTGGAGCCATTCTGGAAATTGTTTGCAGTTGTTTTGGGGACTTTTTGGTGCATTTATCAAGCTGTGGAAAGGTAGGGAGCTGAGCTTTGTTGTTTGCATGCCTTTTATTGTGTGTTCTGCATTTTGGGTTGATTTCAATGCCAGCTCATTTTGACTTTTTTCTGACCTCCAGAATAGATTAATTGATTTTCAATGTATTCCTATGGGACAACGCGTTTTTGTTTACAATTTCTTTGCAATAAGAAACGTCCCGGAGAATGCTTTAAATTCGTAAACCGAGGTCCCACTGTATAGGGAATCGTGTGGAACAACTTATTTATAAAGTGTCCAGATTCGTTTACTTTAGACAAGTACCATGGCCCCTTCTGATAGGTTTCCTCCTGTAAAAGTTGATTACATTTTCCATTAGGATTAGGTCTGTTCTAAAAGAGTTGTCCTGATCTCCTTGAAGGTCAGAAGTACTAATTCCCCATACTTATCAATACACTTCAGGGTAATGCAACTTAGTAATGAATATGTCTTTTTTTTTATTACAGAAAATGCATTCCCAATCATTGTGGAACATAAAGTTCTACTGTGCTATTATATGTTATGACTGGTAATGTGTGGCTAACTCATTAGAAAAAAAAAATTAATTTTATTATAATTCACAGGCATAATTATATTTATTCCATGTTGTATTTATATTTTAATTCACTGATATTAACATCTGCAGCATTGAAAAAGAGGCCTTCTAAAATTACCCTTGATAATACATTGAATTTGTCAATCCCCAAGTTTCTGCAGATACTTGTTTCACAGTCTTTCTGCTATCAAATATAGTTGTATTGTTCATATTTTATCTATAACTGGCTGCAGTAATAGCAAAAAGTTAATGTACAGTTCAGTGGCACATTGGAACCCCTGTGGTAACAGGCAAAGCTTGATTATAGTCAGATTTGATTGCAATAAATTGTGTATTATCAGTACAATACCTCATTAATCAGCAGCATAATTTCACGCTGCTTATTTCATTATTTTATTTTTTAAATTATGTATTTTTATCCTGAAATTGGTATTTGAAAAACTCACAGATTTGAAAATCTAGATATAAAATGTCTTTTCTATACATAATTTACCATACCTGAAGGTTAAAACAAATTTGTTTTACAGATTTGGGGTGTTTCTCCTACTAAGCTGTATAGACCACAGACAGAGGTGTCATATAATAAATGATGCAAAAAAAATGAACTGAACTGAACTCCAATCACATGAAGATCCGGGTGCTAAACTGGACCAAGGGCCAGCACCAGCCCCAGGGAGTAGATATCGGTGTTAGAAAGAGGACCCAAGCACTCCAAGTATCTTCAAGTTTGTTTATTTGGATAAGTGAGACACCGCAACGTTTCGACCCCTTAAGGGTCTTTGTCAAGCTTGACAAAGACCCTTTCAGGGGTTGAAACGTTGCAGTGTTTCACTTATCCAAATAAATAAAATGCCTGCAGTGCCTGGATCCTCTTTCTACCACAGATATAATAAATTATGGGCATATGATAACATTTAAAAACAAATTATACCAGCTGGATATATAGACTGCCATGGCCTTCTTTACCTTTCAAATGTTATCAGTGTGTTCACAGAGGTTCTCATACACTCATTACAGCTAAAATTATATAGGAGTTATATAAATAATCATATCATTGTAACATCCCCTGGATGTTGGGCAAAAGTAACATCCCCAGGACGTATTTGAAAACCAGAGCAATCTGAATGTACCTTTCCTGGTTAAATACTTTGTTATTGTTATTATTATTATTATCAGGTACTAATGCTTCTGAGTAATAGATATCCCCACACAATTGCATGCTGAAACAGTAACAGCATTACCCATCCCAAGGTTAGCAATATTATGGCACACAGTTTATACCTCAGCAAGTTTCTATTTCTTTGTTATGAAGCACTCAAGAAAATCTGTATTTTAAATAGAACTATATTTGATTTTGTAATATTTTGAAATGTCCTTATCCCTTTAAGCTCTAATGATACATATTTCCTTCTATGACAACATACAGAGAACACCAGCTTACCTTTACTAACTGAACAAGATCGTCCAAGCAACCATTTTGAAAATTTAATTTACTGTTATGCTACTAATGAAACGTTTCTGAAATTTATAGTGGGGTCACTGATGTCTCACATTAGAACTTCATCCATAAATTTGACAGTTTGACAAATACAAGAAATGCATTATATGAAAGACTGATTTGCATTAAATGCCTTAACTGTGCCTTTACGAAAAGCAGTTTCAGTGATGTCAAACTGAAATTATTTTTATCTATATATATTGTAAAAAAAAAAACACAAAACATATAAATGAATAATAAGCTTCTTTTATGTATGTGTGATTTCAAAATACTCTTATCTCAAATGGGACAAATCCGCTCTAATTTATTTTGTCACTATCTCTTCTAGCAAATTTAATTTCATGTGCATTACTGGGATGTGCTCTTTTCTTCTAAACATGATAATATCTTAGTAATGATATTTATTATAGGTACTGATCTAGGATGACCTCTCTACATGCTCTTTTTGGGTAATTTCTTTACAGTTGGATTTTCATGCACAGATGAAGATGATACGTTAAACTGATATAATGTCGGAAGATAGGCTTAAAACACACATAAGATTTGTGGACTTAATGAGAGGCACTTGTCTTATTTCCTGGAATGGGTCTCTGTGAAATTCAGCACCTTCCTAGCCACTATATAAACTAAAGCAAGAATGAACAGTTTCAACATAAGTAATCTTCCAACTGCTGAGGCTTTAAAGGGACACTATAGTCACCAGAACAACCACAGCTTAATGCAGTTGTTCTGGTGAGTATAATAGCTCCCTTTAGACATTGTCATGTAAACACTGCCTTTTCAGAGAAAAGGCAGTGTTTACATTGCCCCTAGGGACACCTCCAAGTGGCCACTCCACAGATGGCCACTGGAGGTGCTTCCTGGCTCAGGGCTGCACAGTAAGCAACCCTGCCATTCAGCTTCCACACACTCTGCATGGAGATGCTGAATTGTCCTCATAGGGATGCATTGATTCAATGGATCTCCATGAGAAGGTCCTTATTGGCCAAAACAGCATTTGTGCCAATTTTAGCCAATCAGGAATACATGTTTGTGTTCCTGACCCTATAGTCAGTGGTGTACCTGCAAACCATGGGGCCCTGGTGTGAAAATTACCCGTGGACCCCCTATTCCCCCCTGACAGACACACATACATAGAGACACACACACACATAGACACATACACACAGGCACATACATACAAACAGACAGGTACACATATATACATACAGACAGACACACACACAGACACATACATACAGACCGACACACAGACACATACATACAAACAGACAGGCACACATACAGACACACAAACACACATACAGACAGACAGGCACACATACAGACACACACACACAGACAGACAGACAGACAGGCACACATACAGCCACACACACAAGACACACATACATACAAAGACACATACATAAAAAAACAGACAGGCACACATACACACAGGCAGACACATACAGCCAGACAGACACACACACAGACAGACATACACACACACATACAAACAGACAGACACACACACACACACAACGCACATACATACATACATACAAACAGACAAGCACACACACATACATACAGACAGACACACATACATACAAACACAGAAAATGTTTAAGTCACCCTCCTGTTTCCTACCTTTTAGGTGCAGTAGGGTGACTTTCTCTGGGGTCCAGTGGTGGCTCAGGTGGATGGGAGTCAGAGTTCCCACTCTGACTCCCTGTTCTTCCTTCCGCGCGAGCTTTCTGTATGCTGGGAGGAGTGACATGCGGTCACGTCCTCCCAGCTTGTGATGAAGTCATCACAGGGGGCCCGGTCACGCTGTAAAAGCGCCCAGCACTGACCGGGCCCCCTGACAATCCACATCCATCGGGTGGCCTTGACAGCATGGACCACCCAATGGACCCCTTGGATGGCGGCCGCGTGGGCCGGGGCCGCAGAAGATGATGGCGGCGGGTGGCAGCTGATACCCGGTCACTGGGGTCCGCAGGACAGCCAGGCCCCCTGGAGTGTTGGGCCCGGTCGCAGCTGCAACCCCTGCAACCGCGGTATGTACGCCGCTGCCTATAATGATCCTTTAATTAGCAGGAGCAGAAAGGCAGGATATACAATCTGAACTGCTGGGAGCATGTCTGTGCAGAACAGAAAAGTTGGTGAAAACCTATGCTTATTTTGCTGGTTTGTTAGATTATTACCCTGGTTTAGTACATTAATTTTATGTGTAGTTAGTGCTCAAATTTGAGATAGGATTTTCTTTTCTGTTTTGCTGCATTTATGAACAAACTGATTGCTGCTTGGATTTTGTGCACAATGTAAATAAACCACACCTTTTTGCATGAAACTGTTGTCCTATACCTGTTACCCTAGAGGACCGTGTTGATTAGCCCATGAAAGGTCACAATATATATATAAATCAATATTATATATTAAAAACATGTAATTCTTATATCTTCTTGTTTGTAATTGTTTTTTAATGCTGTCAAACCATAATTTTAAGCATAAAACACGTAAATAGATCATTAACACAGCAAAACAGATGTAAACATTAGGATAAAAGAAAACAGTGTTGCTAAAGCTGCCACAAATTGCTATCAAGGTGCAAAGTCATTTGAGTGCTAAATGCAAAGGTTATGTGTTCTGGTGCAAAGTGCAGCCATTTAGATATTTGCATTATGCTGGTTCATCCCTCCCTAAATGTGAAGCCAATTAGCACTATTTAAAAAAGCGACTGCTTGCTATTTCCAGTATTAACACTATCCTATACATTGGCTTAAAATAATCTGTTAAATAACCAATGCCATAGCATAAAAGTATAACAATTGAATTATTTTCAATGACATATTTGTAGCCTATTTGAATATTGATATCCTCAAACTGGACATATATTGACATATAAGTGAATTTCATCACTTACAGTTAATAGTCACACAATCACATAATGATGAGCTAGTTATACCGATGTAAATTGGAAGGGCCTATGGAATGTTATACAGGCTGTTTCAAACAAAATGGGGTTACATTTCACAAAATAGTAATTAACCAATGCAACTTTATTTGTGCTGCTTCAAACCAGGCCCGGACTGGCCATCAGGCAAACTGGACAAATGCCTGGTGGGACACAATGTTAATAGCCATGGGATCTCCCCTTCCAGTCCATGAGGGACAGCACTGGTATAAGGGGGAACCCTGTTTCTTCATAGGCCAGAGGGGAGATTACGTCATCAGGGGAAAGTGAGAAAGGCAGCATGCAGGGTAGCCATCATCTCTCCCTCTTGCAAGTTCCTATTGTCAGAGTGTTGCTGTGGTAATCTGAAACACCAGTGCTTGTTTGAGAGAGAGACAAATGGTATGTACACACACACACACAAACACATTACACATACTCTACTGCTATATATACACTGCTCCTCCTGCACTTACACACACAATCACACTACACACACTCTATACACACTACCCGTCCTGCACATGCACACACAAATGCATATACACCCATTCTATACCCCCTAGATACGCACTACACCTACTGCACTTACACACACTACACGCACTACATACCTCCATATATGCACTACACCCCCTACACTTACACACATACACACACACACTATACACAATCTATGTCCCCTATACACATACCACACTCCCTGCATTTATACACACTAAGCACACTCTATACCACCTATATACACATCACACCCTGCTCTTACTTACACACAAAACACTACACACATTCTATTTCCTATACACACACACACTCCTTGCACTTACACACACAAATACAGTACACACACTCTATACCCCCCTAGGCCTATATACACTCTACACCCTATAGCATCGATAAACACACACTACACCCCCTGCTCTCATGAACAAACACAGTCTATATTTTGTTGGAGGGGGTGACTAAAGGCCTCTAGTCACCCATGTGGAGATGGACAATATGTCGGACAATAGGACCAGCTCCCTTCACATTTAGACCTTTCCACCCAGTACTAATGGGTGGGGGTTGGGGAGGTCCACCACTCCTTTATTAATTAGATCCCCAACGTGCTGCCTATGTGTGGGGGCTAGGGGAGAACAATAGGTCCACCCCTTTATTCTTTATAGCCCCCACTTGTCACCAATGGGTGGGAGCTGAGTTGGGAATAATAGGTCCATCCCCCTTTATTATTCAGAGCCACCACCCACTATCAATGGGTGAGGTCTTGGAGGGAACAATAGGTCCACGCCACCTTTATTCTTTAGAGCCCCCACTTGTCGCCAGTGGGTAGGGGCTTGATGGTCACTATGTACCCTCCCCCCAATTATTATTTTTAGATTTTGTTTCTTTTGATTTGTTTCAGTTAGTTTTAATTCTTTAAAATAAACATACCTCATCCTTAGCCACCACTAGAATGCCAAGACCAAAAAAATAAACAAGTGATGGAATCTTCATTAAGCTTTCCATCGGGCTGTGGTTTTGGACCAAAGAAAAGTAATTACGAACCCCAAGATACAGCCTTGCACTATTTGATAGTTAATCTCATAATTTTGAGATAATCCATCTTCTTTACATATGAAGCTTTGTGGTGACTGATTTACGTTAGTTGCAATTTTGTCTTTGAAATGCATCTTTGTATATTTAGCGATTTATGTTCATTGTTCCTATAATTACATTTATGTGTAATTATTTTATGCCAGATGTTTACATATTCTAACAATATTCTACTAAAACTGATTGATGAGGTCTTTATTTTGGTAATTTTTGTGTTTTAGGCATATCACTTTTCATACACACTGAATTCTGGAACTGAAATTTTGACCTAGATATGAATAATAAAGTAAGATCTTACGATACTTTTTAGAAAAATTAAGTATAATGTTTGTATTTCCTTTTTTTTGTCTTTGCAGTTTTACCAAGTCACACATGTGGGAATCCTGGCCGTTTGCAGAATGGTCTGCAGCAGGGAACAACATTTAATGTGGGAGACAAGGTCAGGTACAGCTGCAATGCAGGGTATATATTGGAGGGGCATGCCCTGCTAACCTGTGTATCCAACTCCCAAAACAGTGCCTCCTGGGACTTTCCCCTCCCCTCCTGCAGAGGTATGTCTGCATGCATATCTTCAATCACTTGTGCAATGTCAAATATTTTTATTTGAAGTAAAAAAGTTGCAAAGTCAAGAACGAAGGCCTCAGTTTACCTTTTTTTTTTGCTTTTAAAGGGACACTATAGTCACGAGAACAACTACAGCCTGAATCTGAGGAGGTAGTTTCTTCTAGTAATAACAGTAAGAAAATAGCTGATAAATAAGGGACTGAAGTAAAAGTTATTTAGGTTTATGAGTGAAGAGGGAAAATAAGGGTAAAGGTTTTATGTATACGATAGGAGATACACTGAAATAAAGTTGGAGTTGGAGTAAAACTGTACATGATTCTCTATGGAAAAAATAAGGATAATGCTCAAAAAAAGAGAGATGACACACAAAAAAAACGCCATTCATTATTTACAATCATCTTGGGGTAGGTCATTCTTAAATTCAGCAGAGTTCACATACTTTAACTGTTCATGGAGACACTGAAGCTGTTTTTGAAAGTTTTCAAAACATACAAGAGACAAACATTATCTAAGACCTTCAACATGATTCTTCATAATTGTAACTTTAAGAATTATGAAGAAGCATGTTGAAGGTACTATGTCTGTGATATTGAACATGTAAATATATTTCATCTCCTTAATTCCTTTTCTCCTTTCAGCGGATGATGCATGTGGGGGAACATTAAGAGGCCAAAGTGGAATCATCAACAGTCCTTACTTCCCCTCGGAATATAATAACAATGCGGACTGCACATGGACAATTCTAGCGGAGGTTGGCGACACCATTGCTTTGATCTTTACCTACTTCCAGTTAGAAGATGCATATGACTATTTGGAAGTCACTGGAACAGAAGGCTCTTCTCTTTGGTAAGTAAAACGCTCAACCACATACCGTCTCAAGAAACACATTTTCTCATGCATAATGACCATCAATGATTTGATGAAATACAAGCCAATGCACTCTTCCCTCCAAGTTTAACTATGCAAGACTCTGGCAAGACTCATCACTGCCACCTGTGTTTCTACCCACACATTATGAAAATAAGAACACAGTAAGTGGAATGTTCTGGCCAAAGTATATTGTGTTCAGCCAGCAGGTCCTTCGTGAACCTAGAAAAAAAGTTCATAGAAGACTTAGTCAAATAAAGCTGTGCAGTACTTTAAAACAATGTCTACTCTTTTCAATTGACTATAAAGCTTTGTCATAGAGCAAGGTGTCAGTTAGATACTCGTTTATTCAAGTTACAGTTGTATTGCAAATACTACATTGTGTGATAGCATTTTTTTTTTACAAAGAGCAGAAGTTACATTAATTTGGACAGAAATTTTGCATTTTGCTCTGAACCTGAAGTGTCATGGGAACTATGAGAAATAACCACTTTGTAAAAGGAGTAGTTTACAAATGTCTGTGTTTCCCAGAAGGGGCATCAGACCACCCATGGCAGCACTGTTCTGACATTTTAGTATAACATGTACCCAAGTAATCATCAAGAGATCAAATAAAGTCCACCTTGTACCAAACAGATCATGTCCTAAAAATGTACTGAGCATAACCAGTGTTGCAAAACATTGTAGCTATAATGCCAGTCCAAAACACATCTCACATGTTCTTAAATTCTATTTTCATCTCTTTATGAGTCGTTCCGTTTCCTTCCCAGCTGAGTTTCTGCATCTCATAGTTCAAGGTTTCTCTCCCCTGATAAGACTTTCATGTTTACCTACTGAAGAAAGGTTAAAAACAAAAGCCTAAAATTCCTTTGACTCATTTAGAAGAATTAATATGTCGGCCTATGGGGATGTTTC
The DNA here is from genome assembly GCA_933207985.1 of Pelobates cultripes. NCBI lineage: Eukaryota > Metazoa > Chordata > Amphibia > Anura > Pelobatidae > Pelobates > Pelobates cultripes. Next base: position 206,607,392 of record OW240912.1, on the reverse strand, counting down.
CATTCCTCCCAGCGGCCTTCCGCACATAAATAAAGCTAATATTTGGAATGTATAGCAGGTGATAATTCTGAGCCCTCAGGCAGGGCTTGTCATTGTGCCATCTTGTGAATTATAAATAGCATATATTTTCCAGGATCTGCGAATTCCATGATTATTGCATCAGGGATTGTGCATTTTCATAAACCGCTGGTTAGGTAGCACACACTTTGCATTTGCAGACAGGTATAATCCAGCTATATATAGCTCTTGCTCCCCAAGGCACTTTCTATTCTGAGCTAGAGAGTGAGTAAATCATAGGAGTAGGAATATGATAAAGGTGAAATATGCCGTTATGTGTCAATCTTAAATTTAAAGGGCAGCATGCTGCTTGGCGTAGTCATTATCCAACCTTACGTTTGGATCTATTCATTATTTTATATGACAGATTAGGAAAATAATGTATCACTCACCGATCCATTTCTAATCATGATCCTGACATTAAGTCACTTTGGTAGTTTGGAAAATTGATTTTACTACATTTAGAACACTTCTGGCCCTCAGTCAGCACTGCACAGGAAAGTATGAAATGAAGAAGGCTAAGTCAACCCTGCCAGATTATTAACTCAGGATTAGTGACAGTATCCTCCAGCAGTTTGCCAGATGTATATCCATCATGTAGATACCAGCTTTCCTTTTTATTGTAAATCTATATTTTCCAGGTGCCAGTTGACACCATCAGCGTGACTGACGCACCTCTTTCCCATTGGTTGTATTAGATCTCCTTCACGTTCTCGGTACAGGGGCATAATTATATGTTGGGTGTCTGTAGGCACAGACTTCTAAGACTTCTACTAGAGGTAAATCGCATAGCTCAGGAAGTTTAGGACTATGAGTCAATACTATACATTGTCTGTACCTGCAATAGTATTCTAAGAAGTTTACACAACAATTACATTATTTACCGTATATACTCAAGTATAAGTCGACCTGAATATAAGTCGAGACCCCTAATTTTAACCCAAAAAACTGGGAAAATGTATTGACTCGAGTATAAGACTAGGGTGGGAAATGCAGCAGCTACTGGTAAATTTCTAAATAAAATTATTTCACCCAAAAATTATATTAATTGAATATTTATTTACAGTGTGTGTATATAATGAATGCAATGTGTGTGTGTGCATATAATGCAGTGTGTGTGTGTGTATGAATGCAGTGTGTGTGTGTGTGTATGAGTGCAGTGTGTGTGTGAGTGCAGTGTGTGTATGAGTGCAGTGTGTGTGTGTATGAGTGCAGTGTGTGTATGAATGCAGTGTGTGTGTGTGTATGAATGCAGTGTGTGTGTGATGCAGAGCCTTGGTGGGTGGTGGGCATTTTTATTATTATTTTTTAATTATTATTATTATTATTTTAATATTTTGTTTGTTATATTATTAACCCCTTAAGGACGGAGCCAAATGTACACAGTGTGAACGAAACAAAATGTAAACAAAACCTGGCATTTGCGCTACATGTCTGTCCAACCGTAATACACCTCTTTCATAGTAAATGCACCCACCCTTATTATATATCATTTTATTCAGGGGAAACAGGGCTTTCATTTAATATCAAATATTTAGCTATGAAATATAATTTAATATGAAAAAAATGGGAGAAAATAAGATTTTTTTTGATTTTTTTAGTTCTACATGACATTTTAACGGTCAGTGTCATAATACTGTTTGCTTTTACTGCAATAAAATACACATATTTGTATTCAGCAAAGTCTCACGTGTAAAACAGTACCCCCTATGTACAGGTTTTATGGCGTTTTGGGAAGTTACAGGGTCAAATATAGCACGTTACATTTGAAATTGAAATTCGCCAGATTGGTTACGTTGCCTTTGAGACTGTATAGTAGCCCGGGAATGAAATTTACACCCATAATGGCATACCATTTGCAATAGTAGACAACCCAAGGTATTGCAAATGGGGTATGTCCAGTCTTTTTTAGTAGCCATTTGGTCACAAACACTGGCCAAAGTTAGCGTTAGTATCTGTTTGTGTGAAAAATGCAAAAAAACGCCAATTTTGGCCAGTGTTTGTGACTAAGTGGCTACTAAAAAAGACTGGACATACCCTGTTTGCAATACCTTGGGTTGTCTACTATTGCAAATGGTATGCCATCATAGGGGTAATTTTCATTCTTGGGCTACCATAGGGTCTCAAAGGCAACGTAACCAATCTGGCAATTTTAATGTGAAAAAAATGAAACACAAGCCTTATATTTGACACTGTAACTTTTGAAAACACCATAAAACCTGTACATGAGGGGTACTGTTGTACTCGGGAGACTTCGCTGAACACAAATATTTGTGTTTCAAAACAGTAAAAAGTATTGCAGCAATAATATCATCCGTGTAAGTGCTGTTTGTGCGTGAAAAATGCAAAAAACTTCACTTTTACTGGCTATATCATTGTTGTAATACATTTTACTGTTTTGAAACACTAATATTTGTGTTCAGCGAAGTCTCCCGAGTAAAACAGTACCCCCAATTTACAGGTTTTATGGTGTCTTGGAAAGTTATAGGGTTAAATATAGTGCTAGCAAATTAAATTCCCTATACTTTCGGCATGGGTTGTCAGGCAGGTCCCGCTAATTGTAATTAATTAGGATACCTAATTATGTAAAAATATTACATAAATATATGTGTAGAATTAATATATGTATATATATACATATGTGTATATATACATATATATATATAATTTTTTTAAATATTTTTATTTATATATAGGTGTATATATTTAGTGATATATATGTATATATTTATGTATATAGATATATATTATTTCGTTCTACGTGTATTTTGATATAAATATATATATATTAATATCACAATACAGTTAGAACGAAATAACAAACATCTATATATTTTTTTATTATTTATTTTTAATTATTTTTTTTATTTTATTTTTTTACGTATTTACATTTTTTATATTATATATAAATATATATATATATAACAATAATTATATATATATATATTTAATCAGTATTAGTCTACGTGTAATTTGATAGTAATATATATATAAATAATTATATATATTAATATTTAAATACACTTCGTGTATGTGTAAATGTGTGTGTGTGTGTGTGTATGTGTATATATATACTTAGATCATATATATATATAATATATATGATCTAAGTATATTTTATATTTAACTGTAATTTATTTATTTTTTACTAATATTTTATTTATTTTTACAGGACAGGGGGCAGAGACAGTGTCAGCCAGTGATTTTACATCACTGGCTGACACACAGGATCAGTGATCACAGTGACTGCCTGTCACTGTGATCACCTCCTGCAGATTGGGTAATTGGCCACAGGGGGGAGTGCCTGGGTGGTACAAGCACTCCCCTCTTCCAATCTGCAGGGGGATCTGTGTGCCAGTTACATGTGTCAGCCAATAGGCTGACACATGTAACACTGATCGCAGTGACAGGCTGTCACTGCGATCAGAGCGCTCTGAGATCGCAGTGACAGCCTGTCACTGCGATCTCAGAAGGTGCAGATCGCGGTCACTGACCCCAGGGGGACTGCCTGGGGGGCCAGGTAAGTCCCCCGACCGCGATCTGCACGGGGAGAGCCGCTGGCCACGTGTGTCAGCCGATTTGAAATCGGCTGACACACGTTAAAAACTGATCGCAGTGATAGCCTGTCACTGCGATCAGTGACTGCAGATCGCGGTCACCGGCCACAGGGGGGGTTGCCTGGGGGGCCGGGCATCCCCCCCGACCGCGATCTGCAGCGGGCGAATAGCGCCGGCCACGTGGGCGGCCATTAAAGTGAGGGCGTACTATTACGCCCGCCGGCGTTTAGAGCCGGCTCCTGCAGGGCGTAATAGTACGCCCTGCGGATTTAAGGGGTTAATGTTTTATTTTTATTTTATTTTTATTTTTTTATATTATTAATATTTTATTATTATTTAAATTTGTATTTATTTTTATTCGTCCCCCCTCCCTGCTTGTTAGCTGGCTAGGGAGGGGGGCTTTCATTCCCTGGTGGTCCAGTGTATGGGCTGTGTAGGAGGGGGGCTGGCAGCGAGCTGTAACTTACCTTTCCTGCAGATCCTGTCAGCTCCCTTCTCCTCCGATCCGGTCAGCTCCCCTGTCAGCTCCCACTGTAAGTCTCGCGGTCTGAGTGCTGCGCGGAGTGTTGCCACGGTAACCCGTGGCAGCACTCTGACCCTGCGGCTCTCGCGAGACTTGCAGTGGAGCTGACAGGGGAGCTGACCGGACCGGAGGAGAAGGGAGCTGACAGGAGCTGCAGGAAAGGTAAGTTACAGCTCGCTGCCAGCCCCCAACAGGACCGCCAGGCTTGTAATAAGCCCGGCGGTCCTGGTTTGTATTATGGCAATGTAAGTTGCCATAATACAGACATTGACTCGAGTATAAGTTGAGTGGGGGTTCTTCAGCACAAAAAATGTGCTGAAAAACTCGACTTATACTCGAGTATATACGGTATATTATTTATTTGTTTATTTATAAAATATTTTACTAGGAAAGATACATTGAGATTTCTCTCGTTTTCAAGTATGTCCTGGGTCCACAAATCATTGCATTGATAGAAGAGGGTACAATTAAATACAAAAACAATTGTAATACACAAAATATACAACATTTAACATAGAACAGGTATGAAATATAAAATCAAACATGACAGGTGCATATGGAAAGTTTTACGAATCAACAATTGGTTGTGTTACACTGGGAGGTTTATTTACTAAACTGTGGTTTTGGAAATTATATTCACCAAATTGAGATCAAAATACATGCTGGAAAATCCCACTGGTCATGTTTTCAACTTGATTAATTTGGTCCAAATGTAACAAATGTTTTATATATTCTATTTTTAAACAAATATAAACTCCTGAGGTTTAATTTTGTTGTCCATTTACACACTAAAATTCTAAGGCTGTCATGTGACATTGTAAATAATCAGAATCCACTAATATATATTCTTGTACTGAACTCTCACAGCACCTAGAAATAGACTTGCAGGGATTATTCGTGGATAAACAAGAGATTTATCACTTCTTATGTTTTAATGGTTTAAAAGATCCAACTGGCCCCTGCATTCTGACCATTTTCCTTTTTCAAAGGTAAATATAGGATTTAGAGGTTTAACCCCTTAAGGACCAAACTTCTGGAATAAAAGGGAATCATGACATGTCACACATGTCATGTGTCCTTAAGGGGTTAAACAACAATAGCCTATGCAATGCTATTCCATCAGCCCCTTCCCCTGTGCATTTTAAACAGAGGCATTCATTTACCTCTGCCCCGTTGAATGACCTCTTACACAATCTTTACAGACCACAAGTTGTTTTATCATCAGAAAGAATGGGGGTGATAGAGGCATATCAAGATGCCTTGGATTAATTGGAAAACATAGAAAATGGAGGAGGGACATAGTCTTCTGGTTACTGACTGAAAATGTCACCTTACTGGTAGTTCAAGTACCCATTCGCCATGCTTATTATTCTTTGGATACTGTCCAGAATTAACTGAGGGATCCTTTCTGTAGCATAGCTAAAATGATATTGCTCAATTTCTCCAGTTTCTATGCCCAAGGATACTTTCCAAAGTCCAACTTTAAATGTGCTAGTGTTGCAAAACAGTATTATATGTAATACATTACATTATTTGAGGGGATGTACGTATTATTAGCCATAAACCCCTGTTGCTCATGGTATATTTATGCTAGCAGAGAACAGAGTGTTATGTATCACTAATTGTGAGTGGGTTGGGAAATTTTGTAGACCTCTGAATCACTCGTACCTGATAAACACAATGCAGATATATTTTATTTTTCCATAGCGTTCAAAGCCTTGCGTAAGGATATATTGTTCAGTTAAATTAAGCCTCAAGTCAACAAATAAGAAGACTAGCGACAGATGTTTTTTTTTACTTTCCAGCATTTACGGTAGACACAATGATTCTTGGAATCTAGAGAATTATATCAGGTGTTCCCATGCTCGGTGCCGTTCTTAATTGTAATTAATTTCTTTTGTCTGATCAAGTGGTTTATTTGAGGAAACAATTTGCCGTCAAAGGGATTTAGGAACAAAAGCTTATAAAGGTTCAAGTGTTACACTGCTCCCCATACTATTACAACAAACTATTACATCTATTGCATTTGCATTTATATTTTCAGAAAACAGTTAGTTGTATAGAATTAATGAACACTTTTGATTAATGCAGACCAAACTCGGTGTATTTAAAAAAATATTTAATACAGGTATATCCACAACATAAACGTTCACATTTCATTGTTTATATACAATCTTCTCTAACTTTTGTCCTTGCACATCCTTCCTTGTGTCGTATGTACTTGTTTCCAATACTATATATTTGATATTTGACCATATTTTAAGGTAATTTTTCTTAATAAAAGCATAGATTTGAATTATTGCAGAAGCTATCAATCACAACTTCAACCATAACTGGAGGCACATATGAAATTGCTAATCCTGCAGTAAGACTGAATACAATACACTCCAATAAATTCAGAAAATACTCATTAAGAGATATTTACTGTGCCAGCCAACATGGAAAACTAACAAGGGAACTGTACATTTTAGGTCAATATAGTAAAATTAGAAACATAACCATTTTTATATGTTGTTCTTTGATAATCCCTGTACTGCACTCTGCAATGGAATATCACAGGGTTCGTCCATACCGAATCCTACTGCCCTTTCCTAAGTAGCCAACTGACCATTAACCCTTTTTAAAAACTGACCAAGAGATCCTGGGATGTGCTGATTAAGCCTTTCACATATTTTAGAAGTAGTGGTCCTGGATTCCCTGGTCATAGTCACTTTCTGTTTTAGTACTCGACAATAATGCCATTTTTGTTTATTTCCTTCTAATCCAGATTTTAGCCCAGACTTTGTCACACGTGTTCGCGTTTTACCTACTACTATCTTTGTGCAAAGACCAGTACCTCCTGTGCATCTAAGTTTCAACATTAATATTGTACTAGCAGGAATGCAGTTTTTTATATTTTCTTATGCTCTCTTCTTAATGACTGACAATGCTGCTTTGCTGATAGTTCAAGTGTCCCGTCACCCTTCACATCATGATTTGGAACATGCAGATAATGAACTGAGGGATCCTTTGTCTAGAAAACATCATTACTAAAAAAATATATGTATCCTGTGAGTCTCTTACTCCTATATGTGTCAGTTAGCCTTTGATTAAAATTAACGGCTAACTTTAAATGAAATGTGTGACTTTTACATACATTGTGTCTTATTTTTACATTCTTACCAACACTGCAAAATGTGCTAGAACTATTGTAGTGTTGTAGAAGTATTGCACTCTATATTTGTAAATCAGATTGGTGTTGTCACTTGTTTTGATACGCTGGCATGTTGTTAATGAGGATCAGTCACACTGCACTTCCTGATTTTTGATCTCATATATTTCCCACAATGCCATGTGTGCACATTCACTTGGTGTTTTCATCCCCCAAATATAGGAAAAAGATTAATTTCTTTAGAATACCAGGCAACTACAAATGTAAATAAATTTAAAAAGAGGGTTTAAATAAATAGATAAAATGCACAAGTAATAGCTATCCGTTGATCACTTTAATTAAGTACCATGACTATTAAAGGGAGAGTGTCTTTTAAAGATTGTACTATGTGGTTTTGCCTCTACCACCACTGCTGAAAGTATGATCCATGACTTAGCAACTCTGCCTCGATGCACATTCCTTTTGTCTCTGTCATATTTTTTTTTACTATTATTTTGATAGAGTTGAAAAGTCCCTGTTCTGCTACTTCTTTGTTTTAACTGTCAATGTATCACTGCATTACCAACCATAATTATGTAGAATTATTATAAGAAGCTATGTTTTGGGGGGTATATGACAGATACATTCTTGTCAAGCTGCCATCACAGTTCCTTTAACTTTTAGATTGGATTTTCCAAACTAATAGCTCCATTCCTCAAGTGCAAGGCCTGCCAAAAAACAAATTGAAATATGCTTTGTGAGCGATAACAAGAGAAGAGCTATTATTTTCGGACGATATGGAGCACGCACAGGCCTGCTCCAAATTACATTACAAATAAAACTTTTACACAACTGTCCCGGGTGTCAGGAACCCTCGGAGGAATCCACATAAATCGACAGGATAGCAAAAAATAAATAAAAAGATACAGAATGTTTCACTATTACAGAAAAGAAACAGCTGCCCTTTATCTGTTTCAAGATTGTATCTGTTTGCTTTATTGATTCACGACATTGCACTCTGTGTTCTGTGAGTTTCTCCAGAAGAAAGAGTCGCAGGTCACCTTGAGGAGATACTCAGGATTCTAGAACTCCTGTCTGTCTGCACCCATGTTTATACAAACACAGAGTCTGAATTTTGATTTCTAGAACTTTCACTAAGCAAAGCTTGGATTTAAAGAGACACTCTAAATACCAAAACCACTGTCATTTAATGTTGTGCTTATGGTGCTATTAGTCTGGATGCTTTGAAAGGTTTGACAAAACTAGAGGATTAACAGCCTCCAAACCTCATCACTTGGGAAATGATAATGAGAAAGGTCAATTTTTTAAAACAGTTTTAGATGTCAACATGGCACTTTAATATGTTAAAATAGAGTCATTTAATATGTTAAAATAGAGTCATTTCTAAGCACTGATTATTTTTCAGAATAATAAATAACTGTTTTTCCTAATGTTAAATAACCGAATGGGTTAGTTAGGGTTAAATATCCAAAATAAAACCCATTGGGGCTTATTTAACTTGCCAGGAATGTGGGGAATTGCAAATTTAACACCAAAATGTAACAATCTTCCCAACCAAGATTTACAATTCTTTTGTCGTTTTTCAATAACTATCAGTATAATTTTTTTTATTTTATTATTAGTATTATTATTATATCAGGATTTTTAAAATTGAGTTTTCATAAGAAATACATGACAGTCAGTAACATAGAGTGTACTCAAGAATAAACTAGTGAGTGGATAGAAACAGAGGCTCATGGGTCTCCAACTTATTGGTAATAAAGTGGACCACGCAGGGTCTCCATGCATATTGCCATCAACCTTTAGAAACAGGGGCGGAATTTCGCACATATGGAATACCTCACAGTTTCCGAGTAAATTATTTGCTTACATATTATTGCATTTGATAGATACATCCTAAGTGTGAAGTTCTGGGACACCCACTTGGTCTAAGAGTGTGGAGATATTATATGTGTAGTTGTGTTATGCTTTTCTATCCTGGGATGGTCTAAGTCAGATATGCAGTATGTGTTTGTTTGTCGTTAGTAAAGCTTTTGTCGAGAGTGTAGTTCAGTGTGTGGGCTATCTCGAATGTGCTCTCCTTCTTTTTGGGTTGTCTCCCGTGCCCACTGTAGGTTTTTTTTCAGTGCTGTAGTTAGTAGTTATGTCTAGAGAAAGAGTGCGAAGCTGTCTAGATGAACGTAAAAAAAAAAAAAAGGAAAGTTACTTATAAGTAAAGTACAGAAGGAGGAGGGTGTAAGAGGTGTAGAGGTGTTGGGCCGGCGCGCGTGGGTTCTCCTGCTCTGCCTCAGCTAGTGGTTTCCTCTTCATTTTCTGTCACTTTTTGTGCTAGATAGATATACCATGGTACCAGTATAATGTAATTACAAAGAAACACCATATACGGTACCTTCCAACACAAGAAACTGTTGTGGTTTTATCCCAGAGACCATTTGTCCTGTGTTTTCAGTCCTGTTTTACCAATCAATGTTCATTGTTCTGTGCAATCAAATTTCCCTTGCTTCCCATTTTGTAGAAATAATACTAGCTGTCTTTGAATCCTCAGCCCCCACCCGTGTTGTAATATATAGTAAATTTTGCCAACCATGCAGTACTCCAGGAATTTTAGATGATCACAATATACATTTACTAAAAGCCGATGTGTTGCTGATGGGAGGTAGAATCTGGTTATTGCCACTCATAAATCTGCAGGAAGAAAGTTTTGTAGCTTTATTAACAAAGAAAAAGGTACATCATTTTTGGCTCAATGTAATGCAGTGTATTTATACTGGTGTCATTATAATGCCATTTGTGTGTTTATAAATGTTCAATCAGATGTTGTGGGAGTATGTGAGAGAGAGAGACAGGAGTGTAAGGAGTTACATTGTGAATGTGATTTACTGAAATAAGGACACTAGAAATTAATTGGAAAATTTAATTCACATTCACATTTTTGAATGTATTGTGATGATAGTAATACTGTAATTGTGCTTGTACAATTGTGTTTCTCAGTGTCAATTCTTTGAAGGCTTTAAATTCAATGTAGATGTCAGGGTTTTCTTTGCATTAAAGGTTGTAGTTTTACAAAACACACATTACAAGTGGCAGCCGCTATTATAGCAAGCATGTTTGTAATAAATGACATTTACTTGTAAGTTGAAAGCATCTGTATTCTGGATATCATAAAAACCTGGAATTGAAAAACTGTGCAAATAGAATTAATGCACTTCCTAGATAACCCACTTCTTTTCTGAGCCCCATCTCTAATGGGAAAGGGGTATATAGTTGATGTGGCAATAGAACACTATCTGTTATGTTAATGGTTTGCCTTTAGTTGACCTATGCTGATAATGGTTTTCTCCCAGTACTTTCTGGCAACAACTTAAAATTAGACTAAGCCAGGCTGACCTCAGCAAGATCTATGTGGAACTCAGCCAATAGTTAATTTATGAACTGACTCATTTTAGCTGTTAAACTTGTTAACTAATTTTCAGGTATTAGAGATTAGTACCACACAACGTTTGACATGTCATATAATTATTTACATTTAATTTTAATTATAACTTTTAGTTCAGCGGGTTTATGACATCAAAATTTTGATTTGAGCAGATAGGCAGCTAATATTTAATTAATAAACATCTTACAAGCCAACTTGTGCACAAATGAGTTTATAAATTAGCAGACAGGCATATTTATAGCACTCAAGGAATGTTAAAGATATGTGGAATTCACAGTTCTTTCTATTTCATTAGTGTAAATAAACTGTACAACCAACATACATAGATATATCTTCAGAGTTAATTGACTTTAGATGTACACAGAGCGCAATGAAATCATAACATGATAGCCGCATCATAGCATATAGGTTTTTTTGTGTTTATTTTTTTTAATATTTTAGTATGATTCACAAATTTTCCCTAACTCATAACGTTTCAAACACAAAAACAATAGTGATTTGACAGCCCGACATTAAACTTATGCATTCGGTTACAAATGAATTGTGATTTGTCCTAATTTTGGGCGATCGGTGACTTGTCCAAAATTCTGAACTTCAAAACTCTATGTTGATAGCTTTGCAGTTCTGTATGTCGTGCCGAAAAAACCCAAAAGATAATTGATGGTTAGGGGACAGTCACTAAATGTTGATTTCATTCACACAGTGGGATGTAATCAATAGAGGGGAAAAAAGGAGAGCAGCAAAAAAAATATATATTCTTTCTCCCCCTATTGATTTCTTCTTCTCACTTGCCCTGTGAACCAAACGGTGAAAAGATGTGCCTGCAAATTATATGCATAATGAGTATATTTGCAGAACACTGCTCAATTTTTATGCCTTTTTAGATCATCTGAATCATATTCCCCAAAATGCAGTAGGCATGAGCAATGGTAGTGGGGGAGGGGCAAGGGGGGAAAGAGGGGGCTTTAATATATCCAAAGGTAAAACTAAATGGAGGGAGGTTGCCACTAAATATTAGATTTTGTTTTTGTCAACATCATCCACTGGTAACTGTATTCTCCCCTCCATCCCCGCCATATATCATTCAAAGTTAATCTGGGAATTCTTTTGTTTCCCAGTCTCTGGTTTAGTATGATACCCAAGTGCCACAAATCTCACTTCTTTCCTTCTTGTGTTCTCCATTGAATAAGAGACATCTCCTGGAACTCACGACCCAGCTGAATTCTACCTACTACATTCAACCTACACCTACTACATTAAACACGTCATCTATTTTTTTATTAGCTGGCGGTAAGGTGGTAATGCAGTGCAAACACAATGCAACCTAGTATATGATCTCCAGTTTTGAAACATATTTTATTTCTGCTTACATAAAAGCTTTAGATATACACAATTAAGTATCAATTGAAAATAGTAGGCTTTTGGATATGGAGTGTTGATATTATAAAAAAATGAAGGGATGTATGGAATAATCATGAGTAGAGCAAACAGATTACAGTACAAGAAGAAAAATAGAAACAGTACATGATGAGGTAATACGGGAATTGGAGAGGAGGAACAGAGAAAAGGATGGGAATGTGATAGAGTTGACCGTGAGAAAATTTAACAAGTAGAACTGATCCACTGTTGGCGGAAATGTGGCTTAATGAGTTACTGTTGTTTCAAATATAAAGGGTTACTATAGGGTCAGGAACACAAACATGTATTCCTGACCCTATAGTGTTAAAACCACCATCTAGCCCCCCTGGGCCCCTAATGCCTCCATAAATATAGTAAATTCTTACTGTATTCAAGTCTGAAGCTGTAACTCTGCATGCTGTTAGACTCAGAAAAACAAGCTGTCTGCTGACATCACCAGAAGTGGTAGCCTGATCCAATCACAATGCTTCCCCATAGGATTGGCTGAGACTGACAAAGAGGCAGATCAGGGGCAGAGCCAGCGTGATTCAAACACAGCCCTGGCCAATCAGCATCTCCTCATAGAGATTAATTGAATCAATGCATCTCTATGAGGAAAGTTCAGTGTCTGCATGCAGAGGGAGGAGACACTGAATGTTTGGATGCATTTTAGGCAGCCATGACCCAGGAAGGATATCTAACAGCTATCTGAGGAGTGGCCAGTGAAGTTATCACTAGGCTGTAATGTAAACAGTGCATTTTCCCTGAAAAGACAGTGTTTACAGCAAAAAGCCTGAAGGTAATGATTCTACTCACCCGAACAAATTAAATAAGCTGTAGTTGTTCTGGTGACTATAGTGTCCCTTTAACCCCTTAAGGAGACATGCCATGTCTGACATGTCATGATTCCCTTTTATTCCAGAAGTTTGGTCCTTAAGGGGTTAAGCATCCAGGTTACACATTCAGGAAGAGATTGAAGGAATCCTGTAAATATGATTTAAAGGGACACTATAAGATCCAAAGCAACTTTAATTTAATGGAGTGGTTTTGGTGTATAGATCATGCCCTGCCCTCTAATTGCTTAATTTGCTGCCATTTAGGAGTAATTGACTTTGTTTATGCATCCCTATTACTGCACGGGATATACATAGGCTCCCTACACATCTCCTGGGAATAGAGATATCATAATTAAACTTGTTTCACAGTGTGTTTAATTTAGACTTTTTTTGACTGCAAGGATAGATATTGTACACAAGAAGTATATAGGGAGGTTTCAGAACATCTTGGATCTCCAACTGAGGCCAAAAGCCAAGACTATATTTAGGCGATTATTGGAGAATTGGTGAGGAAAGCAGCTGGCTGCTTTACTTGGAATTTGCAGTTGCTAGTTGGGGATTTTGGAATTTCACCTATTTTCAATAATGCTGTTTGTTAATGATATGTGATACTTAATACACAAAAATAACCACAGTAATTATACAGTCAGCAGATATTCATGCTAGCTAAGCTATTTTGAGACTTAAGTAAATCCCAGTGGTCAAAACTCCTGCAGTTTTAAGTTTTCATAGAGTATGGAAGAATAATAATTAGTCAGCATGTGCTCTTTACTTCTCTTTAGACTAAATTTATGTTTATTTGCATATTTTATTCAGACATCTACATAAAAATCGAAATGACATTAACATGTTTTTTTTTTTCATTTTGGTGTTGTTCACTGAACTCAGTCACAGTTTTCATGTTATGTTTCCTTCAGAATTAAAGGTACACTATAGTCACCCAAAACAACTTTAGCTTAATTAAGCAATTTTGGTGCATAGATTATGTCCTTGCAGTATCACTGCTCAATTCACTGCCATTTAGGAGTGAAAGCACTTTTGTTTCTGTTTATGCAGCCCTAGCCACATCTCCCCTGGCTGTGACGCACACAGCTTGCATGAAAAAAATGAAGTGGTTTAGGTTTCAACTAAAGGTTATTTACTTTAAAAGTTGTTAACTCCTGCTCTCTAATAAGAACTTTAATCACACACAGGAGGCTTCTGTAGGGTCTAGCTAGCTATTAACAGAGCAGGAGATAAGAAATTCTAAATTAAACTGAATTTGCAAAAAGGAAGTGTAAACATTGGATTTCTGTTTCCAATAAGTGTTTATGAAGGCTGTGTAAGACATACATGTGAAGATTGTGTGCTGCATAAACAAAGTGATTTAACTCTTAAATGGCAGAGAATTGAGCAGTGAGACTGCAGGGGTATGATCTATACACCAAAACTGCTTCATTAAGATAAACATGTTTTGATGGCTTTAGTGTCCCTTTAACCCCTTCAGGACGGGTGACGGACGAGGTCCGTCACACAGGGGAGACCCTTAACGACGGGTGACGGACCTCGTCCGTCACGCGGTAAAATTAACCCCGGATCGCCGCTATCGCGGCGATCGCGGGGTTAATGGTGCTCCCGGTATGCCTCTGCATTGGAGGCATACCGGGAGCACCCGGTCAAGCTGCCCAGCACATGTGCTCGCTCTGACCACAAGTCGGAGCGAGCACATGTGCTCTGAATACTTACCTACCGGCTCCCTGCACTTCCGGGTTCTGTGTGAAGTGCAGGGAGCCGGATCAGTGCTGATCCTGCCCCCTGCTGTAAAAAAAAAATAAAGTTAATTTAAAGTGTCCCCCCCTTACCCATTTTAATAAAAAATTAACCCCTTCCCTGCCAATTGATCACTGACTACAGTGATCAATTGGCAGGGATTACATTTTACTATGATCTGATTTTTTTTTTTAACCCCTGAGGGTTAATTCTTTTTTTTTTAACCCTCAGGGGTTAAATTAATTAAATTAATTAATTAAATTATTTTTAAATTATATATTTAGATAGCTGGGGTAGGTGGAAGTTAGTGGGGAATTGGGGGATTTGGCGTTAGGCTAACTAGGGGTTAACGTTAAAAAAAGTTTTAAAAGAAACTTTAAAAAGTTAAAAATTAAGCTTAAAAATGTTTTAATAACATTTAAGTAATAAAAAAAAAAAACACACTTTACCTAGTCCAAATAAAAATTAACCCCTTCCCTGCCAGTCGATCACTGCCTACAGCGATCAAATAGAGATCACAGTATTATACTGTGATCTAATTTTTTTTAACCCCTGAGGATTAACTTTTATTTATTTTTTTAACCCTCAGAGGTTCAATTTATTTAATTAATTTAAATATTTTATAACTATATATTTTGCTAGCTGGGGTGGGTGGGAGTTATGGGAAAATGGGGAATTTACTGTTAGTGCTGCGTACTGCTAGTTAGGGGTTAACAGTAAAAAAAATAGCTTAGAAAAATGTTAAATCTGTAAAAAAGTTTTAAGAAAGTTTAGGAAAGTTTAAAAAAATTTATAAGCAAAACAAAAGTTTAAAAACTAGTTTTTAAAAGTAAAAAGTTATAAAAAGTAAAAAAATACATTTTAAAAACGCTCATTACCACTACACCTGGAACAAACTAGAGAAAAAATTATCCCACGCCAAGGTTCAAAATATGCCTTTTGAATTACCCCAGGGTGTATTCTTTAATAAATAGTATGTGTTTGTGGGGAAGTTTCAATAACCAACCGTCTAAACTATTCCAAATTGGAACATGGACACAGCGTAAAACTTCAAAGTTAGAAAAAAACTGAATGGCTGCGTCTCAAATGCGCCCCTTCAACATCCACATATACCTGGCAAAGGTACATACGGGGGTATTGCTGTACTCAGCCGACATAGCTGAGCAACATATGAAGTATTATACAGTCATAGCACACATAAGGTTTGCAAAATATGCTGCGCAAACTCACTTTGTATGTCAAAAAGGCAGAAAAAATGCTTATTACCACTACACTTGGTACAAGCTAGCGGAAAAATGATCCCACACTAAGGTTCAAAATATGCCTTTTTAAATACCCTGGGATGTCTTCTTTAAGAAATGGTATGGCTTTATGGGGAATTTGGATTATATAGCCTGGTAAAATACTCTAAAATGGGACATAGGCACAGCATAAAAATTCAAAGTTTGAAAAAAACTGGAATGGCTGTGTCCCAAATGTGCCCCTCCGATGTCCACACATACCTGGCAAAGGTACATACGGGGGTATTGCTGTACTCAGCCGACATAGCTGAGCAACATATGAAGTATTATACAGTCGTAGCACACATAAGGTTTGCAAAATATACTGTGCAAACTCACTTTGTATGTCAAAAAGGCAGAAAAAATGCTTATTACCACTACATCTGGTACAAGCTAGCGGAAAAATGATCCCACGCTAAGGTTCAAACTATACCTTTTGAAACACCCTGGGGTGTCTACTTTAAGAAATGGTAGGCCTTTGTGGGGTAGATTGAATTTAAAACCTGCGAAGATGCTTGGAAATTGCACATAGGCCCAGCGTCAAAATTCAAAGTTTGGTAAAAACGGATATGGCTTGGTCTCCTATATGGCACTGTAGCTTCACAAAATAGTGACAAAGACATTCATTGGGGGTGTATTTTTACTCAAAAGACTTAGCTGAGCATAATTTGGGAGGTTTGAACTTAGTGGCACATATGAAATATACAAAACGCCCAGCAAAAATGCAATCCGTATGTAAAAAATGCACAAAATAATTTTTTACCACATACTTTGGCATATATTGGTGAAAAAATGGGGGTATGTTAAGGCACAATATGCACCTTATAAGATACCCTGGAGTGTCTACTTTTACAAATGGTAGGCCTTTGTGGGGGTTTTTTGAACAGTCAAACTGTTATAATACCCCAAATGGAAGCTAAGGCTCATTAAATCCATCTCTCAAAATTCTACTGTGAATACTGTAAAGGACAGGTCTCCTATATGGCACTGTAGCTTCACGAAATAGTGCCAAAGACATTCATATGGGGTGTCATTTTACTCAGAAGACTTAGCTGAGCATAATTTGGGGGTTTGAACTTAGTGGCACATATGAAATATACAAAACGCCCAGCAAAAATGCAATCCGTATGTAAAAAATGCACAAAATTTTTTTTTACCACATACTTTGGCATATATTGGTGAAAAAATGGGGGCATGTTAAGGCACAATATGCACCTTATAAGATACCCTGGAGTGTCTACTTTTACAAATGGTAGGCCTTTGTGGGGGTTTTTTGAACAGTCAAACTGTTATAATACCCCAAATGGAAGCTAAGGCTCATTAAATCCATCTCTCAAAATTCTACTGTGAATACTGAAAAGGACAGGTATCCTGTATGGCACTGTAACTTCACGAAATAGTGCAAAAGACATACAATGGGGGTGTCATTTTACTCAGCAGATGTAACTGAACACAAAATAAAACTTTGTACAGGAATAGCACACACCAACTTTACAAAATATACACGAGAATTTCTCTGTTATAAGTTTGTGTGCCAAAAACCAAAAAGAACACAATTTTACTCCAATATTTAGCAGAGGTTGGCGGTAATATGGCTACGTAGAAAGTGTCAAAACAACCTTAGGTAAATAGCCCGTGATGTCTACTTTATATAAATATATACTTTTGTGTGGCAATTTTGTTTTCTTTTATGGCTATTAAGCTTACAAGACAAACATACCAAATTCTAAAATCGCTCCACATTAAAAGTTTATTTTACTCCTTGTGCTTTGTGACCTGTAACTACCAAAAAAAACTTAAAATCCCAGACACATTATATATTCTGTAAATCAGAACAAATAAATAAATTTATTTTTAATTACTTTCCTTAACCTGCACTAATTATGCACACATTATTATTGCAAAAACTGTAAAAAAAAACAATATTTTTCATTTTTTTTGCATTTTTCTGTATTTTTTTTATAATAAGTAAGCATTTATATATATATATGTTATATCAAATTAAAGCCCTTTCTGTCCTTTAAAAAACAGTATATAATATGTGTCGGTGCAATAAATGAGAGAGATGCAAATTGCAGTTGAACGCAAACAGCAAGAAAATGCAAAAATTGCTTGTGTCATTAAGCGTAAGTCAAGCTTCTGAAGCTGTGTCCTTAAGGGGTTAAAGGGAAATGTTTACAGTTAATATGTCACATGTTATTCACTAAAGTGAGAATTTAAAGTGAAATTTAACACCAAAGTAGCCAAACTGAAAGTATATCTGAGTTAGAGAATGTTTCTACAGAATAACAGTTCAATTATTTTTACCTTAAATTTGAAATTCACCTTGAATTCTCACTTTAGTAAATAACCCTGTCAGTTGCATCTTTTAGTAGGACAACCCATTACTTTTCTATCGTTATATATTCTTTCAAGCAGAATTTAAAGAGTGTGTGTAAAACATGCTGCTGCAGGCATAGGCAACCTTCGACACTGCAGATGTTTTGGACTACACCTCCCATGATGCTTTGCCAGCATTATGTGTGGAAGAGCATTATGGGTGATGTGGTCCACAATATCTGGAGTGCCAAAGGTTGCCTATCCCTGCTCTACTGAGTCAATATTAAAATCAATTAGTCTTAAGTCATGAAAAAAACAAACTTTGAAAACACATGTGGTTCACATGTCTCCAAGAGATTAAAAACCATTACTATGCTGGGAACTCTTAGAGCAGCACAAATTTTATTAAAGACACGGAGGCTCCTATTATGCTTCTCTTTCTTTAATTCTCCCTCAGCAGCGAAGAGAGATATATGCAAAAGAGATAAAAAAGAACAAATAACATTAGCATATGACAGTGCTAACATAGGTATCCACCCCCTTCAGTATATAAGGTGTAGCACTCCATGCCTCTTCCTCTTTCTTCGCTGCTCCCTCAGAAGATAAGTACACTCTCACTTTTGCTATGGTGTGCTTTGGGATATTATTATTATTGTTATCTTGCTGATTTTTCACATTTCATTACTGCATGCTATATTATATTGAGACTGTGTTGCTTTAGCTTGTGTTGGGGACACTGTATGTACCCCTTTTTTCGCACTGTTTAGGCTGTGCCTTTACTTTACTTTAGTGTGTCTGGGGCTCTGTTGTGTCTGGGGCTTACTTGGGTTTAGCTGTGTCTTCCCTCCCTCCCGCCCCCCCCCCGGTTGGGGGCTCCTTTCCCGGTCACACTCGCTGCCCTTCTTCGCCGTCGGGGCTCATATGAGTCACCCGCGGCGTTTTCGGCACTATTTTGTTTCCGCCGGCCGGACCTACTTCTAGTCCGCGCGGCGATCCTCATCACCTTAGTTCGCCGTGCGCGAGCAACGCGCATGCGCGGTTACTCGCGCCGGCCATTTTTTTGGTTTTTCTGGTCGCCGGTTAAGGCGGCGGCCATCTTTTTTTCCCTGTGTGTCGGTATTACCCGCTCACACGCGGGAATTACTTTATCTGTGACCCTACCACTGCTTTAGGTCGGACATATCCTCCATCTCTCCCCTACTCTACCTGGGTTAATCAATCCTGGTATCCTATACCAGCCCTATCTCCCTATTTATTGTTTTATTATATTTTCATCTCACTTGCACTCTAATTCCCTGACCATGCAGTCTGATGAGAAATCCTCTGGCAAGTTTAGCACCTCTATGGTCATGACTGACCCTGACCTCCAGATTGACCCTGGGCTCATGGGCTCTGAAGAATTCCAATGCCTCCTGGACTCCACCATGTCCAAATCTATATCCAAGGCCATATCTTCAGCCATGGGAGCTATGTCCTCTACTATTTCGGACTCCATTACACAGGCACTTAAACAGGTACAACCCCCCTCTGCACCTACTTTGACCCATAACCCCCCTGAGGGGTTGATACCAGGGCGCAAAGTGCTAACCAAGCGCAGACATTCACAAGACCCCACCCCCACGCAGGTTGACCCTGCTCAGATTGACATGCCTCAGGCTGTCCATGATGGCGCGCAACAACCGCGCAGTAGAGCTTCTGGGCGAGCTACGGCTGCCAGAGACTGGAAACGGGCTAGAACCCAAGATATATTGTCTGACTCAGACGAGGAGGGGGAAGAGGGGTCAGACGTCCCGTACTCAGACCCATACGAGGACGAGCTCTCAGAGGGTGAAAGCCTCCAGGGGAAACAGTTCCCCTTAACGCCTACCCGTACCGCTGCTCAGTCAGGGGCACCCGAGGCGGAAACAAGCCACAACCCAAAAGAGGTTCCACTATTTGACCCTGACAACTTAAGACACCCACGCTCTGCGGAGTGGGAACCCTCTGAGCACATTGCCCGATACCTGGCCCTCAGAGTACGTAAGTCCCTCTCTCAGGAGGGCCGTAATAAGTTGAGAGCTGAATGCCCCCGACCCATAATTCCTGATGCTGTGGCAAAAACCCCAGAGGTAGACCCTCAGATAGCCCAGTTTCTAGCCAAGACCGGCTGGAAGTCTAAGAAGGGATTAGACTACTCCCTCCGAAACTGTCAGGACAAGTTCCTAGACACTCTGGGCCCTGTCACTAAGCTCTATGAACTGCTGGAAGCAGCTCAGTCGGGTGAGGCACCACTAGACTTTGAGGTGGCGTTTGGCTGGCTCCAACGCTTGGTCTGCATGATCGGCAATGCCAACACTGCCATGTCAACGGAACGCAGGAAGGCGATCCTGCTGAAAATTGAACCCAAGCTGGCTAGCATGGCCTCCACCGAGCCAGGGGCGGCGGCTAAAGGTCTGTTATTCGGCGAATCCTTCGTCAAAGACCTGGGCTCCTATGTAAAGACTTTTACGGCTCTGGATAAGGCCCAATCATCCATTAAAAAGGTCTTCCACCAAAAGGTTTTCGGTGGGGCCGGTAGAGGTAGGAGCCGTCTATCCGGCCGCAACCCCCGAGGTCTCTCCAAACCAGGCAGAGGCTCCTTTAACATACAGAGGCAAAACCAAGAACGTTCCTACACTCCGTTCTTCCCTTCTCGAGGAAGATCTTGGAATGCCCGTGGCGGCAGAGGAACGGCCCCAGGAAAACGCCCTTATGGTGAGTACGATTTTTCCACATTTTTCCCATATAAACGTGGGGGGCAGACTGGCTTTGTTTTCTCAGACTTGGGCCACTATCACGTCCGACAGCTGGGTGCTACAGACTGTAGAGGGTTACCATTTGGAGCTGACAGGCCTTCCTTTTCAGGTTTCCCTCCCACAAGTGCCACGCATGTCGCAGGCGCACCACGACCTCATCTCCACGGAGATAGAGTCCCTTCTCAGCAAAAATGCCATAGAGGAGATCCCTCTAGATACCCCAGGTTTTGTAAGCAACCTGTTCTTGGTGCCGAAGAAGGGCGGGGGTGTCCGCCCGGTGATCAACCTAAGACCCCTCAATGCCTTCATACAATACCGGCATTTCAAAATGGAGGGCATACACTGCCTCCGAGACCTCCTTCTCCCGGGAGATTGGATGGTGAAACTCGATCTGCAAGATGCATATCTCACGATCCCAATAACCCCATCACACAGGGACCTGCTACAATTCCGGTGGGGCACAAAGAAATGGCG
Organism: Pelobates cultripes; assembly: GCA_933207985.1. Classification (NCBI taxonomy): domain Eukaryota; kingdom Metazoa; phylum Chordata; class Amphibia; order Anura; family Pelobatidae; genus Pelobates; species Pelobates cultripes. The sequence goes on along the minus strand of OW240912.1, from coordinate 206,585,838 downwards.
CTTCTGCTGCCTTCCTTTCGGGCTATCCTCTGCTCCCTGGTGCTTTACAAAAATGCTGAAACCAGTGGTTGCATTCCTCAGGTTACACGGTATTCGTCTAATCATATACCTGGACGATATCCTCATACTGTCGGGGACACGATCCCTTCTGCTGTCACACCTATCGTGGACCCTTCACCTCCTGCAGAACCTCGGTTTCCTGGTGAACTGGGAGAAATCGGTATTACAACCCTCTCAGCAGATGGAATTCCTAGGATTCCGAGTAGACTCCATACAACAAACCCTGTGCCTCCCTTCGGACAAGATGTCCAACATAAAGAAGGAGATCAGGAGGATAAGGAACCGCCCAGACATTTCTCTAAGACAACTGGCTCGAGTGATCGGGTTACTAGCGGCCTCTATACAAGCGATCTTCCCGGGACCGCTCCACTACCGGGCACTACAACGCCTGAAGGCATCTTGCCTAAGGAAAGGGCAATCATACGATTCCAACATCACGCTGGACGAAGAATCCAAGGAGGAACTGGACTGGTGGTTAACACACATGGAAGCATGGAACGGACGGGCAATCTTCGGCTCCACTCCAGATATGATAATAGAGTCAGATGCGAGCTTACATGGCTGGGGCGCGCGCTGCGGCTCCATATCCACAGGAGGCAGATGGTCAGTAAACGAATCTTTCCTACACATAAACTCACTGGAACTACTGGCGGCCTCATTTGCCATCCGCAGCCTCACACCCAAGGGCATCTCTTGCTCAATCCTCCTCAAGTTGGACAACATCTCTGCAGTCAGGTACATAAACCATCTGGGGGGTACCAAGTCACGCATCCTGGCAGTCTTGGCTCGAGACTTCTGGCATTACTGTTTGCAAAACAATGTATCAGTGACCGCAGAACACATACCAGGTCTGGACAATTACACCGCGGACTGGAACTCCCGATACCTGAGAGACTTAGGGGACTGGAGACTCCAACCGAAAGTCTTCTCCAAGATAGCGCGCCTATGGGGCCCCTTGAGTGTGGATCTCTTTGCCTCCAGGCTGAACACACAACTTCCTCAATTTTTCAGTTGGCGACCAGACCCGGAAGCCTTGGCAACGGATGCCTTCCTGCAGGTCTGGACAGGGGGACGAGCTTACGCCTTTCCCCCGTTCAACCTGATCGCTCGGACTCTGGCCTACATTCGACGGTACAGAACCACGTTGGTCTTGATAACACCATGCTGGAGGTCTCAACCCTGGTTCCCCCACCTTCTGGAAATGGCGATCGATTTTCCGCGGTTACTACCGGATCAAACGTCCCTGTTGACCAACCCGGACGGGGAGAACCACGACCTGATAGAACGGGGAATCCTTCGTCTCATGGCATGGCTCCTTTCCGGGGACCCTGGGAAATCACGGAGGTTTCGAGAACAACTACCCAACTCTTGGCGAATGCCTGGGCACCAGGAACAAGACGCGCATATGCTACGGCATGGAGAGCTTGGTCCGATTGGTGCTTGGAAAAATCAGTGGATCCCATATCAGCTCCTGTAAAGACGGTACTCGACTTCCTTACTCAATTGTTCGAATCGGGCAAGGCATTCCGTACAGTCAATATGTACAGATCTGCTATCTCAGCGGGTCATGATCCTGTGGACGGAATCCCCCTCGGACAGAACCCCCTGATATGTCGCCTACTCAAAGGTATACGTTTCTCACGTCCACCAAAATCCAGATACGGATCCTTTTGGGATGTCAACATAGTGTTCAAATTCCTGGAAGCATGGCCCGACAATGCGGCGCTGTCATTTAAACAGTTGTCTGCGAAACTACTCATGATTTTATGCTTATTATCTTGTAAAAGGGTATCAGATGTAAGAGCCTTGGACTGGCTGGCCCGCACATTCACTCCGGAAGGTGTGTCTTTTGATATTTCTCGGAGAACTAAATCAGCTACTAAGCAGGTCTTCTACCCACGCCTTCCAAACCAACCGAATCTGTGCCCGATACAATGCTTAAAGGAATACGAAGCCCGTACTTTCCCCCTACGACCATCTAACGACGGCCCTTTGTTTATTGCACTAAATAAACCGCACCTACCAGTATCTACACCTACTCTCGCCCGTTGGGCCAGATGGTTACTAGCTTCGGCCGGGATAGATGTTACTATTTTTTCGGCCCACTCGGTCAGAGGAGCTATGGCCTCTAAAGCATCGACAGTTGGTTGTCGATTAGAGGACATCCTGAGGGCCGCAGACTGGTCTACAGAATCCACATTCCGGAACTTCTATTTTAAACCTATCCAACATTTCTCGGAAAGAGTCATTGCTCAGTTTTGAAAGAGCATAATAGGAGCCTCCGTGTCTTTAATAAAATTCCTAGATTTTACTATTTACATGACGTAAAGTCATGATTTTATTAAAGACACGGAGGCGAGTATTATTCCCTCCCGCCCTCCCTGGGTGGAGGATTCGGATTTCACTGGGATACCAATCACAGATCAGGTGAGTTCCTACGACCTAATTACCCTAGAGAAAAAGGGTTCACATACGCCACTCAGGTAAGTGGCTTTGTGCTTAGTAGACTTATCTTGCTATATCTTAGGTTATGACATGACTGCGTTTGTTCAAGTTGGTTATATATACGTGGGGATGCATGATACATCCAGTTACCAACCAGATATTACCATATTTCTCCTCTCTCTTTTAGCCTGATTTACACTACAAAGGTGGTAAAGTCCTGATGCAAGACGTTACGGCAAAAACTCAAGGACTGGACATTCATCCATCGCCCACTGTTCCTGTTCGGGTCAAGTTTATAGTTCGTTTATGGATCTAGTTTTCGGATCGCAGAAGAAAGAGGAAGAGGCATGGAGTGCTACACCTTATATACTGAAGGGGGTGGATACCTATGTTAGCACTGTCATATGCTAATGTTATTTGTTCTTTTTTATCTCTTTTGCATATATCTCTCTTCGCTGCTGAGGGAGAATTAAAGAAAGAGAAGCATAATACTCGCCTCCGTGTCTTTAATAAAATCATGACTTTACGTCATGTAAATAGTAAAATCTAGGAATTGAAATGCTTATAACAATACTATTCATTGTAAACAAATGTATTATTAATTCAATCTTTAACAGTGCAATCCATGTTATTATTTTATTTAGGTTTTTTATAATGGAGCATTGTAAAATAACTATGTATTAATATTTTTATTATAGAATTAACAGTATTTAACAGCAAAAAGCTTTGAAGAAAGCTGTACTTTTTAAAGTCAAAGACTTCTCTCGACTTAAAGGAATGGTCTTTTTTTTTTATTTTCAAAAGCTTGTTGCTCCAACATACTGTTAGTCGAGTAAAAATAATTTCTGTATGCTGCAATACTTATATTTCTGCATCTCCATCACTGACCTAACATGACTACTCCAAATTACATTATTTTATTGTCACAGTTTACAAAAACAAGGAAAAGGGAAATGATGCTATGCAGAGAAGAACATATTTGTAACGGATCACCTGGCACCCCGACTGGGTACCTCAGTTGAAGGATGCTCCTAGCGCTTCCTGAGGGCTCCAAGCACTCCAGCTGACATCATAATCACCGTAGACTCCTCCAGAGAGCAAGGCAGGACCAAGCTCTTACAAGAGTTTAGTAGTGATTTAGCAAGGGAGTATGTCAAGCATAGCAATCCCTTGTAGCAGATTCCCCCAATAAGAGACAGGACTCGGACTGAGGGTGAAGTAGAACTCAACTTTTTTTCAAACACTCTGCTTTTATGCCCATTCTACAAACATAGTACTGCCCACAGGGTTTTGAAGTACAACCAATCAATACATACAATACAATCAGACACTCCCACACAAAATCCTCCCCTCTGCTGATATAATTACTGAACACAATGGACTAATGTAATTATCACAGGCAGGAAAATACACAGTTTTGCACAATATTTATGACTCCAAAAGTATACATCACATTCACATAAAACTTACATTTTCAGAATCAGCATACTCCAAATATAAACATACTCATACAGACAATTCCTTCCATTGGTTTAAATGTTAGTTCAAAGTCCTTTGTGACCACTGAAGCATGGCTTTCCAGCCAAAACCAGTTCCACAGAGTCCTCTATGCTGGAGATAATTGGCTTAACTGGGTGTGGTAAGCCAACTATCTCCAGGTACAGAAAATGTCTCTATTCACAACAACAGCAAAAATACACAAAAATACATAATTCCTATCAGACTGAACAGAACCCCCACATTCAACCTATCCCCAGATGGATTGGATCTGAGCGCTCAATATAGCCAAACAGCGCTCAGTTCCCACAAACACAGTCAAATCGCCATTGGGTTTAAGTTTAGCATGAGCTGATGAGAGGGTCCATAGTCATGAGGCAGGAGGCTGGCAATCAGGCTTCTCCATAACCCAGTGGCGAGGTTAGTTTCGCAACAATGTTTCTGAAATACCTTTATAAATTAAGTAGCCATTTAATATACTAAGACTCAGTACACACTGCATCCTATTTCATCTATTGATTTCAAGGGGAGATATTGCATAGAAAGAACCTCCATCCGTCTAAGTACAGCAAAGAAATAAAAATAATTTTAATCAGCTTAGAAATCAATGTTAACTAGAGCTTGAGATCAATCTCCAGTGTTTTATGTGTCACAATATCGGGCCACCTCCCACTACATCCTTGTGTAGCCTATTCGGCGAATATCACTTGATTGCTCCAGGACCTGCAAGGTTCATTTGTCTAAATTGTCAGGCATGGTTGCCACCTAGAATGTTGAGTCAAACAACTTGTTCAAGAACGTGAAATAAAATTACTCAGTTTAGTTACTGAACGCTCCCTCCAAATGTTACTTAAGGACAATTTTCTAGTGTTTAGTCAGGCAGAGATACAATTTAACAATCAATTATGTGTTTTTCTAACAACAGTGTTTTTTTTTTTTTGCTTGTTATGGTTTTATTATGCAAGCACACAGAGGCCCTTATTTATAGACCTTCACCTTTTGTTAGCCACATCCTGAGAGGTATTTACATATTCAGCAGTCCTTAGTTCACGGTTCTCTTTTTTTTTCTTCTTTTTTTTTTTTATCATACTGCGTTTCTCTTATTAATCCATGTCACAATAACCACTGAAACCAACACTATATTGATGCATGACTAATCTTCACTTGATTTGCAAAAAACAAAACAAAGGAACATCAGGGAGCATGCTTACATCTTAACCTATTTTATATTCATAGTTACACATAATTCTATTATGCCAAGAGTCTGAGAATATTGATGGACTAATAAACTCTCTCAGGCACCAGTGAAAAGCGGACCCAATATTTACAAGTGATCTATAGTCAGCAGAAATTTGCTACAAGCTGTGATGTTTTTCCGTGTTTAAAAATCTTCTGTGGATTTACTACCTAAAAATTTTCACCTTAACTTACATTTCCATTATATATTCTCTGAGCACAAAGGTGCCAGGGAAGCGAGATCTTTACTTTCACTGGTACAGTTCTGTGCTGTGCTATCTTGCGTTCCTACTGCACCCTTCAGATAATGCACTAATATGATGTCATATCCTAGCGCTGTCAATAACCAGTCCACACAGAGAGGAGAAATGCTACTTTTACTGTAATATTCTCTCCTGCATTACTTACAAGGTAATTCACTACAATGAGAATTCAGTATGCATTAAAAGTGTATTTCAGATTTAAGGCCAGAGTAGCCAAACTGTAAGTATAGTCGACTTAGAGAACTTTTCCAGTTCAGCTATTTTGACCTTAAATTTACAATTCACATTAGTGAATAACCCTGAATGTCTTTATTAAGGTTACTTTGCTGCAGAATAACCATGTTGCTCGGAGCAGTACAGGTTTGGCTAAACTGGAGCTATGTGAATATTTATGAAAATAAATAAATAAATGAAAAAAAACTTCCAGCTTTTAGCATATTGTGTACCTAGTCATATCAGCCGGTTACTATATTTGGTTATGTATTCTAACAAACAGAACATTTCTTCCCAGATATGTCAAACAATTAATTTGTGCTACAAAACTGTCTACTTTTCCTCTTACGCTGGTTTTAATATAATATTACATTTTAGGATTGCAATGTGAATACATTTCATGGATTTCTAAATGTAACTCTTAAAAGGTTATTCAAAAAAGCAAAACAGTGTTTTAATCAAACACTGTTGTTGAGTGGATTAACCCTTGCTAGCATGGTCTGCTCCCTCCAAAAAAAGTTATAAAGAAATTAAGCAGAAAACTTAAATGTGATCCTGCAGCAATGCAGCCCAATCCCCCTCTGTTGACTCGTGGCCCGAAGGACATGTTGCTAGCTTTCGATGTTTGCTGATGACAAATGCCCAATGTGCCTTGATTTAATATTACCCAGTCTAGAACCCTTGCTCCAGGCTGCTAATGATGCTGCCGGAGATTAAGTTACATGTCTGGCAGCAATGTGCATTTTCTCTGTATGTGCGGCATTCCAAATTGAAATGCTGGGCATACTGGTTCAAAACACCATAGCCACTTCACATCACTGTAGTGGTGATTGTGCTTGGAGTTACCTTTTAGCTCAGGAGTGCCCAAAAGGTAGATCCCCAGATGTTGTAGAACTACAACTCCCATCATGCCTTGCATTCTTAAGGAATGCTTTAGAATACCAAAGCATCATGGAAGCTATAGTTTAAAAACATCTAGGGATCTACCTTCTGGACAGCCCTGCTTTAGCTCATGATGGGCACAAGTCATGACTATTCAATGAAAGGATAGATGCACCTATCTCATTTCAGTTTTTAATTTATGGAGAACAAGCAAACTAATGCAATACTGGTACTGTCCGGTAGCATACAAAAGCGGAGCTGCAGTACTGGGTTTCTTGGCTGCTTCAGTAGTTATTCATAAATTAGAGAGAGAGGGTAAATCCTTTTTTTTTTCTCCTTAGAATTCTTTTATGATTATTCTATTGAGAATGGAGAGAAAAATAGATGCCATGGGAATAGATACACTGTTTGCACAGGAACCACATTCCGATTCCATTCACTGCTGTACTATAGTCTAGCTCAGGGGTAGGCAACCTTTTAGCAGCACTGTGCCGATATAGGATTGTGATGTCCCATAGCATGCCAGTCCTATTTTTTTAAATTGAGGTGTGTATGCGGCCATATTCTGCTTGTGTTATTTTTACTGCAGTTGCTTTGCATCGTTGTATTTGTGCATATATAAGCTATTATATTGTATATGTTCATTAGTAGTTTATGGTATTTTGTATGATACATATGAATGTGGGCTGTGTATGAGGGCTGCTTGTGGAATTGTGTGTGGATGGATATGTCACATATTGTGTTTTGTGGTGTGTGTATGTGTGTGGGGGCTGTTTGGGGTATTGCATGTGAGAGGCTGCATGTGGGGTTGTGTGCATGTATGTGGATTGTTAGCGGGTTACGTTTGTGCAGATTGTGTGTATGTTTGTGTGTGGGCTGTTCTTCATTTCTGTGTTATGAATGTAAATTAGTGATAGTAAAATGTCTATTTACTGTGTATACCTGTATTCAATATCTACTCAAAATGGCTGCTAGAGCACCCCCTCCCACCGACTAACTACCTTGTGTAACAAGATGGCTCCTACATCCGGAGTAAAATCCCGGGATGATGGTGACATCACGCCTTGTAGGATGTGCATTAGATAAAACACTTAACACCTAACCAATTAAAGATGTATTCTTTCTGTTATCTACATTTTTTGCATATGATGTATTTTTGCCTTTATAAGGGGCTTACCACCCCCTGAGTAAACATTCCAAAGTTTTTCATTAACCTGATACCTGTGTCTCAGTGTGATTTACTTCAGAGCGTGCACGCATTTATTTTAACAATTTGGAAAGGAACAGATACTCAGATAAACACTTGGTTTGATCCACAATATCTGTGTATATCTAGCAGTATGGTTGGCTTCCCTGGGTTCCAGTGGGGACCAGGCTGGCCTTGTACAGGTCAAAGACAGGAGCTGCAACAACAGCTCTACTACGGTGTGGATTCCCATTCACAAGTGCTTGGAGGAAGTGATCTGAGATCATTTCCTCTATGTGCTGCAATGCTTAAATTGAGGATTGTCCTTCACCATCTTTTCGTATTAGCAGATATTGGAAGTTTTACTGGGACTCCTGATAGGCCAGAGCCTGTTTGGCTCTAGCAGCCTTGAGTGCCGTGCAAAGACACCTTGAGTGCCGTGCATGGCACTAGTGCCGTAGGTTGCCTACCCCTGCTCTAGCTCTTCAGGAATGCACCTATTTATGGTCATTTCCAGAGAACTACTAGATTTCCCAAAGAGAATTCAGTTGCGTTGTGCTTTCCCCCACAAAGAAAGAACAGACAGTATTTAATGTAAATGTTTGCATTATGAATGAGGATTATTGATCTGTAGATCTATTGAACTCCACCGTATAGAGTGAACAGTGACTATATTGATCATATTTCATTTTAGTAAAAGGTACTTCCATTGTTTAAAAAACTCGTCACCTCCGCCTTGTAAGTGACAAAGCATTAAGCACTAAAAGGATATACTATATTCAAAAGTTTACCCATTCAATATTTCAAATACTTTGATATATCCTTCTACTTTTTAATATCTTATGGCAGGGACTGGCAACCTTCGGCACTGCAGATGTTTTGGACTACACCTCCCATGATGCTTTGGCTGTAAGAGCTTTGTGGGAGATGCAGTCCACAACATCTGGAGTGCCGAATGTTGCCTACCCCTGTCCCATAGTATATATTTATAACATAAATCCAATATTACCAAAAATCTAAACATTTTATGAAAAATGTGTAACTCTATACACTACTGGCTACACTCATAATTAGCTAGATATCGTGTGTTGTCAAGTATTATAGCATCATCATGAAATAATTCATAGTGTTAGAGATTTTAGCAAATTACAGTTATAGTCTATTAATTAGCTTGTTGTTTTCATTTCTGCAGTTGATATTGGTTTTCAGATATGGCAGAGTTGTGTAATTATGAATGCTACATGGTCTGTACAGCTTAATGCAAAAAGCAGTATGCAAGGGTCACAGACTAATTTTTGGATGATAATAAATGTTTTTAAATGATTATAAGTCTTCAAAGTGTGACAGGAAAAAAGAAATCACACCGTTTGCCTTATACGCTTAATTTTTAATATCTCACTTAATTGTTGATAAATGAATCATCTTAATCTTGTGAAGTTCATAAACAGGCAAATTATACCCAACATTTTCTACACAATTAAACTCTGGTCTCTTTCCAGATGAATGAGACATACTTCTAAATGTAGCGTCACTAACTGCTCAGCATAAATTCAGAAGATAGGGCTTAATATTATCCCTTTAATTTGTAAAGCAGACACTTATTTAAAGGAGCTACACAAAGCCTTAAGCCATTGTTCATTTTTACTTCTGTTTGCCGTTTACCATTTTGCAGAACCTGAGTTTAAAGTCACGTCGTGGACACCTTTTATGTACTGGTTGTTTTATAGTGTACATTAGATTTTTCTTGAGCTGAAATAAATCAGCGATAAAGTGAAAGTAAGTTGCTGTTCTCATTTAAATTGTTTTTACTCCGCTTAAGATTCATTGAAATAAAGAGCCTCTTTCACTGGAAGTTGTTTACTTACGGTAATAAATCTTTAACTACAATTTCAGCACTAGGTCCTTTTCATTAAAAAAAAAAAAAATTAGGCCCAAGGTTTATTTTTAGAATAGGTTGCATCATTGCCACAAACATTTTTTTACACAGGATGTGTTTTGGTTGATGTTCATCGAAGTATGAACATATAAATGACATACATTTACTGCAATTTATTTTATCATCATTCATTTATTATTTGCAGAAGCATTGTGGGTAGAATTTACTAAAGGATGCAATACATCTTGCTTTGCAATACTTCATACAGTAAATATAACTGACCAAAGCACAGTACTTATAGGTGTTTGTAAGCAAATTGCTGCCTGTGAAGTGATTGCAGATTCCTAAAATACATATTGAGCACAATGTCAGACAACTTTATCTTCATAGCGTGTTGCAAGCCGTATCTATGCCCTGCCTATATATATAGACATTGCACTGTCATCGTTTCCCTCTGGATTACATCCGTATATAAATCTCTTTATATAGCTGAAATGGTTCTCATTTGACTGAGGCCCAAAACTGTAAAGGAAGTATTTCCTGTTTTTTTTTATTTTATTTTTTTAATCATTTTATTTAGCATTGATATGTAAAGCAAAATGATGCTGTTATTATAAATACATATTGTTGATATTGAAGGGCCTAAAGTGCCACAATAAATGTTTATACATTGTGGTAAAAAAAATAAAAATAGTAATATCACATTTCAATCTACCTGCTTACTAATTATCCAAAAGAAAAATGCCCAGCACACATCAGTAAATGAAAATAACTCTAGAACTAATGAGGACACCACAGCAAGCTGAACAGAGCTTTGAGAGATAGGTGGCTCTCCAGTTCAAAGTGAATAAGTAATAATAAATAATAATAATGGGTACTGATCAATCATGTGATCAATTCATGAACTACAACAAAGGTCAATAAATAAGATTACAAAATTCCATGTTGCTTAGCAACATCTGCATAAAGCACCATGTTTCACAGCAACCACCATGTCAATTTTAACAAAAAACATATCACTAGGTGGAAACATTGTCTAGCATGCATTGGGGACCTCAATAAATCTAAAGTGCGTTTCACTTATTGATGTGTGCTGGGCATATTGTTTTGGGTTTTATGCTAACTGGTTGTGGAGCCAGAGTCAATTTTTGCACCTTTGGGGGGAGTGAGTATATTTGAATTTATTTGGCTTACTTAGACACAAGTCGGCATATCTGACTATTCAATTACTTCTGTTTTATTATTATTATTATTAATATTATTATTTTTATTATTTTCAAAGTGCCAACAAATTTGATGTATAATAGGTGGACTAACATACATGCATTTGCAACAAGACAAGTTGGATGCACATCACTTTGTGATGAAAGTGAAACGCTTTAAACATGTTCCATTGAGTAGAATGTTCCAAATATCACACACAGTTGAAGAAGTGGAAATAGCAGCATAACCACTACAGCTTATTGTAATGGGACGATGTAGCCTTATCACTTTTTTAATGTGCTTTGACATCAAGTGAAAGACTTGCCAAGGCTAACCTTTATGAATTCAATGGCACTGTGATTGCGCCATGTCCACATAACTAAAACAACCATTACTTCACCCAATAGAGACCTGTGCGATATGCATAGGCGTGCGCACGGGGTGTTCCGAGTGTGCCTAGGCACACCCTACTCCCCGCGGCACGCGCTATGTGCCTCCCTCCGTGGGCCGGTGAGGGAGATCAAAGATCTCCCTCACCAACCCACAGGCAGGGAGGGAGGAGAGGACCCGGGGAGCTCTTGCCAGCAGCTCCGCCGGGTTTCTCTCGCGCGGTCGGAGCATTGCCACAGGGGGCTAGAGTTCACTCTCCACTGGACCACCAGGGAAGGCAGGATCACGGTCCCCCCTCCCTACATGAGGTAAGAAGGGAGGGGGGATATTAACTAAACGGCCCCCACACATTACACACAATCATACAGCACACACATACATCACCCTTGCACACACAGCACACACACACTAACAGCACCCTCACACTAACAACACCCTTACACACACAGCATCCTCACACATACACACACACAGCACACCATAGGCGTGCACAGCCTATTGTATAAGGGTGTGCACCCTAAAGCAGAAACACACACGCCGCGTATATATATATATATTTATATATATATATATATATATATATATATATACACATATATACATATACACATACATACACACACGCACACTGCTGTGTGTGTGAGGGTGCTGTGTGTAGGTGTTGTGTGTGTGGGCGCTGTGTGTGAAGGTGCTGTGTGTGTGTGCGGGCGCTGTGTGTGTGGGCGCTGTGTGTGTGGGCGCGCTGTGTGTGTGTAAAGGTGCTGTGTGTGTAAGGGTGATGGTAGTGTGTGCTGTGTGTGTTTATGTGTAAGGGTGCTGTTAGTGTATGGGTGAGGGTGCTGTGCGTGTAAGGGTGCTGTGTGTGTGTAAGGGTGCTGTGTGTGTGAGGGTGATGTTAGTGTGTGTATGTGTAAGGGTGCTGTGTGTGTAAGGTTGCTGTGTGTGTGTAAGGGTGCTGTGTGAGGGTGATGTTAGTGTGTGTATGTGTAAGGGTGCTGTGTGTGTAAGGTTGTTGTTAGTGTGTGCTGTGTGTGTAAGGGTGCTGTGTGTGTGAGGGTGCTGTGTGTAAGGGTGCTGTTAGTGTGTGCTATTAGTGTGTGTGTGTGTAAGGGTGTTGTTAGTGTGTGCTGTGTTTGTGTAAGGGTGCTGTGTGTGAGGGTGCTGTGTGTAAGGGTGCTGTTAGTGTATGTATATGTAAGGTTCTGTGTGTGAAAGGGTGCTGTGTTTGTAAGGGTACTGTTAGTGTGTGCTGTGTGTATATGTGTGAGGGTGCTGTGTGTGTAAGGGTGTTGTTAGTGTGAGGGTGATGTTAGTGTGTGTATGTGTAAGGGTGCTGTGTGTGTAAGGGTGCTGTTAGTGTGTGCTGTGTGTGTAAGGGTGCTGTGTGTGTGAGGGTGCTGTGTGTAAGGGTGCTGTTAGTGTGTGCTGTGTGTGTGTATGTGTGAGGGTGCTGTGTGTGTGTAAGGGTGTTGTTAGTGTGAGGGTGATGTTAGTGTGTGTATGTGTAAGGGTGCTGTGTGTGTAGGGGTGCTGTTAGTGTGTACTGTGTGTGTGTGTAAGGGTGCTGTGTGTGAGGGTGCTGTGTGTAAGGGTGCTGTTAGTGTGAGGGTGCTGTTAGTGTGTGTGTAAGGGTGTTGTTAGTTCGTGCTGTGTGTGTAAGGGTGCTGTGTGTGTGAGGGTGCTGTGTGTGTGAGGGTGCTGTGTGTAAGGGTGCTGTTAGTGTGTGTGTGTAAGGGTACTGTGTGTGTAAGGGTGCTGTGTGTGCAAGGGTGCTGTTAGTGTGTGCTGTGTGTATGTGTGAGGGTGCTGTGTGTGTAAGGGTGTTGTTAGTGTGAGGGTGCTGTTAGTGTGAGGGTGCTGTTAGTGTGTGTGTGTAAGGGTGTTGTTAGTGTGTGCTGTGTTTGTGTAAGGGTGCTGTGTGTAAGGGTGATGTTAGTGTATGTATGTGTAAGGTTCTGTGTGTAAAAGGGTGCTGTGTGTTTGTAAGGGTGCTGTTAGTGTGTGCTGTGTGTATATGTGTGAGGGTGCTGTGTGTGTACGGGTGTTGTTAGTGTGAGGGTGATGTTAGTGTGTGTATGTGTAAGGGTGCTGTGTGTGTAAGGGTGCTGTTAGTGTGTGCTGTGTGTGTGTAAGGGTGCTGTGTGTGTGAGGGTGCTGTGTGTGAGGGTGCTGTTAGTGTGTGCTGTGTGTGTATGTGTGGGGTGCTGTGTGTGTGTGTAAGGGTTGTTAGTGTGAGGGTGATGTTAGTGTGTGTATGTGTAAGGGTGCTGTGTGTGTAGGGGTGCTGTTAGTGTGTGCTGTGTGTGTGTAAGGGTGCTGTGTGTGAGGGTGCTGTGTGTAAGGGTGCTGTTAGTGTGAGGGTGCTGTTAGTGTGTGTGTGTAAGAGTGTTGTTAGTGCGTGCTGTGTGTGTGTAAGGGTGCTGTGTGTGTGAGGGTGCTGTGTATAAGGGTGCTGTTAGTGTGTGTGTGTAAGGGTACTGTGTGTGTAAGGGTACTGTGTGTGCAAGGGTGCTGTTAGTGTGTGCTGTGTGTTTGTATGTGTGAGGGTGCTGTGTGTAAGGGTGCTGTTAGTGTGTGTATGTGTAAGGGTGCTCTGTGTGTAAGGGTGCTGTGTGTGTAAGGGTGCTGTTAGTGTGTGCTGTGTGTCTGTGAGGGTGCTGTGTGTGAGGGTGCTCTGTGTAAGGGTGTGGCTAGTGTTTGCTGTCTGTGTGTGTGTATGTGTGAGGTTGCTGTGTGTGTAAGGGTGTTGTTAGTGTGAGGGTGCTGTTAATGTGTGCGTGTAAGGGTGTTGTTAGTGTGTGCTGTGTGTGTGAGGGTGCTGTGTGTAAGGGTACTATTAGTGTGTGTATGTGTAAGGGTGCTGTGTGTGTAAGGGTGCTGTGTGTGTAAGGGTGCTGTTAGTGTGTGCTGTGTGTGTGTATTTGTGAGGGTGCTGTATGTGTAAGGGTGTTGTTAGTGTGAGGGTGCTGTTAGTGTGTGTGTAAGGGTGTTGTTAGTGCATGCTGTTTGTGTGTAAGGGTGCTGTGTGTGTGAGGGTGCTGTGTGTAAGGGTGCTGTTAGTGTGTGTGTGTAAGGGTACTGTGTGTGTAAGGGTGCTGTGTGTGCAAGGGTGCTGTTGTGTGTGCTGTGTGTGTGTATGTGTGAGAGTGCTGTGTGTGTAAGGGTGTTGTTAGTGTGAGGGTGCTGTTAGTGTGTGTGTGTGTAAGGGTGTTGTTAGTGTGTGCTGTGTTTGTGTAAGGGTGCTGTGTGTTAGGGTGATGTTAGTGTATGTATGTGTAAGGTTCTGTGTGTGAAAGGGTGCTGTGTTTGTAAGGGTGCTGTTAGTGTGTGCTGTGTGTATATGTGTGAGGGTGCTGTGTGTGTAAGGGTGTTGTTAGTGTGAGGGTGATGTTAGTGTGTGTGTGTAAGGGTGTGTGTGTGTAAGGGTGCTGTTAGTGTGTGCTGTGTGTGTGTAAGGGTGCTGTGTGTGTGAGGGTGCTGTGTGTAAGGGTGCTGTTAGTGTGTGCTGTGTGTGTGTATGTGTGAGGGTGCTGTGTGTGTGTAAGTGTGTTGTTAGTGTGAGGGTGTTGTTAGTCTGCGGGTGCTGTTTGTGTGTGCTGTGTGTGTGTATGTGTGAGGGTGCTGTGTGTGCAAGGGTGTTGTTAGTGTGAGGGTGCTGTTTATGTGTGTGTGCTGTGTGTGTATGTGTATGTGTGTGCTGTTTGTTTGTGTGTAATGTGTTTAGTTAATACTAGTTAGGACCGTGCTCCTGCCTTCCCTGGTGGTCCAGTGGAGAGTGAACTCTACCCCCTTCACACACAGCACCAACACACACACACAGCACCTACACACAGCACCCTCACACACACAGCAGTGTGTGTGTGTGTGTGTATGTATGTGTATATGTGTATATATATATATATATATATAAATATATATATACGCGGCGTGTGTGTTTCTGCTTTAGGGTGCAAACCCTTATACAATAGGTTGCGCACGCCTATGGCGATATGATACAAACACGTGTACAGATAATGAAATAGGGAGAATTCTTCTTTATGTGAAACGTGATGGAAAATGTTATGGATGAACAGCACCATCATGAGATTCTGGAGATAATCACATTGACGACACTACATTTCTGTAACATACAATTCCTATATATATAAAAACATTATATACAAATATACCAATATATCTCAGTGCATTCCCCTATGATCACCATGTTTGAGCTAGATACTTATGCATTTTCCTAATTAGCTCATGCATACAATGGCACTATCTCAAGATATCCAACATGGCCAGTGGGAGTTGTAATGGAAGTCCCACTATACTTGCATTCTAGGAAACGTGTAGACTAGGCATTAATCTTTTACACATAAATATGGGACAAGCACTCAACTAACGCTAACATATGGCCGTGTGATGTTGGCAGTACAACAATATTGTTAGTCACGCAGCTCTGCCTCTCTCCTTCTGTAACTTTGGAAGGAATGGACAGTTGCTAGGAGAAGAAAGTATAGCACAGGACCCTGTTAAGAGAATTGGGCACACAGACAAGCTATCTGACACATACACAAGTTGCACTGGCAGATGTCTGAGTTGTTATTCAGGAAGAAACAACAACACGATCATTAATGCAGTATGGCACGAACTGGGTTAAACAGATTACCACCTATGGCATGAAGGAAATGTTAGTGTCCAACCCCTGGAATGAATGGGATAAGATCTGAAACCCAGTGACAAGACTCCATGGTCAAAGACAAATACTTTATACTTGGACTTCAGGAAATTTGGGAGTAAATGAAGCAAGTTCTGTTAAATTGTCCGTGGCAGATAAATCCATCTGTCTTTTTTTCCGTTTCTTAAACCTTATGGGGGAAAATATTACACAGACTTTTGTGGGTAATGTTCCTATTTGGTTCCTTCTTTTATACTTAAAAAAAAAAAAGTAAAAAAAATGTTGTATACGAATGCATTTAGTGTAGACGTACCATGTTTAACCCCTTAAGGACACATGACATGTGTGACATGTCATGAATCCCTTTTATTCCAGAAGTTTGGTCCTTAAGGAGTTAAAGCACAGATAATTTTTTAGCAGTGTATTTAGTGGTTACTCTTCAGTCAAATTTATTGTATTTATTAACTAAAGCCAAGCATTATGGAGAATTGACAAGAGAATTTTAAGTTTTTGCCCATTACAGGCAAACTGGAAAACAACATTTTCAACTCAGGTATTTTTCTAATTTTGCTATTTTGGCAAAAAAAAATTAAAATGGTAAAAAAATTCTCAAGTTACTTTTTAATAATAATATTGGTTTAGATGGTGTAAATCGTAGACCCATTTGTGTCTTGCTATTGCTTCATTAGACTGACTGTTCTAGATTCTGTCTTTTGACTGTAGTACTATTGTTGTAGACCATATTTGTTACTGTGTTATTGTTTGTTACTGTAGAATAAAATGTATAACACTGTTTGATGTTATTTTATAGTCATCGGATAGATAGTCATCAGATAGAAAATATTTGGTTGTGCTATATATTCAAACACATTCTATGAAAAACCTTGTGTTCATGGATTTGCCATTAATGGACATTTTTTTTTAGAGCAAGCGATAAGCCACACCAGTTTTGTTTCAGATGGCAGCTATATAAAGTAAAGCTCTAGGCCAATGTTAGCTATCCATAGAAAGAAAAAATGAGAAAGAAACAGAAACAAAGGTCACAAGAGATCCAAGTGCCACAAGGCAGGAGAGGCTCCTCTCCAGGACAATTTACAAAACAGAAGAAGACCAGGTACAAATTGTTGTGACATAAAGTGTAACTTTCCAGCGCAGAAAAAGAGTGTGAATAAGGTTCTTTTGAGACAAGACATTCCACTTCATGGCACAATGAATCTGCTGGGATTGCATCAGATTGGTGACCAGTCTTCTTCTGCTATGTGTACTGAAGTTATCATTGGCATCCAAACTTCTGCTACTTCCTGTAGAAACCTAGATGCTCGTAAGCAGTAGCGGCCATTAGCTGTTCTGAGCTAAGTGGTACAGCTAGAACGAGCTTCTGGCTCTCCATAACACCTCATGGACCCCAGGTAAGTAGTCAATCTGTTCAAAAAGTATTTGACTACTTACAATGGGGGACACCAGGCCCTCCAGCCACCATAGCCACTACATCAAGCAATGGTTTTGAGGATTGCAGAGTTCCTTTAACAGGTGACTGGAGGCTAAAAATGCACCCTGCATGACAGAGAGAAGTGCTGACAGGCAGAGCTTTGAACAGCCCCCACAGGTAAAATAGGGTTTTTTTTTCCTATTATTTATTTTCCTTTTTCCATGGTCTGGGTATATCGATCACTTTCAGAATCCCATACTCTTTTTTTTTTTTTTTCTTTGGTTGTTATAAGAATCAAATCCCATTATTCCCATCTGCTCTATATGTGACGCCTCATGGCGTTTGTGGCAATATAGCGGGAAAGTTAATCAGCAGCAAGAAAAATGAGCAGTCATATGGATGCATCATTCTCTTGCAGCAGGAGGTGTTGATCTAACTCTCTTGCTGACAGTTGAAGTCTCCCTGTGCTGTCCACTCCCTCCAGGCGCCATCGAACCACAGAATTTAGCTGATTTAATTGCACAGCGTTGAAAATCCTTTATAATGATCCAGTGTATTCAGTGTTTAGTATTTATTGTGCTTGTTTTATGTCACATACAGAACGATCAGGTGAAATGGAAAATAGCACAATATACTATTGAAGATGGATGTGCTTATCTATGCGTTGTGTAGAGCAGTAGTCATGGTCTCATATGTTGATGTACGTTCTAGTTAGGAATGCTTATGATAAAACTTTATTGTTCAATTCTTATACACAGATCATTGTAGGGATTTGTTTATTAAAGGGGCAATTTGTGTTAACTAGAATTCAATAGATCAAGTGATAAGTAGAAAAAAGAAGCTTAATTGAAGTTGCTTTTCTTCTCATTTATTCTGGACTAAAATATTGAAATTTGGTAGTAAATATTCCATAGTACACTGATAAATAAATAGACGCTTCATAATTTGTAGGTAAACTAAGACTTACCCCTCCCATTCATATCTTAAAGAATAGAAATAAATCTGGCACTGAACCCCACATAACTAAGGTAATCTTGTAAAATGTGGTTGGTGTTGTTTTATGCTATGTGTGTAGGAGATGAGTGTATTAAGGGTTAGACTTGTGTAGCCATTTCAGTAGAGTGTTTTTTTGTTTTTTTTTGTGTTTTGAAGAAATTATTTCTTGTCACTATTCATCTCGGGTGAATTTCACTACCAACAAAAAATAAAAAATTAGGAAGGCGAACTAGAAGGACAAACAGTGACTATAACTATGCTGACAACCACAAATGGCTACGATATAGCATGACCTAATGGTGACACAATATTAGGCATATTTGCAATGCCAATTCAGAGGGGTCAAAATAAAATGATTTATATATCTGAATTCAAAAAATAGGAAGTGAGAGAACTTTTATGTTATAAGTTTTATAATTATTGATTGTAATCTTTTTCCATTTGTTACCTTGTATTAATGGAACATGGGGAGCAAGAGTAATTTAAATTGAAAAGTCCTCACTAAAAATGGCTCTGATGACCTCCACAAAGTAACCTCTGCCGTGCTCTCTTTCAGATGCTTCTTGAGGGGCACTGAAAAGGTATAACATTTGAACAAGGTATGGTAGAAGGAGCTGCAGTGTCAATGGAAGTGGCACCACTAGTGGTTATAGCATGAAAACAATGCAGGAAAAAACAATTGCCTACTGGGTGTTGAATCAGATGTAACAGACATGTTGTCAATCACACTAATTTGAGTCTGAATATATCTACTTGGGATTAGTGCATGACATTAATGATAGTAGGTTTGTTTTTTCTAAATACAATAAATGAGGTACATGTATGATTGTGTATAGTGTAAGCTAACTTTACTCAGTTAAAATAGGTGCTTGTGTTGCAAAAAGGGTTGGTTCATGGTGGACCTACTACTGTAACGTTATTGTGTTTGAGATTAAGAAGCAATCACAGTGCTCACACACTTGCACAGTTAATAACTTGTACTGTGGGTACAAGAACGTGTACTAATGTGGGTCATGGTAACTTGTACTAATACAGGTTCGTAGTGACCCTCCCCCCCCCAAAGACATTGTTGTCTATTTGCCCACTGACAGCCAGTGCAATCTGCTGACGAATAATTAACCCATAATATTTAAGATATTGGAGTTTTGTGTGTCATGAAGAGACTAGAGAAAGTGTAAGCAACTTATAGGAGGGAATATAATCACTTCTTACTGCACAGATCAAGGAGAGTGTGGTTACTGAAACATTCTCTAATCCACAATTGAGTTTTGTTTCTAGCAGGACTACTAAGTGTAAAATGTGTATTCTCTTGTAGATTCTAGACAAGAGTACCACCCACTAGTGTCCTATTATGTTTCACTAACTCTTATCTTTTTTAGCGTCATCATCCAGGATTGTAATGGTGGAAACTGCCAGGTGATCTGTTACAAAGAGTGATATGCATAAATAGGTTAGCTGTCCTGCTGTTTAAATCTATCTGTATGTATTCTTAAATATTGAAAGGTTTATGGGGTGGGGTGGGGTGGGTTGAATACAGTATGCCTGGAGCCAAAAATCTTGAGCATGTCTCCATAGCTACAAATGGAAGAGAAAAAAACTAAGCATAAAAATGTGGGAAAAATTTGGCTCTAATAAAAGTTTCATTTTATTTTTCTTATTTGAGCATTTATCATTAAAAATTAAAAATATAATATTGCTGCCACAAATCAAGATGTGTATGGAAAAACATGATTTGCAAGAAATAGAGTATATAAAGAACATTTCTATTGTGTGATCAGCCAAGGTGCTAATACAATTATTAACATAGTGATTGTTTTACACGAAAAAGGTACGTTATACATGAATTTATTTCACTAACATGCTTTACTATAAATATATCTAGCTTAAGGGGACACTCCAAGCTCTATAACTGCAACGATTTGGAGTGATTATGGTGCTGGTGCTTAGGGGTGCAGTCGTTCTAATTTTGTTTTCAAAAGGTTTTAGAGGTTTGACAAGAAATATAGACTTCACCAGCATCAAAAATCCATGCTCTCTACTTATTCACAGTTTTTATTTACAGATCAAGTTTAGGTGACCAAAAGAGGACAGTATAGATTTTGTTAGTGATCCCTTTTTATCCCTCTGTTGATTACTTCTTCTGACTTGATCTGACTGTGAACCAAGTGGTGGGAAAACGCACTTATCAGTGTCCTGCAAGATCTATACATTAGATTTGTATTTTGCAGTACACTGATTGGTCCATTTGCATGCCCTTTTAGTTTGTCTGAATAGTTTCCTAAAACATTTGCATGGACTGTGGCGGAATGAATGCTCTAGCTACACTTTTATTCCTGTTTGTTAGCTGCCCGTATGGCTCCTTTCGTTTACAGAATCAATTCTGTGTGTTTCCTTTGTTCGCAACTTCTAACATCTGAACACCCCTAGCTGTTAACCAAAAATTGCTTGTTAAAGAAAGTGTTTTCCCTGTGTGGCTACCGTTCTTATAACACACATGTGCAAACAAATGGCGGCCATTTTGTCTCCCGAATGCAGGCAGCGGTTCATGGTCGATGACAGCGTGGAACTATTTTTGGCTTCATGACCCCCGAACACTCGATAAATTGGTACCGCTGCCCATCTAACTTCCCAAACAGTTATGAGAACGGCGTTCGGGAGGCATAAACTACCGAACAGGGGGAACCATATGTACACTAACAGCCAGGGGGAGCATTCATCTGTGTTTGTGCGTGAATCCCCAAAAGATGACCGGTCATTGCCTTGTTTTCTCTGGTACTGTTTTGGGGCATCACTTAATGCCCGACCGGTCAAAACTTAATTCAAATGGTGTTCACGAACCACTGAAGGGATCTGAGTGATATTTCATCGAAGTGTGCGCTCAGATGCAAGCTATTCAATGATGTGACTTTCTTGGGGTTCTGAAGTATTAAAATGCATTTTTGGAGTGTTTTAAATCATTGTAAATTTTTCTGTACCTGAGAGATAATTGCTGCACAGAGGATCTTGGGAGGAAAAGCCCTGTATTTTTGTGTGAGAGACCCCATGTAGGGATCAGTGCATAAAAGCTGTGTGTGGCCAAAATAAAATAAATAAAATCAGTTAACTCCCAGAACAATGTGTCGTCTAGTAGCCGGGGAGAAAAGGTCTTGGATTGTTATACTGTTTCTTCTAGCTATGAGGACTGAACAGTGGAAATACCTATGCTAGGTATTGTAGCATCACTACATGGACGATATAAGCAAATCGTCACGTCAGTGTAATTTTGTCAACCAAATTGTTTGGAGTTTTTCTCGCCAAAATCATTCAGCGAAACCGAATTTTTCCACCACGCACAAGTCTACAACAGGGCACTGTTTAGTTATACAATACTATTTCATTACTAAAAATAAATCAATGGATAACATGACAACCTCATTTGAGCACCGTCTCCATTTACCTATTGTTCCTTTAACATTTTGTAATTGTCTCATTTATTGCTAAATTTCCCCCTTTTATAATATTATCATATTGTATGGCGCAGCAGAATAAGTTGGTGCTATATAAATGCCAATAATAATAATAACAGTGCTCAGTTCTCTTAACACGACATACCAACATTCTTTGCCCAGCTTTCAGATAAAGAACAAAGCAGCAACATTTAAAATACCAAATAAAGTAAATGTTTTCTTATTTAAGAGCAATGTTAATTGAATCACTGTATATGGTACCATACAAGCTTCTGCTGCAGTGCATTCCAAGGTAAATGTGTGTTATTTCAAAGGGAGCTCTCATCCGGAAAAACAGCCTCTCTAATCTCAACAATTCACATACACACTTTGCTTTTCAGATACTCAGATATGGAACATCTGTGTATCTGATCTGGTTCTTCTCTCTCCATTCTTTTCTCCTATGCCGCCAGCCAAAGCTGATTAGGTTTGTCATCCTACAGTTTCAATGGGTTACAAGCTCATTTTGTAATAGGATTTGAGTTAGATTTTCATAAATATCCAGTTAATCCTTCTGAGGGTTTTTAGCTTACGGAAAGTAAAATTTTTTCATTCTGATTTCTGGTATTTTTCAGTTACAGTATTATTGGGACCCAATGATTCCTTGAGGAAGTTAGCTGTAGCACCAAGAATAATTGAGTATGGACATTAGGGGTTATGATGCTATTGGCCACTTGCCACCATTGCTAAGAACTATACCTAACAAACATTGGTTCATTTCTCTTAGTGCCAGGATATACAACAGGAACAAGTTTCCGCATTCCAGATGCCTCTGAATCCTTCACCAATAAATGGAGCTATCATTGCTGATCCTCCATAATCCTCCACATTAATTTGCTCGTAGCATTACAGGACAATTCAGACCTCACTTCAAAAAGACAATGTATCTAGAAAGAGCTGTATGTTATAAATTGCCTGTTCTCACCCAAGAACAGAACATGGGTCTTGACTTGTAACTGTTTTAATTACACATTGAGGTATAGAGTAAAAAACAATTAGAAGCACTGCTCTAGCAGTCAAATAATCAATACTTTGGTGGAATTTTTTTTGGGCTTGCTATATGCTCTACATTTCAAAAGTTTTATATTTTCTTAATTGAATTAACACTGGAGAATCACTTTTATTGTGGAAAACAATAGTTCTTAAACTTCATATATCTTTTACAGAATTATTCTAGGAGCTGAAGCAGATAAGTAAGACCTGTTCTTCTGTTGTCCCAGGGGTTTCAACCTGTTTATTTTCAGCTTTCAGAGATGCCTATTATCATGCTTTTTTATGATCCATTGGAAAGTAACTGTAAATCCTGAATCAGTGCTTTTGGCTCTATTTTCAGATACCCGAAAACTACAGGTTTTATAATAATTCTAAACCATGCGTTCAATGGCTCCACAGCAAAGGACAATCTAACATTGTCTCAGCAATGTCCCTTGATACACAAGTCTGTAAAAACTTCATAAAGTTACAGGGAAACTAATACAAACCGAATAGGTAGCAAAAGTAATATTTTAGTGAATCATGCAGTTCAGAACCTATGGGACTGTTTTAGAACTACTACAAGATGAAAATTGAAGACAAACATTAGCATTGCTCTCTTACAGCCTGAATTTTGGTTTTCACCGACTAGTTTCAGCCAGATGGTATGTTACTTCAAGGAATTCTGTAGATTTCAGTTGATCTCTTTTTAATACATTATGAGGATAATACATTTCAAAAATAATAACAAAATGACACTTCAACTTTAGTAGATGTATATCACTCTGTAGTTTTCTCTGATTGATTTTATTTTTTACTGAGCTACTTGGGCAGTTTTTCTGATCTCCCTAGAGAGATATATATCTATTCTAGCACACAACTGCCACCGGGCAGCTCATAGCCCGCATCCTTGCTTTATGATCAAAATGCTTGAGTTGTCAGCCCATGTTGGAATAATAATTAGATAACTCCAAAAGCTAATAGAATTCACAGCACAACATACTTTAGCTTTAAACAAGGAAAAGGGTGACTAGCGCACACAAAGACAGGTGGATATTACCTTACATATACAATATCTCAGGTAACCACATAAATCAGGTAGTTCTTGTAACCTATATATAAGTAAATAAAGCATACATAGTGTAACCTGTATATACAGAAATATCAAAATGGAAAATGTATTTGGTCACACTCACAATTTTCTGAGCCTTTTGAAAGTTGGCTCTAAACTTCAAGCGCTTATCGTCTCATCCTTGAGACATATAGTATAGGCACATCAGGTATATCCACAGGAACTTGGAACTGGTAAATTTGTAGCAGACTCCAAAGTAGATATAAGGAATTATTTATTGTAACAAGTATTTGAAATAAAAAATATGTATATAAAAATACAGATAAATGTCAATAAAAAGCACAACGCGTTTCAACCTTCAATAGGTCTTTTTCAAGTGCATCTAACTTAACAATAAACTAGGAAGCTCTTATATACCTAAAACTAATGATAGACAAGGTATGGAAGTGGGTGGAAATCTATACACAGGTGTTGGAAATTATTCACTTTGTCTATCATTAGTTTTAGGTATATAAGAGCTTCCTAGTTTATTGTTAAGTTAGATGCACTTGAAAAAGACCTATTGAAGGTTGAAACGCGTTGTGCTTTTTATTGACATTTATCTGTATTTTTATATACATATTTTTTATTTCAAATACTTGTTACAATAAATAATTCCTTATATCTACTTTGGAGTCTGCTACAAATTTACCAGTTCCAAGTTCCTGTGGATATACCTGATGTGCCTATACTATATGTCTCAAGGATGAGACGATAAGCGCTTGAAGTTTAGAGCCAACTTTCAAAAGGCTCAGAAAATTGTGAGTGTGACCAAATACATTTTCCATTTTGATATTTCTGTATATACAGGTTATACTATGTATGCTTTATTTACTTATATATAGGTTACAAGAACTACCTGATTTATGTGGTTACCTGAGATATTGTATATGTAAGGTAATATCCACCTGTCTTTGTGTGCGCTAGTCACCCTTTTCCTTGTTTATCTCACTATTTTTTAAGTGTATTAAGTGACACTACACTTGGGTTATTTTAGCTGCACCATTGTTACAATTTAAATAGCGCCTTTGTATCCTTTTTATTTCTTATTTATACTTTAGCTTTAGTTTATATTCAGTTTTTTCATTAAAAAATGTAATCAAGGCAAAAACGTATACCTTCTTAAAGACATGGCATCGAATGGCATAGCATTTATATCCCTTCTATGTTTTGTGTTTTCTTTAAGCAATACAAATAATGAACTTGTGCATTACATCTTCTGTTTAAATGAAACCATACCGATGGGGTGTGGAAGAAAAAAAAAAGTCTGTATAAATTAGATTAAAATAAAGACAGCAGCTCATAGCTTAAATTGTATGCTCTTGGAAAAAGTCTGGGGTAGCTCCAGAAGGTACTGTTAGCAAATGTTTATTTTGACATTAACAAACTACATTTGCTGACTTTGCAGTCTATATGACATATAATGTGTAGCAATATACAAATTAATTATTCTCTTTTGCATTCATTAATTTGCATGCAAGGCAGGATCTTGGTATCCATAATGGGAGAACAAAGTATGCGGTCTAAAAGCTACTGTCGTAGATATTCACTAACTTGTTGACTATAAGGCACACGTGCTTTCGGAAGACTAAATGTAGGTGCTTCTTACAGAATTTTAAAAAAATGGGAAGTCAAAAAAACAAAGCACATTCAAGCATCTATAGTAAATAAATAATGTGCATATTGTGTATAGTTAAGGCAAAGATGATTCAATTGTATAGATATAGATTATGTCCTGATTTTATTTATTTTTTACAATTTTTCTTTTGTTAAGGCACAAGTTAGGGGGACAGAACAGAAAAAGGGGAAATACACGAGTATTCCACAAAATAGGGTTGATATAACGAAAACATCATCAGTTACATTTCCAGATTGGTTATGCCTCATTTTTTTAAAATATATTTTAGAAGCTGCTTAACATAAACTTATTGTTACAGGTTACGTGAGGAAGCTATATGGCATGTGCAACCCTTCCAGCGATGCAGGAGCACGCAGGTTAAGCATTACAGACTAAGGCTGACATGTGAGGACCAAACAGGGTCAAATTAAGCAAGCCTAACAGCATTATGCCTAGTGCTAGCAATGGTTGTATGGCCAAAATGCAGTACATTTTTATGTTATGAGCATAGGCATGCGCAGCCTATTGCATTAGGGTGTGCACCCTAAAGCACAAACACACGCCGCGTGTATATGTATGTGTGTATATATATATATATATATATATATATATATATATATATACACACACACACACATACACTGCTGTGTGTGTGTGTGTGTGTGTGCTGCGTGAGGGTAGTTTGAGGGTGTTGTGTGTGTGTGTGTAAGGGTGCTGTGTGTGAGGGTGCTGTTAGTGTGATGTGTGTGTGTGAGGGTGTTTGTGTGTGTGTGTGTGTGTGTTTGTTAGGGTCCTGTTAGTGTGCTGTGTGTGTGAGGGTGCTGTTTCTGTGCTGTGTGTGAGAGGATGCTGTGTGTTTGAGGGTGCTGTATGTGTGTGGCTGCTGTATGTGCGATGGTGCTGTATGTGTGTGGGTGCTGTGTGGGTGCTATATGTGTGCTATGTGTGTGTGAGGGTGTTTGTGTGTGTGTGTGTTTGTTAGGGTCCTGTTAGTGTGCTGTGTGTGTGAGGGTGCTGTTTCTGTGCTGTGTGTGAGAGGATGCTGTGTGTTTGAGGGTGCTGTATATGTGTGGGTGCTGTATGTGCAAGGGTGCTGTATGTGTGTGGGTGCTGTGTGTGTATGTGTGGGTGCTGTGTGTGTGTAGGTGCTGTATGTGTGTGCTGTGTGTGTCTGCTGTATGTGTGTGAGGGTGCTGTATGTGTCTGTGTGCTGTGTGTGTGTGTGCTGTATGTGTGTGTGTGCTGTGTGTGGGTGTTGTATGTGTGTGCTGTGTGTGGGTGCTGTGTGTGTGTGTGGGTGCTGTATGTGTGAAGGTGCTGTGTGTGAGGGTGCTGTATGTGTGTGGGTGCTGTATGTGTGTGAGGGGTGCTGTGCCTGTGTGTGTGCTGTATGTGTATGTGCTGTATGTGTGTGCTGTATGTGTGGGGTGCTGTATGTGTGAACGCTGTATGTGTGTGTGTGCTGTATGCGTGAGGGTGCTGTATGTGTGTGTGTGTGTGGGTGCTGTATGTGTGTGTCTGTGCGGTGTGTGGGTGCTGTGTGTGGGGGCTGTTTGTGGGTGCTGTGTGTGTGTGTGGGTGCTGTGTGTGTGGGTGCTGTGTGTGTGGGTGCTGTATGTGGGGTGCTGTATGTGTGTGCTGTGTGTGTGTGTGTGTGCGTGCTGTATGTGTGTGGGTGCTGTATGTGTGTGCTGTATGTGTGTTGGATGTGTGTGGGGGGCTGTGTGTGTGTGCTGTGTGTGTGTGCTGTGTGTGTGTGGGTGCTGTATGTGTGTGGGTGCTGTATGTGTGTGTGCTGTATGTGTGTGCTGTATGTGTGTGAGGGTGCTGTGTGTGTGTGTAGGTGCTGTGTGTGTGGGGGTGCTGTATGTGTGTGTGTGCGGGTGTTGTGTGTCTGTGTGTATGTGTGTGCTGTATGTGTGTAGGTGCTGTGTGAGTGCTGTGTGTGTAGGTACTGTGTGTGTAGGTGCTGTGTGTGTAGGTGCTGTGTGTGTGTGCTGTGTGTGTGTGGGTGCTGTATATGTGTGGGTGCTGTATGTGTGTGTGCTGTATGTGTGTGCTGTATGTGTGTGAGGGTGCTGTGTGTGTGTGTGGGTGCTGTGTGTGTGGGGGTGCTGTATGTGTGTGTGTGCGGGTGTTGTGTGTCTGTGTGTATGTGTGTGCTGTATGTGTGTAGGTGCTGTGTGAGTGCTGTGTGTGTAGGTACTGTGTGTGTAGGTGCTGTGTGTGTAGGTGCTGTGTGAGTTCTGTATGTGTGTGTGTGTGCTGTATGTGTGTGGGTGATTGTGGGGGGTGGAGGTGGGGGTACATTACTTAATATCCCACCCCCTTCTTACCTTATGTAGGGAGGGGGTTTCTTGTTCCTGCTGCTTTCCCTGGTGGTCCAGTGGAGAGTGAACTCTAGCCCCTGTGGCAATGCTCAGATCTTGCGAGAGGAACCTGGCGGAGCTGCTGGTTGAGCTCCCTGGGTCCTCTCCTGCCTCCCTCCCTGCTGAAGTAGGGAGGGAGGCTGAGAGCAGGCTCTGCATGGACCGACAGGGGAGATCCGGAGATCTCCCCTGTCGGTCTCAATACATAGGCGTGCCACGGGGATTAGGGTGTGCCCAGGCACACCCGGCACACCCCATGTGCACGCCTATGGTTATGAGCAGTCTGGCGCAAAGCTTACTGTCATTTGATGGAACGGCCTGTGTAATCTACGCTACAGTGTATGAGGCATGATATGCCATGTTGTTAGGTCGCATATATATGGGGAGGCAAGCGGATACACTGTGCCTCCAGGTTACATGTTAAACTAGCATAAACAGATTAGACTGATTGCTGGGTTAGACAGTATAGTATCATATATGCATTACAGTTAGCAAAACAAAATAAGTGATTAAACCAAATAAAATGAAAGAAAAAGTTGGTGACGCTAGGCGGTCATATAGTTACAGCAGTGTGAGAGCATCCCAAGTCCTGCTCGGTGTCTAGGCTGGTAGCTTGGGTGTGGGCTGTTGGGTCACTTCACCCGATGCCACTAGTGTGTTTTAGGAGGCAGACCACCCCGTGACCCGGCGTGGTGCTCTCAGCGTCCTGTCTGCCCGGATTCTCCTGATTCCCAGCTCTCCGCATTGCGGCTCTAATTCTGCTCTTCCTGGGTGTTTGGCGTCCGGGAGCCGTTTGTCTTCGGCCCAAGGCCTTACAAAGAAACTATACCAAGACCACTCAGGTAGGTATTTACAACTTGGGTCAGCTGAGGGTTATGCCATATGAAACATCTTAATGATAAGCTTTAGGGATGGAAGTATGAGCAAGTAATAATCTCTCAATCCTAGTATGAGCTTTCATGAAAAAAAAAAGAATGATTAAAAAAACTAAGTGGTGTGTTTACATAGCAAATATAAAAATGGCACATCATTCATAAGATTGCAGTGTCATAGAACATTCATAAAATAACTATTTTAAGGATAAGGTTTTTAAAAATGTATATTTATGGTAAAGGTTCATTAGAGAGTATGCAAAAAAAGGACCAGTTATGGAGGCAGAGTCTATGGATAATTTAATGTTCCATAAGCAACATTTCTGCTTAGACACAAGTCTTTCTCAAGGCTTGTAAAAGTTAAACATTGTTTCAGAGCTTCAACAACATATTGATAAAATCGATAATAATCAGTTCTAAAAATTGTTAATGAATTTTAGTATCGCTTAGTATGCACAGCACAGGACATATTAATCATTGTATTACTTCTGTTGCAAAAAAATATCATCATTGCACTTTGAAAAAGCCATAGGAAATTGATTGAATGCATGGTGCTGTTTTACATTTTAATATCCTATTTTTAATATAATTTTTTTTTATCATTAAAGAGACACTGTAGGCATCTAAATAACTTTTGCTTAATGAAGCAGTTTTGGTGTATAGATAATGCCCCCTCCGTCTTATTGCTCAATTCTCTGCCATTTAGGAGTTAACTCACGTTGTATATGCAGCCTCCCTGCATGTGACTTGCACAGCCTTCCTAAACACTTCTTGTAAAGAGTAATCTAATGTTTAAATGTCCTTTATGGTACATTCTCTGTAATGTAAAATTCCTTTTCCCTGCTCTATTAATAGCCCGCTACACATAGAAACATAGAAACATAGAATGTGATGGCAAATAAGACCCATTCGGCCCATCTAGTCTGCCCAATATTTCAAAATACTTTTAATTAGTCCCTGGGCATATCTTAAGTCCAGGATAGCCTTATGCCTATCCCACGGTGTTAACCTATACCACTTAAGCTGGAAGGCTATTCCATGCATCTACTATCCTCTCAGTAAAGTAATACTTCCTGAAATTATTTTTAAACCTTTGCCCCTCTAATTTAAGACTATGTCCTCTTGTTGTGGTAGTTCTCCTTCTTTTAAATATAGTCTCCTCCTTTACGGTGTTGATTCCCTTTATGTATTTAAATGTTTCTATCATAATCCCCTGTGTCGTCTTTCCTCCAAGCTATACACCCTTCAGTAGTCTCTTGTGTGTGATAAAAGT
Source organism: Pelobates cultripes (assembly GCA_933207985.1). Lineage (NCBI taxonomy): Eukaryota > Metazoa > Chordata > Amphibia > Anura > Pelobatidae > Pelobates > Pelobates cultripes. The sequence goes on along the minus strand of OW240912.1, from coordinate 206,555,802 downwards.
TCAATTTACAGAGCAGGAGATAAGAACTTCTAAAGCACATTAACATATGATTAAAAATTCAACCAATTTTTTTATGCAGACTGTGTGAGTCACAACCAGGGGAGGTGTGGATGAAGAAAAACAAAAGTGATTTAACTCATAAATGTCAAAGAATTGAGCAGTTAGACTGCAGGTTGTTGATCTACACATCTAAGCTGCTTCATTAATCTAAAGTTGTTTTGGTGCCTTTAATGTTACTTGCACTTACTTGTAAAGCTGTGGCAGCACCATCATTTTTCGTAGTTTTTTCAACTCTGCTGTAATGTTGAAAAGTATGAAAGCGGAACAGGAGAAGTCACGGTGATGGGAGAGATGTGACAATGACACGCAGCCTGGCTCATATTTCGCATTTCAAAGACCTTCAACATGGCCAACCAACTCGGCTTGCACATGAAGATTGCTGCACAGGGGATCTTTGGTGGGCTGAAATACCCAAGCACGGTGTTCAGCTCACCCTGCCCTTTCTGGAGATTTTTCTGCAGTGTTCCCAGATTTAAGACAGAGAAAAATCTCTGAGACAGTTTGAAACACGTACAAAATCAAGATAATCCTACCAGGGATCTAGGACTATTGGGCGTTATGTTATAATTTCAGCAAAAAATTTAACTGTGCATATTGGGGTGAACCTGGAACCTGGCAAAATTAGATAGGCTGAATTGCTGATGTGGATGATGTCCACTTCAGCCAAATAAATAGCCATCAATTTTAAAAAAGAATTATCGAATTCATTGAAAAAAAAATGCTCAATTAATTGATTATGAAAATAATTCTTAGCTGCAGCCCTACATTTTAGGTGATAATAAAATGTCCTTGACAAGACAGATTGTCTTATCTATAAATCTTTGCTCTCTGTGGTCAAGGTGTATGGGTTGTCCAGATTCAGGGTTAGAAGAATAACCATTTTGGTTAGAAGTAAAGTCTATCAGGGAGTGATAGAAGCTGTACTACACCATATTTGCAATGTCTAAAATACATGAGAGGACTATCCACAGTGGTAACTACTTACTGCACCACTCAAAACTGGGGATTATAATCTCTCTACATAGGAGTGATGGTTCATACAATTGACAGTATTTACCATGTTCAGTAAGGGAATATGAAAGGGGGATTGGGCTACATTAACAATAACGCTGATATCTATAATGAATGAAACTCCTTTACACCATTGCTGTAATGAAAACGGCTTTTTTAAAAAATTGCCATTTTCAAAAATACATTTTTTTTTTAGTAGTAATAATAAATGGCTTACTTTGGACAAGCACAAGTAACAGAAGAAGATGGTTATTTGTTAGTATAATAACATTATAATGTTAGGACACATAGGAAGTGCCCACTGGCATTCAATAATTATCTCATGGGAATATAATAAAGTATAAGGCTTTGTGTCTTACCATAGAACAATGTAATTGAATTAAAATTATTCACATACTATAGTGGAGAATAACAAACATTTATTTAAAAGAAGCAACTTAGTGATATTAACTGCAACAATATATAACACTTACTATACTCTCGTAAAGTACAATCCACTTATAGGAACATTTACTCCATTCATGTAGTTATTATACTGACTGGGCAGAGGAAGCATAGCTAACTATTTTATATTTATGATTTATATGTTCTCACATGTAAATTACATTTCCTTGGAAATTGCAAGTAGAAAATCTGGTTTTCAGACTGTTAAATGATGTTATAGCTTGGTGACCTAGGAAATGTATTTAACTTTATAATCTGTTAAGGATCACATTGACCTCATTTTGCTGGATGCCCAGCATATTAAAGGTTTTCTATGGCAAGTTCCTTGGACCTTATTGATGCTGTGAATTCTCTGTAGGAGTTAAGAGATGTACAGTTCACATCTAATTATTCAATTGTTCTACTGCAGGCATTTTCCAATGCAGAATTCAGATTCAGCGTACAAGGTTGTGCAAATGAATGCATTATGATGTGAATGTACATAGAACGGTACATTATATGATTTCAAAATAGGATGAAAGGAAATAGTGTAGGAAAAAAGGAGAATATAGTCAATAAAGTAATTGGGATCACAAGAGTTGTTCTATCGAAGGTCGAGCTTAAAAAACAGATGAACAGCAGATTTAGAGCAGGTGAGGCCCTGTGGCAACAAAGTCCCATGAAGCCCCTATAATATATTTAAATATTAAATAGCTACACTGTGAAATACTTGAAGAACATCAGTGCTAAATAGTTTTATTGAGTATCTTCTCAGTTGGATTAGTTCTCACAAAGATCTATTGGTGTTAAATTTATTGTAACAATTACAATAGTTCTATTGAACTGGCCATGGTGATGTCACAGTAGTAAATACTTTGGAACATTCTGAATTTTCCTTGACTCTATAGTGATTTGACAGCTAATTAACACATTTCCACAGCAGAACCCATTGCTTTAGGTTAGTGGAGCCAAGCACAGTCCATTTTCCTCTTCATGGCTATTATTGCCTTGTCTATTGGAAGATGATAACCCTGGACCATTGACCTTCCAACGTCCCCAGCTTTAGTCTGAGACAGAAGACCAGAGTCGGGTCACATCCTCTTGACAGACCACCTCCAACTGGGTGCATTTTGCTTTTTGCATGCTGTATTTATCGATCCTGAAGCTTATAGCAAAGTGGCCACATTTATTTTCTGACATTCAGGGATGCTACATACCATGAGCTTACAATTGCACAATTGCTCTTGTATGATAGGTTGCATCCATCAGAGAAAACTGAAAACACAACACACATATTTAAGTGTTCTTGCATAGCAAGACCACTTAATGTTATCTCACATATATATTATTATTATTAAGTGTTCTTGCAAGAACACTTATTGTTATCTCACATATATATTATTAAGTGTTCTTGCATAGCAAGACCACTTAATGTTATCTCATATATATTATTATTAAGTGTTCTTGCATAGCAAGACCACTTAATGTTATCTCACATATATATTATTATTATTATTAAGTGTTCTTGCATAGCAAGACCACTTAATGTTATCTCACATATATATATTATTATTAAGTGTTCTTGCATAGCAAGACCACTTAATGTTATCTCACATATATTATTAAGTGTTCTTGCATAGCAAGACCACTTAATGTTATCTCACATATATATTATTATTAAGTGTTCTTGCATAGCAAGACCACTTAATGTTATCTCACATATATATTATTATTATTATTATTATAGCAAAATTTGCCACCCTAACTCCTCCCACAGTTTTTACACTACATAGACAAAAATTTACCAAAACGTGCAGATTGTTCCCGATCGGATTGCTATTACTTTGTGGAACGTTTCGCCGAATGGTTCACGGAATATCGTCGTTTTTGTGGCGCAATTTGTCCCATAGGAATGAATGGCAAAGCTAGAGTGGGAGCGCCAAAAGCTGAAAAATCAGGACATGATTTCTAAACTGCCACCACTCCCTTATTTTCAGGCCCACCTACACAAATCTTATATCAAAACGTTCAGCTATCCCTGCTGCCACTAAACATGTCAACGGCTAAGCCGTAGTCCTGATAGTTTTCACAATATGACCATTTGTTTGCAACCAACGCCGTCCATTGACATTCATTGAAACTTCACTCTGCAAAGCTCAAATTTGAAGTGCAATTTCTAAACTGCGACTGTGCCTTCAATTTTAATACTTCAGAGACATACTATGCATCATAATGTAGGTCTGGGTCTTGTGATTCTCACAATATAAAGCTCTTCACTGTAGGAGTTATATTTTTTAAGATACGACCGTTTGAAGATGGCAACCGGCAAAATACTCTGACCTGTGTCAAGCTGCAGCAGCAAGTGATGTCATAGGCAGGGCCTTTTGAACACCTGCTAATGTTTTTATAAATGTA